>OY856410.1:122715017-123405017 GCA_963693085.1 Alisma plantago-aquatica | reverse complement strand
TGGTGATAAAATTTTATAGCAAGGTAAATATTAATATATAATTGTAATCTATACAGTTGGATTATGAAATATTGATCTATATGGAGAGTTATTCAAATTCCTCTCATGCTCTCGCAAGATATGTTTCTCACTGTTCAAATTCACCAATTTTGTCCCATATTTCTTCTAATGGAATAAAATTTATTTTATTTGTTTTGTTTTTCAAAAAGATTTTAGGTTTTCTTTTTGTGTCGCCTGGTGTGATAAAGTGGGTTTTCGAATTTCTTTTATACTTTGTTCGTTTAATCTTTAATCTATTTCAAAACCCTAATTCACATAAAGATTAATTGACCACTCTAAGATCGAGATATGGAGCCCAAACTTTAATAACATGTGGGGTATGCTATGGTCAAGCTATGGTCCACATTTCATGTCAATTGGACATTCCTAGCCCTCTCTACAAATTTTCAAAGTTTTTGTAATGTTTCATTTCTTTTAAATTGCATCATTATGCAACCCAATGTTTTGATCAATTCAAGGGTATTTTTACCCTATCACGCGGAGCCTAAGTCAGTGATCCGTGGACTGATCTCATGGAGTCATCCCGACCATCTGATGGCATCCGAGACAGATCATATGGCCAGAGAGTCATCTCTAACCTCCGCTCAACTCGGGATGTCATGGCCACAGTCACAAATCCACAACCCCGACCACTCCTCCTCGTTTTGACCCACTCCGTGAGGAACCAACTGAAGCAATGACTCCACCTCATCCCCATGAAGCGGATGAGCTTTCACACGTCCCCTGAAGGCGACCGGAAGTGCTCCATGACCACCACCGACGAGGACCCTCTCCAAATGCAGCTGACTCATTTTTGGGCGTCTACAAACTACCGCCTCTACTACCTAAATAACTCTCCCTTGAGCTTCGCCCAGACCCCTTTAGCCTTCTTGAGCCTTTAATTCATCCGAGGCAAGCTCATCTAGGTCCGACCTCAAGCTCACCTTCTTCATTCCACTCTGCCGCCACCTAGCTACTGACCTGGGTGCTCTCTTCCTACTCGTCCCCAATTGATCCTCCACCGATCCCCAAAGGACCTCAAGTCACCTCGATGGCACCTTAAGGCCAAGATCCATCGCCTGCTGCTCCCACTATATCCTCCCTCCGCCGCAAGCCGTGCTGCTCTCTGGTAACCTAGTCGAAACGACGATCCCAGGGGAGCCACAACCCGAGACTTGGTTGTCCAGCTACGGAAGGACCTCCTGAAGCTAAACCTATCACCACTCGCACACGAGGAGGAGCACAACCATCGCCCGAGCTCACCAGAGATGAAGGCAGAGTAAACTCGGTCTAGGTGAAGACAAGGGAGAGTAGGACCAACGAGTCCAGTGGACCAATGAGGTAAATCCACCTCAGAAATGCAGATCTTTTCTATTTTATGTGAGTGAGATATAGACCATTGGATCTGAGCATCCAGTGGTCCTTCTTGTATCTAGATTTCATTTTATTAACTCAAAATTCAGTAAATAACCTAATTTTAGGAAATTCGTTATAAATCGTAGGAGTGTTAGAAAAATACAAACACATACTCGATTTTGATCAGAAAAATATGAGGATCATGATTTTGACATCTGTTGATCCTAAATCTGACTCGATTAAATGCTCATGTTTAAATATGTTTATATCTTGTTTAATTATTTAGAAAATACTCAAACCTGTCTAAATCACCAAAAATCTGTGATCATCATCTTTTTGCATCTAATTAAATTATGGAATGATCAAATCCAATTATTGTGACTCAATTAGCAATAAAACCTAATTACCATTCTTTTCCCTATTTTGACTTATAAATATGTGCATAATTAGTCAACATGATCTAAAGACCACGACTTTGACCTTAAAGACCTACTCTGATGTGACATTACTAATCTTGGACTCAAATCCATACTTTGAGACTTGTACTCAACTCTCATGACTCCAAAACTATAAAAGGGCCTTTTATATACTCTTTAGAATAATGGTGATTTGAACAAAATAACAAATAAATACGAAATCTCCAATAATTTTAGGAAATTAGAGGTACTAGTGAGGAGCATCTCTGGACTCCCCACTTCTGAGTAGAAGGTATGCCATTACCTCTTGTTGGCTTACTATATTTAATGCTTGAGAACTATGAGTAGTAGAATACTTGGCATAAGATATTGAATGAAATGAATGTAATTTGTATGATGCTTGAATGAATTGCTATATGTATGGTTTTAATGAATTGTCTGAATTTTGTATATGTAATCTTATAATACCTGCAAACATAATATATATGTTCCATTATGTGAAAGCAGTAATTCTCTTTGGTAGCATAGTGCTTGGAAAGTGATCATTCTCTTTGGTAGCAGATCACATTTGTACAATGATCTAACTCTTGAGTAGTAGATCATAAGGCCTTACATCTCATACTCTTTGGCAGCTGAGATGATGCATTATTCCCTTAGGTGGAAAATGCATGGAAGACATAATGGTGAAATATGCTTAAAAGATACATGTTCGCTTTTGTTAATAAACTCTTGTTTAATATGGATATATTTTTGTAGTTTGCTTATTACTACCAAGTTTACTTTTATCCTTATTTCCAAGTATAAAAGAGGTAAATTGAATGACACGTAGGTGTACTCAGTAAAATGTATTTATATATTGTGCTGACATGTACCATTTGCAATGGTTTTATAGGTACCTTCTGCTTATGATGTTCATGATGAAAGGAAGATGATGTCACTACTCTATATGCTGGCTCAAAAAAATCAGATCTATCATGGGGATGCTAAAGCTAAATGGGACTCTTAGATTATGTTCTTTTCTTCTGTAATTAGTTTCACATGTATTAAGTTTTCTTCTGTATAACTCCTATGCCTTCGGGCCCCTATGTAATGAACAATTTGGTTTATGTATGGAAGCTCTTTATTTGGTGCATTTATATATTCATGTGTTTGATCCACTCAGGGACGGGAAACTTTAACTCTATTGTACACCTTATGTTGGCACCTGAGGTGTAGAGTGGAGTTAGGTTGTTAACCCATGACAGATGGTATCAGATCCGGCATATCCAACCTTGCCATCTACTGATCTTCGTGCTGCTCAGCCGCAACACTACAATCACCACCACATCTAGCTCGATCACCTAAAAAGGTTGAAACCAGTGAGGTGAGACACATAGTCCCAGTGAGATACATAACTCCCCACCGAACTATAAAACCTCAAAAAATCTAGAGAAGTATATAGAAGATAACCAGATCAGATATGAAATATGAAGAATAAGATTATATATATAACAACTTACCATGATATCTCAGAGGCATATAACTAACTGCAAGAAATATTTAGAGCATGTATATAAGACAATCACACATTATGTAAGGCATCAATAGATGTTCCATATTTTCCCTAAGAAAATATACTATACGGCTGGATTACCATTTATTATGCCCTGAGGAAGTCAGCTGTACCGCTCAAATCCAACCTTTGGTTGTGAAACCCAAAGTCGGCGCCATACAAGGTCAATGGAAGATCTGGACTCCACGACCTCAATCTTCTCATGGTTAGTGCACGATATCCAAAACAGGACCACATTCTCTTGGTTAAGTGACCTCAGTCACTGGGTCAGCTCCGTAGGCTACCCTTTCCTCTAACCCACCTTGGTATAGGTCTCGGCGCTAGCATACCTTGAGCCACATGCCTGTTCACCGTGCTCCTGAGCCATGAACACATTCATGCTCTATCACACTGAGCCATGGGACTGTTCACCATGCTCTTATACACATCTTGAGTCTCCAACCGAAGTTGCACTCTAATCCTCCTATTTTTGGCTCGGAGAAACCCCACATATTCAACAATATGCGCTCCAAGTTAAACCGTAGGAGAACCCATTTCACCATCACCAACCCCTGATGATGATGGATCTATGGCTAGGGCAAACTACATGAAAGGTTCATCTATAATTAATTAATGCATTTTAAGTGGATTGTCAGGGTCAACCAAGTTATATTATGCAAACCATAAACAAGAATAAACAACATAGATCCCATCATTCTGTATCACAATGTTATTATCTTTCTCAATGTCATCAACATCATCATGATCTATCTCAAGGATCTTACATCACATATTGCCACTTGGCCTCTTGCCAATCATCATGATCCATCACAAGGATCTAATCATCATAGGGATTCCATCCCATCGTCAATCACGTGTTACCATCTCATAGGTAACACACATCATGCATTCTTATAGTTCTTATAACACATCATTTTAACATTAAGAAAATGTCACTAATGACATCATAACAGCTCATACCTGATCACACATCTCAATTGATGAAACCTGCATGGTTAGTATGCTCAAGAGTAGATAAACACTTCATCATCGAGATATATTTGTGCAACATTAGATGACCATGCATATACATAACATACACATATAAGCATTCCAAACAATATTAGAGTTTCAACCGAACATAGGGCATAACCCTCACAAAAGCTTATCGGAAAAGGGATAACCCTCACTAAAAGGTACAACAACCCTCACCAAAGCTTATAGGTTACAACCAGACTCTACAGGTGTCGGCCAACGGCCAAACAAAAAGCACAACCTTATATATCAGCTAACACCCATACCGGGAAAAGCACCAAGCAAGCTGGTATCAGGCAGCACTCCAAGAACCAACCTATATTGCCCAAGTGATACACCCTTATCGCCCACAAGGTCAACACAACATCATTTTGGGCAAGCACCATAACATGCAACACCCCGTGACGGGAAACATTGTGATGGGACGTGCTCAAGAGATTAACACATAGCATCATATTGCCCAAGAACTCAAACCATCCCAAGGTCCACATCGGGAAACACTACCGAAGAGGGTATCATGCAAAGCAACAACAATGCCATACAACACCCTAACGCCCAATGTAATGCTTCATCACCCCAAACTAGGGTCATCCTTATCATGTAAGGGAAACATGGATCAAGCACCATAATGGTTAACATCATAGCGGGCAATGCTATATCGGGCAACACCATGGCGGGCAACGCGTCATAAAAGAGTGTTGGGAAGCACCATCCAGGAGGATGTCATGCAAGGCACCAGCCAACCCTAACACCCAACAAAAACCACATATCGTCCAAGGGGTCAACAAGGCAACCACCTACAATATTGCCCAAACCCTAGCTCAAGGGAAAGAGAGGGATATCAGTCAATAAGCACCAAGACACCATCATCCATATCAAATGACTAGGGTTAGAAACAACCTCAACCTCATAACGTCCACCCACACCACATTGCCCATGGAATCAAGAGTGTTAGCTCACATCACAACAACTAGGTTGATTGAGGGGTATTGCCAAACTCAAGCATATCGGGTAGGAGCTAGAGCTCACCTCACAACTCAAGGAAGGAGGGGTTTTTCTCAAAGCTCACCATCAAAGGCATGGTCAACCATGGAACCAACAAGGACATAACGTGCAACTAGGGTAGATCACCATCTCAACACTAAGGGAAGCACCTCTATCGACCAAGCCAACTAACCATGATGCCAAAATAACTAGAACATAGGCTCACCTCTCAACAACAAAGTGATTGAGGGGTATTGCCTCAAGGACACACTGCCTTACACCTATGGGTTAAGAAACTCTAAGATCAACTCTCAACTAAATGAAAGAGGGTGTCGCTTGAGATTCCATAATCCAAGGGGTTCAGCTGACTCAAGGGTAACCAACACATATCACCCAACCTGATCTAGGGAACATAGGGCACCAACTAAAGCATGAGCATTACTAGCAAGATAATCATAGCCAATCAAGATAACACATCCAAGCAACATATAAAGGAGATAATATAACTAGGTTATAAGTTATGTAACCCACCTTAAGCAAAACTCTCCAAGCTCCAAGCTCTAAGAACCTCCTCCAAGGTTCGGTCACCAACTAGAGAAGAAGAAAGCAGATGCACAAAGATGTATCGGCCACCACTTCTTCTCCTTCCCTTCTTCTTGTTCTCGACCAGCAAGGGAGGAGTAGCAACTAAGGAACTAAAGGGACTACTAGCAAGCAAGGTGGGTGGTATACATACAAAAGTGTAAAGGGAGAGAGCAAGGCAAGGTGGCATCCACTAAGGACCACTTGTCCAAGGGCCACACCACATGCTAGCACCCCAAATACCACTTTTCCAAGGTCTCGCTACTTCCTTGCAACAAGTACCATGTGTCCAAGAGAAGGTGACACAAATGATGCTAGGTGGAGGGGTGTGTGTCATCCAACATGGCAACCCAACCCACCCACCAACACCTATGTGGTCGATACACCTCCTGGCCGACACACCCAAGCACCTCTTACCCAATACACCAATCAAGGAGGAAGGGCTTCAAGCCCAACAACAAGCCCAAGCTTAACAAGCTCAAACGAGGCCCAAAACAACTCAAGCAAGGCACCCAAACTCATCCTCTCAACCCTATAGGATGCAAAGAGATATAAAGAGATCTCTCAAGGTGGAAATCTTCACAAAAACCCTAGAACATGGGTAAATTGCAAGTTGTACCAAAAAGACCAAAAACAAAGCACAACAACCTTAATAACACCTTTGGTGATTAAGAAAGTCTCTAAACATCATGTTTAAGAAAAGCAAATAGGGTAAGACCAAAATGAAGGTCAGTGTCCTTACAAGCCATAACCCCCTACAAAAGGATTTCACCCCTGAAATCCGAAGAGAAAAGCAAGGGATACTTCCTCTGCATCTCTTCTTCAAGCTCCCACGTGGCTTCCTCAACACCAAGGTGATGCCAAAGAATATTCACAAGCACAAGGTCTTTCCTACTCCTTCACCCGACTAACAAGGATCAACACCGGCCCTTCCTCATAGGTGACATCTTCATCAAGCTTGACCTCTACTGGCCATATTACTATCTTTGTTCCCAGATGACTTTTATTTTGCATACTAACATGGAACACTGGATGCAACCTGTGCAACTCTGGTGGTAACTCCAACTTGTAAGCCACTTTTCCAACACGTGCTATCACTGGATAAGGTCCCATATACCTGGGAGCAAACTTGCCTTTCCTTCCAAACCTTAGCACACCTTTCCATGGAGAGACTTTGAGATACACCTTATCTCCAACCTGGAACTCTAAAGGTCGGAGACGATTATCTGCATAAGACTTCTTTCTATCCTGTGCCGCTTTCAATTGTTGACGTATCACTTTGATCTTCTCTGTCGTATGCTGCACTAACTTGGGACCCAAAAGTTGATACTCACTAGATTCATACCAACATAAAGGAGATCTACACTTTCTACCGTACAATGCTTCATAAGGTGCCATGTTGATACTTCACTGGTAGCTGTTGTTGTAAGCAAACTCTATCAGATTGAAATGTACGTCCCAACTTCCTAGGAACTAAAAAACACAATATCTTAGAAGATCTTTCAAAGTCAGAATAGTCCTTTCAGACTATCCATCTATTTGCGGAGGAAAAGTAGTACTGAACCTCAATTGTGTTCCCAACGCCTTATGCAACTGTTCCCAAAAATGACTTGTGAACTGAGGACCTCTATCAGAGACTATTGTTGCCAGCACACCATGCAAATGTACTATCTCATATACATATACATGTGCAAGCTTCTCTACTATGCATGTTGTCTTTACATGTATGAAATGTGCAGACTTCGTCAATCTATCTACTATCACCCAGATGGAATCATAGTTCATAGATGTCCTCGGAAGACCAACTATGAAATCCATAATTACATGATCCCACTTCCACTGTGGTGTCGGCATGGGTTGCATTATACCTGGCGACTTCTGATGTTCTACCTTAACTTGCTGACATTCCATACACTTTGCCTCAAACTCAGCTATGCCTTTCTTTAATCTGGGCCACCAATACAGATCATTTAGATTGTGATACATCTTGGTGACACCTGGCTACATAGCATACATAGACGTGTGTTCTTCCTCAAGCACTAACTTCCTTAGTTATCAACATCAGGAACCATCATCCTATTATGATAACAGACTAGCCCATCCTCGGACTCATGGAAACCATCGCGCTTCTTGTTGTCGAACTCTGATCTGATCAGCTGCATTGTAGCATTGGCTTGCTGTGCTTACTTGATCTGTTGTCTCAATGTAGGCTTCACTTGCATCTATGCCAACAGTCCTGCCAACAAAGAGACTTCTAACTATACATTCATCTATCACAAAGAGACAAACATATCCCACTTATGGCATATCAAAGAACTCAACTGTGCCTTCCTCGTGGAAAGAGAAGAAGACTTCTTGCTAAGCTCATCTGCTACAACATTCACCTTACCTGGGTGATACTCAATGGTGCAATCATAATCACTGATTAACTCCATCCAGCTTCGCTGACGCATGTTTAACTCATTCTGTTAGAAGATGTACTTCAGGTTCTTGTGATTCGTAAAGATCTGACACACTTCCCCATAAAGATAATGTCTCCATATCTTTAATGCATGAACCACCGCTGCCAACTCCAAATCATGTGTTAGATAGCTTTCCTCATGTACTAAACTTGGCATGCAACTGATGTTGTCGAAGAAGAGTCAACGCTTGTCAGAGATGATGTTCGTGTTGTTGGCTGTCTCGACTATAGATCAAGATGTCATCTATGAAGACTACAACAAACTAATTTAAGAATGGACGAAACACTATGTTCATCAGATCCATGAATGTTGTTGGCGCATTGGTTAGCCCAAAAGGCATAACCACAAACTCGTAGTGCCAATACCTCATCCTAAAAACTGACTTTGGTATGTCACCCTCCTTGATTCTGAGATGATGATATCTAGACCGTAGATCATTCTTTGAGAATACTGTCACACCACATGATTGATCAAATAGATCGTCTGTCCTCAGTAAAGGATACTTGTTCTTGTTCATAACCTTGTTCAACTATCGGTAATCTATGTACAAGTGCATAGATCCATCCTTCTTCTTTACGAGCACAACTGGAGCACCCCAGGGTGATGTGCTCATCCTAATGATACCTTTATCAAGCAGTTCTTGCAACTATTTCTTCAACTCTATCATCTCTGTTGGAGCCATCATGTATGGTGTCTAAGCAACAAGTTGTGTCCTTGGTACTAGATTGATCTCAAAAGCAATCTCTCGAGGTGGATGAACACCAGGAAACTCATTGAGAAATACATCTGTGAACTCTCTAATGACAAGCACATCTTGAAGGCTAGAGCCTTTTGCCTTGGTATACACAATATGAGCCAAGAACGCTCTACAACATTGCCGCAACAACATCTCCACCATCATTGTTGACACCAAACCCGTCAGAAGAATCTTCCTATCTCCTTGGAAGATCCATTTCTCACTACCTCCTGCAAACATCACCTACTTGGAATCACAGTCCATCACAACCTTATATCTTTCCAAGGTATCCATCCCAAGAATTACATCGAACCCATGCATATCAAGTGGTATGAGATCCACTCGTATGTTGTGTCCTGAAAAAGATAGAACACAAGATGGACACACTTCTTGAAGCAATGCATGACCAACAAGAGGGGTTTCAAACGACAAGCTATCTTTCTTAAAACTAATAAGTAAAAGATAGATATCAAACATACAATGTGCGATAAAAGAGTGCATAACACCCGAGTCAACCAGAACAAATATAAAGTAAGAAGAAGACAAATCAAAATGAAATAACTCTATCTGACATGCCACCACCCGTGGGTTGACTATCGCCTTCGGCTGACTCATAGCATAGAATCGAGTCATTGCTTGTTGTCGCTCATGTCCTCTGCTTCCTTGAGCAGATGATCAAACTTGCGATGCCTGGCTGCGTTCTTGCCCTCTGGCTTCATTAGACTGATGTCTATTTGATCCTTGCTGACTCTACCTTAGTTGTTGTGTCACCTCAATGTCTCTTCTCAGGCAATTTGACTTTAGATGCCCTGTCTGTCCACAGAGAAAGCATGACCTATCCCCTAACTACAGCCTAGACGGCCCTATCACTGGTACTGAAGCTGTACTGTAGGCTCTAGATGGCTAAAAACCCCGCCTTCTTCCTTTACTTGGTGGCCATTGTGACGGCGTACTGGAACTTTGCATCATAAATGGTGCAGAAAACCTTGGCTTCTTGGGGCCATCGAACCTCTGTCTCTAAAACTGAGTAGGTCTTGTATTGGACATAGCCTCTCTCTTTTCCCAGACCAACCACTCTATCATCTAAATAGACCATAAATGTGGCAAACCTTTCCCGGTTCTCCAAAGCATCAGTAGGTGTTGTCATCTCGGCACTCAAACCTTTCTCAAACTGTCTGATCTTCTCATCATCTGTTGTTGTCATGTGAGGACAAAACCTCAACAGCTCCATAAACTTGGCTTCATACTCGGTGATGCTTAGAGGACCTTGGCGCAAATCCTCGAACTGGATGATCTTCTCATCCATATACGTCTTCGGGAAGTATCGACTGACGAACTCCCACCAGAAAACATCCCAACGGATCACCTTACCAGGTCGCTTCTCCTCCTCGATGGCCCACCAGTGTCCATCACTAACTTTCAGAAGGTAGACAACGTGCTTGACTTTGTCTACCTTGGGGATGTCAAGGATCTAGAAGGCCTTCTCAAGACCTATCAGCCACAGATTTGCATCCGTTGGATCAGTCGTTCCAGCATAATCTGAATCTCCGACTCGGCGAAGCCGCTCGAAGGTATTCCCAATACCTAAAGATTCACCATGGGGAACGGGTGCCCTTGGTGAAGGCACAGGTAATCTCTCCACCATGTGATTCATCTTATCCATTAGATGCCCCATAAGATGTTGATAGATAGGGTTCTCAAGAATGGCTAGGTCAAACTGGGGGACCTTAGGCACCAGATCTTCATGTGCCTACACACTATCTCCATCAACAGATGCAACAACACTACTCTCGGAAACATGTTCTTCATGATTCCCAACCATCTTTTAGCTTTATCTTCTACTGGGGGTAGAAGTCTTTATAAGAAAATCTAGAAAAATGTCAAGAATAGACACAAGCATAGTCCTAGATCCCTATAGACTCAGTGAACCTAGAGCTATGATACCAAAAACTGTTGTGACATCCCGCCATCACAAAGACAGCGAAACGCCACAGGAAAATGTGTGAAACCTCCATAAACAACATATTACCAAAAATGCGGGTTAGTTAAAATCGATTGCGGAAAGCATCATTAGAAAGGAACTATCACAACTAGATCCACATCCTATAAAGAACGTGATATATATATATACATATATATATATATACATATACATACATACATATATATATGTATACATATATATACATATATATATATATATATATATATATATATATATATATATATATGTATATATAAGCATGACAAATGTCCACCAACACATAGGATCCATATGTTCCATATCCATCAAGGATACAAGAAACCATACTAAGATCATACATTGTAAAACCTCGTCAAAACACTTCCAAGGACCTGAGAGCACATGCAAGACTCTAAGACTCTACTACAAAACAACCACACCAGCAGAATATCCAACCTTGCCTTCTATTGATCTTCTTGATGCTCAACCGTAATACTATGATCACCACCACATCTAGCTCAATCACCTACAAAGGTTGAAACCAACAGGGTGAGACACATAGTCCTAGCAAGAAACATAACTCCCCGCCGAACTATAAAACCTCAGAAAAGCTAGACCAGTATATAGCAGATAACCAGATCCGATATGAAATATGATGAATAAGATTATATATATATATATATATATATATATATATATATATATATATATATATATATATATATATATAGCTTACCATGATATCTCAGAGGCATATAACTAACTGCAAGAAATACTTAGAGCATGTATATAAGACAATCACACATTATGCAAGGCCTCAACTGATGTTCTGTGTTTGCCCTAAGAAAATATACTATATGGATGGATTACCATTTATTATGCCCTGAGGAAGTGAGTCATGCAGCTCAAATCCAACCTTTGGTTGCGAAACCCAAAGTCGGTGCCATACAAGGTCAATGGAAGAGCCAGACTCCACGACCCAAACCTTCTTGGGGTCAGTGCATGATATCCAAAGTAGGACCACAGTCTCTTACTTAAGTGACCTCAGTCACAGGGTTAGCTCCACAGGCTACCCTTTCCTCTAGCCCACAGAATACCTTGAGCCACATGCCTGTTCATCGTGCTCCTGAGCCATGAACGCATTCATGCTCTATGACACTGAGCCATGGGCCTGTTCACCATGCCCTTATACATATTTTGAGTCTACGACCGACGTTGCACTCTAATCCTCCTATTTTCGACTAGGAGAAACCCCACATATTCAACAATATGTGCTCTAGGTTAACCCGTAGGAGAACCTGTTTCACCATCACCAGCTCCTGACGATGATGGATCTATGGCCAGGGCAAACTACATGAAAGTTTCATCTGTAATTAATTAATACATTTTAAGTGGATTGTCAGGGTCAACCAAGTTATATTATGCAAACCATAAACAAGAATAAACAACATAGATTCCATCATTTTATTTCACAATGTTACTCTCTTTCTCAATGCCATCGACATCATCATGATATATCTCAAGGATCTTACATCACATATTGCAACTTGGCCTCTGGAAAATCATCATGATCCATCACAAGGATCTAATCATCGTAGGGATTCCATCCCATCATCAAGCACATGTTACCATCTCATAGGTAACACACATTATGGATTCTTATAGTTCTTATAACACATCATTTTAACATTA
The DNA here is from genome assembly GCA_963693085.1 of Alisma plantago-aquatica. Classification (NCBI taxonomy): domain Eukaryota; kingdom Viridiplantae; phylum Streptophyta; class Magnoliopsida; order Alismatales; family Alismataceae; genus Alisma; species Alisma plantago-aquatica. The sequence goes on along the minus strand of OY856410.1, from coordinate 123,392,221 downwards.
AGCAAATGTCACTAATGACATCATCACAATTCATAAATGATCACACATCTCAATTGATGAAACATGCATTGTTAGTATGCTCAAGAGTAGATAAACACTTCATCATCGAGATATATTTGTGCAACATTAGATTACCATGCATATACATGACATCCACATATAAGCATTCCAAACGACAGGGTTTCAACCGAACATAGGGCATAACCCTCACAAAAGCTTATCGGATAAAGGATAACCCTCACCAAAAGGTACAATGACCCTCACCAAAGCTTATAGGTTACAACCAGACTCTACAGGTGTCAACCAATGGCCAAACAACAAGCACAACCTTATATATAGGCTAACACCCATACCGGGCAAAGTACCAAGCAAGCTGGTATCGGGAAACACTCTAAGAACCAACATATATTGCCCAAGCGATACATCCTTATCGCCCACAAGGTCAACACAACATCATATCAGGAAAGCACCATAACATGCAATGCCCCGTGATGGGAAATGTTGTGACGAGCAACGTTCAAGAGGTTAACACATAGGAGCATATTGCCTAAGAACTCAAATGTGACAAAGTGGATTTTAGCAAAATAATGAGATAATTACTCTTTTGACCTCATTATATTCTCTCATGGTCTCAAATTATTTTTCTTGTCTTCATAATCATTATTGAGACTCAAATCCAAGATATGGTGACCAATGTAGTTTTTATACACATTATAACACTTCAAATTGGATTCATGCATCACTTTGTCCAAAAGATCAAATTCGTCAATCACATTTTGTCTTTTGATTCTCAAACATTTTCTAGATATTCTACACATTATTTTGAAGCTTTGGTCCAAATTTGAGGTCATTTGGACATTCCTATGATTTTCTATGAATTTTGGAAGTTTTGTGCTCAAAATCCCTTTATTATTACCTTTTTCTTTGGCTATTCCATGTCAGCAATCCGGGTGAAGGGTCGGGGGTGAGCCACGGCCCTTGGATCTAGAAGTCGCGGATCCAGGCTTGATCTAACAGCCACAGACCCATCTTCTACCTCCCGCTGATTGCGGGGAGGAGACGGTAGAACCGAACTGGTCAAACAACCAATTAAGGTCGAGTTTTGAAAATCAAAGCGAATAAAACACCTCAGATCGTATTTTCGCGCTCAATCATACCCATTTTGACTACATTTTGTCCTCTGTTGTGCCGCCAAAAGGCATCCCTTACTCTCCCGTCTCACTCCGACGGCCATGGCCGCCAACCCAGCTCTCTTAACCCTAGCCTAGTGCTATATAAACACCCCCAAAGGCCCGCATCAGGCAATCCTTTGCCTTAGCCATGTGAACGTGCCCCGAGCAGCTACAAAGAGCTCCCAAATCCCTCCTCAATCTCCTGCCGTTTGAGCGCCACCGCCGCACAGCCCAGATCGGGCGTCCGTGCTCCTCACCTCCTCCTCCCTTTCTTTAGCTTCCTTTGAGTCCGCGAGGTGCTGGCGGACTGAGACAGCATGCTCGCGGCCTCCCTCACCCACTTTTGCTCTTGGAGCGGGTCCACGCCGGTGAGCCTCCCTCTGCCTGGTTCCCACGCTTGGGAGGGACTGCTGTGCGAGGAAGAAAGGTCCCAGACCGGCTGGTCCAGGAAGGGTAGCCCCGGTCCAATACTTAGTTGAACCCGGGTTTAAACCAAGAAATAGAGCATTGCACCAACCGAACCAGCTTTTGAACCGGCCCACTAAGTGAACAAGCTGTGTGCCTATGTGGCACAATCTGGACCACTCATCCTGAATCGAACAACCCTCATTTTTTCCGATTTAAGGTATTTTGCTCCTCTCTATTCAGAAAATTATTAAAATGCTGAGATCTCGATTTAATCATAGAAAATGCATCCAAACTCCAAAAATGATGAATAAGTAGTCCTTTTTTATCAGAAAAATCTACTGAACCCATTAAAAATATTTGTGAAACCTGATACCAAATGATGCTCACTGATATAATTAAATCTATATCTATTACTTATTTAGATTATTAAATGGCTCAATAGTGATGTTAATTCTTGGAAAACCTAATATCTGACTCTAATGATTATCTTAAAGTACAAATCCAGATCCAAACTAGTTGATTTTTGAAAATGAATCATTAGTGATCTAGATCTAATTACTTGATTCAATCTTGATTATCATCTTTATGAATAATGAGTAATCTTGACATGGATCTCAAATCTTACAAAACCCTTGATATTCTTGACCCATAAACCTAATCTGGAATTGCAATGATGCTAAGTATCATGATGATGATCTAGGAACTTGATGATGACTTGAATAATGATGATAATATTTAGGGTTGACATATATTCCTAAAATACCTAGGTAGATCATCCATCCTTGAATATGCTTGACACTTGAGTAAATATTGAAATCTTGATATAATGTTGACTATATATGAATGACCTACCTTAGGGATGAATAGGATTGGAAAACCCTAATTTGGTGTACTTGATATTGTTCTATAATATGATCTTGACCCTCGATCCATATCTTGATTGATCTAGGAACCACTTGAGACCCTGATCTTCTACTCTAGTTGATTAATACTCGAAATCCTCGGTGAAAGGTACGCTATTATATGAATCCTCCTTGATTGTATTGTAGATACTTTTATGTATCTCTTGATTGTATACTTGGCTATTTACTTGGATCAGCTATTGTTCCCTATGATTAGTCTTCTATTTTTCTATACTATATTTTGAAAAACATGAAAATATAAATTGCATGCCCATTATGACTGCCCGTATATTGATAATGATGATGATATTGATAATGTTGATAATGTTGATAATGTGGATATTGAGTACAACAACCCCCTCATTTGGAAGTGGGACTTGTACATTGGCTTCCTATGTTCCTATGGTGAAAAGGGGCCTAGTGACCTTCCCCATCGCGTTGGGGTAATAGAGTCATACAAAATATATAAGCAAGCTTCTTGAATTACAGCATAATGGGAATTCGTAATAAAAGTTGATTTGCTTGAAAAACTTGTCGAATAAATGTTGGTTTTGCAAATTGCTTATTATTCTTTGAAATATAAGTCCTGCCAAGCATACTATTTTGTTATAAATCGTTTTACTTGATTTTGGATAGCGTACCGCGCAATTGCATGATTGTGTCTTGATTTTCTTGATTTTAGGCAATATACATGGAAAACTGAATATGATCGCTTCCACACTCATATACTCTGATGACAAAGACAAATTGGATATATCTCCATATTGGGTTAGTTTGTTTTTCTATTATCCAGTTTTTGAGTTATTTATTTCTTATTGTATATGCCAGTGTGTTAGATCCTACGGGACCACTCAGGGACGGACGCTTCAATCCCTTTATCACTGTCTAGGCAGTGAAATTGGGATTGGGGTAAGAACGGTTCTGTGACAGTTGGTATCAGAGATTTCACACTCCCATATACTTTAAGTAAATAATTTCGCAAGTCTCTTACACCCAAGAAACCCTAAAGTTCATAATGGTGAAAATTGAGGTGTCTAGGCTCGGGGTCCTGACATAATTTCTCCTATCCGTCTTCACGGTGGCTGAGATCCCCCGCTCTACCTGGACTCAATTGATCCAGAACTGGACCTAAAGGTTCTCTTGTGAAACCTTAGAGAGTCTTCTAGCATCTCATCTCTTCTTTAAGGACAATCCTAAGCCACCCATGTAGATGAAGATTAGGTAGTCTTCTCATCTCCTCATGTGGTCCTTCCTTGTGACCTTATACCACATGATGTCTCGATTATGGGTAGCTTAAGAATGGGAATCACTAAATCTTGAAATTTGATACCATGATCTGACCCTAGTTTGAAAACTCGATTTTAATCCATAGAATAAAATACTCATATCATGAACACTCAAAATAGCTAAAATATATGCTTCCTATGTTGAGGTAACTTTTGATTTGGTGAAATATGGATGACTTGTACCTTATACTTCATTGTTGATGAGGTCCCTATTTGATCAAATCCATGCTGCCCTATTATTTTGACTAAACCTCAAACATAGTTAAGCAAACTCTTATCCTATTTGATGCTCATCATGACTAGGCTATGAAATTGACTAAGTCTAGGACTCTCAAAACCATGATGTAAGACTATTGATGCCTTTTTCAATCTCGATTTTGGTATGATGAAGATGGGATAGTTTTTGCACTATTATGCTCTAATTCCTCGAATTTTAAATGAAAATCCTCAATTTTCCGAATTATATCACTACCTTGATCATAAAAGTAAAGAATTGCAAATCTTGACATTATTGCCCTATTATCTTGAATTTTGATCTTATGACTTCGATGTATATGATTTAATTTTGATATGCTCCCTATTTGAATAAGATCAGTTGATCATGACTAAAGTTGGTAATGTGCCAGATTAGGGTGGTAGTTGACTCATGACTCCCCTAACCTAGGTCACATCCCTATTTTGACTACCTCTAAATTTTCACCTTGTTGATTATTTAGAGTGTGGAAAGGTAATCCCTTTCACCCTATTTGGACTGGTTGACCTAAGCCTAATAGGTTAAACCTAATGTTGATACCCAATCTTGAAAATTGATTTGATAATTGATATATGACAATTTTGACTATAGCTTGTGGTTTTTTTCATAAATAGACCTAGGTCTAGATCATTCATCAACCTTGGAAACATGATAATGAAATTATGATATGTCGCTCGAATATTGAATAAGGTTGTTTGAAATTGAATATAGATGAATGATTCCCCCTAAGGTCTAAATAGGAATCGAAACCCTAGCTTCAAAATTTTGGACCTATGACTTTTGATCTCGACACTTGATATTGATATATAATATTGTGACTCATGATTATCCAATCTCAATAATGATACAAATCTTATGATCACACTATTTGGACATTAAGATATATGACTAATGACTTCAAAATCCCAAATGTTGAAATTTTCAAAATGATGACGATATTGACTCTCTCGATAGGGTTTAGCTCTCATAAGGACTAGGGTGGGACCTTACCAGTGATTTTGAGCTCACAATAATGATATTGAAAGTATGATGTTGTCTCAAATTGTTGAAATATAAAATCTCAAATCATGGATGTATGACCCCACCTAGGCCAACGTAGAAGCTAAGACCCTGAGATTTTGGGATTAAAAGTCACCTTGTACACTTGATCCAAGGACTCATTTTGTTTGACCCAAAAGATAATATTTCCAAATTTGTTATCAATAGGATGCATTCCATATTTTTGACTTATATGATGACTTTGGACAATATATGTGCTGATTTTGATACTCAATTGCTCGATGATGAAATAATGTTAGTACCAAGTTGATTATGATATGGAACATGGAATCTCAATTGTGATTTTTGGGACTAATTGAAGTTTGAGGACATGATTTTGATTTTATACCTGAGGATACCCCAGTATTTGAGGAAATGACTTAGGTTGAATAATATCAATTTTTGAGAATATTTTTTTTTTGAATTTTGCTGACAAAATTCCTTTTTAAGGAGGGAAGGATGTGACAAAGTGGATTTTAGCAAAATAATGAGATAATTACTCTTTTGACCTCATTATATTCTCTCATGGTCTCAAATTATTTTTCTTGTCTTCATAATCATTATTGAGACTCAAATCCAAGATATGGTGACCAATGTAGTTTTTATACACATTATAACACTTCAAATTGGATTCATGCATCACTTTGTCCAAAAGATCAAATTGGTCAATCAAATTTTGTCTTTTGATTCTCAAACATTTTCTAGATATTCTACACATTATTTTGAAGCTTTGGTCCAAATTTGAGGTCATTTGGACATTCCTACAATTTTCTATGAATTTTGGAAGTTTTGTGCTCAAAATCCCTTTATTATTACCTTTTTCTTTGGCTATTCCATGTCAGCAATCCGGGTGAAGGGTCAGGGGTGAGCCACGGCCCTTGGATCTAGCAGTCGCAGATCCAGGATTGATCTAACAGCCACAAACCCATCTTCTACCTCCCGCTGATTGCGGGGAGGAGACGGTAGAACCGAACTGGTCAAACAACCAATTAAGGTCGAGTTTTGAAAATCAAAGCGAATAAAACACCTCAGATCGTATTTTCGCGCTCAATCATACCCATTTTGACTACGTTTTGTCCTCTGTTGTGCCGCCAAAAGGCATCCCTTACTCTCCCGTCTCACTCCGACGGCCATGGCCGCCAACCCAGCTCTCTTAACCCTAGCCTAATGCTATATAAACACCCCCAAAGGCCCGCATCAGGCAATCCTTTGCCTTAGCCATGTGAACGTGCCCCGAGCAGCTACAAAGAGCCCCCGAATCCCTCCTCAATCTCCTGCTGTTTGAGCGCCACCGCCGCACAGCCCAGATCGGGCGTCCGTGCTCCTCACCTCCTCCTCCCTTTCTTTAGCTTCCTTTGAGTCCGCGAGGTGCTGGCGGACTGAGACAGCATGCTCGCGGCCTCCCTCACCCACTTTTGCTCTTGGAGCGGGTCCACGCCGGTGAGCCTCCCTCTGCCTGGTTCCCACGCTTGTGAGGGACTGCTGCACGAGGAAGAAAGGTCCCAGACCGGCTGGTCCAGGAAGGGTAGCCCCGGTCCAATACTTAGTTGAACCCGGGTTTATACCAAGAAATAGAGCATTGCACCAATCGAACCAGCTTTTGAACCGGCCCACTAAGTGAACAAGCTGTGTGCCTATGTGGCACAATCTGGACCACTCGTCCTGAATCGAACAACCCTCATTTTTATCCGATTTAAGGTATTTTGCCCCTCTCTATTCAGAAAATTATTAAAATGCTGAGATCTCGATTTAATCATAGAAAATGCATCCGAACTCCAAAAATGATGAATAAGTAGTCCTTTTTTATCATAAAAATCTACTGAACCCATTAAAAATATTTGTGAAACCTGATTCCAAATGATGCTCACTGATATAATTAAATCTATATCTATTACTTATTTAGATTATTAAATGGCTCAATAGTGCTGTTAATTCTTGGAAAACCTAATATCTGACTCTAATGATTATCTTGAAGTACAAATCTAGATCCAAACTAGTTGATTGTTGAAAATGAATCATTAGTGATCTAGATCTAATTACTTGATTCAATCTTGATTATCATCTTTATGAATAATGAGTAATCTTGACATGGATCTCAAATCTTACAAAACCCTTGATATTCTTGACCCATAAACCTGATCTGGAATTGCAATGATGCTAAGTATCATGATGATGATCTAGGAACTTGATGATGACTTGAATAATGATGATAATATTTAGGGTTGACATATATTCCTAAAATACCTAGGTAGATCATCCATCCTTGAATATGCTTGACACTTGAGTAAATATTGAAATCTTGATATAATGTTGACTATATATGAATGATCTACCTTAGGGATGAATAGGATTGGAAAACCCTAATTTGGGGTACTTGATATTGGTCTATAATATGATCTTGACCCTCGATCCATATCTTGATTGATCTAGGAACCACTTGAGACCCTGATCTTCTACTCTAGTTGATTAATACTCGAAATCCTCGGTGAAAGGTACGCTATTATATGAATCCTCCTTGATTGTATTGTAGATACTTTTATGTATCTCTTGATTGTATACTTGGCTATTTACTTGGATGAGCTATTGTTCCCTATGATTAGTCTTCTATTTTTCTATACTATATTTTGAAAAACATGAAAATATAAATTGCATGCCCATTATGACTGCCCGTATATTGATAATGATGATGATATTGATAATGTTGATAATGTGGATATTGAGTACAACAACCCCCTCATTTGGAAGTGGGACTTGTACATTGGCTTCCTATGTTCCTATGGTGAAAAGGGGCCTAGTGACCTTCCCCATCGCGTTGGGGTAATAGAGTCATACAAAATATATAAGCATGCTTCTTGAATTACAGCATAATGGGAATTCGTAATAAAAGTTGATTTGCTTGAAAAACTTGTCGAATAAATGTTGGTTTTGCAAATTGCTTATTATTCTTTGAAATATAAGTCCTGCCAAGCATACTATTTTGTTATAAATCGTTTTACTTGATTTTGGATAGCGTACCGCGCAATTGCATGATTGTGTCTTGATTTTCTTGATTTTAGGCAATATACATGGAAAACTGAATATGATCGCTTCCACACTCATATACTCTGATGACAAAGACAAATTGGATATATCTCCATATTGGGTTAGTTTGTTTTTCTATTATCCAGTTTTTGAGTTATTTATTTCTTATTGTATATGCCAGTGTGTTAGATCCTACGGGACCACTCAGGGACGGACGCTTCAATCCCTTTATCACTGTCTAGGCAGTGAAATTGGGATTGGGGTAAGAACGGTTCTGTGACATCAAACCATCCCAAGGTCAACATTCGACAGCACTACCCATGAGGGTATCATGCAAAGCAGCATCAATGCCATGCAACACCCTAACGCCCAGCGCAACGCTCCATCATCCAAACCACGGGTCATCCTTATCATCTAAGGGAAACATGGATCAGGCACCATAACATTTAATATCATAGCGGGCAACACTATATCGGGAAACACCATGGAAGGCAATGCGTCATAACAGAGTGTTGGGAAGCATCATCCAGGAGGATGTCATGTAAGGCACCAACCAACCCTAATGCCCAACACAAATCACATATTGTCCAAGGGGTCAACAAGGTAGCCACCTATTGTATCACCCAAACCCTAGCTCAAGGGAAAGAGAGGGATATTGAGCAACAAGAACCAAGACACCATCATCCATATTGGGTGACTAGGGTTAGAAAGAGACTAAACCTTATAACAACCACCCACATCACATTGCCTAGGGCATCAAGAGTGTTACCTCACCTCGCAACAACTAGGTTGATTGAGGGGTATTTCCAAACTCAAGCATATCGGGTAGGAGCTAGAGCTCACCTCACAACACAAGGAAGGATGGGTGTTACTCAAAGCTCACCATCAAAGGCATGGCTGCCCATGGCACCAAAAAGGACATAACATGCAATTAGGGTAGATCACCATCTCAACACTAAGGGAAGAACAACTATCGGCCAAGCGAACAAACCATGACTCCCAAATAGCTAGAACATAGGCTCACCTCTCAACAACAAAGTGAGAGAGGGGTATTGCCTCAAGGACGCACTACCTTTCACCTTTGGGTTAAGAAACCCTAAGCTCACCTCTCAAATAAATGAGAGAGGGGTGTCACTTGAGATTCCATAATCCAAGGGGTTTGGCCAACACAAGGGTAACTAACACATATTGCCCATCCTGATCTACGGAACATAGGGCAGAAACGTCACCAACTAAAGCATGAGCATTACTAGCAAGATAAGCATAGCCAATCATGATAACATATCCAAGCAACTTATAAAGGAGATAATATAGCTAGGTTAGAATTTATGTAACCTACCTTAAGATCAACTCTCCAAGCTACAAGATCCAAGAGCCTCCTCCAAGCTTTGACCACCAACTAGAGAAGAAGAAAGCAGCTACAACAAGATGTATCAACCACCACTTCTTCTCCTTCTCTTCTTCTCATTCTCAGCCAACAAGGGAGGAGCAACAACTAAGGAACTAAAGGGAATACTAGCAAGCAAGGTGGGTGGTATATATACAAAAGGGTAAAGGGGGAGATCAAGGCAAGGTGGCGTCTACTAAGGACCACTTGTCCAAGGGCCACACCACATGCTAGCACCCCAAATACCACTTGTCCAAGGGCCACACCACATGCTAGCACCCCAAATACCACTTGTCCAAGGTCTCACCACTCACTAGCAACAAGCAACATGTGTCCAAGAGAGGGTGATACAAACGATTCTAGGTGGAGGGGTGTGTGTCGCCCAACATGGTAACCCGAAACACCCACCAACACCTACTTGGCCGACATACCCAAGCACCTCTTGCCTGATACACCAAGCAAGGAGGAAGGGCTTCAAGCCCAACAACAAGCCCAAGCTTAACAAGCTTAAACGATGCCCAAAAAAACTCAAGAAAGGCGGTTAAACTCATCCTTGCAACCCTAGAGAATCCAAAGAGATACAAAGAGTTCTCTTGAGGTGGCAATCTTGCACAGAAACCCTTGAGCTTGGGTAAATTTCAAGTTGCACCAAAAAGACCCACAACAAAGCACAACAACCCTTATCACACCTCTGGTGATTAATCAAGCCTCTAAACATCATGTTTAGGAAAAGCAAATAGGGTAAGCCCAAAACGAAGGTCAGAGTCCTTACAAACATACTCAACCATATGAGCAAATAAGGTTACAAAAATTGAAAGTTCCATTTTCTTTCTAACTTCTAAAACTTCGTCTCACTGGGACCCTCCCTCTCTGGATTATTCATGTGGGAAACACTCTTCCAAGGGTCTTGTTGCTACAATGGAAATCTCATGACCATCCTATCCTGGCTAAGTCTATGAGTTCCTTCCTCTCTTGACTAGGCCTCCTCATGACCATCTGATCATGGATTGGCCTTGTTGATCATCCTATTCTGTCTTCATCACTTCCGCTTACATATCACATGTACCTCTTACATCCATTGTAGATATTTGTTCAAGTTATTCTTATATAATATGATAATCATAATCACTTTAAAGATTGTATGAATTAAATGATAGTCAATAGTTTATTTATAATCAATGGAGAAAACCACAAAAATCATGGGGAATTGTGTAAGTTGAATAGACATATGCATAACCACATACATTTTTCAAGCGCACTTGATGTCCAAGCAGAAGGTAATCAATGCAACTACCTTGAAATGAAAGAATAATATCCATGTATAGTTATTTTATCTATAAACTACCATTGAGACTGACTTGAGTCTCAAGTTAGGGTTTTGGGTTTAACTTAGGTTTTCATTAGGTTTTTTGCTTCCCAAACCGTAATTATTACTTTTCATGTCCTTTTGATTCACAAACCCTAATTTTACCATTATTTTTACTTTTTATCTCAAGAAAACCCTAAATATTCATTTAGTGGATTGTTAATCTCAAATTAGATCCGAGTTGTATTTTTTATCTAAAAAGTTCAGTCTTTGATTATTAAGACTGTGATAAAGTGGGTTTTTCCTCAAACTTTGCTCAATTCCAATTTTGCCCTTATTATGTACACTCATGGCCTCAATTTATTTCTCTTAGATTCTTAATCAATGTTGATACCCAAATTCAAAATATAATGACCAATGTGAATTTTACACACATTATGACACTATAAATTAGGTTAAATTATCACTTTATCCAAAGAAGTAAAATTTTCAATGTAACTTGATCTTTTGATTCTAAATCTTTTTTTAAAGGTTATAAAAATTCTTGTGAACCTATGATCCAAATTTCAGCCCAATTGGATATTCCTACAATATCCTATGATTTTTTTGAAGTTATATATTAAAAATCCCTTCAAATTGCCCTATTATTCAACCTTTTCCACCTCAATGATCCAAGGCAAACTCGGGGGACAAACCCCAGCCCTTGGAACAGCCTTTTGCGAATCCCATCCTGATATGATGGCCTTTGGGTTGTCTCCTACCTCCCAAAATCAACGGTGAGGAGCCAATGATATACAATCTCCCGTTCATGACCAAGATTCAAAATTCTAAGCACACATAAACATCAGTGTCACAATTTCTCTACCAACAAGCCCTAGTTTGACCATCCTAAATGATTAATTATGCCATCAAAACATTTCCCTCAATTCTCCTTCTCACTCCAGCGACCTTGGTTTGCAACCAAGGACCAATTTCCTTCTAACCCTAGCCTCAACACTACAAAAGGACTCCCAATGCTCTCCACCACCACACCTTGCTAGCGAGCTTGACTTTACTCACTCCCCCATCCTTCAGTACCCTAATTTACTCCCCGATCTTCTATGTTATCTATGTTGTGTGGCCTCATGAGCCGAATTAGACGTCCTTCCCTCACATCACCTAGCCTTTGATGGAGCCCCCTTCCTCTTTGCGAGGTCATGGTTGATCCAAGAAGTTCCTTGCCCACCTCCTTAAGCTCCTCCCTCTCCTAAACCCCCAAGTATCTAGAGTACCCATGTGCCTCAATTCCTAGCTCATGTAGCAGCCTAATCAAAGAAGGACTGAGGGTGTAAACCACTAGTTCAGAGAACAATCAACCTGGTCTAATAAAATGAGTGAACCACATTTTGGACCAGCCAAAGTGAGGATCAGACCAGATCCTTAGATCACCGATACCCTTAGCTGTGTCTCCTTTGTAGCACGATCTTGATTGTCTACCAATCATCGGACGTCTGTCCTTTTTGCCTATTTTAAGGTATCTTTTCCCTCTCACATGAATAATTGATTAAAATTTCCAGATCTTGATTAAATGATAGAGATTGTATTGTAACTCCAAAAATTATGAATGAATAGTCAATTTTGATTAGAAAAACCCAACAAATTGATTAAAAACACTTGTGAAACTATTTATTTATGGATTTATTTATACCCCTATATTTTGACCTCCTGCACATATAATTTATGTAATGTTTCTATTTTGCGATGAATCTCTAGAAACCCTAATATTCAACTCTAATGATTATCTTGAAACAATAATCTAGATCTAACCTTGTTGTCTTATTTACTCTTGAATATGAATAATCTAAAATAATGGTTATTCTTGAGGATAACATCTTAATACGATGATTGTTCTAAATCTTGTGAAATCCTTGATCATTTGACCGAGGATAACATCTTAATACGATGATTGTTCTAAATCTTGTGAAATCCTTGATCATTTGACCTAATATCTAAACCATGACCTTACATTTACATCAATTAAAACATGATATAGTTTTGAACACCAATGATGATAATACATCACGATGATGATCTAGGGACTTGATAATGACTTGAATAATGATCATAATAATTAGGATTAGCTTATATGTTCCTAAAATATCTCAGTAGGCCATTCATACTAGAAATAATCTTCATACCTAAATAATGTTGGACATCTTGAAATATTGTTGATCATAAGTGGATGACCTGTCCCCAAGGTTAAATAGAAATGAGTAACCCTAATCTTGAATGTTGAAACATGATCTTCTAAACATCATGATATTGACCCTTGGTCCAATCTTGTTGATCTGGGATCTTACTAAAGGGGTTGATCTATTATTTCTTGGAATCCATACTTTGAATATCTACCATGAAGGTACATTATTATACATTATATGTACCTCTTGATTTGTATACTTGGCTATGCAATTGTTTGAGCTACCGGTCCCTACTTATTAGTCTTCTAAATTTCTACTTTTATTTTGAGACAAACTTGAATGCATAAACGATACCACCCATTAAGAATGCCCAAATTATGATAATGATAATGTTGATAATGTTGATATGGAGTAGAAGAACCTCCTCATTCAAAGGGTGTTTCTTGTACATGTCAATTGACCTCCTACCTCATATGTAGAGAGGAACCCCGATGACCTCCCCCAACTCATTGGGGTGATGGAGAGACATAAAATATAAGCATGCTTCCGATATCAGCATAATGGGAACTTCGTAATAAAATCTTGTCAAACAAATATTGTTTTGGAAAATTTCTTGTTGGCTATTTTTTGATATAAGTCCTTCCAAGTGTAATATATATTTTGATATAAAATGGTTTTCCTTATTTGTTTTAGCATACCAAGATATTGCAATGATTGTGTCATGAGTTTTTATTTTAGGTAATGCAAATAACAAGAGATTATGCACCTACTATCTATTCCATTTGTTATCTGCTAAAAATAAAGATTGCTACATCAACCTAGACTCTACATTGGAGCTAATATTAAAGGGTTGTATTTGTTAGTCTAGTTTTTTTTTTCATCTCTCTCTCCATTGTTTCCTACGGGCCCTATGTAATAAACATTATGGTTCATTCTTAGTACAGAAGAATCTTATTTCCTTTTTGCATATTATCTGTGTGTGATTTTTGGGCCACTCAGGGACGAGCTCTCTAATCCATTTAACATTGCCCATTTGGATAGTGGGATTGGGATTAGGGTAAGAATGGTTCCATGATAGTTGGTATCAGAGTCATAACACACTTCATATGCATTAATGAAATGATGCTCTTAATCTCTGAACCAAGGATAACATAAAGTTCACTATGGTGAAACTAAGGTGTCCATAAAGAGCAAAAAGGAGGTTTTGACATAATTTCCTTCTATCTCTTTTCATAGTGGTTGAGGTTCCCTATGCTCCACCTAGCCTTAGTGGATCCAAAAATGAATGGAAGGACTTCCTATAACCCTAGAGAGTCTTCTAGCATCTCATCTCTTCTAAATGGCTACCCAAGCCACTTATTAGAAGGAAGTAGGGTGACTTCTCATCTCCTTGCTCCCATTAGGATGTTAGGACTTGATCTACTACTCTCTCTATCTTGGGTAGTCTATGGATGGGAAAGTACTAAAATTAGAAAATAATTTGAGAAATCTTGAATTAAAGTTGTAGATATTGCCATGATGTATGATATCCTTAATTTGAAATTTTTTTAATGAGAATATATCAATTGAACCCTTGCAGATGGACCCAAAAACTAGGAACAATAGGTATGGTGAAGGAACCTCTGGTGCTGATCATAAGACAAACAAGCCTCACATGAATGATGATGAGGATATCAATTCTACCAATAAGACCACATATACAGGGGAGTGAGAAATGAAACAAAAAGCCATTATGGGTTCCCTCCATGACCTGGAAGTCCGTACAACATCTCCAGTACCCACCCATAACCCAAAACCCATTACCATACAAGATTTCCTGAAACTTAGCCCATAACCCTTTTATGGTGAGGATAAGGATGATGTCATAGATAGGGTTGATGCCTGGTTAATGTCTATGAATTACACCTATAGGGTTTTAAGGTTCCCTAAACAAGATAAAGTTGGTTTTGCTACCTACCAGTTGAAGGGGGCAGCCAAGTTATGGTGGGAAAACTATGTCCGGTCACAACAGTTTATCCCTATCAACTGGGAAGCCTTTAAGCCTATTTTCACTAATGGTTTTCAGCCTCCCTTTGAGAGGAAAGAGAAAAAAAAACAATACCTTACCCTTACCCAAGGAACCAATATTTTGGCTGAGTATAGTTGACAATTCCGTCTCCTGGAGAGACATGTCACCAACCTCATAGAAGAGCAGAAATTGGATCGTCACATTGATGGGTTCTTCTTGACCCTCAAGGACTTTGTCTCCTCATCCAAACCCACCTCATTTTAGGAACCATATGACCATGCCTTGTCCATGGAGAGAACCTTGGGGAGGGGACATGAGAAACCACTACCTACCCTTGCCTACCTAGGGCTTACTAAAGTTGTACGTGTAAAACCCGAGCAGAATGGGAAACCCCATAATGGTAGCAATAAGAACAGAAACCATCAAAAGAATCCCAAAAATCCACCTTCCTAGAACTACAATCAAGGCCAGAACCAAAACTTCAACCAAGGCCCCGCTCAGAATAAAAATTCTAGCCCGAATAGAGGTCAAGGTCAAAATCTTAATGTTTCTCATTGCCACAACAACAGTAACCTCCATTCTGGCTAGTGCATGTTCTGGTCTCTAGTTTTTCATTTCTGCAAGTAAGAGGGACATTTCCGAGACAATTTCCCTCACCCTCCTCCAACATGTGATAAACAAGGCTAACACTGACCAACCCAAGTCTTTGCAGTAAATGCAGATGAGGCAAATGTTAATGGGAAAAACTCATTGAAGGTACTATTTAAATTTGAGCTTATTTCTAGAATATCATATCATGATTATCTTGTACAAATGCCTTACATTGAATATATGTATATCTAGGTATGATGCAAATCTATGACCATTCTATTGTCACTCTATTTGACTCCAGGTTAATGAATACCATCATGTCAAAGTGTCGTGCCTCTATGCTCAATCTTGAAACAAGGGACTTAAGGTACATACCTGATGTAACCACCCCAAGTGGGAAAATGAAAATCTCCCACTATATTGTTGAAAAAGTCCCCCTATCTTATGTTGGTCATAATCTTGAATCAGATTTATACTCTTAGATATGGAAGACTTTGACCTAATTTTGGGGATGGATTGGTTTCTCAAAAATCATGCTATGATCGATTTTTTTACCAAGAAAGTTATTATTTCTAAACCGAACCTCCCTATTCTTGTAATTCCTAGAAGAAAATATCGAAGTTGAAATATTGTCATTTCTCTTATTAAAGCTCAAACCTTGATAGTAAAATGGTGTAAAGCATACCTAGAAACTATAACATGTAGTTAATCCTGATACGAGTTTCCTAGAAAACATGATATAGTGCATGAGTACCCAACTATTTTTCCTGAGGAGCTCCCTGGGCTACCACCTGATCGCGACATTGAATAATCTATTGACTTAGCACCTGGTACGACACCTATTTCCCAGACACCATATCAGATGGCTCCTATTAAATTGACTAAACTGAAGAAGTAGTTGTAGGAATTACAAGATAAGGGTTTCATCAGCCCTAGTACACCTCCTTGGGGATCACCCGTCCTCTTTGTCAAGAAAAAGGATGGATCTCTTTGCATGTGCATTGAATACCATATGATCAATCAAGCTACTATGAAAAATAAATTTTCTTTGCCCTGAATTGATGACATCTTCGATCAACTTCTTTCTATCCGTGTCTTTTCTAAAATTGATCTTCATTTTGGTTACCACCAACTCACGCTTAAGGATGAAGACATCCGTAGAACTACCTTTCGAACTCGCTACAATCATTATGAATTTTTGGTCATGCCATTTGGGTTGACCAATGCCCCTAGTGTATTTATGAACTTGATGAATAGTGTCTTCAAACCTTTCCTCAATGAGTTTGTAGTGGTCTTCATTGATGACATCTTGATATATTCAAATGACACTGAGTCACATCGTACTCATCTCCACAAAGTTCTCGATATTCTCCAATCCTAGAAATTCTATGTAAAATTATCAAAATGTGAATTCTAGATTTCTAATGTCATGTTCTTGGGGCACATAATTTGTGGTGGGAAAATTGATGTTGACCCTGCCAAAGTTTTGGCTATTCTTGAGTGGCAAGCCCCCAAAAATGTTTCTCAAATTCAAAGTTTTCTAGGTCTTTTTGTCTATTACCGACGCTTCATACCCAACTTCATTGAGACTGCCTTGCCCCACACAAAACTCACTAGGAAAGGAGAGTGGTTCATCTAGTCAAAGGAGTGCGAGTCTGGTTTTCAGGAGCTAAAGATAAAACTAACAATTGCACCTATCTTGACCCTCCCTTTGGGAAATGAAGGATTTTTCATCTTCATCGACACATCAAAGTTCTTTCTAGGTTGTGTCCTCACGTAAGATAGATAGGTAGTTGCCTATTCCTTTTGATAATTGAAGCCAAACGAGGTCAACTATACAACCCACGTCCTCGAGTTTTCTTCCATCATATATTATTTGAAGATATGGTGACACTACATGTATGGTGCCACCTTCAACATCCTCACTGACCGTAAGAGTTTGAAGTACATCTTAACACATAAGGATCTCAATATCAGAAAAAGACGATGGCTTGAGTATCTCAAAGACTATGAAATTACCATTGTCTACCACCCTAGTAAGGCAAATGTAGTGCATGATATACTCAGTAGGAAATGAGCTAAATGTGCTGCCATTTTCACCACCGAATGGATAAGCATGGAGGTTAAGACACCTTGGGCACCGAGTCCTATGGGTTATGTTCTTATATTGGCCAACATCCATGTCAAACTAGGCCTCCAATCTGAGATTTTATTAGCACAAAAGAATAGTAAAAGTCTTCATGAGATGACTAAGCTTCTAGAGAAACCCCAGACACATATGACAATTGGAATGGATGGTGGAATCTGATACAAATAACACATACGGGTCCCAAAAGATTAAGATATAATAGAAAGGGTGCTATAAGAATCTCATGGTTTGAAATATATAGTGCATCCTGGATCGACTAAAATGTACAAGGATCTACACAAGAAATTCTGGTAGAGGAATATGAAGACCGACATTGCTACTTTCATCTCTAGGTGTTTGACTTGTCAGTAGATCAAGGTTGAACATCAATATCCAGGAGGTCTTCTACAACCCCTACATATCCCTGAATGAAACTGGGAAAACATCACCATGGATTTTTTGGTGGGTCCACCTAGGACCAGGAAAGGGAGTGACTAAATTTGGGTTTTAGTTGACTGTCTAACTAAATTACCCTATTTTATTCCGATAAAGAAAACAACCAAAGTCCTAGAGTTTGTAGAGATACATTTGTGAAATAGTTAGGTTGCATGAGATTCCTGTATCCATTGTGTTAGATCATGATGCAAAATTTACTTCTCACTTGTGGGGACAAGTGCAGGAAGAATTGGGGACTCAATTAAATTTCAATGTTGCATATCATCCACAAACTAACAGACAGTCTAAAAGGACAATTAAGGTTCTTCAAGACTTGTTGAGATCATGTTCCTGGGTTGGGGTGGTTAATGAGACCACTACCTTCCTCTTGTTCCATTTTCCTACAACAATAGCTACCAATCCAGTACAAGCATGCCTTTGTATGAAGCCTTATATGGAAGGCCATGTAAATCTCTGCTTTATTCGAATGAAGTAGGTGAAACATGGATTCTGAAGTTCGAAGAACTACAACTTTCTTTTGATAATGTCAACCTAATCAAGAAAAGGCTGAAAAAGGCCTAAGACTGTCAAAACTCTTATGTTGATGCATACATGACTGAAGTAGGTGATCATGTTTTCTTGAAGTTTCAACCAATTCAAGCCATTGCGAAGAACAAAGGAAATTTTTTTCCTAGATATGTGGGTCCATTTAAAATTTTGGACTGCATTGGGGAATGTGCATATAGGTTGGCTTTACCTCCAAAATATAGAATGATGTACAATGTCTTTCATTTGTCGAACTTGAAGTAGTATCTCAAATACCCTAGCCATGTCCTCAATCATGAGCCGATTGAATTGAAGGACACCCTTGTATACTAGGAAATTCCAGTCAATATACTTGATACTCATACCAAGGATCTCAAAAGTAAGAAGATCAATATGTTTAAGGTGTTGTGGAAGTACAATGATAGTAATGATGCTACCTGAGAGTTGAAGTAAGAAATGGAGGAAAGATTTCTTTACCTTTTCAAGGAAGTCTAAATTTTGGGGACAAAATTCATAATAAGGTGGCGAGGATGTGATAAAGTGAGTTTGTGATGGAGTAGACTTATGGAATCCTTAATCATCCAATGACATATGTATATTCGTGCATGTTGAGTTATTTTGGGGTTTCCAAGTGTTTTGTCAAAGTTTGGATGGGAAACGATAAGTATATTCATTAACTTTATTCCTTTTGAGGTATTTAATCATATGATAAAATTGATGAGTTTTGTCACCATATTTTTCTAGAAGGTAGCTCGAGAGGTAAGGAAGCTATGGTTAAAATTTGGTGGCATTTGGATGTTCCTAGAGGGAGTTATTAAGGGTTGAATTTCATGAAATAATGTACAAATTGATGATTGATAGACCTAAGTTCCAATTTAGATGTATGTTACGCGCCCTTGGTTTAGGTCTGGGATGCATGGCAAGATCCAAACCCTTAATATCTAATCTAGAGGAAGTGCTCTTGGGTTTGAGTGAGCCACGAATGGACTCAAGTGGAGGACTAACTCAGACAATAGGATTGGCAATCAAGGGCAGTTGTGTTGTCTTGTACCATGCGATTATGTCTTTGACCCTGGGAAGCAACCATGATGTCGAGGCACTCACTGATCGTGGGTATGAATGGGGAGTCCAACCAGACGGTTGGCTTCAACATGAGGATAGGAGTCAGGTGACCCCTTATTTGGGCTTGACAGAACTCAGACGAGGGAGTTCCACCTTCCCTGTCTCTTTTGCCTCTCCATTGCAACCTACAAGTAGGAAGTAAAGGTAGGAGAGCTAGTTGTCAGAGAAGGAAGAAATGGAGCTAGAGGGGTATCTGAAAGAGGATAAAGAGGGGAAAACAAAGGTCAAGGTCAATGGAGTATGAGGCGGCAGGTCCTAGGGGATATCGTCAAGCTTCCATGGCTGTCGAAGCCAAGGTTCAGAGGAGATGAACTCAGAGTTGGGGACATCGATCCAAGGCACTGCAACTCAATACAAAGGTACCCTCAGGTCCTTGAAGCTCCGATGAAGCTTTTTAGTTTCACATAAGTGAGATTCAAGACAGGGGAGTCCTTTTCCTCTTCCCTAGCACCGCAGCAGTCACCATGGCCGGTGAGGTAGGTTGTGGAGCTCCAAAGGTGAATCCAAGGAACAGTGAGGTCGGGGAGGTTGGTAAGATGTGCTCGAAGCTTACCACAGCCTGAAGGGCTAGTGAGTAGCACCATCTCACTATCAGTTGCTCAACAGAGTTGTCCTTGCAGCGGCGCTCCTGCACTATGGAGAAACAGGGAGCCACACCAGGAGACTCACGCAGAGAAGGAGTGGGGACTAGTCAAACCTAGTTGAACCAGGTCTAGAAAAGCTAAAATCAGACGATTGAACCTGATTTAGAACCCATGAACTGGCCGGACCCCAGTAGGCCAAGCAAAGGAGCCACGCCAGCCTCATGGACATGTGTCGACACACTATAGGCCCAAAAAGGTAAATATCTGAGTTAATTGGTAGATCTTGCATAATCATAGAAATTAGCTTGCACATCATAAAAATACAAACAAGGTACCAAAATGTTCAAAAGACTGGGTAGAGCAATATTGGAATCATAATATCAGCCTTTTAATGCTCTAATCTCAGTGATATCTTGTAAGATGTATTATGCTTAGTCCATGAGTAATAAATTGTAAATGATGATATAAAATTATGGAAAAATGTCAGTAAGTCCATAATCATGTTTATAATCCAATTGAAGTCATAAATATTGATGTTGATGTACGAAATCATGAAATTTACCTAATGTTTCTAATTAGGGCTTATAACCCTAATTAATATACAATAAATACATACATGCTCAATAAATGATGAAATTTACAGAGTAATCTCATATCAACATCTAGAACCTCAAATTTAAATATGATATCAGGATGATACACATAATCTATGTTATATGATGATGTTTTCTCTAAATGTGTTATAAGCCCTAATATGCTTAATGAATATGATCTAGGGTTAATATGTGCACATAATCATATGAAATCAAATAGTCAGATTATTGATTGTAATCTGGAATACAACATCAGTAACGTCAATCCTAGATAACAAGAAGAGATAGACAAGAAATAATAATGATGATATCTAATGAGCTAAGGTAAACTCTAATATGAATCATATTAGTGTTAAGACGAAATATAAGATGATGAGAACTTGATGATAGTATGTTGTTTTATCTTAATCTGGAGTTGACCAAGATATAGATGACATCAGGAATATGGATTAGGTTTATTTCTTGATCAAGGTACGCCATTACCTCTTACTTGGCTTATTATACATTATTCTTATGTTATATGTAGTAAAATACTTGGCATATGGTATTGGATGAAATGATTGTTCTTGTATGATATGTTGCTTGATTTTTCATACTTATTACTATGAACACATGAAACATAAGATCTCTGGTCCATCATATGATAGCACTAAACTCTTTGGTAGTACCGTGCATTGAAGTGATCTCAAACTCTTTGGTAGTCGATCGCATGTGTTAGATCTCAAAATCTTTGGTAGTAGACCACACATAATATGATCTCAAACTCTTTGGTAGTAGATCATAAGGCCTAAAAACATCAAAGCCCTTGGACGTAGATGTATGAGATATATGATGGAAATGTTCTTAAAATATGTGTTCTCTTTTGGTAACAAATATCTTTGTGCAAGTATATGCTTTTCCTTATATTTGTTTGTTACTACCAAGTTCTAGTTTTTTCTTATTACCAAGATATGATGAGAGGTATATAGAAGACACGTAGGCGTGCTCAGTACAATATTCTTGAATAATGTACTAACGTGTACCACATGTAATCTTTTATTTAGGTTGTGGTTATGCTCTTGAAGATCCAGGATAGTTGACAGTTGTGTGGCGAGCTGATGTACAGGTGGAACTATTGTCTTAAGATCTTGTAGTTTAGTGGTAGTACATGTATATGTATAAGTTTCTTGTTCAATATGTAATATCATGTTGTAATTATATATTGAATGGTGAACATGTGTGTATGGTTTTATTATTGTTTATGTACATGTACTACTGATTGTTTCCTTTTGACTTCCTCTGATTTTTTTCTTCTTAGCCTTGTGTGGGATGTTTAAATTGGGATTCTTGCTGAGGTGAGGGTTTCAATTTGGACATCACACATCATATTAAGTTTTAGAAAATCTGGGGACGTCACAGGTGGTATCAGAGCATGAACAATAGCAAAGCCTGACATTTGGTCATTAGGAAACATAAAACTAAAGAACCTTGAACTTAATAATCTTTAGGGTTAGATTACTCTTCTTTTAGAGACTAGATCTGACCTAGATTCTAAGTTAGCACCTAGATGTCTGAGAAATAGGTCTAGACTAGTGCTTGTCATATAGAAAGTCCTTAGATGATGTTCTTTCCTTATAGTGCAGCGCTATGGGAAGTTTCATTATTTGGAAATGACGTACATCAAGGGTAGAGAAACCATAGACATATGGAGCATGTTGTCTAGAGTAGATACACTAGTCTACCCATTTTTCTCACCCTTTTCACTAGTTTTCATGACACTATATTGTCTACTATGTGTGGTACACTCATTTTCAGGATTTGGTTTTTTATTCCAAACGGATCAAACCTCGATAGTTTTCTCTGACGCTTGTTTTATCAGAGAAAAACTATATAATATTTTTATTATATATATATGTGTTACAAAAATGTGTCCCCACACATGTATGAGTAGGAGGAGATCATGCAACCTAAGTGAAAGTGAATGACATTGGTCTAGAAGAGAGAGTAGTTCTAGATTAGATGTCTAGAGCCTTTTTGATATATATGATAGATGGAATAGATGATATAAACTTTGAATATATAATGTAAGTCTTATATAGATGATATAAGATGGTTATAATGATCTATGTTTGTCTTTGAGGACTAAAGTTCAGTTTTATGGATTTTGAGATAAGTCTTAATGATGCAAGTAACTAGGCTTTTATGAGATAAGATATGTTAAGTTAAGACAAGGATGTGAATCAGCAAGAGCTTCAGTCTCTTTTACGAAGGAGGACCTTTAGTGTTAGGACCAGTTTGGGGTTAACTCCAGAGAGAGTGAGACCCACAGGGAGAAGGTTAGAGAACCTAGACTCCACAATATGAGAAATATGAGAATTATGAGATATGTGATATGATATGCCCTAAACTAGACTACTCCTGAGTGATTGAGATGAGTTGCTTTATGCATGATTCCTATAGTTTTTTGAACCCTAAATGTCCTTGGGAAGACCAAACCATAGAGTCAGAGAGAGGTTGGTTATATGTGCACATGTGAGCATGAATATGAGTGCCTTCCATCTGGGTGAGGGAGAGAGCCCAAGACCCTAGAGGAGGTAGCTATGTTAGTTTTTGTACAACCACATTCTCGGGTTGGTGGTTCCCATATAGGAATCTAGTGGTGTGTATATATGAGAAAGAGAGTTGATAAATAGTTTTTATGGGTATACAGATGATAAGAGTATGTCATAGCATGTTTTGGTTTATGCTTATGCGGCTAGAACTTGTAAAGCTATCCGCTAGTACTAATGAGATGGGCCAGGAGAACCTCAATTGGACTAGATGAAGTTTTGATATATGTTTGAGGAGCCACTTGTATAAGTTGGTCTAGTATAACCATGATATAAGAAGATAAAAAGGTGTAATATGATCTCGATGACATGATGTATAGACATGATATGATGGAATCCTAGAGATGGTTTGATAGATCTTTATGCATAAATGGTTAACCATATACATGAATAATGATGATAATGTGATATTATGGGTTAATCATTTTATGAAATCACTAGTAATTGTTGCAATTTATTATGAGTAATGAAATAAGATCAAAAGAACGAAACATGTTACATGAGGTGTTAATTGTAGTGCTTAATGAAGATGAAATATGTAGCTTGACAATTAGCATGACATAATGATTATAACACTCTGATATGATCTAAATGGATAATGTGAGTTAATTATAGTTAACTCCCTCCTAAAAGGCATATGTTAATGATGAACATGTTCTAACAATGAGCAAAATAAAATGATGATGACACCTTGATGTATGAGTTAATCTTAGTTAACTCCTTTAGAACATGGTAATATGATGTGGGAACCCTATTGCATGGCTAAAAATAAGGAAGCAAATCTAACATATGAGATATGTAATGACATAACCTAATCTTCTAAACCCTTGTTTGAGCCTTCTATGGAGTGAGGTTTCACCCTTGATGCTTTCGAAACTTCCTAATAGTGCTTTGTATACATGGTTCTAGGTAACCTTTGTGGATATGTTACACATAGAATGGTTCCTACATGTGGATGAGAGCAAGATAAGGTTTTATATGGAAGTATGAGTATGGTGTACTTTCAAGGATGAAAGTTCTTTTAAGATGTATATGATGTGAAAGATTGGATTTCTAGCTTAATTTCGAGGACAAAATTTCTTTTAAGGTGTGTAGGATGTGATGGAGTATACTTCTAGAATCCTTAATCGTCCAATGACATAAGTATATTCGTGCATGTTGAGTTATTTTGGGATTTCCAAGTGTTTTGTCGAAGTTTGGATGGCAAATGATAAGTATATTATGATTAAGTTCCTTAACTTTATTCCTTTCTAGGTATTTAATCAGATGATATCATAGATGATTTTTGTCACCAAATTTGAGTAGAAGGTAGATGAATAGGTAAGGAAGCTATGGTTAAAATTTGGTGGCATTTGGATGTTCCTAGAGGGAGTTATTAAGGGTTGAATTTCATGAAATAATGTACAAATTGATGATTAATAGACCTAAGTTCCAATTTAGATGTATGTCACACACCCTTGGTTTAGGTCTGGGATGCATGGCAAGATCCAAGCCCTACATATATAATATATTGCAAGTGCTCTTGGGTTTGAACGAGCCACGAATGGACTCAAGTGGAGGACTAACTCAGACCATAGGATTGGCAATCAAGGGCAGTTATGTTGTCTTGTACCTTGCGGTTATGTCTTTGACCCCAGGAAGCAACCACGATGTCGAGGTACATCCCTGATCATGGGTATGAATGGGGAGTCCAACCAGACGGTTAGCTTCAACATGAGGAGAGGAGTTGGGCGACCCCTTATTTGGGTTTGATAGAACTCAGACGATGGAGTTTCACCTTCCCCCTCTCTTTTGCCTCTCCATCACAACCTACATGTAGGAAGTAAAGGCAGGAGACCTAGTTGTCAGAGAAGCAAGAAATGGAGCTAGAGGGGTATCCGAAAGAGGATAAAGAGGGGAAAACAAAGGTCGAGGTCAAGGGAGTCTGAGGCGACAAGTTCTAGGGGCTATCCTCAAGGTTTCATGGCTGCCGAAGCCAAGGTTTGGAGGAGATGAACTCAGAGTTGGGAACGTCGATCCAAGGCATTGCAACTCAATCCAAAGGTCCCCTCAGTTCCTTGAAGCTCTAATAGAGCTTTTCAGTTCCTCATCTGTGAGATTCAAGGTAGGGGAGTCCTTTTCCTCTTTCCTAGCACCACGATAATCACCATTGCCGGTGAGGTACTGGTTGTGGAGCTCCAAAGGCGAATCCAAGGACCAGTGAGGCTGGGGAGGTTGGTAAGATGTCCTCGAAGCTTACCGCAGCCTGAAGGGCTAGTGAGTAGCACCATCTCTCCGTCAGTTGCTCTCCGGAGTTGGCCTTGCGGCGGTGCTCCTACGCTGCGGAGAAACAGGGAGCTGCACCAGGTGACTCACGCAGAGAAGGAGCGGGGACCAGTCAAACCTAGTTGAACCAGGTCCAGTAACGGTAAAATCAAACGATTGAACCCAGTTTAGAACCCATGAACCTACCGGACCCCAGTAGGCCAACCAAAGGAGCCACGCCAGCCTCATGGACACATGTCGGAACACTATAGGCCCAAAAATGTAAATATCACTGTTAATTGTTAGATCTTGCATAATTCATAGAAATTAGCTCACACATAAGAAAAATACAAACAAGGTACCAAAATGTTCAGAAAATGCATAGAATAATATGGACTCATAATATCAGCCTTTTAATTCTCTAATATCAATGATATCCTGTAAGATGTATTATGCTTAGTCCATGAGTAATAAATAGTAAATGATGATATAAAATTATGGAAAAATGTCAGTAAGTCCATAATCATGTTAATAATCCAATGGAAGTCATAAATAATGATGTTGATGTACAAAATCATGTAATTTACCTAATGTTGCTAATTAGGGCTTATAACCCTAATTAATATACAATAAATACATACATGCTCAATAAATGATGAAATTTATAGAGTAATCTCATATCAGTATCTGGAACCTCAGATTTAAATATGATATTAGGATGATACAAATAATCTATGTTATATGACGATGTTTTCTCTTAATGTGATATAAGCCCTAATATTCTTAATGAATATGATCTATGGTTAATATGTGCACATAATCATATGAAATCAAATAATCAGATTATTGATCGTAATCTGGAATACAACATCAATAACATCAATCCTAGATTACAAGAAGAGATAGACAAGAAATAATAATGAGGATATCCTAATGAACTAAGGTAAACTCTAATATGAATCATATTAGGGTTAAGATGAGATATAAGATGATGAGAACCTGATGATAGTATGTGGTCTTGTCTTAATCAGGAGTTGACCAAGATATAGATGACATCAGGAACATGGATTAAGTTTGTTTCTTTCGCAAGGTATGCCATTACCTCTTACTTAGCTTATTATACATTATTCTTGTGTTATATGTAGTAAAATACTTGGCATATGAAATTGGATGAAATGATTGTTCTTGTATGATATGTTGTTTGATTTTCCATACTTATTACTATGAACACATGAAACATAAGATATCTGAGCCATCATATGATATCACTAAACTCTTTGGTAGTACAGTGCATTGAAGTGATCTCAAACTCTTTGGTAGTAGATCACATGTGTTAGATCTCAAACTCTTTGGTAGTAGATCACACATAATATGATCTCAAACTCTTAGGTAGTAGATCTTAAGGCCTAAAAACATTAGAGCCCTTGGAGGTATATGTATGAGATATATGATGGAAATGTGCTTAAAATATGTGTTCTCTTTTGGAAATGAATATCTTTGGGAACATATATGCTTTTCCTTATATTTGTTTATTACTGCCAAGTTCTAGTTTTATCTTATTGCTAAGATATGATTAGAGGTATATAAAAGACATGTAGGCGTACTCAGTACAATATTCTTGAATATTGTGCTAACCTATACCACATGTAATCTTTTGTTTAGGTTGTGGTTATGCTCTTGAAGATCCAGGATAGTTGAAAGTTCTGTGGCGAGTTGATGTACAGGTGGACCTGTTATCTTAAGATCTTGTAGTTTAGTGGTAGTACATGTATATGTATAAGTTTGTTGTTTAATATGTAATATCAAATATTGTAACAATTCATGTTGTAATTATATGTTGAATGGTGAACATGTGTGTATGGTTTTATTATTGTTCATGTACATTTGCTACTGATTGTTTCCTTTTGACTTAAATACTTGGCATATGGTATTAGATGAAATGATTGTTCTTGTGTGATATGTTGCTTGATTTTCCATACTTATTACTATGAACACAAGAAACATAAGATATTTGATCCATCATATGATAGCACTAAACTCTTTGGTAGTACAGTGCATTGAAGTGATCTCAAACCCTTCAGTAGTAGATCACATGTGTTAGATCTCAAACTCTTTGGTAGTAGATCACACATAATATGATCTCAAACTCTTTGGTAGTAGATCATAAGGCCTATACACATCAAATCCCTTGGAGGTAGATGTATGAGATATATCATGGAAATGTGTTAAAATATGTGTTCTGTTTTGGTAACGAATATCTTTGTGCAAGTATATGCTTTTCCTTATATTTTTTATTACTGCCAATATCTAGTTTTATCTTATTTCCAAGATATGATGAGAGGTATATAAAAGACATGTAGGCATACTCAGTACAATATTCTTGAATATTGTGTTGACGTGTACCACATGTAATCTTTTGTTTAGGTTGTGGTTATGCTCTTGAAGATCCAGGATAGTTGAGAGTTGTGTGGCGAGCTGATGTACAGGTGGACCTGTTGTCTTAAGATCATGTAGTTTAGTGGTAGTACATGTATATGTATACGTTTGTTGTTCAATATGTAATATCAAATGTTGTAACAATTCATGTTGTAATTATATGTTGAATGGTGAACATGTGTGTATGGTTTTATTATTGTTCATGTACATGTGCTATTGATTGTTTCCTTTTGACTTCCTCTGATTTTCTTCTTCTTAGCCTTGTGTGGGATGTTTAAATTGGGATTCTTGCTGAGGTGAGGGTTTCAATTTGGACGTTGCACATCAGATTAAGTTTTAGAAAATCTGGGGACGTCACAAAGTTCTTCCTCTATCTTTGTTCAATTCCGATTTTCCCCTTATTATGTCCACTCATGACCTCAATTTATTTTTCTTGTCCAGTGTTGACACCCAAATTTGACATATAATGACCAGTGTGAATTTTATACACATTATGACACTACAAATTAGGTTAAAGTATCACTTTATCAAAATATGTAAAATTTTCCATGAAACTTAATATTTTGATTATAAAACTTTTTCTAAAGGTTCTATACATTTTTATTAACATATTTTCAAAATTTCATCCCAATTAGACATTCCTACTATTTCCTATGATATTTTGAAGTTATGTGCTAAAAATCCCTTCAAATTACACTTTTATTCAACCTTTTCCACGTTAGTGATCCATGGCTAGCTTGGGGATGAACCCTAGCCCTAAGATCGGCCATCTGTGGATCAAGACCTGATTTGACAATCATTGGGTTGTCTCCTACCTCCCGCAATCTAGGAGGAGTCAATGTGGAGCAAAGTATGCAAGCTCCCACTCATGATCAAGATTCAAAATTCCAAGCACACAGAAACATTGGTCTCATGATTTTGTTACTAGCTACCCAACATTGACCACCCTTAATGATTGGTTATTCCATAAAAACATGTCCCCAAATTCTCCTTCTAACACTGGTGAGCTTGGTTTGCAACCAAGGGTCAATCTTGTCATAACCCTAGCCTCAACACTATTAAAGGACCCCCAATGCTCTCCACCAACACACCTTGCTAGTGAACTTGCCTTTCTCACTCCTCCAGTCTCGAGCACCCCAATTTCCTCCATGATCTTTTCCACTATCTGTGTTGGGTTGCCTCTTGAGCCAAATTGGACGTCCTACCCTCACATCACCAGGCCTTCGATCGAACCCCTTTCTCTTTGCGAGGTCATGACAGACACAAGTGGCTCCTTGCCTGCCTCCTTCACATCCTCTTGATCCTAAACCACCAAGTCTCCATGAGCCCCTCGGCCTCTCTTCCAGGCTCGTGAGAAAGCCTGATCGAAGAAGGATCGAGGGTGTAAACTGCCAGTCTAGAGAACAATCAGCCCAGTCCAAAATGAGTGAACCATGTTTTGAACGGGTCAAACTGAGGATCTATCACGAAACCATTCTTATCCCAACCATGATCCCACCACCTAAACAGTGGTAAAAGGATTGAAGTGCCCATCTCTATGTGTCCCAAAAAAATCTAACACATTGGCATATAAAATAAGAAATGATAACTCATAAATCAAAAGATTTAAAGAACTAAGAAACACAAATAGGAGATTTTGTAGATTTCTCCTTGTCGTCAGGGTCTATTAAGAGTGGAAGTGATCTAGTCAATGATCCATCTTGTTTGCATAAAATTAGGTAAATAGAGACGTAATCAACACAAATGCATCAGTACACTTTGAAAAGAAATATATTGAACAATTGAAAACATTTATAGCAAAGTATAGTACTTGGCAGGACTTATATTCAAAATATTGTCAACAAGTGATTTTCAAACCAACATTTATCCAAAAATATTTCTATTTTGAACAATTCAATTTTATTACAAGTTCCCATTATGTTGATATCGAGAAGCATGCTTATATATTTTATGTGGTTCCATCACCCCAATGAGACGGGGGAGCTCACCAGTCTCCTTTCCTCCATAGGAGGAAGTAGGTCAATAGACAAGTATGAGTTTAAGATTATTCAACATGTACAAGTTCCTCCCTCCGAATGAGGAGGTCTCTTGTACTAATTATCAACAAGTATTACTGATAATCATAATGGGCATTATCATTTATGTTTTCAAGTTTGTTTCAAACTACTATATAGAAAATCAGAAGACTAATTAGTAGGGAATAATATCTCAAACAAATACATAGCCAAATTTTCAATAGGTACATACAAGTATTATTCAATACCACTAGTCTATTGAAGGAGGAAATAATATAAAAGTGTACCTTTCACTACAGATTTAGAGGTCAAATATCAACAAGTAATTGGTCCATCCTTTGAGTCAGATCCTAAATCAACAGGATTGGATCAAGGGTGAAGATCATGACGTTTAGAATATCATGTTTCAATGTTCAATATTAGGGTTACTCATTCCTATTTATCCTTGGGGTTAAGTCATTCAAATATGATCCACAATATTTCAAGATGTGCAACGTTATTCAAGTGTCAAGTATATTTTTGAGTGTGAATAACCTACCTAGGTACTTTTAAGAAAATATGAGTTAACCCTAATTTTATGATCATTATTCAGGTCATTATAGAGATTCTAGATCACCATCATCGAAGAAGTTCAAGGGTCTAGATCAGGTATTTCACAAGATTTAGTACACTTATATTATCCTTATGATAATTCAAAATCAAGCTTAGTCATGCCATGAAATCATGTTCAAGATTAGAACAAGTCAACAAAATATATATAGTGAACTAATGAGTAAATTCTACATGTTTGTGTCTCCAGATAATCACAAAGTCAATAATTAGGGTTTCCAAAGATTAATCATGATTCTTGAGTCATTTGTCAAATTTATAAGCAAGACATAAAAATCTTGGGATATTATTGAAATCATCAAGGTATTACGATTCACAAGTATTTTTAAATGATTCATTGTATTTTTCTGATCAAAATGAACTATTGGTTCATAATTTTTGGATCTAGGATGTGTTTTCTATGATTTAAACAAGATCTCACATTTTTATTGATTATTTGTCAAAGAGAGAGGAAAAAAACCTAAATTGAGAAAAAGGATGGTCGTTTGATGATTTTTGAATGGTCGAGATAGAGCCACATAGGTGTTGTGGCTTTGTACTTAGTGGTCCAGTTCAACCTTTGGTTCAATTCTTTGATTGATTGATTCGACTGCGGTTTACCTGGTTCTATTGAACCGGTGGACTTCCTCACTGGACTAGCCAGTTTGATCCCTTTTCTCTCTCGCACATGTTTCTACAAGAGCTAGGAAATGTGGTGGAGAGATCTCACCACCGTAAGGGGAAAAAGAAGTAGGAGGTTCTTGCGTTAGCATTGACAATGCCTCTCAGACTCGTCATGCCCTTACGGTGTGGATGGCAGTGGTAGATTGAGGCAAGAAGACGAGGAGGAGGAAATCCCAAAATGACAGGCCTGTGGCACATTACGGCTAACCGGAAAGATTAGGGAGAAATTGGGGGTCGTTGAGGTCAGTTTAGGGTGCGAGAATAAGGGGTTATCGTGACGTTTGGAGCTGCTGACTTCGAGGGGTCATTTTATAGGACCGAGAGGTAGGTTTTAGGGAAAACCGAGTCTTGGTTGCAAACATGGCCACGGGAGTGAGAAGTGTGAGCGATGAAATTTTTTGATGGCTGAGAATAGCATTAAAGGCGATCAATGTAGGGATGGGTGAGTGTGAATTTGTGAGACCAAGCTTTCCATTTTCTCAGATTTTTGAATTGGGGTCATAGGCGGGTGATAGTGAGTCTTCTTCCTCATTGACTCCTCCCCTCTGAGATCGGGCTTGTAACGACCGTCTCGCGAAAACATGATTAACTAATGCGGAAGCGAATTATTTGCAGAGGATTACTGAAAATCACTGAAAATTTAAAACTTTTTGCAAAGAGATCCATTCATAGGAAAACTCTGTAACCATGAACCAAAGTATTCCAAATTCATCATGGTTCACAAGTACACAACATGTACCATTCCTTTTCAAGGATTACAACATTGACTGCCCTGTTAACAAATATACACAGACAGTATAAAAACTTTGAGGCACTAAGCCAAAACTCATATTGATACATTTAAAACTTCGAGGACCTGAGAGTACAGAGATGACACATAAGACTACTATCTATATGACTAGACAGACAATATTTCCACCTGAGATCTTATTGCTGTCCCTACTGTTGCTGCTGCTCTTTCCCTGTTCTAGGGTTTCTGCTCTGCCTTCCATGCATACCTAAAAATGTTTCCCACGGGGGTGAGACAATTGAAAATTGCCCCAGCGAGAGATATAACTCTCCGCCAAAAACATTATTATTGCAGTTTATCAAATTAAAATTGAGCAGGGGTTACTTTTACATTATCAGGCAGAATTATTCATCATAGAACAGAATAAGATAATCTCCATTCTCAAAGAGGTCATTGCATCTACCCATGGTAGATAAGTAATTCATCTGTCTATTTTGCAGAGAATATAAAGAAACATAATTAACATTTATCTACTAAGGAATGCACAAAGAAATGCAACATCAGCCAATGAATCTCCGTATTCAATCCTTAAGCAAACATGGTATACGGCTGATTATATTTTACAATCACACTTATGCCCTGAGGAGATGAGGTATACCGCTCATACTCCAACCGACCACGGTTACGTAAAGCATCGGTACCACACATAGGTCAATGGAAGAGCTGGATTCCCATGACCTCAACTATCTCGGTCAGTACGAGATAACATGCAGGACATCTTGTGTCTCTGCTAGATAGCTTTCCAGGGTATACTGGCAACATCGCTATTAGAGTTATAGCCCATAGCATATACTCTCTTCAGGATATGGCCCGTAGCCAATGTCCGGTATTATTTTGTGGAGTCATGGCCCGTAGCCATGCTCTTATTGGGGTATGGTCCGTAACCAATCCCGTTCATAGGACATAGCCCGTAGCAATGCCTATGGGGCATAAGGATATAATTGCCCAATTACCCCCACATATTAAAAAATATGCATTTCGAGTAAACTCGTTTCACCATTCAGCTAATTCTCACGCTGATGGATCTGTGATCAGGGCAACTATATTATATGGTATCACTTGATTAATTAAGTACATTATCATATTCTTTTAGCATCAGCCAAGTTTCCAAACATAACTTAATAAGACAAATGCTATAAAGAAAACATGTACTATTTCCATTAATCACTTCTCAGTCTTTATAAGACATGGGGATCTCAGTCCCTCATTTCAATACTGGGAATTTTCATTCCTTTGCAACTCAATGCCATAATCATATGGTTCTGGGTATTCAAACCCTTAGCTCATCATTGAGCATTATTACCACTTTTTCAGGTAATTATCACCTTCAGGTCACCTGACCAAGGTAAATATGATGCTTATTACATAAACATCTTCTCATGGCACTTAAGGCCCATTACTTCTCTTATTACCTCATACTAGGCAATAAGGTATAGCATGGCACATAAGGCCCAATAAACAATGTCAATACATAAAATGTCATAGCTCATACCTGGCTATGTTCATCATCACATCATACCTGCATGGTTAGTACAAATGATAATACATCAATTTCATATTAGCACCATGCAAAACAATATATAACATCATTATTCAAGGGTAATACCACTATTCCCTTACCAGGGTTAGGGTTTCCCATTTCCCATTAATTCAGACCCTCTTGAGTTAACCAACTTTATCTTGTATTAAGGTATTTCCCCTCTTAATACATTCCATCACAGAATACTCACCCTTAGCATATAATGCATAGGCCACACATTAGAATTGTCCAGCTATCTCACATGATATGGACTTATCTTAGTTTAAGGCATAACTTTATTATAAAGTTTCCTATAAACAATCGCAATGATACACCCTCAACTAGGGTTTCACAAGGATACACCCTCAACCAGGGTTCACAATGATACACCCTCCACTAGGGTTTCACAAGGTTACACCCTCAACCAGGGTTCACAATGATACACCCTCCACTAGGGTTTCACAAGGATACACCCTCAATTAGGGTTTACTAACATCCTAATTAGTGATTTCACATGTAGACAACCTCTTATTAAGGTTATACATTGAATCAGCCTCAATTAGGGTTTACATCGTGTATTGGGTCCATGCATTTGTTATGCATTAATGACTAGTACCATTAAAGGTATCTTCCACCTAATCACATTAGGTTTTCAAAAAGGTTTGATCAATTAGACCTTCAATAACATGAGGTATCCAATTGAATTAACCAAATTGAACCACACTCAATTCTAATCGATGGAACTTCAACCAATTGGATCATCAACTCAATCATCATTTGAATCATGGCTCACCCCTCAATTGGGACTTCAATTATGGTCTGATATCAATGGGATTAGGGTTTATAAACATCAATTAGAGCTTTGAAGTTGATCATCAATCATGCTACTAATTGTGTTTCAATTGATTGCATTGGACCTTCAACCATTGAATTCATGGAACCAATCATCAATTGGACCTATGCTCATACTTCAATTGAGTTTAATAGGTCAACCTTCAACTAATTTGACCCTCAATTGACCCTCAATTGGTCATCAATTAGGGCTTGATTCAATTGAATTAGGGTTTGGAATTGAAGATCCAACAATACTCATCAATGCAAGATTGGTTACTTTTAAACTATTGAACCATTATCCAAATTGGGTATGACCTGACCCCAAACGGTCTTTACGTCGTTTGGATGACCTCCAAATGGTCTTGAGACCGTTTGCCCATCATATCACTCAAATCCAAGCCATCCAATTAAGGTTGGGATCATGGGATTGATCACCAAATCAGCATTGCATTGTATAACAGCTTGGTACCTTTAGACCTTCAAACACCTAACCATACTCAACCCTAGACCTCCAAACGGTCTTGGGTGACCACCAAACGGTCTTGAGACCGTTTGGATGAGCTCCAAACGGTCTTGAGACCGTTTGGCCCATCCAACCTTTGGATTCTAGTGAAAAATCATCATGGATTGGTCTATCGAGTTGATCAACAGATGAGCACTACATTGCAATATGATTAGTACCTTTGGACCTTCAATTGGTCAACTATAATTGACCCCAGACCTCCAAACGGTCTTGGGGTGATCCCCAAACGGTCTTGAGACCGTTTCGGTGATCCCCAAACGGTCTTAAAACCGTTTGGGCTAATCAACCCAAAATCTCAACTTAACTCATTGGCATTTCTGCACTGTTTTCAATTATGGTTTGCCTAATTGAATAGCCTTCAACTCATGATTCCTTGGGAGTTAATCCCTCAAATTAGGTGAGTCATTAGACCACATCATTAGTAACAGTAATCCCAAACGGTCAATGCTTTGTCAACGCACTCAAATGGTCTTGAGACCGTTTGCCCAAAAAGTTCAATTAAATCAGATTGAAAATCAGCACTTAATCCAATTATGTTTCCCTAATTGATTAGGCTTCAACTCACGATTCCTTTGGAGTTAATCCCTCAAATATGGAGGGTTATTAATAAACATAATTATGAACAGGAATCCCAAACGGTCAACGCTTGGTCAACCATCTCAAATGGTCTTGAAACCGTTTGCTCAACCAGGTCAAGTTAATCAGGTTGAAAATCAGCACATAATTCAATTCGATTGCCTAATTGATTGGCCTTCAACTCTCGATTCCTTTGGAGTTAATCCCTTAAATTTGGAGGGTTATCATCCTACATAATTGGAAACAAAATTACCAAACGGTAAACGCTTAGTCAACCATCTCAAACGGTCTTGAAACCGTTTGCTGCCAAACGGTTTCAAACCGTTTGCCCTTAAACGGTTTGCTGAAACCGCATAGCCAATCAAATTAAAACGATTTGGAGTAGCTATCAAAACGGTTTTGCTTGGTAATTTTCTTTGGATAAGCATCTAGGATGATGTCATCATCCCCTTCCTTCGAACAACCAAGAACAGCAACCGTTCTTGATGGAAATTGCAGCAAGAAACAAGAGTGCATCAAATTGAAGAAATCAATCAACAAAGCATAGAGAATTGATGCAATAGCAATGTTGAAGGGTTTGAGTTATAAAAACCACCTCTAATTGAGCTCCAAAGCTCCAGGCTCACGCCATTAATGGTGTATGAAGCTCTAGAAACTCCCCCTAGGCTCGTCCTCAAGCTTTTGATTGCAAAAGTTGGCTAGGGTTGAAGAGGAGATCGAAATAAGAAGGAATCCATAATTTATTTTCGATTTCCACCATGAAATCAAGGAGAACGAAGGTCAAGGGCTTACCCACAGGTTGGGGACGTTCTCCCTGCTCCTCCCTAGCTTCTTGGTCGGTTTTGCAAGCAAGGGGAAGAAGAAAATCCGAAAAAGGCCTTGGTTTAGGCTTGGAAATGGCACTTTTATAAGGAAATTGATGAGAGAGAATATGCCTTATAAAAACCCAAAATACAAAAATTATGGCCGCCTATTCCCCCTCAACTCCATGGATACGAGGCATATCCCTTTTCCTTTAATTATCCTTCATTATCCTCAATTTAAAGAAAAGAAAATTAAGCACCTTAATGCTTATAATATAATATCTCACATGTGAGTGGATATTACTTTTCTTTATAAAAAGGTGAGTGGAATTTCACCTACTTAAGATATTTTCGTTCCTTATCTTGTTAAAGGAACGTACATACTTATTCAAAATCAACCCAAAACATTTTGGTTGAAAGCCCTTCAATTATTTTTATTCATTTTTGCCCTAAATCGAATTAGGGTTTCAATTAGGCATTATTCTTGATTATTTTAATATCAAGATTCTCTCTCCTCCATCTTAATTCAAATGAGAAGTAACTCTCATTTTCTTTTCTCTACATGATGCCAAGAAACATTAGGGACTTTATTGAATTGGTAATTTGCATATTGAACCCTAGATTTTGGGTAAATTTCACATTACACCAAAACTAGGTTTTAATGCACAAGGATTGCTTTACCAGCTTAATCTTGGTGTCCAAGCTTGTGGAAACCATACCACTACATCATATTCATTCTTATGATGTCTCAACATCAGAAGAACATCTTATCATGCAACATTTGCAATTTAACCCCTCAACTTGGGTAATTTGTACTTTAGTCCAAAATAAACAAACATTGCTTCAACATTGTTCAAACATGACCAAAATTGAAACATAGGTTCCTTTTGAGCCTTAATTACTTTTCACAAGATGAGATTAATCATATAATCATATTTCTTAATCAAAACACCTAGGGTTAAAGCATAACCCATGTCAGGGATGTTACAGGGCTGGGATACATGGAGGTTAGATCTAAGGGCATAGATTCTCCCCCTTCTCATTCAAAGGATTGCTAACTTGGATAAACCCTATCAAAAAGGGGAATAAAGGAAATTTCAACACATTAACTTCAATAATTTGTAGAAAATTTGTAGGAATGTCCAAATGGGATGAAATTTGGACCATAGGTTCAGAAAAATGTGAAGAGCCTTTCCAAAAATCTTGAGAATCAAAGGATAAATTTACATGGACAATTATTTTTCTTTGATTAGAGTGATGGTTTAACATTATTTGTAGTGTCGTAATGTGTATAAAAGACACATTGGTCATCATATTTCGAATTTTATTTCAACATTGATTAAGTGGCGAAGAAAAATTAAATTGAATTCATGAGTGAACATAATGAGGGAAAAAGAGTAAGAATCTATACTTATGCTAAAATTCACTTTGTGACATCCTTCCCTCTTCAAATGGAATTTTGTCTCTAAAATTATAAAACATCCTCAAATATATAATCAAAATCACATCCTCAATATTACATCAACAGTCTCTCATAAACTTGTATTTATGAAATAAGAGGTCAAAAGATCATAGCTCTCTGATGGATTTCAAATTCAAGCTACAACGATTAAATTGGGTCATGTACTATCAAGATCATGAATCACGACTCAAGATTGAAACATCCAATTTTGGGTTCCAAACATGCAAGTCTACAATTTTGATTCCTACCTAGACCACATGTGTGATCATCCAACCATACATAACAATATTCTAGCAATATTTCAAAATTTTAACATCAATTTCTTCATCAAGCATATTTGAGGTGGGTGATTGATTCAGACCTTGGTCATTTTTAGGAATCTAACCATATGCATATAATCAACATTACCATCCTCAAAATTCATTACTGGGTCAACATCTTCAAGACTTGATTTTTTGGGGATATTAAAGTCACTATCCATATTGTGGGTGATCACGATATCCATATGGTGATTAAAATCATGTTTCAAGATTTTTTACATCAATATCAAGAGTTGAAGTTTAGACATCAAGATCATGTGTATAAATAATTTTAAAGGTAGGTTTAGATTCTTATTAATATCTTAGGAGAGATCACTCATCTATATTCAATTTTGAGACACAATATTCAAGCAATATTCAAGCAACCTATCAAGATTTCATTATCATGGTATCCAAGGTTGATGAATGATCTAGACCTTGGTCTATCTAGGAAGTCAACTACAAGCTATAGTAAACATTACCATATTTCACGATCGCAATTAATAAAGATTCAAGATGGAGTATCAATATCATCTTAGATTTAGCCTAATAACCTTATGCCAACCAATCTAAATCAGGTGAAAGGGGATACCTTTCCAAACTCTAAATAATCAACAAGGTGAAACTTTAGAGGCAATCATAATAGGGATGTGACCTGGGTTAGCGGAGTCATGAGTCAACTATCACTATAATCTTGCACATTACCCACATTAGTCATTATCCATTGAGCTTATTCAAATAGGGAGAGCATCAATGATCAAATCATATTCCACAAGGTCATAAGATAAAAAATTCAAGATTATAATAGGGAAATAATGTCAAGATCATGCCAAGTCAGGGTCATATTTTCATTCCTTTCCATTAATGATCTAGATTGTGATATAATTTGGAAATCAAGGATTAGATTGGGCAATCGAAGAATTAGAGCTTAAAAGTGCATGATTTAGGTCCATAGTCATCATATCAAATTTGAGATTACATAAAGGCATCAATATCAATAGGAAAACAACTTTTTCCATCATATTCTTACATCTTGATTTTTTGAGTCCTAAGCTTAGTAACTTGATGGTATAGTCATGATGTGTATCAAATAGGGAAAAAGTTTGCTTAACTATGTTTGAGGTTTAATCATTATTAGGACAACATGGACATTAATCAAGTAGAGACCTCATCAACAATGTGGTATAAGGTATAAGTTCGTCTTATTTCACCATATTATAGTTTTTATCATTTACCTCAACCATATGGAGCATGTAGTCTAGTTTTGGTGAAATTGAGTTTACATGATATTAGGGGTCGTACATGAGTATTTTATTTAAAGATTTATTGATAAAAAATTGAGTTTTCAAATTTAGGTCAGATCATGGCATCATCATTCTAATTAAATTTTATGACTTCAAACAAACTTTAACATTTCCCACGTATAAGCTGCCCATAATCGAGAAATCATGTGGTAAACAGTCATGAAAGAAAGACCACATGAGGAGATGAGAAGGCTAACTAATCATATACTAGGTGGATTATGGTAGTCCTTAAAGAAGAGATGAGATGCTAGAACACTCTCTAGGGTTTCAACGGAGAACCTTTAGGTCCAATTCTGAATCAATTAAGGCTAGGTAGAGCGGGGTACCTCAGCTACCATGAAGACAGATAGGAGGAATTATGCCATAACACCAAGCCTAAATACCTCAATTTTCACCATTATGGAATTTAGGGTTTCCTAGGTTCAAAGGAGTCGAGATATTTTTTACTTAAAGTATATGTGAGTGTGTATTCTCTGATATCAACTTTCAAAAAACCGATCTTACCCCAATCCTAATCCCACTGCCTAGACTGTGGTAAAATGATTGACGTGAGAGTGGCCCAAAAGGATCTCACACACTAGCATATACAATAAGAAACAATAACTCATAAAAAAGATTTAAATAACTAACCAACCCAAATAGGATATTTTGTCGAATTGTCCTTGTCATCAGAGTTTATCAAGAGAGGAAGCGATCTAATGAATGATTCATCTGGTTTGCCTAAAATTAGGTAAATCAAGGTGTAATCAATGCAAATGCATCAATGTACCTTGAAAAGAACAAATATTAAACAATTGAAAACGTTTATAGCAAAGTATAGTACTTGGCAAGACTTATATTCAAAGTATAATCAACAAGAGATTTTAAAACCAACATTTATCTGACAAGATTTCTATTTCAAATAATTCAATTTTATTACAAGTTCCCATTATGATTATATAGAGAAGCATGATTATATATTTTATGTGGTTCCATCACCCCAACAAGATGGGGGAGGTCACTGGGATCCTTCTCTCCATATGAGTTAGGAGGTCAATTGACATGTATGAGTTCGAGATTGTTCAACATGTATAAGTTCCACCTTCTAAATGAGGAGGTCACTTGTACTCAATATTACCAAGTCTTACTGACAATCATAATGGGCAATATAATTTATGTTTTCAAGTTTGTTGCAAACTTTTAATAGAAAATTAGAAGTCTAATCATTATGGAACAATATATCAAAAAAATACATAGCCAAGATTTTCAAGAGGTACATACAAGTATCATTCAATACCACTAGTATGTTCAAGGAGGAAATAATATAAAAGTGTACCTTTCACCTAAGGTTTAGATTACACATCTCAAAAAGTATTAGGTCCACCCTTTCAGTGAGATCCTAAATCAACAAGATTGGATCATGGGTCAAGATCATTATGTTTAGAAGATCATGTTTTAGTGTTCAAGATTAGGGATACTCATTCCTCTTTAGCCTTGGGGTTAAGTAATTCACTTACGATCCAAAATATTTCAAGATGTCCAACATTATTCAAGTGTCAAGTATATTTTTGAGTGTGAATGACCTACCTAGGTACTTTTAAGAAACATATGTGTTAACCCTAATTTTATGATCATTATTCAAGTCATTATAGAGATTCTATATCATCATCAAGGAAGAAGTTCAAGGGTCTAGATCAGGTATTTCACAAGATTTTGTACACTTCTATTCACCTTATGACGATTCTAGGGTTAGAATCAAGCTTAGTAATGGCATAAAATCATATTCAAGATTAGAACAAGTCAAAAAATAGATCTCGATCACTAGTGAGTCAAGTCTACATTTTTATGTCTCAAGATAATCGCAAAGACAACAATTAGGGTTTCTAAAGATTAATCATGATTATGGAGTCATTTGACAAATTTATAAGAAATATATCAAAATGTAGTGATATTTGTTTTATCCATAAGGAATTAGGATTTATAAGTATTTTTAAATGATTCATTGGATTTTTTTGATAAAAAATGGACTATTGTTTCATAAATGTTGGAGCTAGGATGCATTTTCTATGATTTCAATAAGATCCAATCATTTTATTGATTATTTGTCATTGAGAGAGGAAAAAAGTACCTAAATTGAGAAAAAGGATGGTCATTTGATGATTTGTGGATGGTCAAGATAGATTCACACAGGCGTTGCAGCTTGCTTACTTAGTGGTCCGGTTCAACCCTTGATTCAATTCTTTGATTGATTAGTTCGACTGTGGTTTACCTGGTTCTATTGCACTGGTGGGCTTCCTCCCAGGACTGCCTGGTTTGAGCCCTTGTCTCTCTCATGTAGGTTTCAGTGAGAGCCAGGAAACACGACGGAGAGGGTTCATCGGTGTTAGGGCAAAAGGGAGAAGGAAGCTCTTGGGTTAGCAACAATAGTGCCCCTTAAACTCGCAGTGTCCTCACTGTGTGGATGGTAGTGGCATACTGAGGCTACAAGACAAGGAGCTGGAAAGACCAAAATGGCAAGTCGAAGGTGCTGCATGGTTAAAAGGGAAGATCAGAGAGAAATTGGGGGTGTTTGAGGTCTGTTGAGGGTGCAAGAATAAGGGGTTATCGCGATGGGTGGAGGTGACAAACTCGAGGGGTCATTTGATAGGGTCGAGAGGTAGGTTTTAGGGCAAACTGAGTCTTTGTTACAGCCTTGGCTGCCAGAGTGAGATGAGTGAGCGATGGAAAAGTTTTGATGGATGAGTAGAGAATTAAAGGGGGTCAAAGTAGGGATGGGTGAGAGTGAATTTGAGACCAAGCTTTCCATTCACTCAGATTTTTGAATTGGGTTCGTAGGCAGGTGATAGCGAGTCTCGCTGCTCATTGACTCCTCCCCGCTGATTGCGGTAGGTAGGAGATTGCTTGGTTATTGTCAAATTGGGTTGGGATTCAAGGAGGTCAAATCTAAGGGCCAAGATTCACCCCCTCCTCATTCCACGAATCACTGACTTGGAAAAAGCCAATTAAAAAGGCAAATAAAGGGTTTTTAAACACATTCATGCCAATAATTTCTAGATTATTGTAGAAATATCCAAATGGGATGAAATTTGCACCATAGGTTCAAAAAAATGTGAAGACCATCTATAAAAATATTGAGAATAAAAGGATATATTTTCATGAAAAAGTATATTTCTTTGAGTAGAGTGATGGTTTGACATAATTTGTAATGTCATAATGTGTATAAAAGTCACATTGGTCATCATATTTCCAATTTCAGTATCGACATTGATTAAGTTCCCAACAAAAATTAAATTGAGGTCAATAGTGAAGATAATGATGGCAAAAGAGTAATAATCCATACATATAATAAAATTCACTTTGTCACAGGATCAAACTGGATCCTTAGATCAGTGAGTCGCCTCAACTGGGTCTCATTTGTGGCATGATCTAGATCATCTACCGATCATTTGAAGGATGTCCATTTTCACTA
This sequence comes from Alisma plantago-aquatica, assembly GCA_963693085.1. Lineage (NCBI taxonomy): Eukaryota > Viridiplantae > Streptophyta > Magnoliopsida > Alismatales > Alismataceae > Alisma > Alisma plantago-aquatica. The sequence goes on along the minus strand of OY856410.1, from coordinate 123,349,151 downwards.
TTTTAAGGTATTTTCACCCACTCATGACTAATTGATTAAATCCCCAGATCTTGATTAAATCATAGAAATTGCATAGTACCTCCAATAATTATAAGCAAATAGTCAATTTTGATACGAAAAACCGAAGGAATTGATTAAAAATACTTGTGAACCGTAATGCTTTATTTATTTCACTAATATACCTAGATTTTGACCTCTTTCTAATATAATTTATGTAATGAATCTATTTTGTGATTAATTTCTATAAACCATAATATTTGACTATGATGATTATCTTGAAACACTAATCTAGATCTAACCTTTTTGGCTAATCTGCTCTTGAATATGAATTATATTCCTTGAAATAAGTGGTAACCTTGATGATAACATCTTATTATGATGATTGTTCTAAATCTTGTGAAATTCTTGATCATTTGACCTAATATCTGATCAATTACCTAACTTTTACATCAATCAAAACTTGATCTAACCTTAGACACTGGTGATGCTAATGCATCATCATCATGATCTAGAGACTTGATAATGACTTGAATAATGATCATAATTGTTAGAGTTAGCTTATATGTTCCTAAAATACCTAGGTAAGTCATTCATACTAGTAATAATCTTGACACTTGAATAATGTTGGACATCTTGAAATATTGTTGATCATAAGTGGATGACCTAACCCTAAGGTTAAATAGTAATCAGTAACCCTAATCTTGAATATTGAAAGATGATCTTCTAAACGTCATTATTTTGACCCTTGATTCAATTTAATTGATCTAGAAACTGACTCACGGGGTTGATCTAATTTTCTTTGAATCCATTCTTTGAATATCCACCGAGAAGGTATGTTATTATACCTACTCCTTGAACAAACTAAGTAGTATTGACGATACATTTTATTTACCTCTTAATTTGTATACTTGGATATGTATTTGTTTGATCTACTATTCCCTACTAATTACTCTTCCAATTTTCTATATTATAGTTTGAGCAAACTTGAAAACATAAATGATACTCCCATTATGACTGTGTGAATTATGATAATGATAATGTTATAATGTGGATATTGAGTACAAGCAACCTCCTGACTTGGAGGGTGGAACTTGTACATGTTGATTCACCTCTTACCACATATGAAAAGAAAGACCCTGGTGACCTCCCCCATTTCGTTGGGGAGATGGAGCCACATAAAATATTAGCATGCTTCTCAATATCAGCGTAATGGGAAATTCATAATTAAATCTTATAAAACAAATACTATTTTGGAAAATTACTTATTGATTATGTTTGAATATAAGTCCTACCAAGTATACTGTTTTGATATTAAACTATTTTCCTTGTTTTTGATAGAGTACTATGCAATTACTTTCATTGTTTCGTGATTTTCTTATCTTAGGTAATGCAAAGAACTAGAGGTTATCCACATGCTATTTACTCCATTTGTTATCTGCTATGAATAAAGATTTCTACATCAACCTGGAATCTACATGGAAGCTAATATTAAATGGATGTAGTAGTTAGTCTAGTTTCTTATCTGCATCTATATTTCCATTGTTTCCTACGATCCCTATGTAATAAACCTTTGGTTCTTTTTTAATAAAGAAGAATGATATTTCCTTTTTGCATATTACCTATGTGTGATTTTTGGGCCAATCAGGGATGTGCTCTCTAATCCCTTTAACACAACCATTTAGGACAGTGGGATTGGGATTAGGGTAAGAATGTTTTTGTGACAAAGATCCTTTGAACATATTAAGATCATCAAAACATAGAAATTAGGGTTCTTATGCATTAAAGATATTAAAGATAGAATATTTGCATACTTTTTGAACTATAGGTAGATGTAGGTCTTCAATATAATCTTTATTATGTTCCTTGTATTTTTCAGAGCCAAAATCATTTATCATATGCCTTTATTTAATTATTCTAGCAATTCTTATGATTTTTACAAATTTATTACCAACTGACCTTTCACATAGCGCCACAATGGCAAGCAACCAACTCAGCAAAAAGGGTGATGGGGCTGGGGCTAAGATGATGGGCTCACACCATCTCCGCTCCATGTGCCCACATGGCAGCGCTGAGAAAATGAGCTAAAAGACCATAAGGCCCACATACCTCAAACGAGTACAAAGGGGCAAAGGGGGAATTTTCTTGGAAGGTTGACTCCTTCCTTTGTCATTGGGTGTGCGAGCAAAGACGACGTGGATGATTCAACCCCAAGGTTGTCTCTTAGCATTAGGGCCTACGAGCAGCGAATAAGAGTAGGGTGATCTTCATGAAGTCTGGCCGAAATCGATCATGGGCTTTGATTCCTCAACGGAGGTGACCAAGGGAAGGTTGAGGTTAAGGTTTCCTTCCCAAAGAAGGCGATACATATGGGGTTGTAGAAGGGGCTTAACCAGGGACTTGATATAGAGATAGGTCTCTAAATGGTCTATTGGTCTCCTGGGTGGAATTGGAAGGAAAATCCAAGGTTTTATATAAGCTTTCCCTCTCAAGATACCCAACTCACAAATCAGACTTCTAGAGAACTGAGGAAACCCTCATTTATCCGCAAGGTAGGGTCATCTAAGGATGGTTGCACTATGAATGATCTCCCAAACACAATGGGAAAAAAATTAAGTGGAGAGATGACCGAGGGAGAGAGAAATCCTCATGGGAGTCCATACTAGTGTCCCTAAATTTTCCATATGTGCTGCAAGCTAGGAGATGACTTTTTGACCGTTTGATCTGATCCAAGGGTCAACAACACACACACACCAATTAAAGAATCTGAGTAAAGTTCTAATGTGAAAATAAATCGTGACATTTAATGTAAAATCCTATTAATTTATACACTTTAGATTTTCGTAAAATCCACATCTCTCACCTCATTAATCCTTTTTCTCTCAAATTTTAAGGAAAGTCTATAACAACTTTATGTAACCATGGACAAAGTTTGAGACCAAAACTTCAAATAAAAAATATGTCTTTCGTGATATGCAAGTCTTCCCCTTATAAGGAATATTTTAAGCATTAATCCAATCCTTTTCTCTTTCTTATCTTTTTGATATTCTTTATTTGATTACATTTCTTATTAGAAACTATGTGAAACTGAAATCTAACCATTATCTTTCATCAAATATCCAACCATCAACATAATCAACCAACATTATTTTCATACATGTATAGTCTAAAGTGTCACCTATCATATCCAAATTACTAATCATGATTTAGTTTAGGGTTTATGATTCCTTAGTATACTCTAAAGTGTCACCAATCATATTCAAATTATTAATCGTGATTTATTTTAGGGTTTATGATTCCTTAGTATCCTAATTTTCTTAAATTTCCAAGAATCCATTTAAACTAGTATCTCATAATATATATTTTCTTGAATTAAGTCATACGATGTTTGTGATTTGAATAATATTCTTACTTGGGATGGTATGAGATACTTTGTGATATTTATTGATGACTTTTCTAAATGTTGTTATATTTTCTTACTAAAAACTGAGGATGCAAAATTAGAACATTTCAAAATTTATAAAACTAAAGTGGAGAAATAATTAGATAAGACCATTAAGAGAGTGATACCTGATAGAGGTGATTAATACACTTCTAAAGAACTTAACAAGTTCTATAATGATCATGGCTTTATACATAAAACCACTGCCCTAGAGATGGTTAATTCAATGATAGCCGAGTTTGGACTTACTCACAGACTATGGGGGAATCTCTTCATACAACCAACTATTTTGTACATTGTATACTTTTCAAAAAACTTGATAAAACATCCTTTGAACTATGGATTATCAAGAAACCCTATTTAAAGTACCTCAAAGTGTGGGGGTGTTTGGCCGAGTTTTAAATTCCTAATTATAAAAAGAGAAAACTAGGACCTAAAACTATTGATCTTGTCTTTGTAGTATATGTTGAAAATGGTAATGCCAATACATTGCTAGTAATAAGATCTGTTATACATTAGAATCAACTCTATACTTGAGATTAGACATGTAGATGTTGTCTATTATGATATCATATTTCCTGTTAAGGAAAATTTTATGATTCAGGTTAGTGAAGAACCTTTTTCCTCTTATCCAAAAGAACATCTTTGTGTTCCACCTTCAGAACATAAACTCCATGTAGATGAATCACCCAGTGACATAGACAAAAGTAAAAAGACTAAAGTTGATAAAAATTATGGTCCTGACTTCTACACCATCTCAGTAGAAGAAGACCCACTTACCCATGAGGACACCATGGAATCCATAGACTCTAGCTTCTGGAAGGAAGCTATCAATAATGAAATAAAATCGATTATGAGTGATCATAATTAGATTCTTATCGGGCCTTTTCCAGACTGCATGACTATTGGATGTCAATGGATGCTAAGGAAAAAAGCTGAGGGAAAATGGTTCCATTGATAATTTTAAGGCTAGACTAGTAGTGTAACAAACCATTTCCCCTATTATCCCCAATTAAGTAAAACCTAGAGGGCAAGGGCCACTATCATAATTATAGGATCAAGGTTTAGCAAGTAACCAATAAAAATTATTTAATGGAAAGGCATTTGATAACAATTTTAAGATATAATCACCTCTAGGGAGTTACATGGAAAGGGAAACTAATGTTGGTAACATAAAGAAAATTTATCTATATTGATCCAATATACTTTTGTCATTTTTTCTTTCTATGCCATCTTCTATGGAAATCCATTTCTTTAGCTAATTTGTAGAGTAACCTAAAACAATGTGAAATAAAAATGAGGCCAGTATATCTCTATACTGAGTACATGGGGGGAAACAAAATATATGAATGTAGGTGTAACAACATAAACAACCATATCAACAATTAGCGTTACATAATCAAAAATGCATTTTCTTTTTAACTTCTTGACACTTATTTGCTCACTCTTTGTGAATACCCTCTCTTTAGGGATACTTTATGGGGGACTCTCTCTTTAGGGTTTGGTCCCTATAGTGGATTGAAAAAACCTTCCTTTTTAGGCTTGGTTTTATATCAACCTTCCTTTTTGGGCTTTGCCTATGGTGATTTTCCTATCGGGGTTTGATCGCCAATCATTCTCATAATGACTTCTTTCTCTCACATTCTCATTAAATTCAATATAGATAGAAATTTGGGGTATGTGCATGTTATATTTATATAAGATGATATTCATAGGGGCCTTATAGATTATAGAAAGTAAATAAATAACCAAGCAGTTTAACTGCAATCCATTTGAGAAAAACATAGAAGTCAATAAGGGGAGTATTCATAGGTGTAACCACATACCTTTCTTTCCATGGAAAAACCATATGATATGTACTTCAAGCATATTTCCAAATATGTAAGCGTTCAACATAATCTTCCAACATTATCTACAAATATGTATACTTTAATGTGTCACCAATCATATTCAAATTAGTAATCAAGATAGACTAGGGTTTACATTTTCTTAGTATCCTAATTACCATGTTCATTGATCTAAGGACTCAAGAACCCTAATTTATATTTAGTGTAATCATAATTATCAAAACTACCATGTTATTGCGTCATGAACACTTATATGAGATTATGTGCATTAAGGTCATAGCAAGTTACATCATTGGTATTCCAAATTCTAGTTACATATGTAGATTATTATTGGTCTAAAAATCACAATTATTCATCAAACTTATCGTCATAATCTTAGATCTCAATGTAGTCAACTATATCATTTTATATGGAAAAGTAAATTTTTGTAAAATACTCAACATATTAATTATCAAATCTAAGATTTACATGTATTAATCATTAGTCAATTATGAATTAACCTTACTTTTGGAATTAGGATCAAATCTGGTAATGTAACTATTTGATTTAGATTCTACTCATTGTCCCATCAGTTTGGTATATAATTTTCCTATATTTGGGTAATCCTGGTAGCCTATTTGGTTTTTGGAATATTAACATTATAGACCTAAAACATGGGGTTATGTGGCAACCTCTTCCAGGGAGACTCAAAAGGAAAGGGATAAGGGTAAAAGTACTTCAAAAGGTCCTAGACTTCCATGTCATTGTGGCAAGCACCATGTTACGAGATACAATGTGACCACCATGGATGAGGAAAAGATTTTCCATGATGAAGGGAGAGTGATTTTCTACTACACTATTATGGAAGTATGTACATATGAAAGGAGGTGATTGGGGTAGTCCATATTCACTTCGTACCAATTCTTATATATCACAAGGTTTGGGGATTGATGGTTCTAGTTTCCACAAGTTTCCTTAAGCAATTGGTAAGACATCATGTTAGGTCAATACTAACTATATTCCACCCTCTAATCATTAGAATGTCAATCTCATATCTTTTACTTTATATACTCGAAAGTCACATGAATGAAACCACCCCTCATACCACTATTTTGGAAAAATTCGATTCTTACTATTACCTTCCATTGAAAAAAGGAAAACTCCTTCATTACTCCCTTATTTAAGCAAATTCGATTCTTACTATTACCTTATTTCAAAGGTAAATCAACATTATTACCAACTAAATTATCTTGGCCAAAAAATATCTTAGAACTTCCTGGTTTATCCTATTATCCTATATTTGGATTATCTGTCATAAATTATTTTAAATATTTTCCATGAGCACAAAAATACTCATTTCCCTATTTGGTATCCCAGGGACCCCTTTGCAAACCTTGATTTTGGAAATTAAGTAATTCATATTTCACTCTCATCTTTACTTCAATTGGTCCTAAAATTCTATATGTCCTCTATCATCCTAGAATCTTGTATTGAACAAATGCTGGTAAAAAAGGATATGTCTAGATATCCTTTTATCTTTCTTTAAACAAGGGAAACAACATTTAATGATTACAATCAAGTCCGTCTTCCTTCTCAATTTTCCATTGGCTACTTGGAGGATCCTTTTTCTATGAAACATGGAGGGGATCCCATTCATATCTTCATTAACTTATATCTATTTTTTTGGGATTTATTAGGATAAACTTTGAAGGTAAAACTTGTCCTTTATGTATTTCCTTAAAAGAATTACCCACATAATATGTAAAGTCCTTTTCATCCCAAATGCTATAATTGTCTTAGTTTCTTCGTCATATTTACATGTTCCAAAAGCCAGACTAAATTATCCTTATTTTATGCCTCAAACATTTGTTGCAAAACATGGTTAGCTAATTGATTCCAACAGTTATCTAAATTACGAATTATCTTAGAATGTTTTGAAAACTTGTCTATTTTTCGATACGTTCATATTATAACAAACTATAAAGCCATTATCCTTAATTTAGGTACAAATTGTTGTTCTTAAACTTGTGCCACAAGGACCTATTTGCAAGGAAAATATTCTCATGGGCCTTACTTGGGCTATGGATTTAGCCCATGTTTCGAGGGGGTTGGTTTTATTATTCTATCGATTATAATTAGGGAAATTTTATTATCAAATTTGTAGTATATTTTTAGAATTCAAATTTACCAAATTTAAGGATCTAACCACTCCTTAAAAGGAATTTAATCCCCAAAATTCAAGCCAAATTAGATTAAGGTGAATGATAAATATTATTAGCTTCAAACCTTAGGGTTAGAAATAGTTTTGGATATCTTCATCTAGTTCATCTTTTAACAAATTTTATTGATATGTCAAATTGTCACACCGCTAAGGTTTGTATCCAAATTCAATTTTAGGGTGTATCCATAACCTCATATGTTGCATGATTTTATCAGTTATTCATTGGTTTGTGATTCCAATTCCACTTGGTTATTAAATTTCCATGTCTAATTATAATTTCTTCTGGTGTATACCTTTTCCAGCAAGGTTTCCCAACTATCATTCATAAGGGTGAGGTAACACGTCAAACCCAAGATTATGCCATTAAATTTCAACTGAGGTATTCATTCTCAGATATCTTTTTTAAGCATAACATATTTCTACCCAATCATTCACACTCATAATAAGATAAAATAAGTATTTGGTTGTAGTTAAAATACAAAGGTCATCCTATTCCAAGCATAGTGATGGTGCATTCAAACATTATCTCTTAATCCAAATTTTGTTTCAATGACTCTCAACAATGACTCCATATTGTGAATACTTTTAGTTCTACATGTTTCTTAATATTTCATGAACTCACAGGAAAAGTGATTTTTCTTATAATGGTTGAGTTTATACACAACACCCTTAGAGATTTTATTAAAAAATTATCAAATGAGTTCTTGTATCTCTTATCTCATTGGCCTTAGTCATTCCCTTAAGATGTCAAGGGGTACAAGTACTTTTGGTAGTATTGATCTCTTGTTGACCCTCAAAGGTATTATCTACTTATGGAGTGCCTTTCACATTGACCCCTTGGTCCCCATCAACTCATGAAGGAGGATAGTCTCTTGATGCCATGGCCCTTGAGTAAACATGTATGGATATCTCTTGATCCCACAATCTTATACACTTAGGACATGACTGCCTCCTAACCTCATAACTCTTGTCTACCTTTAATAACCCCTACTTTACCTTAGGATTGACTTAGGCCTCTACCCCTTTCTAAGGTTTTATTGAGATGTTAGAACTTTATTGCATTACACATGTTTTTCTTGAGGATTCTCTGATAATATTCAAGAACATTATATCCTTAATAAATCTTTAACCTGAATTTCCTTCATCTCTTATGGTGCACATTATTCACTTTATATCCCTTCATGTGATCATGGCGATCTTCCCTTCTGGGATTGATCATATACTATCATCCACTTCCATAGTGACTTTTCCTCATGTCCCTCATAGATGGAATACCTAGGTTAAAATATTTATACTCAATATATGTGATTTCATGCTCCATATACTTAATCATTCAAGGTTTAGGCAACATCAATGGTTAAATTGATTTGTGAACTAACTTTCTTAGGGAAGATCCTAGTCCAGGGAAAGAGAAACTAATACTTGGCAATAACAAAAGATAACAAAAGCATACATGAACCAAGATGTATATCAACCAAAGAGAACATGTCTATTAGGCATATTTCCCACTATAACATCCATAAAATCACTACGTATGAGTTGAATGCATCAATGTAACGACCTCACTTTTTCGCATCCTCTGATTAAGAAGGACCTTAAAGTTGAGAGCCATTACATAAGATTCCCAAGATCTAGATTTAACCAAATAACAAATAGTAGAGAATAATTTCCATTATTTCATAATATCATTTACATGATTTGAAAAGATTGTTCTCCAAGAAATTACATGAATTTCTAATATAAGACCTATTATATATGAGAAGAAGTAGATTAACTAATTTTCCTTTACTTAGCGTTAATGTCTTTAGGTAGATTTTATTTGATTCATCAAGTCTCAATATATTCATATATTACATCTACCTAAAACAACACGATACAAAGAATGGATTAGTATATCAAAATATACATTGTATGTAGAGTGCATGTAAAAGTGTGAAAATAAACTAACAACATATAATAAATCAATTATTTGCAATAAGAATTGACAATTTCATTGCATATTCTAACCCACGCTAGATATGCTCTCTTGGGTGTGATCATTATCCCTCCAGGGCTATTTTCAATGTGTGTCAACCTAGGGTTTAGAATATGATATTTTTTTTATGTGATACTTATAGTAGCATTCAAATTGATCAAAATGTTAATAAACAACCAACAATTTATTTGAACAATATTTGAGAAACACTCAACAAACCTCATCAATCGATATTGTGGGTAGTCATAATCATAAACACATACCGCAATGTAGAACTATGCATATTATACAATCATATTTTAAGAATATCATAAATCAAGCTAGCAAGGAGGAATCCAAACAATTCATCATTAAATCTACATGTATGTAATTAAAGTGTCACTATCACATTAATCAGATTAAACCCTACCCGAGCCCTAATTCAAGGTTTAGGGTTTGGATAAGGAATAAGGGTACACACCCAAATTCCATCACATATTAATCATTATGTGAAACCCTATTATCATATCTATCATAACTTTCATTATGATCACTTATATTCAATTATGTGCATTAACAACATAGCAAGTTATATTCTTTAGTTTTAAAATACTATTTATACATGTGTATTGTTATCCACTTTAGAAATATTACTTGATCATGATTATGATCATGATCCCCTTAGATTATCATTGTATTTAGAAATAATAGACCACAACATAAATAAAAGCATTTAAGGTATTCAATAACTAAATCATCAATTCTAGGGTTTCTATTGACTAACCACTACTTAAACAAGTATCAACCCTACTTTTGGAATCAATGTTATATTAAAGGTTTAAATATATTTTATTATTGTTGCTCTCATTTTCCTTATCAAATTTCACATATAATTTGTCTTAATCTGAGTTATTGACTAACTACTACAATTTTTACAAATTAACTAGTAATGGACTGATAGAAAGTTGCCATGTCAGCAATTCATACCTTTGATTTTGTATTCACTTTATACTCTGAGATCGTTGATCCCTCTCTTGGATCATCTTGTCCGGTTGCCCACATCTATCCCTTCTTCCTCCACATGAACACACAATCCCACTTGCAGAGGTCACCCAACACGGACGTCGCAGACTAGAGGGTATTCTGTCTCGCACGCTACCCTCATATCATTACATCATCCTTAGTCATTGACATTGTGATCCTTCATGACCCCGATCCCCATGCTTCCCCCATGGACCTCCTTCCTTCTCCCATCAAGACTGGCAATAGGATACCCATCATGGTCCGGGTTCCAACCATCATCTCCACACCGAGAACTAAAGTGGTGCGCAGACGCTGACACTGACACATTAGGAGGCCACCCTCTACTGGTTTTGGCAGTACAGAGGCCTCTGTAGGCCTCCTATAGAACCCTTCCATAGAACCAGATCATGGAGGTAAGAGGAGGCAGTTCGTACGACAGCTAGCAACACTTGGCTAGAAGGATATGGAGCTATGTCGTTGTGCGGCAACAATACAGGCAGAGACTGGAGAGTGTCTGTCACACCCTCAGTTCTAAAAAGGGACCAACACGCCAATGTAATATCAGTTGCTACTATAAGATGATATCATTTGGAAGGAGAATGGAAGAGTGCAGCAGAGAGGGTGTTTTGCAATGACTCTAGGACTTACCATGGCCAGACAGGCTGAGACCCAAACAACCCCTGAGGGTGAGGGGATCCTATGGCCCCTTCTATAGGTTCTACATAGAACCGTAGTGGTTCAAAGGTGGGAGACGATGGATAAATAAGGGGAGAGAGTATCTCCCAATAAAGGTATAATCATATGTATTTATGCACCTTTCATTAAGATCATCCACTGGCCTCGTGCCTTTAGGATTCGTCTCCATTAAACACCTTCCCGGTTCGATTATTTCCTCTCCTCCTGTATATGTAGGTTATTCAGAGACTAACAGGTCAGGTTTTCCATACGTGATTGTCAATGATAAAAAAGTGCATTTCTTCCTCTTTTCTTTAAGATAGAATGTTCACATCTTTTGTTCCACAGTCCAAAAGGTCACAGGAAGGAAACCAAAAATTATTACTAAAACATAGATTTAAAAACTTTGATGTAAAAGGGTAATAAATCAGTGCCTTTCCCAAATTACATTATAACTATTGAGATAACTCACATAGACAAAACTTGTCCTTTGAGTATATTCCTAAATAAATTACCGTCAGGACATGGAAAGTCATTTCCTCCCAATTTCCAGAGTTCTTTTATTTTCCCTATTTTTTTGAGTATATCAAACGTCAGGACAAGATAACACCATTTGATGTCTAAAATCTTATGTTTACATTGATGGTTAGATAATTACTTCATTAATTATCTAAACCACCACATATCTTATTTTATTTTGGAAGCATGTGTATTAACTCATATTTATATTAACAAACAATATATAAAGCCATTGCTATTTATTTATGGAGAAAATCTTTTGTTTCTTTGTCTTGTTCCCTAAGGACCTATTTGCAACAAAAATAGTCTCATGGGCCCCACTTGATTCATGGGTTGCACCCATGCCACAAAGTGGGTAACATTATTATTTTATGAAATAATACCATCTGGGAATTTACTTATCAATCCATACCTTATATTTAATCAATTTCACCAAAATTGAGGAAATTATAGTTAACACCTTATAATATACTGCTAAAGAAATGGATCGCCATCAAGTAATTTACTACCTTGGTGTTGAAATGATTCCATATAGTGTAGCATATGTAACATTTTTAATGTGTTCATGACGGCATATACAAAAAATCATGAAAAAATATTTTCTCCAATATTGTATGTCAAGTATTTTGTACACACATAATAAAACCATACTATATAGTAGACCTAGTATGAGGTAGATAGTATGTTGAAGAAAACAAATTACCACAAGTCACTCTTGTCAACTACAACCACATTCAATGTTTATCACGAATATTATCTCATTTCACTTTCTTATATTAGGTTGCAAACATTTATAAAGGTTCATACTAAGAATAGCCAGCTATTTGTCATTATCATAATTCATGGTTTGGCCAACCAATCATATAAATAGAGAACTACTAAACATTTTCTATGTCTTTCATCATGTGATATCTATACATCCCATCTCAAGGATAGATAATTTTCATTCATATATTATGTTATGATTGTGATAAACAAACTTATATCAGTGTCTTGTCCAACATATATCAAAAAGTCCAATTAAGGTTCCCCTTACCCATTACCCGAGGTGGTTCCATGCTCAATCTCTGTGAGATCACTCAAATATATGAGTATTATGTGAACCATCTCTATCTTCCCTCTTTGGTCTATGGTTCTTAGGCCTACCTCATCAACATTATAAGATCTAGCCACTCAAACACAAACCAAACCAAGCTTGATATTGCATTCTCTTCATAGATCTCTACCCATAAAATATTCTTACCCCACTCTCGTTTTCTCATCAACAACCACTAGAGTTCAAAGTAGGAAACCACCAACTTGAGCATGAGGTTTCACAACATATTATCATTCCTTACCTCACCTAGATGGTAGGTACTTATATCATGTACATCTATATTTAAGCGACATCATTCTCTATCTCTAGGGTTTGTTCTTCCCAAGGACATCCAGAGTACAACAAGAATATATGAGTCATTCATAAAAAAACTCAATTCATTCACTTGAGAGTAGTCTAGTTTAGGATCTATCACAACAAATATTTCTCATAGTTTCTCATATCTCAATATTAATGTTTCTGACCTTGTCCCTCTGGGTCTCACTTTCACTTAAGAGTTCCAAACACTAGAGGCCCCCTTTAAAGAAAGGATTGAGCTTCTTTTCAATCCTTAGCTTATCTTATTTTAGAAGCACACATACCTGTATCATCAAATCTTAAGTCAACCCTTCAAAGCTAAAATATAATCCTCAAATCTGATTGAGATCATCATAAACCGTACTATATCATTATATTAAATTCGGAACATATCATGGAAACATATTTCAGCTATCCCATCCATTACATATTAAAACAAGGCTTTAGGCATCTATTCTGTAACTAATTCGTCTTCTAGCCTGATGTCTCTCGCCTTCAATTAGATGCATGAATACCTCCTATTCGTACATGTGTGGGGACACATTTCATTATCAGGGTGCCTTAACAGAAGGAGGTTAGTCTTTCTATCCAACACCTAAGCTCATGAGTATAGAGTTTTTACTTTCCATACATCGTTTCCTCGTCCTTGGGTTGACCCACATCTCATCAGAGCACCAACGCTAAACATTGAATTAAGGGTTTTATGTTCATTTTTCTTAATCCTTTAGTACTTATGTCTTATCTTTACATATTAAAAACCCCTCACATACATCATGCATGTGTTAGTCAATGTATCATACATCGGGATGCTATGGTACCCAAACTCATTGTGTTTATGTTTCCTCTTTCCATTGCTTTGGGTTTGTTTCAGGTAGGGTTATTATTTTACTCATACATCTCCCATTACTGATGATTAGATCCTATGGTCTAGTCTAGGGACTACACATTTCATCTTAGGGTTTCTATATCCCTTGACCCACTTAGGGTTTTCCCTAAACCTACCCAAGTTCTATCTAGGTTTACCCCTACAAGGACAAACCCATAAAGTATCATTATCATTATTATCACATTATCTGTACATTAATTGGCAGAGGATGCCTTAACCCTTATATTCATAACTATAATATCCTAGAAGAGAAGAATAAAAAAGTTATTGGGTCCCTAGGTATATGTGTAGGAAGCAGGGGTTAGATGAGGGATGAACAACAAGATGAGAAGAAAGACCTAGAGGTATTTTATTTCAGGAAAAATCTTTTGACTTTGGTCAGGCGGAGGCCTAAGAGTACTTGTAAGAAAACTAGTGATGAAAGTTTTTCCAACCCCCAGGTCACGATCCCTTCTAGACACCATATCCTTGGAAATTTCCCTAATAATTCCCTTGGGCACTAAAATATTCTCTTAAATAACTAATTATTAAAGGTGTAATGGTAAATGTGGCTCATATACTAAATGTAACAACACCCTTCCCTTGATATCCTCAATTAAGGAGGATCCAAAGGGCAAGGGCCATTATAATTATTCTAGGATAAAGGTTTAGCAAGTAACCAACAATAATTAGAAATTTCCTTGAATGGAAATGAGTTTGATAACTATATGAAGGTAGAATCTCCTCTAGGGAGTTACAAGGAAAGAGAAACTAATGTTGACAATATAAAGTAAATCTATCTATAATGTTCCAGTAGAATTTAGTAATTTTTCCTTTTAGTGCCATCTTCTCTGGAAGTCCCTTTCCTTAACTAATTTGCATATTAACCTAAAATGATGTGAAACAAAAATGCAGTCAGTATATCTCTATATAGAGTATGTGGGGGAAACAAAATATATGCAGTCAGTATATCTCTATTTAACTTCTTGACCCATATTTTCTCCATCTATGTGGTATACCCTCTCTATAATGGAGCCTTTATTGGGGTCCCTCTCATTAGGGTATGGTCTTTGTAGTGGACTCACATATGCTTCATTTTTGGGCTTGGCCTATAGTGATCTACCTATTTGGGGTTGGTCACCAACCATTCACATATTGACCTCTTTCTCCCACATGCTCATTCAACTTTCCAGAGATATAAATTTGGGGTTTGAGCAAATTATTTATATAAGATGATACTCGTAGGGGCCTTAGAGATTGTAGAAGTAAATAAACAAAATAAGCAGTTTAATTGCAATCCATTGGGAAAATTTACAAAAACACATAAGTTGATAAGGAGAATATTCATTGGGGCATCCACATACCTTTGATTTCCTATAGAAACCATGCTACATGTAATTCAATCATATATCCAAATATCCAACCATTCAACATAATCAACCAACATTATTTGCATACATGTATACTCTAAAGTGTCACCTATCATATCCAAATTACTAATAATGA
Organism: Alisma plantago-aquatica; assembly: GCA_963693085.1. Lineage (NCBI taxonomy): Eukaryota > Viridiplantae > Streptophyta > Magnoliopsida > Alismatales > Alismataceae > Alisma > Alisma plantago-aquatica. The sequence continues at coordinate 123,333,730 of OY856410.1, read as the reverse complement.
TTTAGTTTAGGGTTTATGATTCCTTAGTATAGTAAAAAATGTCATCAATGATATTCAAATTACTAATCATGATTTATTTTAGGGTTTATGATTCCTTAATATCATAATTCTGTTAATTTCCCAAGAATCCATTTAAACCAGTATATCATAATACATCTTTTCTTGAATTAATTCATATTAATGTTTGTAATTTAAATAATATTCTTACTTGTGATGGTATGAGATACTTTGTGACATTTATAGGTGACTTTTCTAAACATTGTTCTATTTTATTGCTGAAAACTAAGGATGAATAATTAGAAAATTTCGAAATCTATAAAACCAAAGTGGAGCAACAATTAGATAAAGAAATTAAGAGAGTGAGGTTCGATAGAGGTGATTAATACACTTATAATGAACTAAAATATTTCTATGAGGACCATGGCCATATATATAAAACCACTATCCCATATATGATCAATTGAATGCTAGCCGAGTTTGGACTTAGTCACAAACTGTGGGGGACTCTTCATTCAGCCAACTACATTGTAAATTGTATATTTTCAAACATCTTGACAAAACACCATTTGAACTTTGAATTAATAAGAAACAATATTTAAAGAACCTCAAAGTGTGGGGGTGTTTGTCTAAGGTTAAAATCCCTTATAATAAAAAGAGAAAACGAGGGCCTGAAAGTGTTGATATTGTCTTTATAGGATACGTTGAAAATAGTAATTCCAATACATTCCTGGTAATAAGATTTTTTATCTCATATATTAGAGTCAACTCTATATTTGAGATTAGACCTACACATGCTTTCTATTATGAAACTATATATCCTATTAAGAAAAATGTTATGAGATAGGTTAGTTAAGAACCTTCTTCCTCTTCTCGTCAAGAACATCTTTCTATTCCACCTTCATATGAAGTAGAACATGAACTCCATGTAGATGAACATCCCAGAGAACTAGGTAGGAGTTAAGGACTAAAGTTGATAAAAATTATGGTCCCAACTTCTACACCTTTTTAGTAGAAGAATACCCACTTACCTATGAGGACACCATGAAATCCATAGACTCTAGCTTTTGGAAGGAATTTATCAATAATGAAACAAAATCAATTATTAGTGATCGTACTTGGATTCTTACTGAGATTCCACCAGGTTTCAAGACTAATGTATGTAAATGGATGTTTAGTATAAAGATGACGGAAAATGGTTCTATTGATAAGTTTAAGGCTAGACTAGTAGTGCAATGACCTGCTTCCCCTATTATTCGCAATTAAGGCAAACCTAGAGGGCAAAGGCCATTATCATAATTCTAGGATCAAGGTTTACCAAGTAACCAATAATAATTAAAAATATTTATTAAATGGAAAAGAGTTTGATAACAATTTGAAGATAAAATTACCTCTTGGGATTTACGTGGAAAGGGAAACTAATGTTGGCAACATAAAGTAAATATATCTATATAGCTCTAGTAGACTTTAGTGATTTTTTCTTTCAGTGCCATCTTCTCATGAAATCCGTTTCTTTAGCTAATTTGTAGAGTAACCTAAAATAGGAAATAAAATTGCGGTCAATATATCTCTTTACTGACTACATGGGGGAAATAAAATAAGTTCATGTAGGTGTAACAACATAAACACCCATAGCAAAAATTAGCATTAAATAATCAAATATGCATTTTTTATTTAACTTCTTGACTCGTATTGTCTCTCTCTCTAATGTATACCCTCTCTTTAGGGGAGGCTTTAAGGGGGGCCTATTTTTTGGGTTTAGTCCTTGTAGTGGACTAATAAAATCTTCCTTTTCAAGCTTGGTTTTATACCGTCCTTCCTTTTTGTGTTTGCATATAGTTATCATCCTATCTAGGCTTGATCACCAATCATTCACATAATGACTTGTTTCTCTCACATGCTCATTAAATTCACCATAGTTAACAATTTGGGGTTTAAGCAAGTTATATTTATATAAGATGATATTCATAGGGGACTTATAGATTGGAGGAAGTAAATAAACAACCAAGCAATTTAACTGCAATCCATTTGAGAATCTTTGAAGAATCACAGAAGTTAATAAAACAAGTATTCACAACTCTAACCGCATACCTTTGTTTCCATGCAAAAACCATATCATATGTACTTCAAGAATATATCCAAATATCTAAGCATGCAACATATTTCGCCAACATTATCTGCATATATGTATACTATAAAGTATCACCAATCACATACAAATTACTATTCATGATTAAGACTAGGGTTTAAGTTTCCTTAGTATCCTATCCAAGGACTCAAGAACCCTAATTCATATTAAGTGTAACCATGATTATCAAACTACAATGTAACATCCCTGACCTGGGTTATGAACTAACCCTAGATGTTTTGCTTAAAATATTATTATAGGCTTGTGATTACCCCTTGATATGTCATTAAGCTTTAAAAGAATCTGTAATTTCATTTCTGTCCTTTTAAAATAATGTTGTAATATTGTTTTGTTATGCAGGGACCTATGTGCAAATTACCCAATGAGAAGGGTTAACTTGAAAATTTCACATGTTAAGATATTCCTTTGATGATGAAACATCATATTAATGAATATGTTGAGGTATGATGGATTCTCCAAGCTTGGGCACCAAGGTGCAGCTTGTGGAGCAGTCCTTGTGCTTAAAACCCTAACTTTGGTGTAAAGTGCAATTTGCTCAAAATATGGGGTGCAACTTGTAAAATATACCTTCTAGTATATCTTTTATGACTCTTGACATCTTTTAGAGAAGAAATGATGAGAGGGGCGCTTCAATTGAATAATTGGATAAGAAGGATGACCCTTGTAGTGAAAACACCTAGTATGAGTGAGAAGACCCTTCATATATGTATCCTAGTATGCATGTTGGTTTTCTCAACCCTTAGATATTGATTTTTGATGGACTTTGCATAGGATTATCATGCTTGGACGTGCCTTAGAAAGAAGGAGGGACTTAGATGAGAATTCTATGCTTTAGAGGTTCGTATGGTGATAATCAGCCTAAACTATATAAGCACCTTTCTTTCCAAACCAAACCAACGTTTCCCCTTCACTTCCTCACTTCTCATGTTTCTCAAACTGTCTAAGGAAGCTCTGGAGATCGGGGGGGGGGGGGGGGGGGCGACCAACCTGTTCTAGGTAAGAGAACACCACCTTCTAGCTTGAATTCATGGAGAAAATTCTTGTATAAGGTTGGTTTCATGGCTAATTCACTTAGGTTTCTTGTTCTAGCCGATCATCTCCATCTTTTCCTTGGAGAATCACCTTGGACCAACCTGTGGAGCTCAAGACGCCATTAAAGGCTTGAAGCTTGGAAGCTTGGAGCTCTAGGAACAACGTTTAAGGCGGGTTTTATAACTCTAAACATTTTGCCTTCTTATGCATATCTTTGTACTTGCAAAAGTAGCTTGTTCTTCTTTTCCCCATCCTTCCTTGCTTTCCTACAACTAAAACCACGAATAATAGACCTTGATCTGGAGGTAGAAGAATATGGGCATGATTACCAATGTTACTTTATCAAACGGCCCTGTTTTTCCCCCCTTTGACCAAATGGTTTGGGGCAAACGGTTTGCAAAACCGTTTGAAGGGCAAACGGTTTCACAAGGTCGGTTGGAGAAAACGGTCTCCAAGACTGCTTGAGGGCGTTGAACAAGCATGGACCGTTTGGGATTTCTGTTCATAATTATGTAGGCTAATGACCCACAAAATTTGAGGGGTTAACTCCAAAGGAATCGTAGGATGAAGGCCAATCAATTAGGCAAATCGAATTGAATTAAATGCTGATTTTCAATCTGATTAATTTGAACGTTTTGGGAAAACGGTCTCAAGACCGTTTTAGTGCGTTTACCAAGCATTGACCGTTTGGGATTACTGTTCCTAATTATGTGGCCTAATGACCTACCAAATTTGATAGGTTAACTCCCACGGAATCATGAGTTAAAGGCTAAACAATTAGGCAATCGAATTGAATTAAGTGCTGATTTTTCCAATCTGATTAACTTGAACTTTTTGGGCAAACGGTTTCAAACTGTTTGAGTGAGTTGACCAAGCATTGACCGTTTGGGATTCCTCTTCATAATAATGTTTTTTAATAACCCTACAAATTTTAGGGATTAACTCCAAAGGAATCGTGAGTTGAAGGCTAATCAATTATGTAAACACTAATTGGATTAAGTGCTGACTTTCAACTTGATTGATATGACTTTTTGGTTTTTCTTACCCAAACGGTCTCCAGACCGTTTGGGGATCATCAAAACGGTCTCAAGACCGTTTGGAGATCACCCAAGTCCGTTTGGTGGTCTAGGGTTGGATATGGTTAAGTGTTTGAAGGACAAAAGATATGGTGTTAACCCTAATCGACTAAGTGTTGGATTTGCATTGAATTGAGTTGATTGTTTGGGGTTGATTGGCCCAAACGGTCTCAAGACCGTTTGGGGATCACCCAAACGGTCTCAAGACCGTTTGGAGGTCACTCAAGACTGTTTGGAGGTCTGGGGTCAAGTATAGTTGACCAATTCAAGGTCCAAAGGTACACAATTACAAGGCAATCAATTGTTGATTTGACGATCAACTCAATAGCTCAAACCCTAATGATTTTTCACTATAATCCAAGGGTTGGGTGAGCCAAATGGTCTCAAGACCGTTTGGAGGTCACCCAAGACCGTTTGGAAGTCTAGGGGTGAGTATGGTTAAGCAATTGATGATCCAATGATACTAAGTTGGAATGTAATCAATTGTTGTTTTGGTGATCAATCCAATGATCCAAACCTTAATTGGTTGACTTGGATTTTGATGATATGATGGGCAAACGGTCTCAAGACCATTTGGAGGTCATCCAAACGACCTCAAGACCGTTTGGGGTCAGGTCATGTCCCATTTGATTGATGGTTCAATAGGTTCAAATCAATTAGACCCACATTGAAATATGTTGAAGGGTTATTGATTCCAAACCCTAATTTGATTGAGTTAAACCCTAATTGATGGTCAATTGAGGGTCAAGTGAGGGACAAATCAGTTGAAGGTTGACCTATTAAACTCAATTAAGGTATGAGTACAGGTCCAAATGATGATTGGTTCCATGAATTCGATGATTGAAGGAATCAACATTGGAAACCCTAATTCAATTGGATACCTTATGAAGTGGAGGTCCAATGTGATTGAATCTTTAAGAATTAAGATGATGAATGTTCTATTGATCCAATAATGATTAGTAATGATAATCAATGAAGGTGTAAAGGTTCAAACCCTAATAATACTTAAGTGCTTAAGAACCAATTAAAGGGAGAATTCTTAATTGTTTATAGGATTAATAGCTTGATACCCTATGTTGACCATAGTAGTATGTGCTTGGTCGAAGGGTTGTTGTGACCTAATCAATTTGAAAGAATGAGAAATTAGAATACATATATATATATAGATATAAATATGAATCATGTAATGATCTGCTGTAGCACGACCGTGCAAGGGAGCACGGTCGTGGTAGCCTTAGCTTGCATGACTGTGCAAGGGAGCACGGCCGTGGTAGTCTTACTTTGCACGACCGTGCAAGGTGGCACGGCCGTGGTGTCCTATTATGAAATTGAGAAGTTTTGGTATTGTGCTGACATTGTTATATATGCATGTCCTTATTTGTATAAGTCATACAGGTTGATATTATGAGGTAATCATAGCCAGGTATGAGTTATGATGTCATATTCCTTGAAAACAATTATATGCTTTTAGAGTAATGATATGTGAAAAGTATATACATTGCTTCAATCAAGGTCATGCTAATAGATGACTTGATGCTGATATGGCACTTGATAGAAAGTGTTATGATGATATAAGGGTGTGAGCACCCATGTTCTTGAGTCATAGTGATAAGATGATTAAGAATTGATATCCAGTTGATAACTGATATGAGTTATACTTGTACATTTAGTATTCTTCTGTTATAGCCATGTTTAGTACTTGAATGTTTGGAAACATGTATGATGCTAAAAGAATACTGATATGTACCTAATAATCAAGTATAATCATACCATGTAGAGCCCTGATCATAGATCCATCATTGTCAGAATTTAAATAATAGTGAAACAGGTTTTACAAAGGGAACTCCTGGATCACATACTTTAGAGTATGTGGGAGTATATGGAATAACTGATAAAAGTTAAGCTTGACATGTTTCATATAGAGGTGATCAGATCCAGGTAAGATTTATAATGCTAATTGCATTAAGAACACTTGTTACCTATAATTCAAGAGTATAAGTAAATGTCATGTTATCTGGTAAGTGATAACATATGAGCTTGATAGGTTGAATGAGCCACGAGTAATATGCTTTGTTGATCTTCAAAGGTCATATTATTTAGATAACCAGATAAAATGAGATGTTACTTGGTAACAAATGCTATGATTAGTCCAGGGGTTTGAACTCCCACATTCTGGATTTCATATTAATAAGATGGTTAGGGATTGATATCCCAATATTAAAAATATGAGGTATGACCTAAACCAAAGTGCTTCTATGTGAAATTCTATTACAGAATAATCCTATGAAAATCTTAACTACAGACTAATGGGTTATGAATGTAAATAACCCTTGTATTACATAAGTAATGTTAAGTCGGATATCATATGTACAAGTTATGCAGATATGTTGTGGAGTTGGAATCCTAATACTTTGGGAGAAGGGGTATGGCTATAGGCCATCCTTTCCCAAATAATAATGCCAGACAATGGATATATGATCCAAGTCTGAAGGGAGTTAGTGATGTGATAAGTGACATGTGATTTTATCAATTTATAGTTGCATTGCTTTTAGTAGAAAGAATAGTTTAATCTGTTAAACATTGTTTTAACTACTCTCAAATATACATAACTTCTTTGTGTACATTTATTCTCTTATGCTGCAATAATTATGCTTCTGGCGAAGAGTTATATATCTCGCTGGGATGATTTTTATAATTGTCTCACCCAGTAGATTTCAACCTTTAGGTGGGCGTGGGCGAGGAGGCCGAAATCCTTCAATAGGTGAAGGGAAGCATCAGCAGTACCAAGGACAGCAGTGAAGCTTCAGGTGGAGGCATTAGCTGCTATGACATGTGTAGATAGTGTTAGAGTCCTATATGTCGTCTTTGTACTCTCAGGTCCTCAGAGTAATAGTTAGTGCTTTCGAGTTTTTGGTCCAATCCTTAGAGACTTTTGTATCTTGCCTTACAGAGTTTTATTGATGGATAAGTTGTAAACAACTTATCATGTTGCTTTATGAGAAAGATTTACCTTTAAAGGATCTCTTCGTAAAAAGTTTAAATTTTTTAGTGATTTCTGGTAATCCGATGCTTAGTGAACGCTTCCGCATTAGTTAATCTTGTTTTCTCAAAATAGACGTTACAATTAGTGGTATCAGAGCTCCAGGTTCGCTGAGTCTACAGAGACATAGGACTAAGATTGTAGAGTCTGTTCTAAGTGTTTTCCAGATTATCTGATAGTATCTTCTGTTCACATAGGAGGAGAAGAACTTGAAGATGTTTGGACCACATGAAGAGCATGCCGATGAGGGCAGTTCTACTGCACCAGGAGGAGGTGCAGGAGACCAGAATAGGGAAGGGCCTGTACCTGAACAGCCCCAGTTTGACCCAGCTGAGATAGAAAATCCAGCTACTTATGCTTTATTTGATAAGTTTCTGGCAGCCATAACACACATAGCAGATAGGGTGCCACCATCTGCATCTAGGGCACCAGCCCATCAGGAAGGTTATGGAACCGGCAAGACTTTTGAGAGACTTCACCGGGTGGGAGCCATAGACTATGCTGGTACATCTCATCCAGCAGATGCTGATCTATGGTTGACAGAGCTAGAAAAGGCTTTCAGGATCCTTGATATTCCTGAAGCTGAAAAGGTTAAGCATGCGGTATACCTCCTAAAAGGAAGTGCTGGTAATTGGTGGATGATAGAGGAAGATAAGAGACCAGGTGAAGAAATAGGATGGGAGGTTTTCCGACGAGAATTCGTCAATAGATACTTCCCTAAGACGTATCTAGATGAGAAGATCTCTCAATTTGAGAATATCACACAAGGACTGATGAACGTTAGCGAATATGAAGCTAAGTTCATGGAGTTACTACGATTTTGTCCACAGATGGCAGTTAGTGATGAAGAAAGAATTCGGCGTTTTGAGAAAGGATTGAATGCTGAACTAGCCACTCTTATGTCTGCCTTGGAGAACAGAGAAAGGTTTGCCACCTTTGTGGAGTCAGTAAGAAAGATAAAGAGGTCGGAAACCGTGAAACAATAGACAAGTAGTAAGAAGATGTACACGCATCCTCAAGAACAAAGGCCTGAAAGTTTTAAGAAGCCAAGATTTTCTACACCAACGGAAATATCAGAATTCCCCACCCAGACACAATGGGTGTCAAGTGGAAATAGGGACCATAGTAGTAATCCAAGAAGACCCTCCGACATAGCCTCAACATCGGTAACTGGATCGTATAGACACCTTGCACCCAGGATCTGTTACTTATGTAGACAACCGGGACATCTGGCAAGGGATTCTCCAGACAGGAATGCAATAATGACTTGACCTCAAGGACAGAGTCTGCAAGGCCCACAAGGGAGGCAATATAATAATAGAGGACGTGGAAAAACATCCCATATAGGTCAGATGAAATAAGTATTGTGTTATTATTACATATTAGGATTCTATGTGTTAAAAATATGGAAGTTAGCTGCTTTTGAATTTCTTGACTAAGTCCTAGAAGGACACAAGAAAGATAAGAATTCATATCTTACTCAATATTCTTTAAAAGAATTTATAATCTCCCTTAGCTGTGTATTAAAAAGATGAGATATAGATGTGATACCTGAAGAATAACCTAGAATGATAAATTTTGCGTGTATAATGATATGAAAAGCAAAGAATAGGATGATAAGTAAAATACATACTACCTAATCTCAATACTTATATACCCTGGCCAGGTATATGGTTATTGCAGATAAGGCAAGTATGAAACTCTTAGATTGTTATCTTTTGATTACTCTGATCAGGTAATTCTTAAACAATCTAAGGAGTAAAAGAAAAATTAAATGAGAGGATCTTAGTGAATACTTAGTGAACATACTTAGTGAATATACTTAGTGAATTTCCTCAGTGAATACTTAGTGATCATACTCAGTGAATTTCCTCAGTGAATACTTAGTGAACATACTTTGTAAACATACTTAGTGAATATACTTAGTGAACTTCCTCAGTGAATACTTAGTGATCATACTCAGTGAATATACTCAATGAATATTCAGTGAACATACTCAGTGAATATACTCAGTGAATACTTAGTGAACATACTTAGTGAACATACTCAGTGAATATACTCAGTGAATACTCAGTGAACATACTTAGAGAATATACTCAGTGAATATACTCAGTGAATACTCAGTGAACATACTTAGTGAATATACTCAATGAATATACTCAGTGAATACTCAGTGAACATACTTAGTGAATATACTTAGTGAATATACTCAGTGAATACTTAGTGAACATACTCAGTGAATATACTCAGTTAATATTTAGTGAACATACTTAGTGAATATACTCAGTGAATATACTCAGTGAATACTCAATGAACATACTCAGTGAATATACTCAGTGAATACTTAGTGAACATACTTAGAGAATATACTCAGTGAATATACTCAGTGAATACTGAGTGAACATACTTAGTGAATATACTCAGTGAATATACTCAGTGAATACTCAGTGAACATACTTAGTGAATATACTCAGTGAACATACTTAGTGAATATACTCAGTGAATATACTCAGTGAATACTCAGTGAACATACTCAATGAATATACTCAGTGAATACTCAGTGAACATACTTAGTGAACATACTCAATGAATATACTCAGTGAATACTCAGTGAACATACTTGGTGAATATACTCAGTGAATATACTCAGTGAATACTCAGTCAACATACTTAGTGAATATACTCAGTGAATACTCCGTGAACATACTTAGTGAATATACTCAGTGAACTTACTCAGTGAATACTTAGTGGGCAAACTTAGTGAATGTACTTAGTGAATATACTCAGTGAACTTACTCAGTGAATACTTAGTGAGCAAACTTAGTGAACATACTTAGTGAATATACTCAGTGAACTTACTCTGTGAATACTTAGTGAGCAAACATAGTGAACATACTTAGTGAATATACTCAGTAAACTTACTCAGTGAATACTTAGTGAGCAAACTTAGTGAATATACTTCGTGAATATACTTAACGAACTCTTTCAGTAAAAGCCTTTGAAACAATACACTTAGTAAATTTACTTAGTGAAATCCTCCAAGACAAATTGCTTAGTAAACCTTCTCAGTGAATGTTTCCAAATTAATTGATTAGCAAGATATGATACTTACATAATATCTGCTTCCTTTTATCTGAGATTTCGAGGACGAAATCCTTGTTAGGGGGATATAATTTGTAACATCCCTGACCTGGGTTATGAACTAACCCTAGATGTTTTGCTTAAAATATGATTAGAGGCTTGTGATTACCCCTTGATATGTCATTAAGCTTTAGAAGAATCTATAATTTCATTTATGTCCTTTTAAAACAATGTTGTAATACTGTTTTGTTATGCAGGGACATATGTGCAAATTACCCAATGAGAAGGGTTAACTTGCAAATTTCACATGTTAAGATGTTCCTTTGATAATGAAACATCATATTAATGAACATGTTGAGGTATGATGGATTCTCCAAGCTTGGGCACCAAGGTGCAGCTTGTGGAGCAATCCTTGTGCTTAAAACCCTGACTTTGGTGTAAAGTGCAATTTTCTCAAAATATGGGGTGCAACTTGTAAAATATACCTTCTAGTATATCTTTTATGACTCTTTACATATTTTAGAGAAGAAATGATGAGAGGGGCGCTTCAATTGAATAATTGGATAAGAAGGATGACCCTTGTAGTGAAAACACCTAGTATGAGTGAGAAGACCCTTCATATATGTATCCTAGTATGCATGTTGGTTTTCTCTACCCTTAGATCTTGAGTTTTGATGGACTTTGCATAGGATTATCATGCTTGGACGTGCCTTAGAAAGAAGGAGGGACTTAGATGACAATTCTATGCTTAAGAGGTCCTTATGGTGAAAATCAGCCTAAACTATATAAGCACCTTTCTTTCCAAACCAAACCAACGTTTCCCCTTCACTTCCTCACTTCTCATCTTTCTCAAACCGTCTAAGGAAGATCTGGAGATCAGGGGGGGCGACCAACCTGTTCTAGGTAAGAGAACACCACCTTCTAGCTTGAATTCATGGAGAAAATTCTTGTATAAGGTTGGTTTCATGGCTAATTCACTTAGGTTTCTTGTTCTAGCCGATCATCTCCATCTTTTCCTTGGAGAATCACCTTGGACCAACCTGTGGAGCTCAAGACGCCATTAAAGGCTTGAAGCTTGGAAGCTTTGATCTCTAGGAACAACGTTTAAGGCGGGTTTTATAACTCTAAACATTTTGCCTTCTTATGCATATCTTTGTACTTGCAAAAGTAGCTTGTTCTTCTTTTCCCCATCCTTCCTTGCTTTCCTGCAACTAAAACCATGAAGAACAGACCTTGATCTGGAGGTAGAAGAAGATGGCTGTGATTACCAATGTTACTTTATCAAACGGCCCTGTTTTTCCCCCCTTTGACCAAACGGTTTGGGGCAAACAGTTTGCAAAACCGTTTAAAGGGAAAACGGTTTCACAAGGTCGGTTGGAGAAAACGGTCTCCAAGACCATTTGAGGGCATTGACCAAGCGTGGACCGTTTGGGATTTCTGTTCATAATTATGTAGGCTAAGGACCCACCAAATTTGAGGGGTTAACTCCAAAGGAATCGTAGGATGAAGGCCAATCAATTAGGCAAATCGAATTGAATTAAATGCTGATTTTGAATCTGATTAATTTGAACGTTTTGGGAAAACGGTCTCAAGACCGTTTGAGTGCGTTGACCAAGCGTTGACCGTTTGGGATTACTGTTCCTAATTATGTGGCCTAATGACCTACCAAATTTTATAGGTTAACTCCCAAGGAATCATGAGTTAAAGGCTAAACAATTAGGCAATCAAATTGAATTAAGTGCTGATTTTTCCAATCTGATTAACTTGAACTTTTTGGGCAAACGGTTTGAAACCATTTCAGTGAGTTGACCAAGCATTGACTGTTTGGGATTCCTGTTCATAATCATGTTTGTTAATAACCCTCCAAATTTGAGGGATTAACTCCAAAGGAATCGTGAGTTGAAGGCTAATCAATTATGTAAACCCTAATTGGATTAAGTGCTGACTTTCAACTTGATTGATATGAATTTTTGGGTTTTCTTGCCCAAACGGTCTTAAGACCATTTGGAGGTCACCCAAGACCGTTTGGAGGTCTAGGGTTGGATATGGTTAAGTGTTTGAAGGACAAAAGATATGGTGTTAACCCTAATCGACTAAGTGTTGGATTTGTATTGAATTGAGTTGATTGTTTGAGGTTGATTGGCCCAAACGGTCTCAAGACCGTTTGGAGGTCACTCAAGACTGTTTGGAGGTCTGGGGTCAAGTATAGTTGACCAATTGAATGTCCAAAGGTACACAATTACAAGGCAATCAATTTCTGATTTGACGATCAACTCAATAGCTCAAACCCTAATGATTGTTCACTAGAATCCAAGGGTTGGGTGAGCCAAACGGTCTCAAGACCGTTTGGAACTCATCCAAACAGTCTCAAGACCGTTTGGAGGTCACCCAAGACCGTTTGGAGGTCTAGGGGTGAGTATGGTTAAGCAATTGATGATCCAATGATACTATGTTGGAATGTAATCAATTGTTGTTTTGGTGATCAATCCAATGATCCAAACCTTAATTGGTTGACTTGGATTTTGATGATATGATTGGCAAACGGTCTCAAGACTGTTTGGATGTCATCCAAACGACCTCAAGACTGTTTGGGGTCAGGTCATGTCCCATTTGATTGATGGTTCAATAGGTTCAAATCAATTAGACCCACATTGAAATATGTTGAAGGGTTATTGATTCCAAACCCTAATTTGATTGAGTTAAACCCTAATTGATGGTCTATTGAGGGTCAAGTGAGGGACAAATCAGTTGAAGGTTGACCTATTAAACTCAATTAAGGTATGAGTATAGGTACAAATGATGATTGGTTCCATGAACTCGATGATTGAAGGAATCAACATTGGAAACCCTAATTCAATTGGATACCTTATGAAGTGGAGGTCCAATGTGATTGAATCTTTAAGAATTAAGATGATGAATGTTCTATTGATCGAATAATGATTAGTAATGATAATCAATGAAGCTGTGAAGGTTGAAACCCTAATAATACCTAAGTGCTTAAGAACCAATTAAAGGGAGAATTCTTAATTGTTTATATGATTAATAGCTTGATACCCTATGTTGACCATAGTAGTATGTGCTTGGTTAAAGGGTTGTTGTGACCTAATCAATTTGAAAGAATGAGAAATTAGAATACATATATATATAGATATAAATATGAATCATGTAATGATCTGCTGTAGCACGACCGTGCAAGGGAGCACGGCCGTGGTAGCCTTAGCTTGCATGACCGTGCAAGGGAGCACGGCCGTGGTAGTCTTACTTTGCACGACCGTGCAAGGGGGCACAGCCGTGGTGTCCTATTATGAAATTGAGAAGTTTTGGTATTGTGCTAACATTGTTATATATGCATGTCCTTATTTGTATAAGTCATACAGGTTGATATTATGAGGTAATCATAGCCAGGTATGAGTTATGATGTCATATTCCTTGAAAACAATTATAAGCTTTTAGAGTAATGATATGTGAAAAGTATATACATTGCTTCAATCAAGGTCATGCTAATAGATGACTTGATGCTGATATGGCACTTGATAGCAAGTGTTATGATGATATAAGGGTGTGAGCACCCATGTTCTTGAGTCATAGTGATAAGATGATTAAGAATTGATATCCAGTTGATAACTGATATGAGTTATACTTGTACATTTAGTATTTTTCTGTTATAGCCATGTTTAGTACTTGAATGTTTGGAAACATGTATCATGCTAAAACAATACTGATATGTACCTAATAATCAAGTATAATCATACCATCTAGAGCCCTGATCATAGATCCATCATTGTCAGAATTTAAATAATAGTGAAACAGGTTTTACAAAGGGAACTCCTGGATCACATACTTTAGAGTATGTGGGAGTATATGGAATAACTGATAAAAGTTAAGCTTGACAGGTTTCATATAGAGGTGATCAGATCCAGGTAAGATTTATAATGCTAATTGCATTAAGAACACTTGTTACCTATAATTCAAGAGTATAAGTAAATGTCATGTTATCTGGTAAGTGATAACATATGAGCTTGATAGGTTGAATGAGCCACGAGTAATATGCTTTGTTGATCTTCAAAGGTCATATTATTTAGATAACCAGATAAAATGAGATGTTACTTGGTAACAAATGCTATGATTAGTCCAGGGGTTTGAACTCCCACATTCCGGATTTCATATTAATAAGATGGTTAGCGATTGATATCCCAATATTAAAAATATGAGGTATGACCTAAACCAAAGTGTTTCTATGTGAAATTCTATTACAGAATAATCCTATGAAAAGCTTAACTACAGACTAATGGGTTATGAATGTAAATAACCCTTGTATTACATAAGTAATGTTAAGTCTGATATCATATGTACAAGTTATGCATATATGTTGTGGAGTTGGAATCCTAATACTCTGGGAGAAGGGGTATGGCTACAGGCCATCCTTTCCCAAATAATAATGCCAGGCAATGGATATATGATCCAAGTCTGAAGGGAGTTAGTGATGTGATAAGTGACATGTGATTTTATCAATTTATAGTTGCATTGCTTTTAGTAGAAAGAATAGTTTAATCTGTTAAACATTTTTTTAAATACTCTCAAATATACATAACTTCTTTGTGTACATTTATTCTCTTATGATGCAATAATTATGCTTCTGGAGAAGAGTTATACCTCTCGCTGGGACGATTTTTATAATTGTCTCACCCCGTAGATTTCAACCTTTAGGTGGACGTGGGCGAGGAGGCAGAAATCCTTCAATAGGTGAAGGGAAGCATCAGCAGTACCAAGGACAATAGTGAAGCTTCAGGTGGAGGCATTAGCTTCTATGACATGTGTAGATAGTGTTAGAGTCCTATATGTCGTCTCTGTACTCTCAGGTCCTCGGAGTAATAGTTAGTGCTTTTGAGTTTTTGGTCCAGTCCTTAGAGACTTTTGTATCTTGCCTTACAGAGTTTTACTGATGGATCAGTTGTAAACAACTTATCATGTTGCTTTATGAGAAAGCTTTACCTTTAAAGGATCTCTTCGTAAAAAGTTTAAATTTTTTAGTGATTTATGGTAATCCGATGCTTAGTGAACGCTTCCACATTAGTTAATCTTGTTTTCTCGAAATAGACGTTACATACAATGTTATGCATCATTAGAACCTACATCAAATTATGTGCATTAGTTTCATAGCAAGTTACATCATTGGTGTTCAAAATCCAATTACACATGTTGATTATTATTGGTCTAGAAATCCTAATTATTCATATCCATATTATCAAAATCTTAGATTTAATTGCAGTTAACTATATCATTTTATATGGAAAAGTAAACATTTTTAATATACTCAAAATTTTAATTATCCAATCTATGATTTCCATGTATTAATCATTCGTAATCATGCGTTAAACCTACATTTGGAATTAGGATCAGATTTAGGTCAAGATACTATTTTATTTATATTCTACTCATTCTCCTAATCAGTTTGGTGCATAATTTGCCTATGTTTGGGTAATACAATAACCTCTACGGTGTTTGGAAAATAAACACACAAAACTCAAACATGGGTTACGTGGCGGCCTCTACCAGGGAGACTTAGAAGGAAAGGGATGAGGTGAAAAGTACTTTAGAAAATCCAAGTATTCCATGTCATTATGGCAAGCACCATGTTAGGAGATACAACAAGACCACCATGTATTAGGAAGAGCATTTCGATGATTAAGGGAGAGAGATTTAGTATTGCACTGCTACGAAAGTATGCACATCAAGCTAGGGGTAGGAACAACCACACAGAAAAAATCACAACTATTTTCCATCATGAGAAGGTTGAAAAACTTTATGAGCATTCCTTCTTATAAACTTCCCCATCTAAAGGAAAGTCTTTTTTTAATTTCTTAGTTGATATAATGCATGTAGCAAGATCCCTCCCAAAACACAAAGAATCTTCTCATAATGTTACACACTAGTTTTAGTTCTTGCTAATGTGAATTTTAGGAGATCATGGGAAACACAACAGACCCATATCACCTAATCTCACTAAGGATCAACCTAGAGGGTTGAGAAATAATAGTATGGATAGTTAATCTGATGATGGATCCAAGGGGGATGGCATCCATAGTAAACAAGACAAACCCAAAGAGGTGGATAAATGCAAGGAAGCCACAACTATTCCTGAGCCATTCATTGCACAAGGACCTTCATAAGAGCAACATCCAAACATACCCTTTCCTCCTCCATCGAGCTCATGATATGCAGTAAGGTGGCACTATGCAAGATTCACCAGACAAGGATCTACACATGTTGGGTCATCTACAACAATATTAACATACAATATGTAGGGATCCCACCAACCTCTACTCAAATATCCCTTCTAGGGCTCTACTAGACTCTACTATTTAACAACATTGGGGAAATCCCAATAACTCAGGGGAAGCTACACTCTTCTTGAGTCCTATAGGATAAGACGAAGGTAAAAGATTGAAGAAGAAGTTGCAGCCACCCAGGGAGACTCCAAGGGATGAGAAGTCCAACATCATCACAAAGGTATAAGTATAACATTTGAATGGTTGAGGATCAATCCCCGTCCTAAACTCTCTACATGCACCAACACACTATTGGTACAACTCATGGATAGGGAGAGGGTATGGATTCCCACCACCCATATATAGGCATGTTAATGAGAATCAGATCATCGGTAATACATGTGGTGGCCACATGTCAAGTAGTTTTCGCACATGAACCCACTACAATGTATCCCCTACTACTCGAGATCATGTAAAATATCAAACAACTAGAAGGGAAGAATGGAAGTGGGAAGACATTGAGTGACTTCATCCACTTTCGATATGTGAATCTTCTTGACAAATTAAAATCCCATAATTCCATGAGTACTCTTGAAAGGGGTATCCCATGGTCCACTTTAAGGCATATTGGTTAGATATGGTGGAAGTCCAAGATGATGGTAGAATAGTACCATACTACTTTACACATACCTTGACTGGTTCGTGTTGGCCTTGTATGATAAGAAGGAAATGACCATCATTACCACATGGACCAAGATGGCCAAGAAGTTTATTAATTAGTATTCCTAGTATCTAGACTAGGACCTGTCCACATAAGACTTGGAAGCACAATAGAAAAAGGCAAACAACAACTTTTCAAAATTTAATAGACTATAGAGAGCTAAGGTAGAATTCAAGAATACAAATAAGGATGCCTTAGACATGGTGATAAGAGATTCCACACCATCCCTTAGTGCCCTCTTATCTAAACAAATGTACAACACCTTCCCTAAGCTCATACAAGTATGTGTACCCATAAAAAATTCCATCAAGAGTGGGTATATCAAATCATAGGCCTTAGTTTCTAGACATCATACATCTCTTTGAAGCTCACTATAAAAAGACGATAGAAAAATTCATTGATTGATGGATAAATGACACCCGCCAAACATAAAAATCTCACCAATGCAAACATCAACAACCTAGACTATCCACAAACTAAAACCTCAACAACAACTGGCTCACATTATACGACCCAATTATCAACCTTAGTATGTTCCCTCACAGTATGTACCCAACAAGAAACAACTATGGGTATGCATCACCGCCTTCTAGCCACCAATGCAACATACAACAACAAACACTACTTCAACAGTGAGTAATATGACACATCATGCTGAGCTAGAAACCACTGCATCATATGTAGAGGAGCCTTCCAAACTAGAAAGGAATTTCACCCCCTTAGGAGCTTCCCTTAGCACTATCTTGCTAGACGTGAAACATCTACTCAAGTTTCTAGCCATAAATAATACTCTAAATACCTTGCCAACAAGCTACAACATCAACACCTTTTGCAACTCCCACCAAGAGAACACCCACAAAATAAATTCATTCATCACACTCAAACTTTCCTTATAAGACCAGACAGATGTGAGCTAGGTCCATGTAGTCACGTGTGAGGAGGTGTCTTCATCCTCCAATACGTTGGCTATGATCTCATCTTCACAGGACTCACCCGATGGACTTATCCTTCCTCTAGATCAAGAAATCAAGAATGATTATTGAAGTACTAAGATCGTTGCGTCAATCTAGAAACATATTCCAATAATCTGGATAAGCCAACAACCAGTTATCATACGAAAAGTGGACTAGGGGTAGAATTGTAGCTGATCACCATACCTAAGGAACATGTAGAGAGGAAGGTACCACAAATTAGCATACTAAAAGACAACCAAGGGTCAGATGTACAGAAGGTTTGGGTTGTGTAGGAATCGATCCCAACAATCCCCTTCCATATGGTCGTAGCATCAACAATGACATCTTCACCTACAATAACCAAGGATGACAACCACTCTTCCTCATGAGAGGTACCACTGCCCCTAGACATTAGCAAAGAGAAGGTGACTATGTGCTTTGGAGGCCCTACCAAGACTAAAGAAGAGGGGACCAACATGTTTCCATTCCTTCCATGGATACTGAAAAGTTAGTGTCAACCACTAATCTTTGGAAGGAGACTAATCTCGAAGGTTCAGATACAGTCTAGTTTCTCAGTGAACAAGAAGGTGAGGTATCATTGGCAGAAGTGATGCAGACTCCCCAACACATCAAGAGTGGTCATGAAGAATCTATAAGGGGCCTACATCTCCAAGGACATGCAACCAAAATCTCTTGTAGCCACCATCAAGATAACCAAAACCCCACACTATATCTCATACTCCAAGGATGAGCTTCTAATAGGATGAAGTCAATAAATGCCCTTATTATTCATTGCAACATATAACAACCTCAAGATATCCTCATGCTTCGTCAATAATAGTGATTGCCTTAATGTGTGTCCCTTAACAACACTAATAAACCTGGGGAAGGATCCCTTCTACCTTCACTCAAAAACAAATAAAGCAACCTCCTTTAATTGAATAATAAAATATGCTCTGGGAGAAATCAATCAAAAGCTAAAATCAGGCCATAAAAGATCACAGTCCCATTTGTGGATAGAAGTTGAGCCCCTCCTTCAACCTCCTCATAAGGAGTCCATGGATTCATCAGGGTCGAGTGGTTCCTTCATAACTACATGAAAATCTAAAATATTAGTTGGACCATTCCATCATCACCATTGAAGTTGACAATCTTAGTTCCATCACATGCATCGAATAATATGATCTACTAAATGTTGGGAAATATGGCATCATTTACAGAAGTAGAAATAATTTTTTTACTTTCCATATTCCTCTTGAACAGTAGATCGTGTGAACAACATTGTAATGGGAAATATGGTTTTTAATACATATACCTAGTCCTAGAGCATGTCTAACGACAACATGTGATTCAGTGACAATGCTTGGTACTTCTTTCTCAAGTTGCACAAAAACAACTGTAGGGAGTGACCTCCTAGTAGATCACCATAGACCACATTTGACTACATCCTCCTAGTGGGTGGAAATGTTCTCCTTGCCTCTATAGTAGTCCTCAAAGATCACCTGGAACTCCTATTGTTCTAGATGAATGGGAAGGACGGAGTTTTCTCTCCTATTCAGTGAGGTAGAGCCAACTTGCTCTCCCAATTATCTCTCCCTTATTGTTCCTCCATTTGACAGGTAAAATTTGCCCGGGTTCTCACATTATCACAACTTTGAGAAGACAACAATTGTCAGAGCTTATTGTTGTCTTTAGAAATCCTTGATTACCTCTCTATTTATAGGAGGGTCAGGGTTAGGAGTTCTAGTTTGAGTTGGAGTTGAAGAAATGAATTTTAAGATTTTTTTGGAACCTATGAATGTTGAATTGGTCAGTTCACATGTGAGATGATCAGTTCAACTGTTGAGCTGGTCATTTCACTATTTTTTACAATCACAATTGTATTGGATATTAATAATTGATTAATTCACAACATGAAGTCATCATCAATCCTTGATCAAATCGAGTTGATAAACTAATTGGTTGGTTCACATACTGAACCAGTCAGTTCAAGCATCTGAGTCGATCAGCTCAGTTACAAAATTGGTCGCTTTAGAGTCCTGATTCCCAATCTTGGTTCAAATTGACCTGGAACTTGAATCAATTGGTTCAACACTTCAACTGGTCGATTCATAGTCCTATCACTCAAATTCAACCATTTTTTTTTACTTGAATATCAAACCACTTTTAATAATCAAGTTAAACATCATTCATGAATAGACTCCTATTCTAGGTGTATTCTATGTGTGTGACCCTATAGGTTCCATGTTAGTTCAGAAATGAATGTCCATAACCAATTTATGACATCACAAGCAATTAGTGGTATCTCACAAGACATCATTTCTACCAAGTAATCAGAAACCTGGAAAATAACTTCAACCTACAACATGTGATTGGCATTATAGTGATCATATACTTGCTTTGTCTTTGATATCCAGATTGAAATTGAGGCATGGAATTGTCATCTTCTTCCATGTTCAATCCTTGTTCCTTGAACTAAAGTACACTATTTGAGATATATGTAAGCTCAATATCACATATTGACTCATAGGTGCATGGCAATGCATTACTCAGTTTCTCTTATCAAGTGGACATGATGTCAAACTCGTGTATGAGGGGAAAATCCTATCTACATCACTCACAATCATCCCCATGTGTCATAATGTGAAGCCCCAACATGCCACCAAGTGAGATTACTCAAAACAGAATGTGGAATTAATACTAATCAACTAGGTTAACACAAAATAGGGAAAATTAAAATTGATATCACATATCCACCTCAAGTGGAACAGTTGCATATGATCCCACAAAAACCACTTATATATGTATATATATTTCTTGCCAAAAGATTATTAAATAACATTGTTCACTGGCTCACTACACACAACATTACATATGGTAAATGCTCATATACACACATGACATATCTGTACAATAAGGGAATATGGCCAAAACCTCGTATCGATGTACAAACTACAAAATCCTTCATAAGGACCTTAGAGTTCAAGGATGACACATATGACTCTACTATGAAACACTAGCATCATGTCCAACCTTTGCACAACTAATACTCCTATTGTTGCTCAGCCACAACAACACGATCTCTACCTCTTCGTGCACAACCACCTAAAAGATGTTGAAACCCATGGTGGTAAGACAAAATATCTAGGTAAGGGATATAACTCTCTGCAAACTTATACGATAAGCACATGTGAACTAAAGCAAATAGGTAACATTATTATCAAGTTGAGAAAGTTCAACTAAATGATAAGTATTAGACTAATAATACAGATTACACAACAATTACCATTGAGCAGTAGAATAATTTATAGTTTTAAAAGGAATATGAAGAACATGTATAACAATTGATTTCTATTACCACATTATAATTCAAGAAATTAGTACAAAAATAAGGCAAGGGGTCATCCAGTGTGAATTGTATTTGACTCTAAGAAAGTATTCTACATGGCTGTACTATGTATTTTATTTTACCCTAAGGATTTGAGTCGTGCCACCCAAAATCCAACTCACCACTATGTAGTAGAAATCAATGTCATACAAGATCAATGGAATAGTTGGACTCCATGATCTCGTACACTACTCGGTCAGTTTGAGTCTGGACTTCAATGACATATAATCAAACTGCAAAAGACATCAACTTGTAGTCAAAGCTATATTCCTATAGAGACAACAAGTCATAGTCAAATCTATGGCCCTGTAAAACGCCTAGCCTACCTTGTTGCAAGTAACAATGCTAGAAACCAGGGTATATAACCCAATCACTGAGGTACAACTGCAGTTGTCCTATATCACATCATATCACATGCTCAAGACCAGAACCTGATCGTAGTTGTTCTCAAAACACTTGGAATCATCTATGAGGGATACATAATCACTTGCACTTCATATACTCAACAATATGTGCTCCACGTTTCCCTTGGGAATACCCGCTTCACCATCCAACAAAATACAGACGCCGAAGAAGGATCTATGGCATAGGGTAGCTACATGATTATGGTTTGACTTGATTTGTTAAGCCAAATGAGTATCTTTTTGCATCAATCAACTGACAACATATGAACCCTAAACAAACTCTACAATGATAAGGGGGATATAAAACAACTTTAGGAGATTAAAATGTATAAGGTGCACACTTGTCACACTATCAGTTGATACCACACCAATTAAAGGTCATCAACATCATCACAATTTCATGGGATATCAAACCCTTTTTACATCACTAGAGGATAACACCTCATTCTAGGCATTAAACCTCTTCTAGGTCATTAAACCTAATCACATAATTACGATTTCAACATGGTTCATCAAGGCTCATAGCATTCACCCTATATCATGTGATTACCACCATAGCATATACAATCTTTGACAGTTATTCCACTTCCAAAGTTAGGATTACATAGGTAGGAGAGAGAAAATATATCCATCCAAGCTCAACAAGTATAACCTACCCAAGAATTAGGGTTAGGGTTCCACACACATAGAAAATTAGGGTTTTAATTCTATTATTTGTCACCAAACCCTAGATACGCCATCTCCCATATGTTTAGAACACATAAGGTTTAAGGATCATGATTAGGATTCATCAAACATTCATCCAATTAACACTATGTATCACCATCATTATATGTACCCATGTAACAATCCTATTATATTATACATATGTAATGACCAGGTACCCATGTATGTGTGTTGATCACTCTATGTGAAACCTTGTAGGGACCATGAGCATAGGTATCAACCATGTTCAACACCCCGCTACACCTACATCTGTTGCGACCAGAACAAGCATGTAATGACCATCACTTAAAACATGTGTTGTGATCGATACCACATCCAAAGAGGTTTTGTGACCAACGTAGGTAATCAAGTGTATGGACCGCAACTAGTCCACATGGGTGTCGACTGAAAGAAGACCATGTTGGATCTCGTCAATTGAAACAAAACAACCCAAGGTCAAAGCATGTCGACCGCAACAACATCCCATAACTTGTGTCGACCCAAATACACTAGGGTGAGTGTAGCGAACACCAAGGTCAACTATCCCAACCATACACAACCATCTCCCAAAATAGAGGTGAACCATGATTAAAATAGATGGTGAACATCAAAACACTAAGAACCATCAAGGGGGGGAACTCCATACATGATGAAAATCAAAACCCAAAAACTGATCTCCAACATGATTAACCAAGGAACCAAACTAAGAAAGATAAGACCAAGATTCAACCTCAAGAAAAATAATCTAAAACCTCAAGAAAAACATAAGTTTGAACCATATTATTGTGATAAAACCATGGATCATGATGCAAGTATAAGTATCACTTCAACCATCACTTAAGAAGTCGAGCACATGAAATTAGGCTTTAAGAAAGAAAGAACTATACATGAGAATACTACAAAGTCATAAACCTTAGATCATGATAGAAACATCTAGCACATTAGCATCACGTTTTAGATCTTAAAATAGTAGCATGCCAGCACAATTAAGGTTCAATAATAGAGGAGGGAAGTGAGTTATATAACCCACCTTATGAAGAGATCAAGGTCCCAAGATCATGAGCTCTAAGGTAGAATATGAAACTCCAACTAAGATCAACTCTTTGTCCACAAGATCACCTCCAAAGATAATAACACCAAGTTCAAAGAAGAGCTCAAGAAAATAGGGTAATAAACCTAGGCCAAACAAGAAGAAGAAAAAAAAGATCTTCTTCTCACTTGGATACTACCATGGTCAAACCATAGTCTCTGACCCTCGTGAGGATAAGATCTTCAAGAAAGCTACCATGGTTGCACCATAGTCTCATGGACAAGAATGAAGAAAAAGAAAGAGAGGTAGGGTACAAATTAAATGAGATCAAGGGTCCAAAACCACTTACCAAGAAAGGAATCACCAAACATCACCACAAAGGTGATGAACAAGCTCAAAAGCACCACATGGAAGGTTGATCGACAACCAAAGATCCAATATCAACATCCTCTAGATCCGCCAATCTCCAAGGTCGTAACAAGCAAGAAGGGAGAAGGAAAGAGAGCTAAAAGAATTTCTTACATGTAAAATAGAGATAATATATACATGTGGGTAGGAGGGAGGTAGAAGTATGAGGTGTCAACACAAGTGAGAAACAAAACGACACTTGTCCACCATAGAAAAAACCATGTAACCATTAAACACTTGCATGTAATGAAGGGTGATACTACCTATGTTGGGTATCGACCACCTAGGTCACCCACACCCTTGTTGTGGTTCCAACAATGCCTACACCACATGCAGAGACCACTACACTAGGTCACCAAGGAAACCAAGGTCAAATCAAATAACTAAAGGACAAACCATGTCAACCAAACCACATCAAGACCACCATGGTTGAAGCAAACAACTCCTAGGGCATGTGTTGCAGTTGCAACACTTATCCACGAGTGATGTTGCGGTCGCAATACACCAAACCCTAGCAAGGTCAATACACATGAACAAGATAATTCAAGCAAACCCTAATCTCACCATATGATGCCACATCATTAACCATGGTTTTGTTGGGTTTTACATGGTCAGAGTAGGTAGTGAAAATAAAAATGTTACTTAAACATAAACCCATAACCAACAAATCGCATCAATATATATGTAATGGGAAGGATGGTTTTAACGAGATATACCTAGTCCTAAGGCTTGCTTAGCGATGATACCTCACAAAAAGTGTGGTCTTCAACCACTTGTCTTTGAAAGTGTCTATGTAGCTCCTGGTCTTGACTCAGACTGCGGTTCAATGTCATCCTCCTGAGAGGTAGAAGTCCCCCCTGCCTCTATAGATAGTCCACACAGACTATCAGGAACTCTAATAATCCTAAAGAATGGACTAGAAGGAGTTGTCCCCTTCTGTCAGCATACTAGTCACCGACACACTCTCCCACCACCAGTTGCTTTTCTGCAATTGTCTTTCCTTCAGTGTTCCTCCTTGGATGGGTAGAACTTGCTTGGGCTCTCTTGGTTACCACAATTACAGAGGACAACAACTTTGTAGAGCAATTGATGTTGAGCGTTGTGTCTCTGGAGAAGCCCCATGTACCCCACTATTTATAATAGAGAGCAGGGTTAGGGTTCGCAGTCTGCACGGGAGTAGAAGGTTTGAAATTTCCATGAACAACTTGCACTACAGTAGGTGAACCGGTCCTTTCATAACTGAAACGGCTGTTCTGCAAGGTGAGTCGATCGGTTCACTAGTGAACCCATCGGTTGGGAGTGTGAGTCGATCGGTTCACCCAGTTAACTAGTCATTTCACTTCCCAGACTTGTCTGTAATTGAATTTTCTTATTCGTTTCTAATTAACACAACTATTAATTCTTGTCACAATCGAATTGACCAAGTGAAAAAAAAACTTTTCTCACAAATTGGGAAAACCCAACACTGCTCATTTGGTTCAAGTGAACTGATGGGTTCACCGGAGTGAACCGATCATCTCACTAAACATGAGCTGATCAGTTCACCCAGTGAACCGGTCGGTTGGTGGTCCAGATTGTGCAGAACACAATTAATTCAGTTCTCAATCAATCTGACACTCTAATCAGTTGGTTCAACTCTTAAACTTGATGATTCTGAGTCAAGTCTATTGATTGACTGTTTGATTTATTACCTAAACACTTTAGTAATCAATCCAACCATCATTCATGGATAAACTCCTCTTCCAAGTTAATGCTTTGTGTGTGACCCTACATGTCCCATTTCACTTTGGAAGTGAATGTCCATAACGAGCTTATGACATCACAAGAAAAGAGCGGTACCTAGTCGCCCATCAGTGCTACCCAAGTGTAAATGAAAGTTGGAGAACAACTTTCAATCCTACAATCTGTGATTGGTGTTCCAGTGAATGTATATTCCTTTGTCGATGATATCCTAAATGAAGGCATGGAGTTGTCATCCTTTCAACGTTCATACATGTTTCTTGAACTAGAGTAGACTGTATGAGATATGTGTGACATCAAAATCATATATTGATTCACATGTGCATGTGCATGCCTTTCTCAGTCTCACTTATCAAGTGGCCTGGACATCATACTCCCTTAGGAGGGACAAATCCCATTTTTATCAATCACATTCTATCACATGCGTCAAAGCCACCCAATCATCACCGTTATAACAACCCATGTTTTAGGATTGTGTTTGATGATTTCAAAGTGTTCCCAATCACATTCAACGAGTGTAGTGATTTCAGGTCTAAGAATTACAAACACCACCATCACTATGAGAGATGATTCTGACTACCATGTCATGGTTCTATGTATCACTCTCACGGTGGGTCTGTCTAATACATTATTCTCTAACATGTATCTATGTGCTTGGTTTGATATCATATATCATGAGTAATGAGACACTATCATCAACCAACACACACTCTAGTCTTGATGTGTCATTTTTGTCTATCAACCTTACACAACGACATCCGACTAGGGACATAACAAGAATGTACATACTCTTAGCATCCGTATGATTTCATTGTTCAGGTCCTCAACCTGAAGACATACATCATTTAGTATTTTCATTCTTTAGACATTCATTTTGCTCCATCATTTATCTCATAATTGATTGAGCTAGAATACATTGCAAGCTTTCCTTTTATTTTTATCAAATCAATTAGAACATATTCCTATCCAATCGTCATGTGATTGGATCTCTGGGAATACATACCAACAAACTCCCACTTGCACTTAGAGACAATCACCTTCGAATCATATTCTTAGGGATCTCTAAACATGTCCTACATGTTTCTACTGCACTAGTGCTAATCTAGTGAGTTAGCAACATATTGCTTTAGTCAGTATATTGCATGTTTCACATCTCCTCACCGTATGACATTTTGTATGAGATAGAGTTTGCAATCTGATATTCCTTGCCTAACAATTAGCTCCATAGTTTGACTTAGTATTTTTACTTTGTCATTAATGGTTGGAATATCTATAAGTTCATCTGTATGAACTTCTAGATCCATATAGTATCCTCTGGTGTTCATATCACAAGGATAATCAGCATTCCTTTTAGAATTCAATGGCTTTTAATTTTACTCAGAACATTTCCATTTATCAACACATATTCACTTTTATAATTTGCGATCATTTTTCTATCATTTTGGAAGCTTGCATCAGTGTAAATCATTTACACTCAACTCTTCTTTTTATTACCATAGAACTAATCTATAAATACTTCATAAGTACTTAAATATGTTCTTTATGGTATTCCAGTGACTCTCACTGGAAGTAGACAGACATCCAATTGTCATGTCCAATACATACAAGATAACTGGATGAGCAAATAATATTGTCATGTCCAATACATACAAGATGATGAATGTATATACATTTTCATGTCATTTCCGATACATACAAGATAATGGGATAATTACATACATGATAGATCCAATTGTGAATGCAAAATACATATATCTATGTGTTCCTATTCTTCATAAGAATTTGGGACACTAGGCATCTAAGAGGCTAACTCCATGTAATATGGATAAGTTTTCTCCCACTGAATCTCTACATATTGAACCCTTTAACACAGACTGCCAATGTATACTCTCTCTCTATCAGGTCAAGAGAATCTGAGAACTATCTCTATAGATCTATATTCATATCACATAGGACCTTTCTCTTTATTTCCTTTAAAGAAGGTATTTCCACACCAGTTTCTATTCTTAGAACGTTTGATTCCTCATCATCATGTGGAATATGAATATAGTACACTAAATAATTATAATCATAGATCCCTTATTTATTTCAATATATCAGTCAAACCTTTTGACTATAATCAAAGAAAAGACTCCAGTTCTGAGGTGCTTGTCTATAATCAATCACATTGATTAAACTCTTGTAACTTATAGACTGCATTTGCATTAATAGAATTAGAAAACCCTATAGGTTGTGTTACATACACAACCTCATGTTATTCCTTCTAGGAATGTGGTTTTAATATCCATATGCCAAATTTCATAGTCATTAAGTTCCAATAGAAAGCATGATCCTTGATGGCATATAGCCACTGGAATTGGTTAAATAAAATAATCAGGTTCAACACCTTGAACTCACTTGAATTTATCTCAACCAATCAACTCTTCAAATATCATCCATGTCAGTCTTAACTCTTAAGACCCAATTGCACTTATGGGTTTTATCCATACAAGTGCTACCGTTTAGGTCATACCTTATTTGGTTCACATGGAAGTCATTTTTAGATCTTATGGTTTCAAGCCATAACTCAAAATATGGTTCCTCAACATCATCTAGATAAGTTATTGGCTCATCATCATATGACCAATTAATCACCTTTGTGTTTGTAAGATACCATTATCCATCAAGCTCAAGGTATTTTCTACTAGATATTGATAACCTCCCATTTTGTGATGTTATCTTACTAGTTTTTGTTAATTTTCCATACTCTTTCTTAGATAAATTATATATAATCCTTAACTTTCTACATTATTAAGAATTCACCATTAAACTAACATTTATCTTTTTCTTCTTACAGAAAAACCCAAAAAAACAAATTACAAAAGCCCCAAATGGTCCCAAGACCGAATGAAGTCCAAACGGTCCCTAGACCGAATGAACTCAAACGGTCCCGAGACCGAATAAAGGCAAATAGTCCCAAGACCGAATGAAGTCCAAATGGTCCCAAGATCGAATGAACTCAAATGGTCCCAAGACCAAATAAAGGCAAACCGTTTGCAAACCAAATGAAGGCAAATGGTCCCAAGACTGTATGAACTCAAACGGTCCCAAGATCGAATAAAAGCAAACAGTTTGGAGACCGCATGAAGTCAAATTGTCCCAAGACCATATGAAGCCAAACGGTCCCAAGACCGTTTGAAGCCAAATGGTCCCGAGACCGCATGATGCCAAACGGTCCCCAAACTTTTAAAGACCCAAACGGTCCCAAGACCATTTGGGACTCCTTGGAAGCCTATAAATAGAACCAGAATTCTCATTAGGCATCCAATTTTTGGATGCCCAAAGTCTGCCCCAACCGTTCCAGAGCTGTTTCATCTTCCATCCTCCGACCCAAAGCTACCGGTGCAAGATCCACACTTCATCCTCAAGCTGCTTTCTCTCTCATTGACATAGAAGGTGGTAAGTGAAGAAGTCTTCATCAAGTCAACCAAGTGGTGTGAAGATAGTTGCTCTCTACTCGAAGGGGTCAACCTTCCTCCCTCCTACGTGGAGATGATGCTTTCTTTATCTCTTCCTGCCTTCTTCTTTGTTCTTGGCATGAGCGACTAGTCCCATACACTAGGGTGTGGGGAGTAGCCCTGCTACCCATGTTTTCATTTCATACATTGTAATTCATGGGTTTTCCATAGAAAAATACTATCTTTTCAGTTCAACATCAATCATTTAATGAATGCTAGTTGCTTGATCATCAACTTGTGTTATATATTATATGTTAGTGAAAATTTTCTATGTTTGTACTTCTAGATTCGAATATCGACAACTTATTGGTCCTAGATCTACGTAGTCACCATACGTTTGGTTCAGTATCTAGGAGCATTTCTCAAGGAGTGGGGTAAACTCACCTACATCGTTGTACTTTCATACTATGCAATGGAATCAGTTGACGTATGAAAGTACAACATTGACAGGTCGAGGAACACACTTTGCGAGGGAAGTGATGCAAAGTAAGTGACCATTCATTTGGGGATGGCTGTCATTGCAACACTTCCACGTTTCTCGTAGTTAGTTATCTGAAAGGAAGCTAAGTCTACAAAGATACCTACTGTCTAGACCCTTTTTCTTTGCAAGCCACGTTATTATGATGTATGTTTTGATCCATGCATAGTGGTGGTGAAACTCGATCACATCCTAGTGGTTTCTAAATATCATTTACAACTTTAAGTTTACTTTCTTGTTATTTACTTTCTCCGCACATTAGTTTAATCATAAAACCAACTCTTTGATCTAAATATCAACTTTTAAGTGGATAAGTAGGATTATTATATTTTCCAACTTGTTAAACTCTTAACAAGATCGTTGTCTCGTGGATTTGACCCTTAACTATACTAAGATAAGACTTCCACATATCTTAGCATATGTGGGTGGAGATCTTATTATAGCATACGCAAAGCTATACTTAGAGACTTACTATCTCTAGGATTTTTAGTGGTGCACGCAACTCCACATAAGTGGGGGCTCCATCAAAAATTGGTTCCATTGCCGGGGACAACAGAATGTTTAAATTTTACTTATTAACTTTCTAGTTGATTAGGATTTTACACTTTTCTTTAACCATCATTCATATCACCTTGATTTCATCATTTCTCTGCATTATCTAAAGTGTGTTTTTTTCTTCAACTCAGGTAGAAAACGTGTATGCAACCTTTGCAGAACATCGAATTCTCCCCTAAACTAGAGTATGACTTTGAGGTAGAATGAAGCTTCCACCGACACATCTGACTCAACCTCCAATGAGCCAGACAAATGGTTGACGAACAACTCCAAGTCGCTTTGGTTATGGAAAGAGTCAATGCGGCCATAGAAGCTCAAAGAGCACAACTTATTGGTGACACACGTGCTCAGATTAAAGCTGAGGTCCGAGCTAAAGAACAGGCCCACATTCAAGCTGAGAATGAAGCAGCCACAGCTGCTGCTCAGATTGTGTTGTGAAACAAGAAACTTTGGGATTATGTCGTTCCTAATAACTTTAAAGATAATCACCTAGTTAGGCCCCCACTCATCAATGTTCCTAACTTAGAGATCCGCACGCAATGGATCCAGATTATGCAAGGCATTTCATTCTCTGGGAGTGCTGGGGATGACTATATGGATCACCTAAAGTGATTCAAGTCTCTTTGTCAGCTAGTACCACATGTCGGAGTTCCTTTTGATGCAATCATGCTACACCTTTTTTCACTTCATCTAGTTCGCAAGGGCATTGAGTTGGTATAACAAACTAGATGGGGAGCCAATCACCTCCTGGGCCCCTTTGGAAGAAACATTTCTAGAGAAGTTCTTTCCACCTTCGTTGACTTATGAGATTAGGGGACAAATTAATCACTTTTCTCAACTCCCAGGGGAATCACTGGAAAAATCGTGGGAAAGATTCAAGGAATGTTTAAGGAAATGCCCGCATCATAGAATCTCCCAAAATCAGTTGATACCAAATTCTATAGAGGAGTAAGTGATGACATTAAGAAATTTTTGGATTCCTCATTTGGGAGGAATTTCATGCGAAAGAACAATGAAGATGCCTAGAGGATTGTTACACTTGGAGCCGAGAACCAATCCAATTGGGGAAGGTCATCCACCAGGGGAATTCTAAAAGTTTGTAAAGATGAAGAATCAATGGAAATGAAAGCCATCGCCGAAGCCCTAAAAACTATAGCGCACAAGCAACAAGTTCTTGAAACAACACTCAGGGAAAAGAAGAGCCCCCAACAGGTCAAGGTAGCTACCGAGACTTGTGAGGCATGTCATGCATCCGATCATCCCACATTAACATGTGGTCTCCTATATAATGTGATGATGGACATGCAGGCACTACAACCGTAGTATGAACCGATCATCAAACATCCTGAGGTTCTGTTACCACATAAAGTCAATTCCATCCACACTATACTAGGACAAGCCTATTATATCCCAAATCAACTAAGAAACCATCTCCGGTTTCAGTATGGCAATCCTGCTGGGACTGCCAACCCGCAACACCAGACCTAAGGAGGAGTTTTTAATAGATCGCCACCATATTTCCAAAACAACTATAATCGAAACCAGGGAAACTTCAGAGGAGGATTGCAAGGATTCATACAACCAAGAATCCCTTCTATGTATTACCAATACACTCATCCGCCATTGCACGCACAATTGTAGCAACCTCAGCTGTAACAACCACAAATTCAACAACCCTAATTACCCGCATCTCAGTAGCAGCAACCACAACAATATCAACAAAATCCACAAAAGAATAACCCGCCTCCGCCAATAGATGAACTGTCATTGATAAGACAAATGTTGAAATCACAACAAACCATGCTAGCCAACCAGAAAGCCCAACAAAAAGCCATCGAAGCACAATTAGCACATATTGCAGCCCAATTAAAACCTCTAGCATGAACCTTTGTTAGTTAGCCAGAGATAAACCCAAGACATTATCAACCCAAACAAGAACAATTGAAATCCATTACCACAAGGTCTGGTCGTATCCTCCCTGAAACCACAAAAATCATTCAGGAAGATGAAGATATAGCTGTAATAACCCCAATTGCAAGCACAAATACAGAAACTGAAAATAATGTAGAAATCGAGAAGGGGAAGGAAAAGGAACTAGATTTCAATGAACATGAAGTCCCGCCATATAAGCCTACAATACCATATCCAGGCAGGCTGAGAGGGATTAAACTGGATAATAGATTCCAGAAATTTAAGGAAGCAATGAAGAAACTTTATATTGATAATCTGTTCCTTGATGCCCTCTCCAAAATACCAGCCTGGGCCAAATACCTGAAAACCTTGGGTTTTGTGGAGAAAACATGTGCGGTAGAAGCAAAAAAATCCACGCAACTCGAAACAAGATCTCGTCGCCAACAATGTATTTGGAAGGAGTGTTTGCGAGATATACCTTATCGTGGAGCAAGTCCGACGATGTCCCATTACACAAAGGTGTGCAACGACGCTTGTCTACACTGACGGAACTTCTCTCCCATTCACTGTCACAGGAAGATCCGACGGTGCTACTTTTGTGTGGTGACATACGCTGCTCGTAACGTGCACAAACGTTCGTTGATGTCCTCCAAACGTAGGCGTCTCAGCGTCTGTGTCCCTACTTCATCCACGCGGATGAACTTGAACTCCATGTCGCGCTTCTTAAGTCGGTGGGAAGGAGTCATGTCTGTGCGGTGGCATGCTAGTGTCACGTTTCTCTCCTTTATATCCTAAGGACAATGATGGCTAGGGTTTACATACATGAGCGTAAACTGAAAAGCCTCTCTCGATATATTATATAGACATCGGCCATCAACCTCCTATAAATAGGAGACGAAGGGAAGTAGGGTTTCCTAAACCTATTAGTAAGTAGAAACATTGCATTAATTAAAACGCTCGTGGATTAATCAGAATATTCTAGAATTCATTAATTAACCAAATCATCACATTAATTGATTAATTAATATCCAACTCCATGCAATCGCTTAGTATGGCTCTATGGGCATATATACCAACAATCCAGGTAGGCTGAGAGGGATTAAACTGGATACTAGATTCCAAAAATTTAAGGAAGCAATGAAGAAACTTTATATTGATATTATGTTCCTTGATGCCCTCTCCAAAATACCAGCTTGGGCCAAATACCTGAAGACCTTACTTTCAAGGAAATGTATGACCGAAGAATAAGAGACTGTTAAACTAGGTCAGACAACTTATGATATTATTCTTAACAAAATGCCAAAAAAATAGAAGGATCCTGGTTCCTTTGGTATCCAATGTTCTATCGGAAACACCTCTAGCAAAAAAGGATGAGCTGATATGGGATCTAGCATATCTATTATGTCTTTCTCAATGTGTAAAAGGTTGGGTTTTACCAAATTGTTACCCACTGCAATTACAATACAACTGGCTGATTCTACCATCACTGCACCGTTGGGGATCATTGAAGATATCCCAGTCAGGATAATAAAGGACTCTTATGTCCCTTGCAACTTTGTTATTATGGATATAAAGGAAGATCTAAGATATCCAATAATATTCCACAAACCTTTCCTTGCCACGGCCAGAGCACTTATTGACGTCGCAACTGGTGCAATTATCTTAAGACTAGGAAAGGAAGCCATTCAATTCATAATCCTTAATAGCCTAAAAGGTCCCAGCATCCAGGAAGAAGTCTTTCTTCTCGAGGCAATAGAAAAAATGACTCAATTACAAGAAGAAGCAACATAACAATCTGATGATATAGAGAACATCATGACAAATCCAGAAGTTGAATTTTCTGCCAGCAAACTAGTATAGCAATGATGGCGATATTTAGACCAACCTGATGAAGCTCCAGCAACCACCTTCGAGGAATTGAAATCTGTTACCATTTTGGAAAGAACAAAAGTACCCAAGGCCCCTGAAATGAAAGCCTTACTAATACGACTCAAACACGTCTTCCTGGATGAAGAAAAATTATGCCCAGTCATAATCAACTCTACCTTAATAGATGATCAGGAAGAAAGACTTCTTGCTGAGCTCAGGAAACACAAAAAAGCTATTGGGTATAAAATGTCTGACCTAACAGGAATAAATCCAGCTCTGTGCATGCACATACTACCCATGGTAGAAGAGTTTAAACCATCAAGGGAACATCAGAGGAAACTAAACCTGAACCTCAAAGAAGTGGTTTTCCTCGAGGTCCTTAAACTCCTAAAAGCTAGTATCATATATCCCATTTCTGATTCTCAATGGGTTAGCCCGGTCCAAGTGGTCCCTAAAAAGGAGGGGACTATTGTCGTTCTGAGTGATAAAAATGAGCTAGTACCCACAAGGACTGTCATTGGATGGAGGATGTGTATCGATTACAAGAAGCTGAACAAAGCAATAAGAAAATATCACTTTCCTCTACCTTTTCTTGATGAAGTCCTTGAACGTTTGACCCACCAAAATTCTTTTGCTACCTTGACGATTATTCCGAGTTCTATCAAATCCTGATACACCCAGAAGACCAAGAAAAGACAACCTTCGCTTGCCCCTTTAGAAATTACGCCTTCAGAAGGATGCCTTTTGGGCTATGTAATGCACCTGTAACCTTCCAAAGGTGCATGTCTGCAATATTCATAAGATTAACTGAGTCAATCATGGAAATATTTATGGGTGATTTTTTAGTCTACGGAAATTCTTTTGATAACTGTCTACTTAGCCTCAGGAAAGTTTTACAAAGATGTGAGGAAACAAACCTAATCCTATATTGGAAGAAATGTCACTTTATGGTGACAGACGATGTTATCCTCGGGCACCGAGTGAGTGAAAGATGAATTGAAGTGGATAAGGCAAAGATTGATGTCATTTCAAAACTGTCACCGCCTAAAGACATTAGAGGAGTGTGAGCATTTCTGGGCCACGTTGGATTTTATCAAAGATTTATAAAGATTTCTCCAAAATAGCAAAGCCCATGACCTATTTGTTGACAAAAGATGTAGATTTCAATTTTGATCAAGAATGCTTAAATAGCTTCATGACCTTAAAAAACACTCTAATCTCTGCACCCATTGGTCACAATTGTTCTAGATAATGTGTGACGCAAGTGACTATGCTATAGGAGCAGTTCTAGGGAAAATAATAGACAAGAATCCCTATGTGATATACTATGCATCAAAGATGCTAGCTGAGGCCCAAAAGAATTATACAACTACTGAAAAAGAATTCTTGGCTGTCATTTATGCCTTTGAGAAATTTTGCTCTTATCTAATCGGATCAAAAGTCATAGTATACATCGACCATTCTACGATTAAATACCTAATTCAAAAACAAGATGCAAAACCCAAACTCATCCGTTGGGTGTTGATGCTACAAGAATTTGATTTGGAAATAAAAGATAAAAGTGGGGTACAAAATGTCATTGCAGATCACTTAAGTCGCATCGAGCCTCACGATGATGACAATATACCTATTCGAGACTCTTTACCCGACGAAAAACTCATGAAAGTCACTACCGGATTTACTTGGTATGTTGATATAGTAAACTACCTATCTACAAGAATTATACACCCTTGTACTTCCTACCACGACAGAAAGAAATTTCTTCATGAAGCCAAGTAGTATTTTTGGGATGATCCATACCTTTTTTGCTTGTGCGCAAACAGATTATTCCGTCGTTGCCTACCAGAAGAAGAAATTATCCCAGTTCTAAAACATTGTCATTCTGGCCCCACTGGGGGGCATATGAGTTCAAAGAAGACTGCCCTCAAAGTCCTACAATCAGGTTTCTTTTGGCCAACGATAGAAAGGGACTCCCATGCTTTTGTATGATCTTACAATAAATGTCAACTCTCCGGTGGTATTTCTAAACGGAATGAAATTCCTCTTACTTTGTGGTAAGAGATTGAAATCTTTGATGTATGGGGAGTAGATTACATGGGTCCATTTCCCCCATCTTATGGATTTTCCTATATACTAGTCATTCTGGATTACCTTTCAAAATGGGTAGAGGCTATACCCACCATTTCTTGTGACTCCAAACTTGTTATCAAGATGTTCAAGGATATCATCTTCCCTAGATTCAAATTCCCTCAAACAATCATATCAGTTGGAGGATTCATTTCTTAGAACGAAGTTTCAAAGCTCTCATATGGAAATATGGAGTTAAACATTAGGTCACCACACCTTATCATCCACAGACAAGTGGCCAAGTCAAAGTTTCAAATAGATAGTTAAAAGCCATTTTAGAAAAAACGATCAACAGACATCCCAAAGACTGGTCTATCAAGCTCCCAGATGCGCTTTGGGCATACTGCACTACTTAAAAAACACCAATAGGAACGACTTCATTTCATTTGGTATATGGAAAGTCATGTCATCTTCCAATTGAACTAGAACATAAAGCTTGGTGGGCCATCAAACAATTGAATTTCGACTTCAAAAGCACTGGTGAGTATAGACAACTGCAATTACAAGAACTTGAGGAACTATGAATGACTATAAGGAACAAACGAAGATGTGGCATGATGGACATCTCAAAAGGAAAGATATCTTCGTCGGAGATAAAGTCCTTCTTTTCAACTCCAGACTTAAGATGTTCCCCAAAAAACTTCACACAAAGTGGTCTGGGCCATTCACCATCAAGTACATCTACCCAACCAGAGCAATCATCATTATTGATGACAATGGAGGGGAGAGAACTGTTAATGGCCATAGATTGAAGAAATACTATACCCTAGCTCACTAAATTCCAAGACAAACTATTGAGATTCATGATCCTGCTACATCTATCTAACCAAGTTAGAACTTTGTCGAGCCAACGACATAAAACCAAGGCGCTACTTGGGAGGCAACCCAAGAACTGAGTATTACCTTTTATTTTATTTTTTAATTTCTTATTGCTTATTTTAGACCTATCATAACATCCAAAACAAACATAAAAATATAAAAACTAAAAACCATTTCAATCATATCCTAACGGTTTTGAAACTGTTTTGATCCGTACGGTCTTGAAACTATTTGGGCTCCATACGGTCTCGAAATTGTTTGGATCCACACGGTCTTGAAACCATTTGGATCCTTATGGTCTCGAAATCGTTTGGGCTCCATACGGTCTCGAAACTATTTTTCCTTGAGAATTTGTAATGTCACCCCTCTCTTTTCTATAAATACCGCTTCACCCCCTTCCTTTTCCTTTCCTTTAGTTTCTCGAATTTTCTCTCTGGCGCGTAAGCCTCGTTCCATTTCCAGTTTGCGTCGTTTCCTCGCTACTCCATCCCGACTCCACTTCTGTCGTCTCTGAGCACGTCCAAGTTTTCCTTCACCTGCTTCGTCGTCCTTTCTGATGAATCCACCAGCGTGACACATCTGCCATCTTCATCATCTAGCAACAAGGTAGAATGATGCTACGGCAACCGCCATCTGCACTAACGCCGGTGCTATTTTTACCACTTCTACCGTGAACGAAGTTCTGAATTGCACTAACACTATCACTACCATCAACGCCTTCATCGACGGAACCATTTTTTTTCATTTTCGCCATCTTTTCACTGCTCATCATCCCCGTCGTTTCATCTTCCCAGTTGTTTCGACCCAAATAGTCATGAAACCGTTTGGGGCCAAACGGTCTTGAAATCATTTGGAGCCAAACGATCTTAAAATCATTTGGAGCCAAACGGTCTTGAAACCGTTTGGACCCAAATGGTCATAAAACCATTTGGAGCCAGACGATCTTGAAACTGTTTAGACCCAAACGGTCGTAAAACCGTTTTGGGTGAAAACCGTTTGGACCCAAACGGTAGTGAAACTGTTTGAGAGAAACCGTTTGGAGCCAAATGATCTTGATACCATTTGGACCCAAACAGTCTTGGAAAACATAATTTCACCCTTAAAATTATTTCATCCCTAAATATATTGCAATTCTTTCAGCATTTTTTCCTATTTAACATATATAATCTTCTGATTACAAAATGACCTCACCTACAAAATAAGCCACATGAACTGTTGATGCTCCCTTTTGGACAAAGGAGCAACTACTAGAGGACCGCACAAAGCTCCAGCAAATCATGCACACCTACGAAAAGATCGGAAGGGTCCCACCAAAGGTTGACTTGATCAAGGTCATGCACAACCTTGAGTGAGTCAACATGTGCCTAACCGAGGACCTTGTTGAAGAAGTGGAAGAAATTTCCTCCAGTGACAAAGGTTTGGAGTACGCACCAAACTCCGAAGACAAATCCCCAGTCCCAATGTCCAAAGGCAAGAGGAAGACTAAAGAAGCTTCAAGGGACAACCATCAAAGAAAAGGGCAAGGAAGCAAGTCTAGCCCTCTACCACAAAGGAACATATTTTGGCAGAACATGCCATCCCTATTGTTGCAAATCCTGCCACTACCACCACCGTAGAACCTATACTAGCTGACCTATACATCCAACACCTCCCAGCTGGTGATAAGGTGCTGCGACCGACAAAGTACGTCTTCCCCAACGTACTAAAGAAGATGGGGATTTATGACAGAGTGCTCGCCCTGCTCGACAGAGCGAACCTCTCAAAACTCTGCTTTGTTGTCGAGAATTCTTATGCCAAACCCACGATAGAGTTCTTCACACACCTCAACAAAGAAACCGTGGACGCAAAGGACAAATCGAAAGATGGAGGTGACCGCAGGCTGGTACCCTCACTTTTTGGTAACAAGGTTGTCTTGACTGAGAACACGCTGAATGAAATATTCATCGACCAAGATCAGATAAAAAAGGCTAAGGAGGCAAGCCTGAACCATCCCCAGTTTAACAAACATACCTTCTGGAAAGCTCTGATAGGGATTCCAAACTATGAGGCGAAGACTTGCAAGGCCTCTAACATACATTTTGGCCTGGTGCGCACACTGCACAAAATTATTACAGACACTCTTTTCCCTAGGATAGAAGGTGGAAACATTAGTATTTCTGATCTCTTTTTTCTCTGGTCCATCCTCAAAGGGTTTTCAGTCAACATCAGATGACATCTGATACAAAAGCACTCAGCTTACGCCCTTGGAAAAGAAATCTTCATGGGAGGTCACATAACATCAATCTTGAAATTTCTCAAGATGGACAGACCACTACCCAGTGAACGGTGATAAAGGGCGACATCCTTACAAATGAGAAGAGTTTAAAGAACTCATACATCATAAAGGAGAAGGATGAAAAACTCCACTACATCTTCTGCCCCACTGTCAAAGCTTCTAGGACATTGTTCTCGCTTCTAAAATTGGCAGATTATGACAAAGACAAGCCTCTCTTCACCGAAGAGGAGCTTGCCAAACTTATAGCCTCAGTCAAAGGAAAGGTAGGGCAGACAGAGCACAACGTCACTACCCCACAACAAGGCAAAAGAAAATTCCAGTAACATGGTCTTCAAAGCTATGTATACAAAAACAACAACAATAGGAGACATCCACATCAAAGATCAACCCAGAGGCGGAGCCACCACACAATGCTGAAAACAAAGTAACCCCAACACCAGAGCCTTTCATCTTCGATCTGGATGTTGGGTTCACCTGTATAACCACCACTACTACTACCACCTTCCACCACTCCACCACCACACCACCACCTTCCACCATTCCACCATCCATCACTCTTCCCCCATTCTACATAACAATGGCCACCATAATTTGTTCATCTACATCCACAACTTCACCCGCATACTCCGCCTCACTCTTTTTCTCTTCGGGCATTCCATTCTCCACCTCAACGCTCGATCTCACCTTCACTTCAACCACTTTCCCCTCAACATTCCCATTTCATCACTTCTCACCCAGGATGTCACCACCATTCCCATCCACCACCTCGTGTACCACCACCATCTCGATACCGTTAGTGACTCCATCAACAGTCACCACACAATTCACGGGTCCATCAATAGTGCCTGTTTCACAAGGCAATACCACCCTTCCACTCCGACCCCAACCACCTCACCCTTCCATCTCTGGGGTCCCCTTTTCACAAGTCGGTGAGGAATTCAGACGACAATTTGAAGCCATTTGAAACCTCCTCACTGACCCTTCTAACATATTATTATCTATTTTTTGTTGTGTGCAGGATATCAATTGGAACAACGCCTTACCAGGCATCGTCACAAGCATCCAACAACGGCAGGAAGTAGCGGCCCAGCAAGTCGACCACATCGACAACCGCTTACAAAACCTGTCAGAGTTGGTACTCGAGATGAAAGGCCAGTAAGAGGCATTGGCCCAGCAAGTCGACCAGGTCTCTACGCAAACTCAACCTTTTCCTGAGACCCTCCACGAGCTTCAGTAGTAGAAAACTACCTAAAGCACGCGCTTGGATGACATCAACAACAACCTAGTACAACTCATCCACAGCCAAGAGGAGGACTCCAACAAAGAACTCAATGACCTTCACACACAAATAATCGATCTATCCACATGACTCTGCTCTGTCGAAGAAAGATATGTGGATCTTAAAGATAGCTACAACACACTGCTCAAAACCCACGAGCATGTGTAAGTGGCACTCAAAGAGCTGCAAACAATCCATCGACAGTGCAAGAAGAAGTCAATCACGTAGGCAGAAGAAAAGGCAGCGAATAACGATGATGACGATAGTGAAGATGATGATGAGGACTCTGATTCCTTGATGGACTCCAACGATGATAGTTCCTCCTCAGATGATCAACCCGACGACCCAGGCAATGTTGGGGAGGGCACCAACGAAGGGGAAGACCCCGCAAAAACAGGAAAGGACAGAGACCACCAAAGGGGTGGAACCAAAGATCCTAAGAACCCCGATAACAATGACAATGTCAGATTGTCATATGGGGACCAGTTCTTTAACTTTTCAGCTATGGGATCCCTGGGGGACACTGCCAAAGATGCAACTTCTGCTGAGTTCCAACAATGCATACTAGGAACTAGCATTAACTCACCCACAACAGTCATCCATCAATACTCTGCTCCACAACAACCTGCTCCTTTCCCACCAGAGCAGGAAGAATCTGATAGACTGAGTCTAGACACATACGATAAACTCGACTCTGATTTTTACTCTGATAAAGATGAAGATCTACCTTTTTTCTTGGATGACAACTAGCAGACTTCACTTCCTCTACCACAAGACCTTCCCTTACCTCCACCGCCACCTCAAAAAATGCATGACTTGGACATGGTGGCCATCTCTACATTAGATGTTCAATACATCTTCATCTTGAACACTATCGTAGATGATGCCAAAGATGGGGGGGGACATCATCTACAACAATACAAAGACAAAGCGTAAGTTGACATGAGAAGACTTCTGTATCATCCTTCGACCACAATCGACGGTGAAGATGGCTATCTTCCGTGTCTTCCTTGCCAACTCTATTAAGGAATTATGGAGCTCAAAAAAGTTGCATCCTATCTTCAACGCTTCACCTTCTCTATCCTTAAGTGTATTACATAAGGACTTCCAAGAAAAGTCCATTGAGCGGTTGCAAACTGGCCTTGCACGAAAGGCACGCTACATTTCATGCCCTTCAGAGTTTCCAACCACAAGCTGCTCATGATTGTCGACACCAAGGCCTGCGACACCAAGATGTACTACTTCTGTGCCTGTGAGCTAAATTCTGGACAAATAGATTTTGTTGGATTGGAAGCCAGGGAAGCATGATGCATACCTTTTCGGCTTGTCAAAATAATATGGGTTGTTTGCCCATCTCTGCGATATGGTTGGATCCAACCCTGGTTCCAAATCATCCACCCAACAATCTAAACTTTAGCTGGTTCAGGGGATGGCGCTTTTTATACAATACGATTCATAGAAGAGATCAATAGACAAATCCCCTTTATCGAGCTTGCAACAGAGGATATTCACTCCTTAAGAGGACGTTATTCCATGGAGCTCATTTGTGACAGACAATTCTTTAAGGATCTGATAATGGCACAAGACGACGTACCTTGGTATCTCTTCTCTGCTATCCAACATCCACAAAAGCGTCCATACAGGACAATTCTAAAGGAGTTGGAGAAAAATCAACAACAAACCGCCAAGGTCCCGAAACAACGCCAGTGGGACCCTTATGCTTTTGATATGGCGGAGGACAAGGGGGACATCGACTTGAAAACATGGGTCACCATCAATAGAGAATTCCAACCAATGGTTCCCCTACCTGCCCTAGAACCAACGTTTCCAAATTTTGACCTTAATGCATGCAAGAGCCTTTCTGACAACGAACTTCAACTCATCATGTCTAGGCTATACACAGAAAATGATGAGATGGTTTTCTTGCATGGAGATATTTTGGTAATAGGAAATTCTCTCCATGAAACCGTACAAATCAAAGGATTTTTATCCGTGAGCGTGATGACTGCGTACCAGTTTCTTCTAGCACAAGACCACCCTACAATTTATATGACGTCAGAATACATGAAGGATGATCTATTAGGGTCGAAGAACTTCAGAACCACGGAGGCATTTATCTCATATCTTCAACACACAACTCTGATGTTCATTATGCTTCCCTTTCTTTATTCCGAACACTGGATGCTACTGGCAACAAACCTATATGAAGGAACCATAATAATCTACAATGAATCTGATAGCCAGTTTGATCCAAACCAAAAATATTATGTTGTTGCAGCAAAGACGCCCACGAAGGAAGTCGCGAAGGATTGTGCTGAACGACTACACATTCTCCTTGGCAAACACACAAAGGCGTATGACAAAGAACATTTCCATCACCCAACCTTCAGCCACAGATGTCCCTAGCAGATTAGAGAATTGAATGACCGTGGTTTCCACATCCTGTACTAGATGTATGCCATCACTGTTCTTGGAAAAAAAGTGGAGGACATGAAGGACGTGGATTACCATGCTCTACGTGGAAAATTCGCAACTAATCTCCTACGATCTCATGGAGAAAATAAGGGATTAACAGAACCTTAATACCCTTTCCCATGTACATCTCAACCTATCACTTTGACACCCTGAGGACAGAGTGAGTGATAAGTTAGGGGGGGTACACTGGGCAAGGGTGAGGTATCATATTAAAACCCTTTTCTCTTTACTCTTTCATTCACCTCTTTTCTTCTGTACATATTGTTCCTTTCCTTTGACACTTAGATTTTTTAGTAATTTGTTTGATAGAATAACTCTTGCATACAAAACAACTTTCTCTTCGAAAAAAAAGTAACCCCTAGCTAAATTAGAGACAAAGTAGTCCTCAAAAGTAACTACATAAGTAGCTTTTAAGCATGTAATGGAGAAATAATAAATCACTTTCAAACCTAATTTCTATGGTTGTTCTTCAATTCTGCATCAGACTCTCCACAAGTTAACATCTTGGCCGAAACAAGCTAAACACTCTCAAGGATGGGAGGGAACCAGGCAAAATCGAAATCAAGGAACCTTGCAAGTGGACCACCAAGTAAGAAACCGTAATAAGTGCATGTCAGGAAACCATAAGAAACAATTTTCTTCTTTTCAAAAAGAGGCTTGGTAGCCCAAATAAAATCCCAAATACCCAACTCCTAAACCTGTGAGCATATGAATAAAAACCTGAGTGTGTTGAATAAAAACATGAGAGTTGTGTCATGCATAAGGACTTATACGAAGAACTAATAAAGGTCTTGCCTGACTGACACATTCAACTATCCTCACAATGGCAGATGTGTTGCATGCGCCCAATAGTGAGATCCTAAGGTCTCCATGTATATGAAAATTTTGATAAAGGACTCGCTCGGCTGGTACATTTAGTTGCCCTCACAAAGGCAGATGTGTCACGCCCGGTAGTGAGATCCCAAAAGTTTAGATAAACCCTCCCCCACTAAAAAGAGGGAGTTACACAGCAACCTTTAGCCAACCCTCATACCTGTCTTAGCCTTTGGTAGGAAGTTCAAAGAAGTATAAAACTGCTTAGAGTCGAAGACATGCATAAAATACGATAAAGGAAAAGGTGGTCCCAATGTGAGTTATGTGCTACGGAAGAAACTTGAGATCCACACAACTCTCGATACTTGAAAGAGTTAGTGCAAGCAGAAGCCCCGATAAATCTCTAGGAGATCTCTGGTTTACAATTGAAGTAAGAGTATAGAAATCTTCACTAAATAAAACTGCCTCGCCACTACGTGCCTTAGCTCTATCCATCTTGAGGACAAGATAGACTCTAAGTTAGGGGGGGTGATAACCTCCCATTTTGTGATGTTATCTTACTAGTTTTTCTTAATTTTCCATACTCTTTCTTAGATAAATTAGATATAATCCTTAACTTTCTGTGTTATTATGAATTCACCATTAAACTAACATTTATCTTTTTCTTCTTATAGAAAAACCCAAAAAAAATTGGAAAAGCCCCAAACGGTCCCAATATCGAATGAAGTCCAAACGGTCCCACGACCAAATGAACTCAAATGGTCTCGAGACCGAATAAAGGCAAACAGTCCCAAGATCGAATGAAGTCCAAACGGTCCCAAGACTGAATGAACTCAAATGGTCCCAAGACTGAATAAAGG
The DNA here is from genome assembly GCA_963693085.1 of Alisma plantago-aquatica. Classification (NCBI taxonomy): domain Eukaryota; kingdom Viridiplantae; phylum Streptophyta; class Magnoliopsida; order Alismatales; family Alismataceae; genus Alisma; species Alisma plantago-aquatica. The sequence continues at coordinate 123,288,779 of OY856410.1, read as the reverse complement.
CAAATAGTTTGGAAACTGAATGAAGGAAAATAGTCCCAAGACCGTATGAACTCAAACAGTCCCAAGACCGAATAACAGCAAATGGTCTGGAGACCGCATGAAGTCAAATGGTCCCGAGACCGTTTGAAGCCAAACGGTCCCGAGACCGCTTGATGTCAAACGGTCCCAAATCATTAAAGAACCAAACGGTCCCAAGACCGTGGACCGTTTGGGACTCCTTGGAAGCCTATAAATAGAACCAAAGGAGTTCTCATTAGGCATCAGATTCTTGGATGCCCAAAGGCTGCCCCAACCGTTCCATAGTTGTTTCATCTTCCATCCTCCGCCCCAAGGCTGCCGGTCTAAGATCCACACTTCATTCTTAAGATGCTTTCTCTATCATCGACATAGAAGGTGGGAAGTGAGTAAGTCTTCATCAAGTCAACCAAGTGGTGTGAAGATAGTTACTCTCTACTCTAAGGGGTCGACCTTCCTCCCTCCTAAGTGGAGATGATGCTTTCTTTCTCCCTTCCCACCTCCTTTGTTCTTGCCATGAGCGAGTTGTCCCATACACTAGGGTGCGGGGAGTAGCTCCGCTACCCATGTTTTCATTTCATACATTGTAATTCATGGGTTTGCAATAGAAAAATACTATCTTTTCATCTCAACATCAATAGTTTAATGAATGCTAGTTGCTTGATCACCAACTTGTGTTATCTATTATATGTTAGTGCAAATTGTCTATGTTTGTACTTCTAGATTCGAATATCAACTTCTTGTTGGTCCTAGATGTATGTAGTCACCATATGTTTGGTTCGGTATCTAGGAGCATTTCTCGAGGAGTGGTGTAAACTCATCTCCATCATTGTACTTGCATACTCTGAAATGGAATCAGTTGATGTATGAAAGTACAACCTTGACAGGTCAAGGAACACACTTTGTGAGAGAAGTGATGCAAAGTAAGTGACCATTTGTTTGGGGATGGCTGGCATTGCAACGCTTCTACGTTTCTCATAGTTATTTATCTGAAAGGAAGCTAAGTCTACAAAGATACTAAATATCTAGACCCTTTTTATTTGCAATCCATGTTATTATGATGTATGTTTTGATCCATGTGTAGTGGTGGTGAAACTCGATCACATTCTAGTGGTTTCTAAATATGGTTTACAACTTTAAGTTTACTTTCTTGTTTTTTACTTTCTCCGCACATTAGTTTAATCATCAAACCACCTCTTTGATCTAAATATAAAATTTTAAGTGGATAAGTAGGATTATTACATTTTCCATCTTGTTAAACTCTTAACAAGATCGTTGTCTCATGGATTCGACCTTTAACTATACTACGATAAGACTTCCACGTATCTTAGCATATGTGGGTGGAGATCTTATTTTAGTATATGCAAGGATAAACATAGAGACATACTATCTCTAGGAATTTTAGTGGTGCATGCAACTCTAGGTAAGTGGGGGCTCCATCAGATATATGAGGTGTATGTGTTACATAAGGAATTTAAGAATCCAAAATATTTATGATTCTTAATTTCCTTTTGTACCTTTATTTAGTGTAAAGCATGCTCTTTAGAAGAACTCTAGAAGATTAGTTATTTGTTTGATGGTCATACTCTTACTATTTAGAGTATGATTCCCTATTTGATTTAGACTTCATTATGTCTTAATCATGAGTTCTCTATGATACACTATCATAGTTACTCACAAGGTGCTCAAACATTTGGTTTAAGTATCTCGTTCATTGATCATATCAAAGAATAATATGTTTACCAAGTTTGTTCTTCATTTATGATATTCTTGAACATTTTAAGATATTCATATTGGTATTTAATTAAATACCATATTTTAAGCATTAGCATTTACTCCAATAGGTATGTATATACATCAATATGTATTATACCTAATAGAATAGTCATTCTCCCACTACATCAAGTGAAGATTGACTTGTCATCATGCCCAACAAACAAGACATTCATAACTCTTAATGGTTCATTAACTAAGAGAGTCTAGTTTATCCATCAACATGGAACCTAGAGATGAATTTCTCATTCATTTTTTTAGATGATAATGCTAATTTATAGTTTGATTAATCTATAAATTTTAGGTATTGTTTTTTTATCTCATGTATACCAAGTACCACAAGATAAATAAGGCATTGCCATAGAAACATAAATATTATTGATAGACATCCTTGTCATTACAAGATACAAAAATAAAATGTTTCTATTGGAAAAATGAAATAGCAGTTCATAACTCTATTACATGCCTTTTGGGCTAAAATAAACTAATAGGTACTACTATCTATGGCAGTAACACTTACTCCAATGTTGATGAGTGTTCCTTTTTGGTCACATCATATATGTAAAATCTATATTTTGGTACATACCTAAGATAAAGAAGCATTTTAAGTATATTTCATAATACGTGAGATGGAGACTTCCATCCCCTCCTACTTCTTTAGTTCATCTATTTAGAGAGGTCAATTTCTCCTCCAATGTCCTGGCTCATGAAAATGGTGAAATTTGTCTCCCTTGTTCACTCCTCCCTTGGCTTTGAGAGTTGAAGATGACTTAGGCTACTGGCTAGAATCATAACCTTTCTTTGCATTCCCCTTGTCCTTGCCTTTAGACTTTCCCTTCTTTCTACTTATCATCATCACATATTTGGGTTTGTCTTTCTTCATTTGTTCCTTGGCTATTCTCAACATGACCAACAACTATGTCAGCGGCCTGTCAAAGTTGTTCATGTTGTAGTTCATCACAAACTAACTGTATGATTCTAGCAACGATTGCAGTATCATATTAGTAGCCAACTCTTGGCACAAAGGGAATCCCAATCGAGTTAGGTTCTTTACATACCCAATCATATTGAGTGTGTGAGGGCCCACTAGATCTCCTTCTATCATGACACACTTGAATAGTGCCTTCGATACATCATATCTCTCCTATTGTGTCTCTGCAACTTATAGTTCTTTGAGCACAACATCAACCACTTCACATCAATGGCATCCTCAATATGCTTCTTGTAAGCATCCTTTTAGCCTTTGGTGCGGTCGGAGTAGGTTCTTCTAGCTCTGGTGTATGCAGGACATAGAGATGTCACACTTGAGTGAGAACAATTCTCAATGTCCTAAACCAGTCATGGAAATTGTTCCCATGTAACTTGTCCTTCTCAAGGACCAATCACAAAGAAAAGTGATTATTGTTGATAGTTATTTGTTCTACAAAAGGAAATTTGCAATTTTCGTCCAAAACTCTTTTAATTTGATTTGATTTGAAAATTGATGATATTGATTAGGTCTTTAATTAATTATTGCTTCCACTATTTTGATCAAATTAATAGCCCTCACCATCAATTCGAAAGATTGCAACGTTCAACCTTCTAGTGAGCAAGATCATGACTTCCTCTAAGTTATGGACTAACGAGGGTTGTCACCCACAACTAGATTCTTTCAGGTAGGCAACTTTTGCCAATTGCATCATATGAAAATCTTTATAGATTTCATGCGCAACTCGTTGCCATGTTCATCCTTATGCCTCAAGGTGCTTGATCCTATCAAGGTCACCAAGTTAAGTCTGACCCAAAAGCCAACATGGTGAATATGCACCCCACAAAGGTAGACCCACATATTCACCATCACACTTCCACGAGATAGACGATGCACCATGCAAAGGCATGCCCACACTTAGTCGATCAAGCTTTTTATGTGTGCTACTTTTGGAAGGCATCTTCAACTTAATATGTTTGTTGAGGGGTTTTAATATGCTTATATATGCATATATATATCCAATCAGCACTTATATAGTGTGTATCATATGCATTCTACATCCCACAAATGAAAACATGCAATAATGATAAAGCGATCATTATGGCCATCCTATTATAGTTCCTTCAGCCACAAGGAACTACGGTCATCTAAGGTATACATCACATGGAATTTTTTATTGATGAAGATTTGTGCTTGCCAATACGGGTTGACTGGTTCAACCTTTGAACCGTGCCACTTGCCTCGTGGCTAGTCGGTTGGTCTCCTCCAGTCAGTCTTCTGGCTCCTCTAGATGGTCGACTCATCCAGTCATCTGGGCTTCTCATCGGTCCACCAACTACTCCTTATTTAGTCGTCTCGATCCATCAAGCGGTCATATTTAGCCTTCTTCATAAAAAGAAATAAATCTAATCATATTTTACATAGTCGTTGTGAACCCTTGAGTTACATTTGTGAGGAGCAAAGGTAGAAGAGAATCCTGAGTTATCTCCAGTTCCATTTAGAACAGAAGAAGAGGGCTTAGTGCATAGACAAAGATGCAAACAACCATAACCAACCATGCACATGCACATAGGGTTTATAGGCCATAACCATGCTACCCATCCACCATTAAAACCATTTTAGGGCAACACATATGAATTACTTATATACCAGATCATATATGTACATATTAGTTTGGGATCATTCGTTATTAATCAGATATGCACATTAGTCATTTAAATATTTTCATCGTATGAAATAATTAAAAGACGATAAAACCAAAATCCGATCATATCGATTATCCCAAAACATAGAGTATTAACCTACCTCTGATACCATTGTTGGCTTTAACATGGTTGGAGTAGACCACAAAAACAAATTTTTTACTTGACCATAAACTCACAACCACCAGATTGCATCAATATTTAAGTAATGGGAAAGATGGTTTTAGTGAGATATACCTAGTCCTGAGGCTTGCTCCGTGACTATACCTCTCAACAAGTGCAGTCTTCATCTCCTGGTCTTGACGCGAACTGTGGTTGACTGTCGTCCTCCTACGTGGAAGAAGTCTCCCGCCTCTAAAGATAGTCCACATGGACTACCAAGAACTCTAGTTGTCTGGAAGAATGCACTAGAAGGATTTGTCCCCTTTTGTTAGTGTACCAGTCACCGACACACTCGCCCATCACTAATTGCTTTTTTGTAGTTGACTTTCCCTCGCTATTCCTCGCTAAATGGGTAGAACTTGCTTGGACTCTCTCGCATACCACAATCACAGAGGACAAAAACTTTGTAGAGAAACTGATGTTCTGATTTATGTCTCTAGAGAAGCCCCCTATACCCCTGTATTTATAGTAGAGGGAAGGGTTAGGGTTCCCAGTCTGTGCGGGAGTAGAAGGGTCTATAATTTCCATGAATAATTTGCATTGTGGCAGGTGAACCGGTTGTTTCATAACTGAAATAGTTGTTTGGCAAGGTGAGACGATCGATTTACTAGTGAATGAGTTGGTTGGCAGTGTGAGCTGATAGGTTCACCCAGTAAATCGGTCATTTCACTTCCCAGACCTGCCTGTAATTGAATTTCCTTATTCATTTCTAATAAACACAAATATTAATTCTTGTCCCAATCAAATTGAACAAGTGAAACAAAAAACTTCTTTCACAAAATCAGGAAAACCCAACACTGCTCATTTGGTCCAAGTGAACTGATCAGTTCACCAGAGTGAATCGGTCATCTCACTGACCATGAACTGATTGATTCACCTAGTGAACCCATTGGTTGGTGGTCCAGATTGTACAGAACACAGTCAATTTAGTTCTCAATCAATCTGACACTCTAATTAGTTGGTTCAACACTTGAACTTGATGATTCTTAATCAAGTCTATTGATTTAGTGTTTGATTGAGTACCCAAACACTTTAGTAATAAACCCAAACATCATTCATGGATAAACTCCTCTTCCAGGTTAATACTTTGTGTGTGACCCTATAGGTCCCATTTCACATTGGTAGTGAATGTCCATAAATAGCTTATGACATCACAAGCAAAGACCGATACCTATTCACACATCAGTGCTACCAAAGTAAAAAGGAAATTTGTAGAACAACTTTAAATCCTACACTGTGATTGGTGTTCCAGTGAATGTATAATTATTTGTCTCTGATATCCTAAATAAACTGAAGGCATGGAGTTGCATTCCTTTCAACGTTCATTCATGTTTCTTGAACTAGAGCAGACTGTCTGAGATATGTGTGACATCAATATCATATATGGATTTACATGTCCATGTGCATGCCTTTCTCATTCTTTCTTTTCAAGTGGCTTGGACATCACACTCCCTTAGGAGGGACAAATCCCATATGTATCACTCACATTCTATCTCATGCGTTAAAGCCAACCAATCATCATCGTTATAACAACCCATGTTTTAGGATTGCATTTGATGATGTCAAAGTGTACCCAATCACATTTGATAAGTGTAGTGATTTCAGGTCTAAGAATCACAAACACCACCATCACTATGAGAGATGATTTTGACTATCATGTCATGGTTCCATGTATCACTCTCATGATGGGTCTGTCTAATATGTTGTTCTCTAACATGTATCTATGTGATTGGTTTGATATCATATATCATGAGTAATGAGACACTGTCTTCAACCAACACACACTCTAGTATTGATATGTCATTGATGTCTATCAAACTTCCACAATGACATCCGACTAGGGGCATAACGAGAATGTACATACTCTTAGAATCTATATGATCTCATTGTTCAGTTCCTCAACCTAAAGACATATGTCATTGAGTATTGTCATTCTTTAGACATTCATTATACTCCATCATTTATCTCATAATTGATTGAGCTAGAATAAATTGGAAGATTGCCTTTGAAATTTATCAAATCAATCAGAACAATATTCCACCAATCATCATGTGATTGGCTCTCTGGGCGTACATACCAACACGTTCAAGCAAGGCACCCCATAGAATCATATTTTCTCTTATGATGCTAAGGCACAAGAAACATACTCTACGTGTGGCAAATTTTAAGATAACCCCTCAACATGGTTAAATTGCAACTTGGTCCAAAACAAGCAAACAAGGCTCAAACATCAACCAAACTGGACCTAACTAAAAAAATAAGATTGTAACATGTTATAAAAGCATTTAAGAGATTATATTAAGGTTTAAGAATCTTATTAAGCAAAGAAAGCACACTCAAGCACGAATCTAGGTCAAATTCCTTACAACCATAAACCCCTAACAAGGATTTCACCCCCATAAACCTACACAAAAAGAGACATGTACTTCCTACGCATCTCATTCTCAAGCTCCCACATGGCTTCCTCTATACCATGATGATCTCACAAAACCTTAAACAACACTATGTCCTTCTTCAAATTCTTGATCCTCAAGGAAAGACCTTGAGATATACTCTGTCTCCCGCTTGAAACTCCAAAGGCCTACGTTGGTTATGTAACGACCCCGCCTCCCGGTAACCCCCAATTAAGGGAGACCCAAAGGTCAGAGCCATTAATCAATTAACAAGATCAAAGGTTCAACATATAATCAACAATAATTATGAAATTCTACTAACTAAACTGGAATTGGGTAAAAAAATTATAACTTTTACTTACCTTTATAAAACTTGGAAATCTAACTATCCACAGCTTGGAATACTCTATCTAATCCTCCTTGCACTTTATTTCTTAATTTCACGATGTGTCACTTTACTGTTTGTGTTTTTCAGGAGCTTACCTAAAACGCCGACAAACAAAACATCGATTAGCAATTGCTGGTATGTGGAGGCAACCAAAATTTCACAATTAAGTCTAACAATATAAGTATTGCAATCAAGATAATTATCATGTCAATTTACATTTTCCATGTGACAATCCCCACCGCTTTTGCCCTAACCCTGGATTTGACTTAAGGCCACCTTCTCAATCCCGAGCTTGGTGCCTGGCAGTCACCTCTCATGGTGCCCCTTAGTCATGCCTCATCGACCACCTTCTCATTCCCGATCTTGGTGTTTAGGGTCACCTCTCATGGTGCCCATTGGTCTACCCTCCTGGGCCTAACCTTTATGGCATCATCCATCAGGGTGGCATGTAGGTGCAGGAATACACATTTACATTAAATTGTGATAGTCATAGTCACTTTATAATTGCAATATGAACATCCAAATAGTTTAGTTGCATTCAATGCGATTAAACATCCGGGTATCCATCGGGAAACTAAAGCGGTTATTCATAATTAACCACATACCTGTAAAGCAGACTTGAATGCAGAAATTATCAACCAATCAGGATTCAAGTAAGCACACACACAATTATTCCTGAAAAAGACATCCAATTTCCTATCATTAATTTCATCATCATGATCTATCACTCCTAGTTGTCTTCTAGGGTTATTATTCCTTTTTAGGGTTTTAACCATAATTAGGGTTTTATTTCCTTCTTATTACTTTTACCTTACTTTTATCAAATATCCATCAAACCCTAATTATCTTGTCCTATTTTCCATTAAGGACCTAAAGATCGGGTTTGGACCATATAAACCCTAATTTTCAGATTGCTATATCTTTTTCTTTTTCTCCAATTTAGGATTTCTAAACATATTAATCAACATATTGAATTAAAAACCCTAAACATGTAATTCTATCATCAAAATAGGTTAAAACCATCTTAATCATTAATCAGGTCAAACATATTCAAATTAACCTAATTGTAAGACTAAATATATCCTTGATAATCAATTAGGGTTTTCTTTTACAAATTAACTCTTTTTCCATCAAAATATGTACTTTTGCAAAAAAATACAGACTCAGATATCCAAACCATTTTTAACGTATTCCTCGTATTTTTTTGATCATTTTTCATGTATTGACTTTTTGCATCCGAGTTTCCTAGCTCAAGATATGATTTTTATAAGAATACTCATTTTATTCAATTTAATTGCTATTTTTAGAAAAACAACGGGCGTCAGATCCGTGGTCCGCTGGTCCACTCAGGATCCAGCGACCAAGATTGCACGCACCATAAGCGATCAAAAAGAAGCAAAGGACTGAACTGTCCTTACCAGCAAAAAGAGGCGTGGAGGGCACGTTGGTAATTCTCCAGTTCTTCTCGTCTTCTACCTCTCATCTCTGTTGCTGTAGCAACGCCGGTCAACCGCAAGGTTGACTCTGGGCTTCAGGGCACCTTTGCTCATGCTGATGGTCCAGAGAGCTCCACCGCCCCCCCCCCTTCGAACTTGACGACGCTCCTAATTTCTCATCGAGGACACACCAAGGTCGTCCACCACCCGCCGGACTCCGGCGATGATCTTTGAGCAGTTGAGAGTGTAGGTCGACACGAATCGAGCAATTGAATGCACGTTCATGATCCTTGCACTGTTCCGCAGAATTTGGGATAGAAAAAAGAGATGTTGGTGCCTCAGATCATCCTCCCCTATATATAGGGTCGACGCAGGGTACCTGCTGGTTTGGGCGTTTCCCAAAACTAGGACCAAAGCGCATCAAACCGGGGATGTTTCCCTGTGGTTTCATCTCCTGGATCCAGTAGAAATTTGAGCCAGTTGGCAAAACCAAAGGATTATGAGAAAATCAAGAGGGAAAGTCCCTCTGGTGTCTCACAGAAACACAGTCCCAGTGGGACTCAAGCGAAGAGCGCCCAGCGCTGGATCAGGATCCAATGGATCAGATTATTTGCGGTCAAAGCAAAGGGAGGTCTTATTCTGTTAATTCAAAATTAATTCCCAAAACCAATATAACTTGCAAAATTGATTCCTCCTGAACCATAACTCCTTTATTTCTCAAATTTTAAGGAATGTTTTGTCTTGTCATTATCTAACTTTATACGAAATTTGGGAAACAGATCAAAATGGATGAGAAGGATTACTTCTCTCCCAAGTTGCTCATTAATTTATTCAAAATTAATTTATATTCCTTCTTCCTTTGTGATTACCTTGTTGTTTTGGGTCCCTTGGTCCTTAAGAAATCATAAAGCCATGAATTCCCATATTGGGGAATATTGGTTTGCCTTTATCTTCTTTTAATTGTCAATTTCTCATATTTCTCTTTTATTAATCAATTTCTCTTCCTTTTTAATTCCCTTTTCTTTTCAATTGGGCTTAATGACTAACAAAGCCCACAATCATTCAATCAAATCCATTTCACACGAAATCTATCACAATTCAAAGAAAAGGGAAATACACCTTACATTATATTTTCAAGAAAATGGTGTTGTAACAGGTTATCTTCATGTGACTTCTGCTTGTCTTGTGTTGCCTTCAACTACTATTGAATCACTCTTGTCTTTTCATTATCTGTTGCACAAGCTCAGGATCCAAAAGTTGATATTCACTAGTCTCACACTAACACAAAGGAAATCTATAACGTCTCCCATACAATACCTCATAAGGTGCCATATCAATGCTCCTCTAATAGTTTTTGTTGTAAGCAAACTCTATCAAACTAAGGTGCACATCCCAACTTCACAAAAACTACAAAATACAAGCTCTCAATGGATCTTCTAGAAATTGGATTGTCCTTTCTGAATGTCAATCTGTCTGCGGGTGAAACTTTGTATTGAACTTCAATTGTGTACCCATCAATGTTTGTAGACATTTCCCAAAACAACTGGTGAACTGAGGACCTCTATCAAATATGATGCTAGCTGGGATATTATGCAACTACACTATCTCATATATATATATATATATATATATATATATATATATATATATATATATTTATATATATATATATATATATATATATATATTTATATATATATATATACATATATATATACATATATATACATATATATACATATATATATATATATTTATATATATATATATATTTTATATATATATATATATATTTATATATATATATACATATATATATACATATATATACATATATATACATATATATATATATTTATATATATATATATATTTTATATATATATATATATATATATATATATATATATATACATATATATACATATATATATATATATATATATATATATATAGAGAGAGAGAGAGAGAGAGAGTCAGGCTAGTGTACACTTGAGTGTACTGGAAGCACCGTACACCTTAGTCATTTTTAAAAATAGAGTAACTTTTTGAAAAATCTAAACCATTCATCTTCTTAATTATCTTAAGAACCTACTATATAATAAATTTTAGCTGTTTTGGACACTTATAGGTCGTGCGTCTAAAGGAGGAAAAAATCATGCATTTCAAATTAGTGTTGTGCGTCGATTTGGTTGTCCTTAGATGAGTGACTTATACTCATCCAAATGAGCTCAAATTTTATATGTTGCCTATTATTATTGTAACAATGAAGATCAATGGATTAGATTTTGAAAATACACGATCTAGATAGGTAAACACCATTAGGGTGTATGGCGTTATCTGTACACTCAAATGTATTCTAGCCTAACTCTCTCTCTCTCTCTCTCTCTCTCTCTCTATATATATATATATATATATATATATATATATATATATATATATATATATATATATATATATATATATATATATATATATATATATATATATATATATATTTGGAACGGGGACGAGGAGCCGCGGGCGACCCCCCTTCATGCATTAATTGGCTAAATCAGCCATAGTCACATCTACAAAGCAGGAAGGAAAAGAATTTGTAAAAAACATACTACGACTACTACTACTACGCATAATGCTCGCAGCCATATGCGCAGCTCTATTAGTACTACATTTACTGAAGGAAAAGGAAAAAAAACTCAAAGGAAGAAACTAGACTTCTAATATCAGCCACAATGGCCCCGATGTAGTCACGGCGCGCCGCTGTAGAGTCGAAAGCTTGTACCACTATCTGCGCATCACACTCGATAGCAATCCTTCTGAAATGAAGGTCCCTACTCCACTCCACCACCTTCCTCACGCCTAAGGCTTCAACCTCTGCCACCTTCTGAGTCGGCCCTAGCTTCGAACCTCCCAACACTTGCACCATCCCCATCCAGTCCCGTGCCACCCACCCCATCGCTGTGTGTCCATCCTCACTTCTGGAGACGTCGACGTTCACTTTCAGGACTCCCCTCTCCGGCTTCGACCATTTATGTGGTAGTTTATCCCGTTCTGCCTCCTCCATACCCACCCGCGCAGCTGCATGCGCCCAGTGATCCTTGATCAAAGCCATGGCCTATACGAAGAGGTAATGTATCCCAGTATGTTGCTCGCCATACATTCGCTCATTTATGCTCCTCCATATCGCCCATAAAGCCTCCACAAGCTCCTCCCTATCTGCAGCCTGGTCTACATCCAAGATTCTTTCCACCGTGGTGGGGACATTGCCGCTCTGTACTTCCTCCATCAACCTCCGAACCCGCCCACTCCATGCGTCCCATAATTCGGTAGAATTCGGACAACGGAACAACATATGCAGGATGCTCTCCGTCTCCGACGCACACAATCTGCAGCTGCCGTTTTCCACACAATGCCTATCATAGAGCCTGCCCAGCGTTGCAAGGCCCCCCGTCACAACTCGCCATAGGAAGTGTGTAATTTTCGGTACCCAGCCGGTGTGCCATATCTTCTTCCACAGCTGCTGCCCCCCTCCTTCCGTGTGTCGCCTTGCCTCCTCCCTACCCAACAAACTGAACCAATACACCGACTTGACAGTGAATGTACCCCGTGGTGCAGGCCACCAAGTGAAGACGTCCGTGTTGTTCGTGAAGCATAGTGGAATAGCACAGATATGCTTTACGTACTCGTCATGGAATAACTGTTGGATTAGAGATTTGTCCCACGTGGTCCCCTCGTGCGTCAATAGGTCATGCACCATCGTAGGTTCACCTTCCTCACTCTCACGCAATCAACGCAGCTCCCTCCCCTCACCAGGCAACCTGACATCCTCCCATAACCTGACTTCCTCCCCCTTGCCTATTCTTCACTCTGTCCCCTCCTTCAGCAATGCCTTAGCTCCCCACATACTACACCATGTATAGCTTGGATTGTACCCCCTACGAGCGTCCCATATAGATGCCCTCAGATAGTAGCTTGCTTTGATTACCCTTGCTGCTAAGGATGTCAGATTCGTCGCCAAATGCCACAGTTGTTTTGCGAGAAGGGCCTAATTGAAAACATGGAGGTCCCTAAACCCCAAGCCTCCCATCCTCTTAGGCAAACACATGCTACTGCAGGAAGTGCAGGCTAACTTCTTCTCATTATTCTTGGCTCCCCACCAAAAACGTGCCACCATGCTTTGGAGTTCGTCTATGCACCCACTCGGAAGCTGGAAAATGCTCATCACATAAGTAGGTATTGCTTGGGCCACCGCTTTAATCAAAAACTCTTTCCCTGCCTTGGATATATATATATATATATATATATATATATATATATATATATATATATATATATATATATATATATATATATATATATATATATATATATATATGGGGTAGCGATCCAATGAGAAACATCCTATGGTGAGAGCATGAGAGGCATTTGAATAACTAATAATTTGTGAATATTTTTTAAAATCCAACCGTATAGATGGGAAAAGCATCAATTCATTTACCTTCTCACAAAAAATCATTGCAATTGGGCATTGTTCACATGTCCATATGTACAATATACACTTTTTGCATCCAACGGTCAGCTTGAAATACATCATAGAGTGTCGAAAAGTATTTTGTTATTGTGAATGATATACAAATTGGATGGTGATAAAATTTTATAGGAACTAAATATTAAGTTATGTTTGTAATCTATATGGTTAGATTATGAAAAACTAGTCCATGTGAAGAGTTATTCAAATGCCTCTCATCGTCCCACTAAGATATGTTTCTCACTAGATCGTTGTCACATATATATATATATATATATATATATATATATATATATATATATATATATAGGTATCTTACGTGTACCGGCCATTAAAATAGCACAGGTGGAGTACGTTTATAAAATCCAACCATATGGATTGTAACAACACTATATAGATTACATGTGTGTAAAAAATCATAACAATATCTCATATAGATCATGCGATATAACAATACATCATGCAATGGTTTCTGCAATTTCTGCAACTTACCGTTGATTAGAAAATACAATTTTTCTTTTGTTAAATGATCTATGAATGTCAGATTGTGGTGATTTTTTGTACATATCTTATCTGAGGGGTATAAATTACATCCATAAGGTTGGATTATTTAGTTGAATTTTACAATCACCATAAATGAAGGTGGGTACATGTAAGCTACATGTACTCGGGTACACAATTCTTTTAGCCATATATATATATATATGTACATATATATATGTATATATATATATTTATATATGTATATATATATGTATATATACATGTATATATATGTCTATATATATGTATATGTATATATATATATATATATATATAGACATATTTATATGTATAGATATGTATATATATAGATATGTATATATATGTGGATATATATGTATATATATGTATATATATAGATATGTATATATATGTGTATATATGTGTATATATATGTGTGTAGGTATATATATGTATATATACACATATATATATATATATATATATATATGTATATGTATATATATATGTATATATGTATATATACATATATACATATATATACACACATATATATACCTATATACATGTATATATATATACCTATATACATATATACATATACATATATACATATATAGGTATATATATGTATGTATATATATGTGTATATATATGTATAGATATGTATATATGTGTATATATATATCTATATATATGTATATATATAGATATGTATATATATGTGTATATATGTGTATATATGTGTATATATATGTGTATATATATGTGTGTAGGAATATATATGTATATATATATATATATAATATATATATATATACATATATATATGTATGTATATATAAATGTATATGTATATATATGTATATATATATATATATATATATATATATATATATATCTATATATATATATATATTATAGGTATATATATGTATATATATATGTGTGTGTAGGTATATATATGTATATGTATATATATATATGTATATATATATATATCTGTATATATATAAATATATATATATATGTATATATATATAAATATATATATATGTATGTATAGGCATATATATGTATATATATATGTATATATATATGTATATATATGTATGTATATATATTTGTCTATATATATATATATATATATATGGATGTATATGTATGTGTATATATATGTGTATGTATATATATGTGCATATATATATATGTTCATATATATATATATATATATATATATATATATATATACATATATATGTATACATATATATATATATACATATATATATATATATACATATATATATATACATGTACAGGAGCATTTTATCTAGCTCCCCAAAAAATTTCATCAAAAAATAATATCATTTGCCCCACCAATATAAAAAAATACGTCAATGTATTTACTAATTGTATATTTTCTACGCAGTTACTTTTTTAGTCATATAGTTACTCTTTTATCAATACATTTACTCTTTTGATCTTAGAGTTACTTTTGTGTACCATATAGTTACACTTTTGGATGTGCGGGTAGCGAAAAGTTAGGCTACCCGCGCGGGTAACGAATAAATCCCCTATTCCAATATTTGTTCCATACCCTGAAGTGGTCGGGAGGATGTTGATACTTTATGCTGGGATAGTGATAGCAAAGGAGAGTTTACAGTGCACAACACATACAGACTGATGCACACGTGGGAGGATTTACTTGATGACCTAGATGAGGAGGTCTGGAAAAGAGTGTGGAAGCAAGGATGACCTCTGAAGCTAAAACACTTCATATGGCAAGTTCTATGAAACATTTTACCGACTAAGGTAGCCATGTGTAGGAGGCACGCAACCCAAGATGATCTATGCCCATGGTGTCTTTCTCATGTCGAGGATTCCACTCACACCCTTTTGCTCTGTACTTTAGCGGGTCCTGTTTGGACAACAAGACAGTTGGTTTGGCCACTCCATACGGGCATGTATGTTAGGGAGTTTACTAGGGAGCTGTTACATGATGATGATTTGAGGAGAAGGGAGGAAGGAGCGACATTGCTATGGATAGCTTGGACAGCCAGAAATAAGCATATTTTTGACTCCCAACAGTTGTATATTCCAACACTTGTAGCTAACTTTCTTTCACTGATGGAAGAGTACATGCGGCATTCGTCGGCTTCACGCATAGAGGCCAACCAGGGGGATGGTATCGATTCTTCAGCTTGTAACCCTCCACCATAGGGATGTTTCAAGATGAATGCAGATGTCGGTATCCGCAACGGTGGTAGTGCGGGGATCATAGCTATATTTAGGGATCACGTAGGTGTTATCAAGTCTACAAACCAATCCCATCTGCACCATGCGTTCTCAGTGCTTAGTGCGGAGGGAATGACAGTCCTACATGGGATTCAGTTAGCCTTGAACCTAGGCTTGAAGAATCTGATCGTCTAGATTGATAGTGCTATGTTTGTTCACGCAGTGAAGGCCGGAGGATGGGGATGGGGATATAAGGACGTCATCATCATAGAGATTTGTTGTTTGTCTTTACGTCTATCTTCTTTTCACTGTTGTTTTATTCACCGGCAACGTAATGGGGTTGCCCATGCCTTAGCCAATCATGCTTGTTGCTTAGAAGTTCCTCAGACTGTGCTTAAGGACTTCATTGAGAACATTGTAGCTATTGCTCTTGCTGATATGAATAAATAAAAATTGACAAGCACCCTTTATATATATATATATATGTATATGTATATATATGTATATATATGTATGTATATATATATATATATATACAAGCTTCTCCGCCGTGTATGTCCTCTTTTCCAGAAAAAAGTGTGTTATCTTTGTCAACCAATTAATAATTACCCATATGGAGTCATGACCTTTAGCTATCCTAGGACAACAAACCACAAAGTCCTTCGTGACATGATGCCACTTCCAATGTGGTATGGGAAACAATTGCAAAGTTCCTACAAGCTTCTGATATTTTTCTTTAACTTGTTGGCACATAGGACTTCTGGCAACAAACTCATCTACATCACTCTTCAGGCCAGGCCACCAATACAAATCTTTAAGATTATGCTACGTCTTGGTGCTTCCTAGATGCATAACATAGACTGAGAATTGAGCCTCCTTCAAGACCAACTTCCTCACATTATCAACATTTGATACCACCATTCTTCCTTGGAAACATATTGTCCCATCCTCTACCTCATGGAAACCATCAAGCTTCTCATTGCCAAACTCTAGCCGGATCTGTTGAATCACACTATCATCTTGTTGAGAATCTCTCATCTACTTCTGCAACGCGGGCTTCACTTGTAACTAAGCCAACAAGCCTACCAACAAGGAGATTTTCAAATTTACATTCATTTCACACAAAGACACTAACATGTCTCTCTTGTGGCACACCAAGGAACATAATTACTCACAATTAGTAGATGATGATGACAAAGACTTCCTACTCAGAGTGTTTGCCACCACATTCACCTTCCCTCGATGGTAATATAAAGTGCAATCATAATATTTGATTAACTACATCTAGAGTTGTTAAATCTTGTTCAACTCTTACTTCGAGAAGATGTATTGCAGGTTCATGCAATCCATGAAGTTCTGACACTTCTCGTCATAAAAGTAGTATCTCAATATATTCAAGGGATGACCACCTACAAGCTACATATCGTGTGTGGGATAGTTTTCCTCATGCTTCTTCAACTGTTGCGATGCGAAAGAGATCACATTCTTATCCTCCATCAGGACACAACCCAGACTATTCTTTGAGGCATCATAAAAGACAATGTAGCCTTTTCCCTGCTTTGGTAGCACTATCACTACTGTATTGGTCATGTTCTCCTTCAAAAGCTAGAAAGCATGTTGGCACTTAGCATCCAAGACCGATGAAGCACCTTTCCTTGTTAACTTCATTAGGGGCAACAAAAAAGCATTGAAGTTCTTGATGAACCTCTGGTAGTATCCTACCAAACCCAAAAAACAGCAGACTCCTATCAGCGTCTTCTATTTCTACACATTCTTTAGGACATTTCATTAGAAGACATCTATCTCGACCCAAGACCACCCAAAACAACCTTGGTCATAACCTAACCATCTAGAGGGGGTGTCTTGATTGTGACACCATCCAAACCAACCTAAGGGCATGCCCTAGGTCAAGACAACACACTATATATACATAGCTCGAGGCACTCAACACTCATGGAAACCCAAATCACCACTAAGGGTGACACTCCTCTACCAAGTCTCACACAAAGCACCCACTTATTTCTCTCTCCTCTACATGATGTTAAGAAAAATATGTAGCACTTTAGAGGTGACAAATTCCACATCACCCCCTACTTTTGGTAAATTGCAATTTGCACTAAAACTAACACATAAAGCACAAACATAATCCTAATAAGATCAAACATTCAACTTAAGCTCTCAACAAGCCCAAATTATATCTCAAAAGATTAGATCAAGGTTCTAAGAAACATACTTAATCCAAACAAAAAAGGTTACCTCGAAACCCAGACCAGGGGTCTTACAAGCCATAACACCCTAACAAGGATTTCTCCCCCAAAATCATCAGCGAAAAGAGACGGGTACCACCTCTACATTACTTCTGCAAGCCTTATGAGGGTCAACCAAAATAGACATAAAAGAAAAAGTAGACATATTAGGATGAAAACACTTCATCTGACTTGTCTCAGCTTGTGATTTAACCACCGCCTCCGACTGACTCATGGTGTAGAATCTAGTCATTTCCTATCTAAAGGAACTAGCATGCGATGCATGTCCATGTCCCCATTCTTCGTCACTGGTAAACTATTTTCTCAGCGAGCCCTGCTAGTTCTACTTTGACAGTTGGGCTATGTCACCACCTTTCACTTCCCCACACCTATGGCAAGTCCTGGTTTCATATCATGGCCTAGACGACCCCATAACTTATACATATGTTGTGTTGTGGTCTCCTGCAGGTGGACAATTGTAGCTTCTACCCTTACTTTGTGACCATTGTGTTGGTGCACTAGGCCTCTGTTGTGCTAGTGGTGTAGTAAACCTAGGCTCCTTGAAGCCACCTGACAATTACTCTTGATATTGTGCTGGTCTCTTCTTGACACCGTTCTCATGCTTCACAACCACATATCTCTCTATGCTTCTGACGAACTGCACTGACATGGCAAGATGCTCTCTATTCTCCTAGGTTGTTGTCCACATCGTCAACTCCACACTGAACCCCTTCTTAAAATGTGTCCTGATCTGTGGCGGCCATATGAGGACAAAACCTTAACAAGTCCATAAACTTCACTTCATATTTATTGATCATCATGAATCCTTGTTGGATCCTCTCAAATTGGTTGATCTTCTGATCAAGATACATTCAAGGAAAGTACCGACTAACAAACTCACGTCGGAACTCCTCCCAACTGATCACAACACCTGGCCTCTTCTCCTCTTATATGGCCCACCAATGGCCAACACTCCCCTTCAAATGGTACACTACATGCCTTACCTTGTTTGCTTCGAGAATGTTGAGGATCTTGAAGTCCTTCCTCAACTTCATCAACCATAGATCTCCATCTACTGGATACAGCGTACCATCATATTCCATATCTCCAACACACTTTAACTACTCAAAAGTCTTCCTTGAGACTGGAGATTCCACATTGGGGACTACTGCTCTCATTTGAAGAATGGGCATTTTGTTTGTCATATGAGTAATCGTGGCCATAAATGTCCAAACATGGACTGAAAAGCATAATTGACCACCACTGCATGGTCTATCTGGGGCATCGCAGGTGCCCTCTCCTTAACATCTTGCCTCCTTGCATCTCCACCTGGTGCAACAACACCACTCTCAGCAACATGTTCTTCATGTTCTATGAACATCTTTTTTACTTTTCTTCTTCTTCTTTACAAGCAGTAGTCATTATTAAGACAAACTAGGGGAAACTAGAACAAACACAAACCCTAGACCTAGGTCTATGTAAACTCAAAAAACCTAAAGCTCTAATACCAACCAAATTGTGATGCCCCATGCCACAACAAGCAAGATTAACACTAAGCAAGGGGACTACTAAAAAATATAAGAAATTAAAACCAACTTCACGAGAGAACCACAAGCTAAAAACTTTCACGTATAACTCCACAACAGGTTATCTAGATCACATGACACATATCATAAGGTGCTTACAACATCATTTTCACATTCATGTCATCAACATGTTACATGAAGAACATGTTTACCATATATACATGTACATCAGCCATAACGAAACAGCAAAAAGGCACACATGCCAAAAACCTCATGATGATGACATAACTACAAAACACATAAAAAACACACCAAGTCCTGAGTGTACAATAACAACTCTAGGATTCTACATTAAAAGACTAGTAGTGCTTCTAACCTTCTCAGCTACTGCTCTAATTGCTGCTCTTCCTTATCTGCATGATCACCACCTCATCATCAACGACAACCTAAAAAATGTGGAAAACCCACAGGATGATACCAAACATCCTATCAAGAGATATAACTCTCAGCCAACATCTATTGTAGTACATACATATAGCAATGAAGAACATGAAGTAAAATTATTAAGATGTTAAGCATATTTAGCTAAATCATATGTCTAAAGTAGATAATCATTACTAAATAGTATGAGCAATTGCAACTAGATTTTAGAACATCTTATCATAATAAAAGGAATATGAAGAACATGTATATATATACTAACTAATCATTACAAAATCAAAACAAGTCTTCAACCAATGTTTCCATATTTGATCCTATATAATTACACTATACAACTTTGTTACATCTTTTATTATGCCATAAGGAGATGATGTATACCACTCATGCTGCAACTGACTACTGCTAAGTCAAAATTAGTGCCATACAATGTCTATGGAAGAGTTAGAATTAATGACCTCTCCACACCTCTCGAACAGTATAAAAGAACACCACAAAGACATATCAAGTCTATCTACAAAGAAACCTACCCTACTTTGGTATATAGGCACATCTCTAGTTAAATTGAGATATGACCCGAGCTCACACTCCTTCCAGGGTTTGTCCTGTAGCCCATCTTGTGAAACTATATAGTGAGTCACATCACTAAGCTACATCACGCAACTACACTCTTGCCAGGGTATGCCTTGCAACCAATCCCATGAATGCATATTCTCAACAATATATGACTCTGAGCTTTCACTAAGGAAGAACTCATTTCACCATCCATTACTAAGAATGACACTGGAATGGATCTATGTCACAGGGCACACTACATGATTAAGGTTTCACTTGATTAATTAGACCAATTAAGTGTCCTTTAGAATCAATCTAGTTACAACATATAAAACCATAACAAATTCTACAAGAATCACAGTGTACAACTTCAGAAGATATAAAACATATAAGGCATGAACTTGTCACACTATCACCACATAACACTTGTAACACTTCCATTCACAATACCATCATCATTGTTACATAGCCACTCAAGGCTATGACTAATGTCACATCACTATGGGATATCAATCCCTTCATCATTGCATTAGAGGGTATCACTTCACAATAGGCTTCAAGCCATCACCAGGTCATAGGACCCATTCACATCATCCCTGTATCACAAGTGTCTCAACATGGCTCTTGTTGGTTTATTCAATTTGTGTCACATCATACTCATCATAGTACACACTATCTATGATATTCAAGTTCATATCACCTGCATGGTTAGAAATCTATAAACCAGAGAGAGGAAACATCCTAAATCCATGTGTCACATCGTTATCTCCCCATGCCTCAATTATTCATAACCATCACCATAGCATACCCAAACAATGGCATGCATTCAACCTTCAAGGTTAGAGGTTTATAGATAAGAGGGAGACTGTGACAACCCCAATTTATGTATGCTTATCTTAATGACATTCCCTGATATGTATGCACTCATATCTAAATATGTCAAAAGGGAAGTCATCTAATTTATAAAAAAGGAGCCAAATTGTTGTTCACAAGCATCATTAAATAGCCACACCAAACAAAATTCATTGAGGATAAAAGTCATACATATTATTCAGGGACAAGGAAGAAAGTAGTTCTATGGAATGAAAGTACATAGGATATAGAGAACCATATACATCATCTAGTCAAATAAACAACTATACAACTGAAAAAGAGACAAGAAATAGTCATCTATCTAGATATCCTCCAATAACTTAATTTAGCATATTTAGGTACTTTGCAATGCTTTACATGTTCCTTGAACCTAGAAAATATGAGAAACAAACGATCAACATAATGTTGGTACGTAGTTGAAAAATACTATACTATGTTGGCATAATAAAAATACTGGAGAAAGAAGAAGAAAAAGAAAACATTATTAAGGTAGAAAATTAGGCAAAACTAATTTATTATTCCCATTTCAATGGACCTGTATTACTATGGTAGACTTAGCACAAACATATATTATTGGTCCCTATCCCTGCATACCTTGTACAATCAGGGATCTCCCCACATGCCTTAGACCATTAGGGAGGTTGTAGTCATAATTAATACTTTCCCTTTCTAATAGGGAGATTAATGAACCATTAGTAACTGCATTCCATTTTCTTTCCTTAGTGTTCTTATTGTTCAAGGCAAAAAAGGGAGAACATTTGTAGATATAAACCAGATTAAGATAATACAACTACATGCAATCAACTACTCACAAATAGATCATCAATCAAAACTAATCTTATACTTATATCCACGTACCTTAAATCTCCATCTAGATTTCACAATTCTAGAATAAAAGAGTAAATCACCCTGAAAGAAAAATGAAGACCTAATTTCATTATGAGTGTGTTCTCAACACCTCATATTAGGGTTTTAGATTGATTTTGATTATCATCTAGAGTTATTGGCTCGAATCAGAGTATTTGGAGAGAGGATCCTCATTTTAGGGTTTTGAGAGTGGATCAAGTATATTGGATAATTGTTTTTCCTTTAATCATCATTATTGAAGAAGAGAAGATATCTAGGTTATTCATGTGGCATTGGGGTTGAAGTATATCATTGACCATCATTTAGTGTTTTGAGTCTAGGACTTAGAGATATATCTTAGGGTTTCAAAATTACTGATATTCATCCTAATACTTTTTAGAGTTAGAAGGAGACTTAGTCTCCCCCTCCCTTAAATAGGTGTCATAGCCTGGATGACCCGAGGGATTGTAAATACAATGCACAATAGGAGGTTTTAATCCCGGGTCCCTCGGGGATGACAGGCCGACCCGAACCATCTGTGCTATACTAGCCGGGTATATTAATCCTCATATTTATATTACATTAGTTAATTAATAAAAGTAACATAAATCAAACCATATAAGAGTGTATCAATTCTAGGATTGAAATCCAGCACATTTGGTAATCTATAAAGATTCTATACATTTTTATAAGAATTTGGTTATTTTAAGGGAATTTATTGGATATGAGAGCTATTTATAATGGATTTTACAAAACTGACCAATCAGGTAATTGCTAGAAGAAATAAAATGAAAATAAAAAAAGAAATGTGAATTTGGTTTTGTGGATCAGGTGAGGGATCTGACTTCCTAGATGTTGCCACTAACCCATGAGCCAATGCTCGACTCAGAGGGTCAGCAACAGGACAAAAAGGGGACAATGCCCATGGGGCTTGCATGTATCATTGTGACCAGTATGGACAAAGTGGGTAATCCATCTACTCAATTGTTCCTCCTCTCACACTATGAAAGCAGCGAGGGAACGATAGGTGCGGTGAGGATTGGGGTAGCTAGGTGATTGCTTGGGGTGTTCTAGAAATTCTATTGAGATCATGATGTTATGACAATTGCAAGGAAACAAAAATAATCATCAGAGGTTCAACATAGCTCCAGTTCCGACCAAGCAGACTGAGATGAACTGAAATGGAGTATGTGAGTGTTATCTGTCCTCAGGTTCGATTGAGGGTTCAACAATCATCGTGTAAGGTTCACTGATGCTTCCTGAGGTTCATTGATGCTAGGGTGTACTCTGGCACCTTCTCCGGTGTGTCACAACAACTCGGTGTTGGGTGCTAGTCAACCAAACTTCCTTGGGCTTCATGATTATCATGTGAGGGCAGGGACCTCTTTGCCAAGGTCTCATGATGGTGTGAGCATCGAGAATTGAGTGGCACTGACCCCTAAGGTGAGCGGATCTCCAGGATTGGTGCAGGTGGGGGTAGATTGAGGGTGGAGGTATTTGGGTAGGTTCGTGAGAAATTGGGGGTTGATGATGATTAAAGGAAGGTAGGCGGTGCTAATGGGACCCTTAAATAGGTCGGAGAGGGGGCGTAAGAGGAATTCCTAAAAATGGTGCCACCATTATGTGAGAGAAGTGAGAAGGGTGGGGATCGTTCTTTCTCAAAAGGGGGATAGAGGTGACATGGTGGGGGTCATTCGGCTCATTATGATGAGAGGAGATTATCCTCCAATTATCTCATGTAGATAATGCGGGACTCGGGCTTGCGAGATGGTGATCGAGTTGGTCGATCAGTTACACTAAAGGTCGAGTCTTGTAGGAGGTTAGGGATGATGTCCCTGTCGTTAGATCTTCATCCAATCTGTGGTGGTTAGATCAGGAGGCCAAGATATCTTATCTCATAAAGCCTTCTACACCTAAGATAAAGTGATGAGTGTGACACATAATGTCACATAATAATCTACAACTTAGGTCATTGGCTTTAGATGTTATTATATGCATCTAATATCAATTGCTCATAACTCCCAAATGATTTATCCAATTAGAAAAAAAATTTAAACAAATCTTTATGATGATGTTATCTAGCCATGGTATAAAATTGAGTTCTAAATTCGAAGGTTGACTATATAAAAATGTCAAGGTATCATAATACATATAACTTACATTAATAAGAAACTAGGGTTTGGTTTATATCGCAACGGGTAATTCCTTTCTACTCAAAATGTGAGGAGGATGGTTGACACAATTTTTAGGCAAAAAACAAAATTATAAGAGAGAGAAAAATAATGTAAAAACTCACTCTATCACATTATCCCCAACTTTTTGAGATTGTGTCCTCAAAATTCAAACAGCTTGAAAGAGATGTGGATATTTTTGCTCGACATAAGGCTTGATATCTCATGTGGCATCAGTCTAATCATGGTGGCTCTAGAGGACTTTCACCATATATATGTGCCAATTACTATGAAGCTCCTTTGTCTTGAAATCAAGAATTCTGACTGGAGACTCAACATAAGATAGATTATCTTTCAGTTCAAGAGGCTCATGATTCAGAATATGACTGGGGTCTTTGACATAGGGTTTCAAATTTGATACATGAAAGACATTATGAATGGCACTATATTGAGGTGGAAAAGCAAGATGATAGGCACATTCACCAATGCTTTCTTGGATATCAAAGGGTCCAATATAGAAAGGACTGAGCTTCCTCTTATTCTTGGCCAAAGCTTGAATAGGTCACATGAGATCAACGGAGGTCTCACAAGGACCAGAGGATCGCTGAGTCGTCATGACAACTATTGCCGGTGAGACGCACTACTAATTTATAGGACATGACAAACCAGGTTGATTCAGGGTGAACTGGGTATTGAGAAAGGATCATAGGGAATCATGGATGCTTACCCGAGTCCCAATTTTGCTAGAGGTCTGGTGGAAAGAAGCGGGGATCCTGGGTCATTGGAGATGAAGCATGAGTTGGTCTAGTGCTCTTGCGACACCAGGGGTGGAATTAAGGGAGGAGGAAACTAGCTTCTAATCATACGATGCCATCCATGGCCTTTTATAGGCGGGAGGGAGGCCAGAGGCCCCTCTTTGGTTCACCAATGGGGAGGAAAAGGAGGCCCTAATTGGGCATTTTGTGACCAGGGTAAGATGGAATGCGAGTAAAGGCTTGCTAGAATTGGGAGAGAGACGAAGCAAGGGGGGAAGAAATTTTGTGAAATAGATGCTTGTAGAGGGAGAATGGGAGGATCGATCAACTGCCAAAAATGGTTTCTATCCAGAGGTAGTTGACGACTTTTAAGTCATTGGATTGGGTTGTGTTCTAAATGATCAAGTTTCAGGTGTCGAATGGCTCGCGTGAGAGATGTGTAACGTGTGACGTGAATTAATTTCACAATGTTGTTTTTAATGCATTGAATTAATGAAATTGTATTAGACACTATAGTTACATTATATTCCAACAAATCTAATTCATTTGTGTGGTCAAGAAAGGGTGAATTAATCTTAAATTTGAACCATATGCCCATTTTAAAGTCTAGAATATTCCTATGTCTTTAAACCTCATTTTTATTCGCGTTTTGTGTCATGCCCGCATCCCGCGATTACCAGTAATCATGAAATTTGGGCATGCGTTTGAGGATTATACTTAATACAAAGTACACTCCCTTACTTTTTTTCTTTTGTTTCAAACTCTTTGTTTTCTCACATCCAATCATATAAACAAACTTTACAAGAGAATTAAACTTTGATTAATCTAATATGATCTCAACTCTAATAATACACAACCATACATTCATTCTATTTGTCACACTTCCATGTACATATGACATGATAATTAGATACATTCTCTCTAATTAAGGAAACAAAGATACAAAACACCATTTACAACTCTCTCACATCTATACAAGGACCTAGAGTGACAGGGACCGACTGAACTTAACTAATCTCATACTTAACTCATGTGGTAGATCTACTGTGATTCTTTGATCTTCTTTAAGTCCACGTGGTTTCCCTAAAAATTGTGAGTGGAGGGGTGAGCCTACTTGTTGAGTGAATGAGTACTTCAAAGAAACAGTATGAAACATTGATATAATGACAAGTATACTTTTGAGCAACTGATATCAATTATAATAGCAGTAATCTTTAAAGAGACTAATTTTTCACAAACATAAATATGGCACAATACTATAGACATCTACAAGATTGAATCAATATATGAACATGATTGATTGATTATAAAGAGAACTAATAACTGAGAAACATACAAAGAATAATTGAATAATTGCGCACACTTGTTTAACCTCTCATTCATCTTATTATGCCCTGAACCCACATGAGGAGTTCCACAACATGTGAAAGAATCACAACAAGCTACGATCTCACTATACAAGGTTTAGAAGCATGTACGGGTTCCTAAGCCTATTTCTTGAGTAAGACCCCATCTGTAGCTGGCCTCGGCACGTCTGCCTCTCGACAGCTAATAGGAGCGGCTGGATATCTCAAACTCCACCTGTCAACCTCAGTACTCAGGCGGCGTGTCAAAGCCCTCATGTGTATTGTGCATCAGTGGACCTACTGACCACTGATCACTTGACATGTAACACTGGTATCACCGACATCCCTAGTTGTTGTTGGGTACCAAACAATTGTAAGGAGTCTGCCCTACTGGTCAATACCCCTGCACCCTACCACTGATCACTTATATGAAGGTATTATGTAATTACCATGATTTATTGAGCATGCATGTATTTATTGCATTTCTTTTAGGGTTATTAGTCCTAATTAGCCATATTAAGCAAATTACATGATTTCGTACATCACCATGGCCCTATCTAACATCACATGCATTATAAACATTATTATGGAGTTACTGACATTTTTCCATAATTTTATGTCATCATTTGCTATTTATTATCCACTAAACAAGCATTACACATCTTTCATGATATCATTGAGATTTGAGCATCAAAAGCCTGATATTATAGTTCTAGGTTGTTCTACACATTTTTCTGAGAATTTTGGTACCTTATTTATATTTTTCTGGTAATCAGACTATTTTCTACGAATTATGTAAGATCTGTATTTTTGTGAATGAAAAATACCTCTGTGGGCAATCATGCGCTGCCACGTGTCCACTTTAGGGCTGCACAGCTCTTGTTTGCCTTACTGGGTTCCGGCCGGTTCGGGTTGGATTAGATTCCTCCAGTTCAGGGCCTCTCCCTTTCTTTGTTTCTCACGCGATCGGGCTTGCTTGCTGCGGCCGATTCGCGTCTCTCTTCTCCCACGACACAGCGCCGCCGCCGTGGCTAGAGTAACGACGAGAAAGGCCGCCTCCTCCAGGTCTTCACCTACACCCGACGCCGCCCACCAAAACGAGCACCGCCGCCGTCCTGTAGCAGAGCCCCCGCAAGGTATCGGCTCCTCCGTCCTCCTCCTCGGTCTTCTCTAGTGCCTACAACCTTGAGGTCGCCGCTCCTCTGCACAGGCCGCCGCTCCTCTACACACTACGTGTGTCCTCCTCGACACCGACCTGCACGATGTCGCATCTCTCTATGATCTACGTCCTCCTATTGTGCTCCTTCACTGCTTAGATTAGGCTGGAAGCGACTCATGTTCAGGCTACATAGCTCTAAATCCAAGAGTTCTTGGTTGTTTGATGCGTGTGCGACTTCCACCACCACCGAGATCCTCCTATCTTACGAGCTATCAATAGTGTTTATCCGCCAGACTCTCCTCTTCGACACATGCTCAGACACCTCCCACTGTTTCATGATACGTTAGATGTGTGATGTGGCAAGATCACCACTTCCAGCCACCCTTAACGCTCCTAATCGGGTTCCCTGGTGCAGAGACGACGGAGTTCTACAACATGGTACCGTCATCTATTCTCGGCGATGGCGTTCCTTGTTCCTGGACTAACTTTTGGTTGTGGTGGAGCAAGAAAAGTAAGGAACAAGTGTTCTCCCCCTACCAGTCTCCTCACGAGCCATGTCCCTAGAGAGGAGCCAAACTGTAGCTTTGAGTTAGTCAAGGAAACTGCAAGCATAGTTATTCTCATCCACACACATGTTTCATGGTCATGGCTTAGAGTCTGGACCATAACTGCTCCACGTCTCAGCCCCCACAATTCAAACATTGAAGGTGAGGTGTTGGTCCTTGGATCCATCACCAACGGTCTGGGTCAAATCCAACTACAAGCTGATCCGTGGGACTAGCCAGGTCGTGTGACATGTCATGGGTGATCAACGCCTAAGCCCCATAAAACAACAACATAACATACATTATTTGATAATATTGAAACATAAATATCCTTCTCTAGGAACCTTAATTGATTATGAACTTTGAACAATTGCTTTATTATCATCCAAGCTACATCTCACCAAATCTTGGTCTCAATATATCGATATTTAGCCAATCAATTAAAACTTCAAAAAAAAGAATAAGATAAGAGATCTTAATGTTGGTATCAAACACTCAAAGTTTTCCAAAGTAGCCTTGGAACTCTTAGTGCCACTCAAACATTGAATTCACTTATGCGATTAGACATCTAAAAGTTCACTCCATCACATCCTACACTCCTTAAAAGATATTTCGTCCTCGAAATTAAGCCAGAAAACCCACTTTGTCACATCATATACATCTTAAAGGAACTTTCATCCTCGAAAGTAAACCATACTCATACTTCCAGGAAAAGCCTTACCTTGCCTTCATCCACATGTAGGCACTATTCTAGGTGTAACATATCCAAACCACTCTTAGGAGGTTTTGAAAGCATCTAGGGTGAAACCTCACTTCGTAGAAGGCTCAACAAGGGTTTAGAAGCTTAGATTATGTCATTACATATCTCATATATTAAGGGTTTCTCCCTTATCTTAACTCATGCATTATTATTCAACATCATACTAACATGTTCCACAGAGGTTAACTAAAGTTAACCGATTATATCAAGGTGTCATAAACATATTATTGAGTTAATTTGTTAGAACATGTTCAACATTAACATATGCCTTTTAGGAGGGAGTTAACTAAAGTTAACCCACTTTATCCATCTGAATTATATTGAGGTGTCACCATCATTATGTTGTGCTAACTTGCAACTATAGTTTTATCATTATTAAGCATTACGCTTAACACTTTGTGTAACATATTTCATTCATATGGTCTTATTTCATTGTTCATAATAAATTGCAACAGTTACTAGTGATTTCATCACATGATTAACTAACCATATCACTTTATCATCATTATTCATGTGTATGGTTAACTATTTATGCATTCATATTTATTAAAGCATCTCGAAGTTTCCATCATGCCATATATCACATCTTGATATTAGATTGCATCCTGACAATTATTATATCATGGTTGTGCTAAACAAACTTATATAAGTGGCTCGTGAAACATATATCAAAAGTTTATCTAGTCCAAATGAGGTTCTCTTATCCCATATCATGAGGGCAGTGCCATGCTCAGTCTCTCTAAGCTCACTCAACTCTATGAGTATCTCATATGCACATACTTTATCTTTCCTCTCAGTCTATGGTTCTCGGGTTACCTCATTGGCACTAGTCGATTGCTTTACTGGATCTAGCCACATAAGCACAAACCAAAACATGGTATGACATCCTCTTCAGAGGTTTCTACCCATGAGACATCTTACCCAACACTTTCTTATACAAGCAACCACTAGATTCCTATGCGGGAAACCACCAACTCGAGCATGAGACTGTACAAAAACTAACATAGCTACCTCCTCCAGGGTCTTGGGCTCTCTCCCTCACCCAGATGGAAGGCACTCATATTCATATTCATATATGCACATGTATCCAACCTCTCTCTATCTCTAGGGTTTGGTCCTCCCAAGGACATCTAGGGTTCAGCAAGACTATAGGAATCATGCATAAAGCAACTCATCTCAATCACTTAGGAGTAGTCTAGTTTAGGACATATCATATCACATATCTCATATATTTCTCATATCGTGGAGTCTAGGTTCTCTGACCTTCTCCCTGTGGGTCTCGCTCTCTCTTGAGCTAACCCCAAAGCTGGTCCTAACACTAGAGGTCCTCCTTTGTAAAAGAGTTTGAGGCTAAAGCTGACTCACAACTTGTCTCGGCTTAACATATCTTATCTCATAGAAGAACTTATACTTGTATCATCAAAACTTATCTCAAATCCTCAAACTAAACTTAAGTCTTCAAAGACAAACATAAATCATCTTAACTATCTTATATCATCTATGTAAGACTCACATCATATAATTAAAACTTATATCATCTATTCTATCTATCATATATTCCAACAAGGCTCTAGACATCTAATCTAGAACTACTCTCTCTTCTAGACTGATGTCATTCACTTTCACTTAGGTTGCATGACCACCTCCTACTCGTACATGTGTGGGGACACATTTTTATAATACATATACATAATAAAATATTATATAGTTTTTCTCCGATAAAACAAGCGTCAGAGAAAACTATCAAGGTTCGATCCATTTGGAATCAAAAACCAAATCCTGAAAATGAGTGTCCCACACATAGTAGAGAGTACAGTGTCATGAAAACTAGTGAAAAGGGTGAGAACATGGTGTAGACTAGTGTAGCTACTCTAGACAACGTGCACAATATGTCTAGGGTTTCTCTTCCCTTGATGCACGTCATTTCCAAATAGTGCAACGTCCCATACCATTGCACTACAAGGAAAGAACGGCATCTAAGGACTTGCTACTCAACAAGCACCAGTCTAGACCTAGTTCTTGGACATCTAGGTGCTAACCTAGAGGCTAGGTCAGATCTAGTCTCTAAAAGACGACTAATCTAACCCTAAAGATTATTAAAGTTCAAGGTTATTAAGTTATTAGTTGCATAATGAGCGAATGTCAGGCTTTGCTATTGTTCATGCTCTGATACCATCTGTGACATCCCCGAATTTTCTAAAACTTAATCTGATGTGTGAAGTCTAAATTGAAACCTCACCTCAGTGAGAATCCCAATTTAAACATCCCACACAAGGCTAAGAAGAAGAACATCAGAGGAAGTTAGAAAGAAACACAATAGCACATGTACATGAACAATAAACAAACCATACACACATGTTCACCATTCAACATATAATTACAACATGAATTGTTACAACATTTGATATTAAATATTGAACAACAAACTACTCAACATATACATGTACTATAGCTAAACTACAAGATCTTAAGACAACAGGTCCACCTGTACATCAGCTCGCTATACAACTCTCAACTATCCTGGATCTTCAAAACATAACCACAACCTGAACAAAAGATTACATGCGGTACACGTCAGCACAATATTTCATGAATATTGTACTGAGTATGCCTACCTGTCTTTTATTTACCTCTCATCATATCTTGGCAATAAGATAAAACTAATATACTTGGAAGTAACAGAAGAATATAAGAAAAGCATATACTTGCGCAAAGATATTCATTAACGAAAGAGAACACATATTTTAATCACATTTTCCATTATATATCAAGGCCTTTATGATCACTACCAAAGAGTTAGATCATCTGTTCAAGGTGGCCACTACCAAAGAGTTGGGTCCAAGCACACTGCCTAAGAGTTGGTGCTTCCATATGTACAATGTGACCACTACCAAAGAGTTAGGTCACTTCCAAGCACACTGCCAAAGAGTTGGTGCTTTCATATAATGGAACATATATATTATGTTTGATGTGTTCATAGCAAAAAGTATGGAAAATCATGCAACATATCATACAAGAACAATCATTTCATCCAATATCATATGCCAAGTATTTTACTACACATATAACACAAGCATATTGTATAATAAGCCATGTAAGAGGTAATAGCATACCTTCCAAAGAGACAGACATACTAAACACATATCACTGATGTCAACTATAAGCTTGGTCAAACCTGATCAAAACAAGACCATATACTATCATCAGGTTCTCATCTTATTATGTCTCATCTTAACCCTAATTATGTCCATTAGGGTTTCTCTTAGTTCATTAGGATATTCAAATAATTACTTGTCTTATCTTCTTGTAATTACGTTACTAACATTATATTCCAGATTAGGATACATAATCTGAATATCATGTTCTGTATCATTCTTTATACAGATTAAACCTAGGGTACATGTATTGTACAAATTAGGATTTCATTTTATATATTAAGGGTCATCTTCATATAACATGAATTTTATGCATCTAACTGATATCCAAGTTACATATTAGCCTCACATTACTGATATGAAGGTATTCTGTAATTACCATGATTTATTGAGCATGCATGTATTTATTGCATTTGTTTTAGGGTTATTAGTCCTAATTAGCCATATTAAGCAAATTACATGATTTCGTACATCACCATGGCCCTATCTGACATCACATGCATTATAAACATTATTATGGAGTTACTGACATTTTTCCATAATTTTATGTCATCATTTGCTATTTATTATTCACTAAACAAGCATTACACATCTTTCATGATATCACTGAGATTTGAGCATCAAAATCCTGATATTATAGTTCCAGGTTGTTCTACACATTATTCTGAGAATTTTGGTACCTTATTTATATTTTTCTGGTAATCTGACTATTTTCTACGAATTATGTAAGATCTGTATTTTTGTGAATGAAAAATACCTCTATGGGCAATCATGCGCTGCCACATGTCCACTTTAGGGCTGCGCAGCTCTTCTTTGCCTTTCTGAGTTCCGGCCGGTTCAGGTTGGATTAGATTCCTCCGGTTCAGGGCCTCTCCCTTTCTTTGTTTCTCACACGATCGGGCTTGCTTGCTGCGGCCGATTCACGTCTCTCTTCTCCCACGACACTGCGCCGCCGCCATGGCTGGAGGAATGACGAGAACGGCCGCCGCCTCCGGGTCTTCACCTGCACCCGATGCCGCCCACCAAAATGAGCACCGCTGCCGTCCTGGAGCAGAGCCCTAGCAAGGGATCGACTCCTCCGTCCTCCTCCTCGTCCGCTCTAGTGCCTACAGCCTTGAGGTCGCCGCTCCTCTGCACAGGCCGCCGCTCCTCTGCACACTGCGCGTCTCCTCCTCGACACCGACCTGCACGAAGTCGCATCTCTCTATGATCTACGTCCTCATGTGGTGCTCCTTCTCCGCTTAGATTAGGCTGGAAGCGACTCATGTTCAGGCTCCATAGCTCTAAATCCAAGAGCTCTTGGTTGTTTTCCGCATGTGCGACTTCCACCACCACCGAGGTCCTCCTATCTGACGAGCTATCAATAGGGTCTCTCCACCAGACTCTCCTCTTCAACACATGCTCAGACACCTCCCACTGGTTCATGATACATTGGAGGTGTGATGTGGCAAGATCACCACTTTCAGCCACCCTTAACGCTCCTAATCGGGTTCCCTGGTGCAGAGACGGCGGAGTTCTACAACATGGTACCGTCATCTATTCTCGGCGATGGTGTTCCTTATTCCTGGACTAACTTTTGGTTGTAGTGGAGCAAGAAAAGTAAGGAACAAGTGTTCTTCCCCTACCAGTCTCCTCACGAGCGATGTCCCTAGAGAGGAGCCGAACTGTAGCTTTGAGTTAGTCAAGGAAACTACCAGCATAGTTATTCTCATCCACACACACATTTCATGGTCATGGCTTAGAGTCTGGACCATAACTACTCCACGTCTCAGCCCCCACAACTCAAACATTGAAGGTGAGGTGTTGGTCCTTGGATCCATCACCAACGGTCTGGGTCATTTCCAGCTACAAGCTAATCCGTGGGACTAGCCCAGTCGTGTGACATGTCATGGGTGATCAACGCCTAAGCCCCATAAAACAACAACATAACATACATTATTTGATAATATTGAAACATAAATATCCTTCTCTAGGAAACTTAATTGATTATGAAATTTGAACAATTGCTTTATTATCATCCAAGCTACATCTCACCAAATCTTGGTCTCAATATATCGATATTTAGCAAATCAATTAAAACTTCAAAAAAAGAATAAGATAAGAGATCTTAATGTTGGTATCAAACACTTAAAGTTTTCCAAAGTAGCCTTGGAACTCTTAGTGCCACTCAAACATTGAATTCACTTATGCGATTAGACATCTAAAAGTTCACTCCATTACATCCTACACACCTTAAAAGATATTTCGTCCTCAAAATTAAGCCAGAAAACCCACTTTGTCACATCATATACATCTTAAAGGAACTTTCGTCCTCGAAAGTAAACCATACTCATACTTCCAGGAAAAGCCTTATCTTGCCTTCATCCACATGTAGGCACTATTCTAGGTGTAACATATCCAAACCACTCTTAGGAGGTTTTGAAAGCATCTAGGTTGAAACCTCACTTCGTAGAAGGCTCAACAAGGGTTTAGAAGCTTAGATTATGTCATTACATATCTCATATATTAAGGGTTTCTCCCTTATCTTAACTCATGCATTATTATTCAACATCATACTAACATGTTCCACAGAAGTTAACTAAAGTTAACCGATTATATCAAGGTGTCATAAACATATTATTGAGTTAATTTGTTAGAACATGTTCAACATTAACATATGCCTTTTAGGAGGGAGTTAACTAAAGTTAACCCACTTTATCCAACTGAATCATATTGAGGTGTCACCATCATTATGTTGTGCTAACTTTCAACTATATTTTTATCATTATTAATCACTACGCTTAACACTTTGTGTAACATATTTCATTCATATGGTCTTATTTCATTGTTCATAATAAATTGCAACAGTTACTAGTGATTTCATCACATGATTAGCCAACCATATCACTTTATCATCATTATTCATGTGTATGGTTAAGTATTTATGCATTCATATTTATTAAAGCATCTCGAAGTTTCCATCATGCCATATATCACATCTTGATATTAGATTGCATCCTTACAATTATTATATCATGTTTGTGCTAAACAAACTTATATAAGTGGCTCGTGAAACATATATCAAAAGTTTATCTAGTCCACTGAGGTTCTCTTATCCCATATCATGAGGGCGGTGCCATGCTCAGTCTCTCTAAGCTCAGTCAACTCTATGAGTATCTCATATGCACATACTTTATCTTTCCTCTCAGTCTATGGTTCTCGGGTTACCTCATTGGCACTAGTCGATTGCTTTACTGGATCTAGCCACATAAGCACAAACCAAAACATGGTATGACATCCTCTTCAGAGGTTTCTACCCATGAGACATCTTACCCAACACTTTCTTATACAAGCAACCACTAGATTCCTATGCAGGAAACCACCAACTCGAGCATGAGACTATACAAAAACTAACATAGCTACCTCCTCCAGTGTCTTGGGATCTTTCCCTCACCCAGATGGAAGGCACTCATATTCATATTCACATATGCACATGTATCTAACCTCTCTCTATCTCTAGGGTTTGGTCCTCCCAAGGACATCTAGGGTTCAACAAGACTATAGGAATCATGCATAAAGCAACTCATCTCAATCACTTAGGAGTAGTCTAGTTTAGGACATATCATATCACATATCTCATATATTTCTCATATCGTGGAGTCTAGGTTCTCTGACCTTCTCCCTGTGGGTCTCGCTCTCTCTTGAGCTAACCCCAAAGCTGGTCCTAACACTAGAGGTCCTCCTTTGTAAAAGAGTTTGAGGCTAAAGCTGACTCACAACTTGTCTCAGCTTAACATATCTTATCTCATAGAAGAACTTATACTTGTATCATCAAAACTTATCTCAAATCCTCAAACTAAACTTAAGTCTTCAAAGACAAACATAAATCATCTTAACTATCTTATATCATCTATGTAAGACTCACATCATATAATTAAAACTTATATCGTCTATTCTATCTATCATATATTCCAACAAGGCTCTAGACATCTAATCTAGAACAACTCTCTCTTCTAGACTGATGTCATTCACTTTCACTTAGGTTGCATGAACACCTCCTACTCGTACATGTGTGGGGACACATTTTTATAATACATATACATAATAAAATATTTTATAGTTTTTCTCCGATAAAACAAGTGTCAGAGAAAACTATCAAGGTTCGATCCGTTTGGAATCAAAAATCAAATCCTGAAAACGAGTGTCCCACACATAGTAGAGAGTACAGTGTCATGAAAACTAGTGAAAAGGGTGAGAACATGGTGTAGACTAGTGTAGCTACTCTAGACAATGTGCGCAATATGTCTAGGGTTTCTCTTCCCTTGATGCACGTAATTTCCAAATAGTGCAACGTCCCATACCATTGCACTACAAGGAAAGAACGACATCTAAGGACTTGCTACTCAACAAGCACCAGTCTAGACCTAGTTCTCTGACATCTAGGTGCTAACCTAGAGGCTAGGTCAGATCTTGTCTCTAAAAGACGACTAATCTAACCCTAAAGATTATTAAAGTTCAAGGTTCTTAAGTTTTTAGTTGCATAATGAGCAAATGTCAGGCTTTGCTATTGTTCATGCTCTGATACCATCTGTGACATCCCTGAATTTTTTAAAACTTAATCTGATGTGTGAAGTCTAAATTGAAACCTCACCTCAGCGAGAATCTCAATTTAAACAACCCACACAAGGCTAAGAAGAAGAAGATCAGAGGAAGTTAGAAGGAAACACAGTAGCACATGTACATGAACAATAAACAAACCATACACACATGTTCACCATTCAACATATAATTACAACATGAATTGTTACAACATTTGATATTACATATTGAACAGCAAACTACTCAACATATACATGTACTACAGCTAAACTACAAGATCTTAAGACAACAGGTCCACCTGTACATCAGCTCGCTATACAACTCTCAACTATCGTGGATCTTCAAAGCATAACCACAACCTCAACAAAAGATTACATGCGGTACACGTCAGCACAATATTTCATGAATATTGTACTGAGTACGCCTACATGTCTTTTATTTACCTCTCATCATATCTTGGCAATAAGATAAAACTAATATACTTGGCAGTAATAGAAGAATATAAGAAAAACATATACTTGCACAAAGATATTCATTAACGAAAGAGAACACATATTTTAATCACATTTTCCATTATATATCAAGGCCTTTATGATCACTACCAAAGAGTTAGATCATCTGTACAAGGTGACCACTACCAATGAGTTGGGTCCAAGCACACTGCCTAAGAGTTGGTGCTTCCATATGTACAATGTGACCACTACCAAAGAGTTAGGTCACTTCCAAGCACATTGCCAAAGAATTGGTGCTTTCATATAATGGAACATATATATTATGTTTGATGTGTTCATAGCAAAAAGTATGGAAAATCATGCAACATATCCTACAAGAACAATCATTTCATCCAATATCATATGCCAAGTATTTTACTACACATATAACACAAGCATATTGTATAATAAGCCAAGTAAGAGGTAATAACATACCTTCCAAAGAGACAGACATACTAAACACATATCACTGATGTCAACTATAAGCTTGGTCAAACCTGATCAAAACAAGACCATATACTATCATCAGGTTCTCATCTTATTATGTCTCATCTTAACCCTAATTATGTCCATTAGGGTTTCTCTTAGTTCATTAGGATATTCTCATAATTACTTGTCTTATCTTCTTGTAATTATGTTACTAACATTATATTCCAGATTAGGATACATAATCTGAATATCATGTTCTGTATCATTCTTTATACATATTAAACCAAGGTTACATGTATTGTACAAATTAGGATTTCATTTTATATATTAAGGGTCATCTTCATATAACATGAATTCTATGCATCTAACTGATATCAGAGTTACATATTAGCCTTACATTACTGATATGAAGGTATTCTGTAATTACCATGATTTATTGAGCATGCATGTATTTATTGCATTTCTTTTAGGGTTATTAGTCCTAATTAGCCATATTAAGCAAATTACATGATTTCGTACATCACCATGGCCCTATCTGACATCACATGCATTATAAACATTATTATGGAGTTACTGACATTTTTCCATATTTTTATGTCATCATTTGCTATTTATTATCCACTAAACAAGCATTACACATCTTTCATGATATCCCTGAGATTTGAGCATCAAAATCCTGATATTATAGTTCCAGGTTGTTCTACACATTTTTCTGAGAATTTTGGTACCTTATTTATATTTTTCTGGTAATCTGACTATTTTCTACGAATTATGTAAGATCTGTATTTTTGTGAATGAAAAATACCTCTATGGGCAATCATGCGCTGCCACGTGTCCACTTTAGGGCTGCACAGCTCTTCTTTGCCTTTCTGAGTTCCGGCCGGTTCAGGTTGGATTAGATTCCTCCGGTTCAGGGCCTCTCCCTTTCTTTGTTTCTCACGCAATCGGGCTTGCTTGCTGCGGCCGATTCACGTCTCTCTTCCCCCACGACACAGCGCCTCCGCTGTGGCTGGAGGAACGACGAGAAAGGCCACCGCCTCCAGGTCTTCACCTGCACTCGATGCCGCCCACCAAAATGAGCACCACCGCCGTCTTGGATTAGAGCCCCAGAAAGGGATCGGCTCCTCCGTCCTCCTCCTCATCCGCTCTAGTGCCTACAGCCTTGAGGTCGCCACTCCTCTGCACAGGTCGCCGCTCCTCTGCACACTGCGCGTCTCCTCCTCGACACCGACCTGCACGAAGTCGCATCTCTCTATGATCTGCGTCCTCCTGTGGTGCTCCTTCTCCGCTTAGATTAGGCTGGAAGCGACTCATGTTCAGGCTCCATAGCTCTAAATCCAAGATCTCTTGGTTGTTTTCTATGTGTGCGACTTCCACCACCACCGAGGTCCTCCTATCTGACGAGCTATCAATAGGGTTTCTCCGCCAGACTCTCCTCTTCGACACATGCTCAGACACCTCCCACTGGTTAATGATACGTTGGAGGTGTGATGTGGCAAGATCACCACTTTCAGCCACCCTTAACGCTCCTAATCGGGTTCCCTGGTGCAGAGACGACGGCATTCTACAACATGGTACCATCATCTATTCTCGGCGATGGCGTTCCTTGTTCCTGGACTAACTTTTGGTTGTGG
The DNA here is from genome assembly GCA_963693085.1 of Alisma plantago-aquatica. Classification (NCBI taxonomy): domain Eukaryota; kingdom Viridiplantae; phylum Streptophyta; class Magnoliopsida; order Alismatales; family Alismataceae; genus Alisma; species Alisma plantago-aquatica. The sequence goes on along the minus strand of OY856410.1, from coordinate 123,249,165 downwards.
TGGAGCAAGAAAAGTAAGGAACAAGTGTTCTCCCTCTACCAGTCTCCTCACGAGCCATGTCCCTAGAGAGGAGCCGAACTGTAGCTTTTAGTTAGTCAAGGAAACTGCCAGCATAGTTATTCTCATCCACACACGTTTCATGGTCATGGATTAGAGTCTAGACCATAACTGCTCCACGTCTCAGCCCCCACAACTCAAACATTGAAGGTGAGGTGTTGGTCCTTGGATCCATCACCAACGGTCTGGGTCATTTCCAGCTACAAGCTGATCCGTGGGACTAGCCCAGTCGTGTGACATGTCATGGGTGATCAACGCCTAAGCCCCATAAAACAACAACATAACATACATTATTTGATAATATTGAAACATAAATATCCTTCTCTAGGAACCTTAATTGATTATGAACTTTGAACAATTGCTTTATTATCATCCAATCTACATCTCACCAAATCTTGGTCTCAATATATCGATATTTAGCCAATCAATTAAAACTTCAAAAAAAAGAATAAGATAAGAGATCTTAATGTTGGTATCAAACACTTAAAGTTTTCCAAAGTAGCCTTGGAACTCTTAGTGCCACTCAAACATTGAATTCACTTATGCGATTAGACATCTAAATGTTCACTCCATCACGTCCTACACACCTTAAAAGATATTTCGTCCTCGAAATTAAGCCAGAAAACCCACTTTGTCACATCATATACATCTTAAAGGAACTTTCGTCCTCGAAAGTAAACCATACTCATACTTCCAGGAAAAGCCTTATCTTGCCTTCATCCACATGTAGGCACTATTCTAGGTGTAACATATCCAAACCACTCTTAGGAGGTTTTGAAAGCATCTAGGGTGAAACCTCACTTCGTAGAAGGCTCAACAAGGGTTTAGAAGCTTAGATTATGTCATTACATATCTCATATATTAAGGGTTTCTCCCTTATCTTAACTCATGCATTATTATTCATCATCATACTAACATGTTCCGCAGAAGTTAACTAAAGTTAACTGATTATATCAAGGTGTCATAAACATAGTATTGAGTTAGTTTGTTAGAACATGTTCAACATTAACATATCCCTTTTCGGAGGGAGTTAACTAAATTTAACCCACTTTATCCATCTGAATCATATTGAGGTGTCACCATCATTATGTTGTGCTAACTTTCAACTATATTTTTATCATTATTAAGCACTACGCTTAACACTTTGTGTAACATATTTCATTCATATGGTCTTTTTTCATTGTTCATAATAAATTGCAACAGTTACTAGTGATTTCATCACAAGATTAACCAACCATATCACTTTAGCATCATTATTCATGTGTATGGTTAACTATTTATGCATTCATATTTATTAAAGCATCTCGAACTTTCCATCATGCCATATATCACATCTTAATATTCGATTGTATCCTTACAATTATTATATCATGGTTGTGCTAAACAAACTTATATAAGTGGCTCGTGAAACATCTTGGTAGTCTTAGTCCTGATCAACTACTCCTTGATCTAGTCCTATCCCTTGTCCTAAATCTGGGCGGTTGGGGTCACCTAGTAAGGGGATATAAAAGTATGTGTCAATTAAGGAGTTAAGACATTTAACAGTTTAAAAAAATGGCAGAGTAAAGGTTCTTTAAACTAAGAGATTTCAAAAGTATGTGGCAAGTATACAAAATAAGGATTCTGCCAACTCGAACAATAGTAAAATTTTGCATACATGATTTAATATGACTACATTAAGCCAATATAGGGTTTAGGCACGTACCTAACCTCAACTTCTAGGTGAGGGAGAATTTACACATTCCCAAGAACCTGAAAATATATATAAAGTGGGGGGGAATTATCACATTCCCTTGGGCGAATTTACACATGCCCACTATGGGAGGTTGTATATATGTACGATGCATTAGTTAATTAGTCATTTACATCATCATGCTAAAATAGTTCAATGGAAGATTTAAGAAATTGCTAACCTTTGCATGTGGGGTCCAAGGCCCAAGTATAATTGAAATGAAATAACAACAATTATTGAAACTAAGGTATAGGCTCATGCCACATTGTAAAAAAATAGGATTGGATAAAAATATGGACAACTTAGGGTTAGAATGCACATACCACACTTGAGATTCATAGATATCACTTTTCACCAAATATATATTTCCAATGTCACTTTTATCCTAGATACAAGGTTACATCTTATAGATTAGGGTTTTGTAATAAGTCTAGTGTAAAAACCCTAATTTTTGTGTCTTCTATATAAATCCTCAATTTTGGTTTGTAAAATAGGCCAAACGATTTGGTATATTTTTCTAATTAGGAAAACATATTTGTTGAGTCAATTTGCGGTTAAAATGAATTATTTATACATTTTAGGGCTTTTTAATAATTCATTTTGGATAATTGAAAAAACTTCCTTGAAAACTTCAAAATAATGCTCGGGAAACATTTTTATTGGATAGGGTTTCTGTCACGGGTTAACAACCTAACTCCACTGTACACCTCAGGCGCCAACATAAGGTGTACAATAGAGTTAAAATTTTCCGTCCCTGAGTGGATCAAACACATGAATATATAAATGCACCGAATAAAAAGCTTCCATACATAAACCAAATGTGTTCATTACATAGGGGCCTGATGGCATAGGAGTTCTACAGAAGAAACTTAATACATGAGAAACTAAATACAGAAGAAAAAGAAACATAATCTAAGAGTCCCATTTAGCTTTAGCATCCCCATGATAGATCTGATTTTTGTGAGCCAACATATAGAGTAGCAACGTCATCTTCCTTTCATCATAAGCATCATAAGCAGAAGGTACCTATAAAACATATGCAATTGGTACGCGTCAGCACAATATATAAATATATTGTACTGAGTACGCCTCTGCGTCATAAAATTTGACTCTCATCATATCTTGGCAATAACATTGAAAGTAACTTGGCAGTAATAAGCAATATGGTAAAGAAAATCATGCTAAAACTGAAAGAAAGTTTATTTACAACAAAGCACAAATATCTTTTAAGCATATTTTCCATTATATCTCAAGTCCTTTATGATCACTACCAAAGATTTAGATCATATGTACATTGTGACCACTACGAAAGAGTTAGGTCTGACCACTACCAAAGAGTTAGGTCGTATGTAAAGTGTGACCATTACCAAAGAGTTAGGTCATTTCCAAGCACACTGCCAAAGAGTTAGTGCTTTCCATATAATGGACAGAAATATATTATGTTTTCGTTTTGCAAAATATATATATATAAAGCAAACATCATCAAAGTTGGATACTCATATAGCTCTATTTCAAACAATACCATATGCCAAGTTCTTACACTATTTTACAGCCATACATTATTATAGGCCAAGTGAGAGTTAATGGCATACCTTCTATTCTGAAGTGGGGAGTCCAGAGATGCTCCTCACTGGTACCTTCGATTTCCTGAAATTATTGAAGACTTGGTATTTATTAGATATATTGTTCAAGTTACCCATATTCTAAAGAGTATATAAAAAGGCCCTTTATAGATTTGGAGTCATGAGAGTAGAGTACGGATCTTAGAGTATGGATTTGAGTCCAAGATTATTATTGTCACATCAGAGTAGATTCATAAGGTCAGAATCATGGTCTATAGATCATATTAATTTATTATGCATATTTTGGTAGGTCAAAATAGGGAAAGGAGTGATAAATAGGTTTTATTGATAATTGAGCCATAATAAAAGTATCTGATCTTTCCATAAAAATATAGATGCAAAAATATGATGATCACATGTTTTTGGTGATTTAAACAGGTTCGAGTATTTTCCAAATAATTAATCAAGATATACACAAAAATAAGCATGAGGATTTACTCGAGTCAGATTTAGGGTCAACAAATGTCAAAATCATGATCCTCGTATTTTTCTGATCAAAATAGAGTACTTATTCGTATTTTTCTGACACTCCTACTATTTTTTACGAATTTCTCAAGATTAGGTCATAAACTAGATTTTCGAGTTAATAATTGAAAACTAGAAAAACATGGACCGTTGGATGATTGGATCCAACGGCCAAGATCACGTTTGCATAAAAAGCAACAGGTTGAGGTGGATATTGGACCGCTTACTTGGAGAGCTGTGGTTTGTCCACTTGGATCGACGTGGACTCCTGTGATTGGCCCTGCTAGGCTCGAGCGGGTCCCTCCTTCCTCTAGCTCACGGCTTCACAGTAGGTGGCTGACACGATCTCCGGTGAGCCCTTGCTGGAGTCTGGGGCTTCCTCGTGTGCAGGTGGAGATCGGGCTAGCTTCGTGGGAGCTCCCCGCAGTTGGACGGCCGGTCCTCGGGTCATGGCTCCCCTGGGATCGTTGGGTCGGCTAGGAGACCGGCGAGCTACCAAGCTCGCGGCGGAGGAAGATGGAAGGGGGGATCAGCAGGCCAGCTACCTCAGCATTGAGGCGCCGATGGGCTGGAGGAGGGTAGTACAGAGCTCGACGAGCCGTCAGTGGTGAAGGAGGAGGCTGGGAGTAACCTGCCCAGTAGCTCGACGGCGGCGGGCAGGGCTGAGGTGAGGAAGCTTGAGCTCGGGGAGAGGGATGCTTGTTCCAGCTGAATTGATCCTCGAGGGGCGTCAAAGGGAGGTCGGTGAACGAGATGGTATGCTTAAATAGAGGTGGGGGTGCGTGAATCGCAAACGCCCAATTGGGCTCCGCGGTGGTTGGAGAACAGGTCACACCGACGAGGTCTTGGAGAGGGGTGCGGTCCTCTCCAGGGGTCGTGTGTGGGTTCGTCGGGTTTGTGGAGGTGAGGTGGAGGCAATGCCTTGGTTGTTTTCTCGTGAAGTGGTGTGGAGTGGCGAGGAGTGGTCTGAGGTGGCTGTAGCCACGTCCTCACGGGTCAAACGGAGGAAGAGGACGACTAGATGGCCGTCTGATCCACCCAGGATCCGTGGACGCGCCATCTGGTGGTCAGGGTGGCTCGCGAGGAGAGAGCCACAGGTTGTTGACGTCAGCGTCGTGAACCAAGAAGGAAAAATAACCAAAATCATAGCTTAATGATTGAAATTGTGACATGTATTGATCAAATATTACTAGAACTTGTAAAAAAATCGTAGAGGGAGCTAGGAATGTCCAAATGACATGAAATTGGACCATAGCTTCACCATAGCATACCCCACATGTTGGTAATGTTTGGGCTTGAAATTCTAATCTTTGAGTGACTAACTAATTTTAGGAGAATTAGGGTTTTGAAATATATTGAAGATTAAAGGAGCAAAGCATAAAAGAATTAGAAAACTCACTTTATCACATCCTACTAACCTTAAAAGAAATTTTGTCCTCAAAATTAAACTGGATGAAAGAGGTGAGGAAAACGTTGCTCCATGTCTGCTCGTAGCTCCCAGGTAGCATCTTCTGCATCGTGATGGTTCCACTGTACCTTCACCATTGGGATCTGCTTGTTCCTGAGCTCCTTGACCCTAGAGTCGAGAATCTTCGTAGGTTGTTCTAGATAAGAGAGATTCTCCCGCAACTCAAGCGGCTTGGGATTCAGCACATGACTACCATCCTTCACATATAGCTTTAAGTTGGATACATGAAAGACATTATGCATCATGATGTACTACGGAGGAAGAGCAAGTCGATAAGCACATTCACCAATGCGCTCCAGAACTTCAAAAGGACCCACATATCTCGGACTAAGCTTCCCCTTGTTCTTGGCTATGGCACGGATAGGTCTGATCTTCAAGAATACATAGTCGCCATCATTAAATTATTTGTCAGACCTGTGTGCATCTGCATATGACTTCTGACGATCCTGGGCCCGTTTCAACCTTTGCTTGATCAAGGACACCTTATCAGCATATAATTGTAACTCCTCGTAATTTATCATCTTCCTTTCTCCAACTTCATCCCAATGAAGAGGGGATCTACATGGCCTACCATAGAGAGCTTCATAGGGTGGAATATCAATACACGATTGATAGCTGATGGTAGTTTTACTTACCACTAAAAATCCTAGAGATGATGAGTCTCTAAGTTTAGCCTTGCTAGTACTATGGTAAGAACTCCACCCACATGTGCTAAGACATGTGGAAGTCTTATCGTAGTATAGTTAAGGGTCGAATCCTCGGGACAACGGTCTTGACGAAGTCAAGATGGAAAACGTTTAGCCTTTACTTAACAACTTAAAGATTGATATTTAGATCGAAAGTTTGATTTGGTTGTTTTAAACTAAGTACAAAGAAAGTAAAGCAAGAAAGTAAGTAAAGCAAGTAAAACTTAAGAGTTAACAAATGATGATGAATCACTGGGGTTAAGCAGGTATTTACCACCGCTACACATGCATTGTATATGTACTAAGCCAGACTTATAAGCTAGATGCATGGATGTTTCCACAAGACCGATGCCTTATAAGACAAGAGCGATGCGTTACATCCAAGGGTGTTCCACAAGACCGATGCCCACATAAGACAAGAGTGATGCATTGCACCCTTCGATGTTCCACAAGACCAATGCCCATATAAGAAAAGGGCAATGCATCTGATCCTCCAAGGGTTAAGTAACTCTCATGCGGTACATCACTACGCGTCACTGAAGGATGTAGTCTCCGAAGAGAGAATCTTACTCAACCTCAAGAAACGTGCATCTAAAACTAACAAGCGAGCGATAATTACCAAATCGAATAGCGTCTTTGTAGGCCTAGTTTCCGGTGAGGGATAACCTAGCTACGAGAAGTGCGGGAATGATACAACGCCAGCCATCCCGAACGAATGGTCACATGCTTTACATCATTCCCCTCGCAAAGTGTGTTCCTCGACTTACCAAAGGTCTCTTCCATACAGATGGGAGTGTGCCAGATGATAGTGAGTTTACTCTACTCTTTGAGATACACTTCTAGACACCGAAATGGATGTGTGGTGGATACACACACCAGAAACCAACACTAAATCGGTATTCAAGCCTCGATAGCGGTCGTAGACAAACCTCAACGAAAGACAATAAATGCATACAAGAACGTGGCCATCATTCAAGCATGTGTGAAACGATTTAGTATTAAAACGAAATGATAACATCTTTTTTACAGTACATAATACAAAACATGGGCAGCGGGGCTAGTCCCCGCGCCCCAGTGGATGGAACTACTCACTCCTCATAGAGGGAGCAATAAAGAAGGAGGCAAGAAGAGATAGAAAGAACATCATCTCCACTGAGGAGAGAAGGTTGAACCCTTGGTGGAGAGAGCAACGATCTCCACTCCTTGTAGCTTGCTTGATGACGGATCTTCTCCTCTCACCTTCCTTGTTGATGAGAGAGAAAGTAGCTTGCAATGGACGTGAGTCTCAGACCGGCAGCCTCGAGTGATGGATGGAGTTGTTCTGGTAGTGGAGAGACAACCTCTGGACGTCTGGACTCTCCTGTATGAACGGCCCTGAGGTCTTATTTATAGGCTTTGAGTGAGATCAAAACGGTTTGGAGACCGTTTGGGCTCAAACGGTCTTGGGACCGTTTGGCGTCAAACGGTCTTGAGATCGTTTGGCGTCAAACGGTCTTGGGATCGTTTGGCGTCAAACGGTCTTGAGATCGTTCGGCGTCAAACGGTCTTGAGATCATTTGGCGTCAAACGGTCTTGGGACCGTTTGGCGTCAAACAGTCTTGAGACCGTTTGAGCTTCATGCGGTCTTGGGACCGTTTGGCTTCACGCGGTCTCGGGACCGTTTGAACTCCATGCGGTCTTGGGATCGTTTGGCTTCATGCGGTCTCGGGACCGTTTGAACTCCATGCGGTCTTGGGACCGTTTGGCTTCATGCGGTCTCGGGACCGTTTGAACTCCATGCGGTCTTGGGACCATTTGGCTTCATGCGGTCTCGGGACCGTTTGAACTTCATGCGGTCTTGGGACCGTTTGGCTTCATGCGGTCTCGGGACCGTTTGAACTCCATGCGGTCTTGGGACCGTTTGGCTTCATGCGGTCTCGGGACCGTTTGAACTCCATGCGGTCTTGGGACCGTTTGGCTTCATGCGGTCTCGGGACCGTTTGAACTCCATGCGGTCTTGGGACCGTTTGGCTTCATGCGGTCTCGGGACCGTTTGAACTCCATGCGGTCTTGGGACCGTTTGGATCTACTCGACCCTTGGGCTGGTTTGTTCTTTTGTTATTTTTTTTGTGCTTTTTCTGCAATTATAAAAGGAAAAGTTAGTTTGATGATGTATTTACAAAAAGGGGTAAAATTAGGTTTAAGTACAATATAAATGTAGAAAGAGTATGGAAAACTAAAGAAAAAGACTAAGATAAACTACTAAAATAGGAGGTTATCACCCCCCCTAACTTAGAGTCTAGCTTGTCCTCAAGTTAGATAGAGCTGAGGCATGAAATGGCGCGGCGATCTTAATTAAAATTTCCGTACTCTTGCTTCAATTCTTGACCTGAGTTCCCCAGGGGTCGTATCTAGGCTTATTGCATGCCTTGATCCTTTTGGATTTCGAGAGTTGCTTGGATTTCAGGTTTTTCTGTATCTCAAAGTTTGCCTTGGGACCACATTTATTTTGTGCATGCTGTTGACTCTAATCAACTTTATACCTCTCTGGAAACCTATTGGAAGCTAGAGAGGGTATGAGGGTTGGCTAAAGGCTTTGAAGTGTAACTCCCCTTCGAGTGGGGGAGGGGCTGTCTATGCTTTTTAGGATCTCACTACCGGACACGACACATCTGCCTTTATGAGGGCAGCTGAATGTACCGGCTGGGCAAGTCCTTTATTAGCCTTTTCATATACTTGGAACTTTTAGGGTTTCACTACCGGACGCGACGCATCTGCCTTTGTGAGGGCAGCGGAATGTGCCGGCCGGGTGAGCCCTTTATCAGTTCTTTATATAGGTCCTTATTCGTGGCACAACTCTCATGATTTTATTCGTCTCTCTGGCTTTTATTCAAAAACTCACAGGCTTGGGTTTTGGGATGAGGATTTATTTTGGGCGGCCAAGCCTCTTTTATTTTGAAGAGAGGAAAGTTGTTCTTAAAGTTTTTCAGCATGCACTTATTTGGTTTGTGGTCCACTTGCAGAGCTTTTTGACTTGGAAGTTGCCTGATTTCCCTCTCATCCTTGAGATCTCGGCTTATTTCTGCCCTGATTCTGACCTATGGAGAGTCAGATAAAGAATTGGAGCAAAGATATCGGATCCATAGTGGATGGGGGTCGATAAATCGCCATTTGATGTCTAAATGCTAAATACTTGTAGAGACTAACATGATTCTAGAGTTAGTTGAGGTGATTAAAAAGAATTTGTAAAAAGAATCTTGAAAGAATAAAAAGAATTTGTAAAACAAAAGAAATGTATGGAAAGTGTTTAGAGAAAAAGAAGGGAGTATAGAAGTTGATACCTAGCCCTTGTCTAATGTATCCCCCCCCCTAACTTATCACACACTCTGTCCCCAGAGTGGCAAAGTGATAGGTTGAGAAAACATTAGAACAAGGGCTGCAGGGTAGGGTAGATTGTCGGTTGCCCCTGGAGAACGCAGTAGTGTAGATGCGAACTGCCCACGTAAGGCGTGGTAATCCACGTCCGTCATTTCCTCCACTGGTCTTTGGAGAACGATTATAGTGTACATCCAGTAGAGGACGTGGAAGCCGCAGTCGTTGGATTGTCGTATTTGCTGGGGGCATTTATGGCAGAAGGCGGGGCGGCTGAAGTGCTCAGTGTTGTATGCCCTAGTGTGCTGACTCAGAAGTTCGATTAATTTCATAGCACACTCCTTTGCCATTTCTTCTGTCGGCGTCTTGGGCGTTACGACGTATTGTCGTTGTCGGGCATTGAACTGGCTGTCGGAACTGTTGTATATTGTAGTGGTTCCGGTGTGGAGATTGGTTGCCAGAAGGAGCCAGTGCCCTTGATGTAGGATCGGTAGCATGATGAACTTCGGCGTTGTATGTTGAAGATATGCAATCAATGCTTCTATTGTGCCGAAGTTTTTCAGTTTGAGCAGATCGTCTTTCATGTACGGGGACGCCATATATGTATCGGGATTGTGTTGGCCAATCTGAGATTGGTAAGCGGCCATGAGGCTGCAAGAAAGTTGCCCCTTATCTTGTAAAGTCTCTCGCAAAGAATCAGCCATTACAATAATGTCTTGAGACATGAATACGATGCCGTCTTTTTCTGCGGAGAGTTTTGCCATGATTATGCGTATTTCAAGGTCGTTTAGACCCTTGCAAGAGTCGCGATCGAAATCAGGAAAAGTTGGTGTAGTTGTGTATGCGGGGTCTTTCTTGCTGGTGTCTTCTTTGGGCAACTTGTTTTGTTCTGACTCTTCCAGAACTTGGCGGAAAGGTCGCCGCTGTCGACGTTGCACAGCTGAGTAAAGATATCGTGGAACATCATCTGGTGACATAGTCGGATCGTTGAAAAATCTTCTGTCACAGATGAGTTCCATGGCGTAGCGTCCTCTTAGCGAATGGAAGTCTTCAGCTGCCAAGTCTGTGAATGGGATTTCCTGGTTAAGCGCTTGAATATGTCTGATGGTATAGAAGGCGCTGTCCCCGGATCCCGTGGTGGCTTGAACTGGAGGGTTAATGATTCTAAACCATGGTTGGCTCCAGTCTTGGCGAAGAGAAGGGCGTACAGCCCAGATTACTTTAAGCAGCCGGAAGGGTATACACCGAGCTTCACCTGCTGCGTCCCCGATAAAGTTAATTATGCCGGATGGTAGCTCGACGGTATTGAAGTTGTAGACTTTGGCGTCCCTTGCCGCGGTGTCCACTATCATAAAGAGCCAGTGTCCCGAGACTTGGAAAGGCAGCGTGATATAGCGTGCCTGACGTGCTAAACCGACACGCAGCCGCTCAATCGACCTCACCTGCAGGCTTTTGTGTAAAAGGCCAAGATACAGTGCAGGTGAGGCGTTGAAGGCTGGCTGTATCCGTTTTTTACTTTTATATATTTCTATACAGTTGGCGAGGAGGACACGAAAAATTGACAGTGGCATCGTAGACCGGGGTCGGAGGATGCAACGGAAATCTTCACGTGTCAACGTACGCCTGGTTTTTGTATTAATGTAAATTGTATCGTCCCCCGCTTTTGCATCGTCTACTATAGTGTTCAGGATGAAAATGTCCTGAGCATCTAAAGTAGAGATGGCTGTCCTGTTAAGATCATGCATTTATTGTGGAAGAGGGGGGGGGGGGCGGGGGGAGGTTTTGTGGTGGAGGGGAGGCGTGTTGTTCGAAGGCTTCTTCATGGCCTTTGATATTGTCATCCTGGTCGGAGGCGGAGTCAAGATCTTCGTCTGTATCTAGACTCACTCGGTCCGCGTCGTCCAGGTGAGGGGGAGAAGGTGTTGAATAGGGAAGAGGAGTTTTCGGCGAGGTAGCGCTGGTTACTTTTATGCACTGTTGGAGCTCAGCGAATGCTGCATCTTTGGCAGCTTCTCCCATGACCCCATAGCGGAGTAATCAAAGAATTGGTCCCCATAAGAAATGTTGACGTTATCGTGCTGTGGGGACTTGGGGTGATAGTCACTTTCCTGGTGACCTTTATCGGACCCTTTATGGGAGGGTCCTGCAGCATTCCCTGGATCTTCACCATCATCGTGCTTGTCTCCTGGAGGTGTGTCTTTATTGGAGTCAGCAGATGAATCGGAGTCTTCTTCTTCTTCATCATCATTGTCGTTGTCAGCCGCAGCTTCGTCTGTTTTCTTCTTAGTAGATGGCTTTTTACACCGCCGGTGAGTGGCATGTAGCTCATCGAAAGCCACCTGCAGATGCTCGTGTTTTTCGAGCAATGCGTCGTGGGCTTCTTTGAGATCTGTATATCTGTCCTCGGCGGAGAGGAGGCGTGCAGTCAGATCTGTGACTTGGGCACGTAGTTGTTGTATTTCATTGATGGTAGCCTCCTCTTGATGATGGTGGAGCTGCGTAATTGTTTCGTCAATGGTAGCTAGGCGCGAGCTTAGTTTGTCTTGGTTTTGCTCAAGCTTGCGGAGATTCTCTTGCAGAGGGTGAGTCTGGGTCGAGATCTCATCGACTTTTCTCGTCGTAGCTTCTTGCTGACGTGTTGCCCCAAGGATCAGGTCCGGCAGGTTGTTGGTGTGGCTGTTGATATGTTCAACTTGCCTAGCCACTTCATCCTGTCGTTGCTGAATACCTTGTAGGACGACAGGAAGAGCTTGATGCTGATTGTCGATCCTGGTTACCTGTTTAGTTAAATCCTGTACATAAGAAAAAAGAGAATGTAATAAGTTAGAAGGATCGGTGAGGAGGTGTCGGACAGCGTCAAATTGACGGCCGAATTCCTCACCGATGTTAGTAAAGGGGGCCCCAGAGGCGGAAGGGTGATGTGGCTGGGGCCTATGTGGGATGGTGGTAGTGTCTTGCGGAAAAGACACTGATGAAGGCCCGAACTGCGTAGTGACTGTTGATGAGGTCACCAGCGGTGTCGGGGTGGTGGCGGATGTGAAGAGTGGTGGAGTTGATGATGAAGGGGTGGGGATTGTGGATGGTAATGGAGAGATGGTGAAGTCGGGCATGGAGGTGAAGAAAGGTAAGCCCGATGTTGGGGTGGGTGAAAAAGTGGATGTGAATGCTGATGTGGATGTGGAGGCGAAGGTGGTGAAATCAGGCATGGAGGTGGGGAAGGGGAAGCCTGATGTTAGGGAGGGTGGAAAGGTGGATGTGAATGCTGGCGTGGAGGTGGAGGTGAAGGCGGTGGTGGGAGCAGTGGAGAGCTGCTCGTGTAGACTCTGGATGAAAGAGTCAAGGGAGGATGTTGTGAGAATTTCATCGTTGAAATGCTCATCCTCCGGGTTGGGGCGGGATGTTGGCGTCTCCGACAGCTGCTTGGCCTGTAACAATCTTCTAGAGAGCCGTTTGACAGGGATTTTTGTAAGTCGTGCTGTCGGGGCTGTAATACTCATCTCGGTTGGGCCCGCAGTTTTTTCTTTCTCGGCGGGTTTAACCGAAGCTAGCAACTTAGTAAGCTCGTCGTCAGAAAACAGGAGCTGTGTCATGTCATAGTGTGCTAGCTCTGGTAGCGGAAGGAGGGTTCTTGAAGATTTAACCATCGGGCAGAATACGTAGTGTATTTTCCCATCCTTTTCTTTGATTATGAACGAGTTTTTCAGAGATTGCTCGTTCGTAAGGATGTCGCCCTTGATTGGCGTGCATTGGGGTAGTAGCCTGTCCATCTTAAGGAATTTTATTATGGAAGTGACATGGCCCCCCAAGCAGATCTCTTTCCCTATTAGGGCAGCAGAAAATTTCTGGACCATCAATCGTCCAATGTTTACTGGCTTGTCATTGAGGATAGACCAGAGGACAAAGAGGTCAGATATTGTGACGTTTCCTCCTTCCGATCTTGGAAAAAGCGCGCCAGATAGGATTTTGTGCAAAGTGCGCACAAATCCGGAATGTATGTTGGACGCTTTACAGGTTTTTGCGTCGTAGGTGGGAAGTTCGGTTAAGCTTTTCCAGAATGTATGGCGGTTGAATTCTAGGTGATCGGTTCCCACTAGCTTGGCCTTTTGTAGCTGCTCCGTGTCGTCGATGAACATAGAATTCAGCATATTTTCTGTCAAGACGACATCGCTACCAAAGATCTGGGTGACAATTCTTCTGTCACCCCCATCCCATGACCTATCAGCGATGTCAACGGGCTCCTTTCTCAGAAAGGAGAAGAATTCCGCCGTAGGTTCAAAGTATGACACTTCAGGTAATGAGCACAACCTGGCGAGGTTGGCTTTCTGTAGTACGCTGAAGCTGCGATCTTGAATTCCCATTTTGACTAGTATGCTGGAGCAAACATACTTAGTCGGTTTGAGGGTTTTGTCAATGGAGATGGAAGGTTGTATGTATAGGTTTTGTGGTGGTGGAATTGGAGCGGTAATGGGAATGAAGGTGGTAGGGATAGTAGCTGCAGGGGTGATGGTGGAAGCAGCGTATGTGGATGGTTTGGCGAAGGGTTGGTCCATGGCGGATGAAGGGTGGACCTGTTTTCTTGTCCTTTTTGGAGGCTGCCCAGATGCAGCCTTTGCAGCCTTGCGTTTCCCTTCTGTCTCTTGGGCAGAGGAGTCCTCATCGGGGTTCGGTATGTAATCCGAACCTTCATCGTCGTCCGAAGAGACATTCTCAATTTCTTCTTCAGGAGCCTCACCCAGGCATTGGGTAAGGCGGGTTATTTCGCATAGGACGTCGATGATCTTGATTTTTGGAGGGACAACTCCAGTGGTGTTGTAGGTGTCCCTGATTTGCACGAGCTTTTCTCGCTCCTCCATCATCTGCTCCCTTGTCAGAGCAGGGGCAGATCCAGAAGTCTTGTTTGATGCCATTTCTGAAAAAGATACAAGTTTCTTAGTTAGAAAAGAGGATTGAAACAATTTAGATTAAGAAACAATTTAGAAGCTTCTTAGTTTCAGGACCGTTTGATTCCAAACGGTTTGAAGACCGTTTGGTCTCAAACGGTTTGACGACCGTTTGGTCCCAAACGGTTTCAAGACCGTTTGGTTCCAAACGATTTCAAGATCGTTTGGTCCAAATGGTTTGAGGGCCGTTTGGTCCCAAACGGTTTCAGGACCGTTAGATTCCAAACGGTTTCAAGACCGTTTGGTTTCAAACGGTTTCAAGACCGTTTGTTCTCAAACGGTTTGAAGACCGTTTGGTCTCAAACGGTTTCAAGACCGTTTGGTCCCAAACGGTTTCAGGACCGTTAGATTCCAAACGGTTTCAAGACCGTTTGGTTTCAAACGGTTTCAAGACCGTTTGGTCTCAAACGGTTTCAGGACCGTTAGATTCCAAACGGTTTCAAGACCGTTTGGTTTCAAACGGTTTCAAGACCGTTTGGTCTCAAACGGTTTGAAGACCGTTTGGTCTCAAACGGTTTCAAGACCGTTTGGTCTCAAACGGTTTGAAGAACGTTTGGTCTCAAACGATTTCAAGACCGTTTGGTCTCAAACGGTTTGAAGACTGTTTGGTCTCAAACGGTTTCAAGACCGTTTGGTCTCAAACGGTTTCAAGACCGTTTGGTCTCAAACGGTTTCAAGACCGTTTGGTCTCAAACGGTTTCAAGACCGTTTGGTCTCAAACGGTTTCGGGATCGTTAGGAAAACCGTTTGGAAAACGAAGAGTCGCAGGTTGCCGGCGCAGGGGAAGGCGAAACGGCGCGAAGGTGAGCGCGCCAGCGACCTCGACGATGACGAAGACGATAGGAAAAACGGTGACGGCGGTGGAAGCGGTGGAAGAATCGGAGTTTCTTTCGACAGCGACGGTGGTAGCGGAGAAAAAGACGTTGCGCGATGGTCGAGGAGACGGCGACTGGTTCAGTGGTGGTGGCGACACAATGGCGCGGTGACGAAGGCGACAGAGGAGTCGGAGAACTTCGTTCGATGACGGCTGCGATGGCGGTGTAGGAAACGTCGGCGTGAGCGGCGTGTTTGGAGTCGCCGGACTACCTTGCGGAAGAAGGTCGAACGAACGGGTGAGCGGCTAGGGAGAATGCAACAGTAGCAGGAAGAAAACTCTTCGCACGAACGCTCCGGAGAATTCGAAGATTCGAAGAGAGAAAGATGGAGTAGGGATGGTGTATATATATAGTGATTGGTTGGTGGTCTTTCGTATTCCAAACGGTTTTGAAGACCGCTTGGTCCCAAACGGTTTTGAGACCGTTTGGTCCCAAACGGTTTGAGGACCGTTTGGTCCCAAACGGTTTCGAGACCGTTTGGTCCCAAACGGTTTGAGGACCGTTTGGTCCCAAATGGTTTCGAGACCGTTTGGTCCCAAACGGTTTCGAGACCGTTCGGTCCCAAACGGGCTTAAGACCGTTTGGAGGCAACAAAAGGGGTTATATATTTTTATGTTTTTGAGTATATATATATTTGTATATTTTTTTTGTATTATGGTTTATGGATTTTTATGTTGTTTGTTTTATATATTGTTTTTGTAGTTTTTATTATGTAGATTTTTTTGTATTTTTAGATTTAGTAATAAAAGAACTTGAAGAAAGCAAAACAAAATTAAGAGAGAATAAAACTAGAAAATAGAGAAATTGATGTTCAGGTCTTGGGTTGCCTCCCAAGAAGCGCCTTGGTTTTATGTCGCTGGCTCGACGAAGCTAAAACTTGTTATACTGCTGGCATATTTAATTGTTGATCTTTGTTCAGCCCATGTTTCGGATTTAATTCGGGTTGTCCAGCGAAAGTGCCAGCCGAAGGCTTCAATTGTGCAGCAATCTGAGCAAGCTGTGTTTCAACTGCCTTTTGTTGGGCTTGTTGATTGGCCAGCATGGTTTGCTGAGATTGCAGCATCTGTCTTATTGAAGATAGCTCATCTTCCGGCTGCGTGGTAACATTCTTCTGAGAATTTTGTTGTTGGTATTGTTGAACATGCAATTGTGGGTGAAGCGGGGGGTGAGTGTACTGGTAGTAGGCTGATTGATTTCTAGGGTAGTTAACCCTAGGGAAGTTGTTTCTTGGATTCCCTTGATTGTTTGATAACCCAGGAGGCAACCTACTGTCAAATCCCCCTTGAGTCTGGTGTTGCGGGTTTGCAGTCCCAGAAGGGTTCCCATACTGGAATCCAGGATGGTTCCTTGGTTGACTGGGATTATAGTAGACTTGCCCGGGAATAGTATGGATAGAGTTTACTTGCTCCGGAGTCTGATCTTCAATCTGATTAGTGATGGCCTCATAGGGTTGTGGTGGTGGATGAAGATCCATCATCACACTATAGAGCATTCCGCAGGATAAGGTCGGATGATCTGATGCATGACAAGCTTCACAGGAACCTGTGACAGCTTTGACTTGATGCAGCTGCGGGGTTTGTTTCTTGTTGAATTCCCCTAGAGATGATTCAAGGGTTTGCTGTTTATGGGCGATTTCTTTCAGAGCCTCTGCTATTGACTTTAATTCCGTGGATTCCTCAGCTTTAAAGACTTTGAGGACGCCTTTTCCGGCTGTTCGCCCCCAGTTGGACTGGTTTTCAGCCCCTAAAGTGACAATCTTCCAGGCGTCTTCATAGTTTTTCCTCATGAAATTTCCTCCAGATGAGGAATCTAGGAACTGTTTAATGTCATCATTTACCCCCCGATAAAAGGTCTCAATCAGTTGATTTTGCGAAATCCCATGATGAGGGCATTTTCGATGAAGTTCTTTGAATCTTTCCCATGCCTCGGCGAGGGTCTCTCCAGGAAGTTGAGAGAAATGGTTGATCTGCCCTCTGATTTCGTAAGTAAGCGAGGGTGGAAAGAACTTCTCCAGGAATTTCTCCTCTAGAGGGGCCCAGGTGGTAATAATGGGTTCTCTATCCAATGAATTATACCAACTTAAGGCCCTTCCAGATAGAGTGAAATGAAACAGATGGAGCATTATTGCGTCGAAAGCAATGCCAGCTTGTGGGACCAGTCGGCATAATGCCTTAAACCGTTTCAGGTGATCCATGCAGTCGTCTCCAGAACTTCCAGAGAAAGAAATCCCTTGCATAATCTGAATCCATTGGGTCCGGATCTCGAAGTGTGGGATGTTAATGATCGGAGGCCGGACCGGATGGTTATCCTCGTAATTCTTCGGGACGGCGTAATCCCGAAGTTGCTTGTTTCTTAACGCAAGTTGAGCAGCAGCTTGCTCTGCTTGGATGCGTGCTTGTACTTCAGCTCGGATCTCAGCTTGCACCTGAGCACGAGTGTCAGCAATGAGTTGTGCTCGTTGTGCTGTTATGGCGGCGTTGACTCTTTCTGCAACAAGGCGTTGCTCTTCGGCCATCTGTCTGGCTCTTTGGCGGTTTAGTCTATTCCTTCGGTGAAAACTTCTTTCTACCTCAGAATCGTATTCTGGTTCAGGGGAGAATCCGATGTTATGCGGGGGTTGCATACACGTTTTCTACCTGAGTAGAAGGAAAATCTCAAGTTAGGAAAAATGGAAGGAAATGAAAAAGATCAAGAAATATTGGATTGGTTATTAAGAAAAAGTGTAAAATCCTAATCAACCAAGAAATTGGTAAGTAAAGACTAAAAAGTTCCGTTGTCCCCGGCAACGGCGCCAATTTTTGATGGTAGTTTTACTTACCACTAAAAATCCTAGAGATGATGAGTCTCTAAGTTTAGCCTTGCTAGTACTATGGTAAGAACTCCACCCACATGTGCTAAGACATGTGGAAGTCTTATCGTAGTATAGTTAAGGGTCGAATCCTCGGGACAACGGTCTTGACGAAGTCAAGATGGAAAACGTTTAGCCTTTACTTAACAACTTAAAGATTGATATTTAGATCGAAAGTTTGATTTGGTTGTTTTAAACTAAGTACAAAGAAAGTAAAGCAAGTAAAACTTAAGAGTTAACAAATGATGATGAATCACTGGGGTTAAGCAGGTATTTACCACCGCTACACATGCATTGTATATGTACTAAGCCATACTTATAAGCTAGATGCATGGATGTTTCCACAAGACCGATGCCTTATAAGACAAGAGTGATGTGTTACATCCAAGGGTGTTCCACAAGACCGATGCCCACATAAGACAAGAGCGATGCATTGCACCCTTCGATGTTCCACAAGACCAATGCCCATATAAGAAAAGGGCAATGCATCTCATCCTCCAAGGGTTAAGTAACTCTCATGCGGTACATCACTACGCGTCACTGAAGGATGTAGTCTCCGAAGAGAGAATCTTACTCAACCTCAAGAAACGTGCATCTAAAACTAACAAGCGAGCGATAATTACCAAATCGAATAGCGTCTTTGTAGGCCTAGTTTCCGGTGAGGGATAACCTAGCTACGAGAAGTGCGGGAATGATGCAACGCCAGCCATCCCGAACGAATGGTCACATGCTTTACATCATTCCCCTCGCAAAGTGTGTTCCTCGACTTACCAAAGGTCTCTTCCATACAGATGGGAGTGTGCCAGATGATAGTGAGTTTACTCCACTCTTTGAGATACACTTCTAGACACCGAAACGGATGTGTGGTGGATACACACACCAGAAACCAACACTAAATCGGTATTCAAGCCTCGATAGCGGTCGTAGACAAACCTCAACGAAAGACAATAAATGCATACAAGAACGTGGCCATCATTCAAGCATGTGTGAAACGATTTAGTATTAAAACGAAATGATAACATCTTTTTTACAGTACATAATACAAAACATGGGCAGCGGGGCTAGTCCCCGCGCCCCAGTGGATGGAACTACTCGCTCCTCATAGAGGGAGCAATAAAGAAGGAGGCAAGAAGAGATAGAAAGAACATCATCTCCACTGAGGAGAGAAGGTTGAACCCTTGGTGGAGAGAGCAACGATCTCCACTCCTTGTAGCTTGCTTGATGACGGATCTTCTCCTCTCACCTTCCTTGTTGATGAGAGAGAAAGTAGCTTGCAATGGACGTGAGTCTCAGACCGGCAGCCTCAAGTGATGGATGGAGTTGTTCTGGTAGTGGAGAGACAGCCTCTGGACGTCTGGACTCTCCTGTATGAACGACCCTGAGGTCTTATTTATAGGCTTTGAGTGAGATCCAAACGGTTTGGAGACCGTTTGGGCTCAAACGGTCTTGGGACCGTTTGGCGTCAAACGGCCTTGAGATCGTTTGGCGTCAAACGGTCTTGGGATCGTTTGGCGTCAAACGGTCTTGAGATCGTTCGGCGTCAAACGGTCTTGAGATCGTTTGGCGTCAAACGGTCTTGGGACCGTTTGGCGTCAAACGGTCTTGAGACCGTTTGAGCTTCATGCGGTCTTGGGACCGTTTGGCTTCACGCGGTCTCGGGACCGTTTGAACTCCATGCGGTCTTGGGATCGTTTGGCTTCATGCGGTCTCGGGACCGTTTGAACTCCATGCGGTCTTGGGACCGTTTGGCTTCATGCGGTCTCGGGACCGTTTGAACTCCATGCGGTCTTGGGACCGTTTGGCTTCATGCGGTCTCGGGACCGTTTGAACTTCAT
The DNA here is from genome assembly GCA_963693085.1 of Alisma plantago-aquatica. Taxonomy (NCBI): domain Eukaryota; kingdom Viridiplantae; phylum Streptophyta; class Magnoliopsida; order Alismatales; family Alismataceae; genus Alisma; species Alisma plantago-aquatica. Next base: position 123,229,286 of record OY856410.1, on the reverse strand, counting down.
GCGGTCTTGGGACCGTTTGGCTTCATGCGGTCTCGGGACCGTTTGAACTCGATGCGGTCTTGGGACCGTTTGGCTTCATGCGGTCTCGGGACCGTTTGAACTCCATGCGGTCTTGGGACCGTTTGGCTTCATGCGGTCTCGGGACCGTTTGAACTCCATGCGGTCTTGGGACCGTTTGGCTTCATGCGGTCTCGGGACCGTTTGAACTCCATGCGGTCTTGGGACCGTTTGGATCTACTCGACCCTTGGGCTGGTTTGTTCTTTTGTTATTTTTTTTGTGCTTTTTCTGCAATTATAAAAGGAAAAGTTAGTTTGATGATGTATTTACAAAAAGGGGTAAAATTAGGTTTAAGTACAATATAAATGTAGAAAGAGTATGGAAAACTAAAGAAAAAGACTAAGATAAACTACTAAAATAGGAGGTTATCAATAGCTATTGTTGTAGGCGAACTCTGCTAATGGAAGGTAGTAATCCCAAGATCCTCCCCAATCTAAGACACATGCTCTGAGAAGGTCTTCTAAGATTTGGATAGTGCGTTCTGAGTGGCCATCAGTTTGGGGATGATATGTTGTGCTGAAGTTTAACTGTGTACCCAGCTCATTCTGCACCTGCTTCCATAAGTGTGATGTAAACTTTGGATCTCGATCCGAAACGATAGAAACTGGCACTCCATGCAGCCGTACAATCTCCTATATATACAACTCAGCAAGCTCAGGAACCTTGGTCGTAGTCCGCATAGGTAAGAAATGTTCAGACTTGGTCAACCGGTCTACTATAACCCAAACCACATCATAACCCTTCCTGGTCCTGGGTAGTCCCACCACGAAATCCATGGTGATGTTTTCCCATTTCCACTCGGGAATTGGTAAGGGTTGCAATAGACCACCGGGACGTTGGTGCTCAGCCTTAATCTGCTGGCAAGTGAGACACTTAGAGATAAACTCAGCGATATCGTTCTTCATTCCTCTCCACCAAAAGTGTCTCTGCAGGTCCTTATACATCTTAGTAGATCCAGGATGTATGGAATACTTAGACCCATGTGCCTTTTGCAGGATACGCTTCTTAATCTCTGACTCTTCAGGTACCCACATCCTATGCTTGTACCTTAGTCCACCTTTGATACCAACAGATAGATGTGCCTGGGGCTTTGCCACTAGAGCTGTCATCTCCTCCAAGCTAGGGCTGTTCTTTTGGGATATCAGGAGTTCAGAAAGAAGACTAGGAATAATGTTGATATTCGCCAAAATAATAGAGCTAGATTTTGCTTGATATGACCCAGAAGATGAAAGTTCCAGATGCATTGATGCACAAATCGACTTCTTACGACTAAGAGCATCAACTACAACATTGGCTTTGCCTGGATGATATGCAATTGTGAAATCATAATCTTTGAGATACTCCAACCATCTCCTCTGTCGAAGATTGAGGTCCTTCTGAGTCAAGAGGTATTTGAGACTTTTGTGGTCCATGAATATATCAAAAGTAGCACCATATAGATAATGTCTCCAGATTTTGAGAGCATAGACAATGGCAGCTAATTCCAAATTGTGAGTTGGATAATTGACCTCATTAGGTTTCAACTGTCTAGAGGCATAAGCAACAACTTTACCATTTTGCATAAGGACACAACCCAGACCCATCTTAGAAGCATCAGAGAATATTACAAATCCATCATTACCAGAAGGTAGGGTTAAAACTGGGGCGGAAGTCAAGAGAGATTTCAATTCTTGGAAACTAGCTTCACACTCAAGAGTCCAAACGAATTTGACATCTTTTCTCGTAAGTTTAGTCATGGGTAGGGCTATTTTACTGAAATTAAGGATGAAGCGACGGTAATAGCCTGCTAGGCCAAGGAAGCTACAAATTTTAGAAGCATTGGTGGGGGATTTCCAATCAAGGACAGCTAAGACTTTGGCAGGGTCAACAGAAAGTTTCCCACCCGAAATGACATGGCCAAGAAACATGACTTGGTCAATCCAAAACTCACATTTAGATAATTTAGCATACAATTTTTGGGCTCTCAAAACATCAAGGACTTTCTGGAGGTGTTCACGATGTTGATCAACAAAATTTGAATATACAAGAATATCATCAATGAAGACCACAACGAAGCTGTCAAGGAATGGCTGGAAGACAGTGTTCATCAGATTCATAAACACTCCAAGAGCATTAGTCAAGCCAAAAGGCATCACCACAAATTCATAATGTCCATATCGAGTTCTGAAAGTTGTCTTTGGAATATCACAATCTTTTACTCGTAATTGATGATAAGCTGATCTAAGGTCAATCTTGGAGAACACAGTGGCAGTACGAAGCTGGTCAAACAAGTCATCAATTCTTGGGAGGGGATTTTTATTTTTAATGGTGGCTTGGTTGATCATGCGACAATCAATACACATTCACATTGACCCATCTTTCTTTTTAACAAAAAGAACAGGAGCACCCCAAGGAGAAGTACTAGGACGGATGAAGCCTTTATCAAGAAGTTCCTCCAGTTGTTTCTTGAGCTCTGCAAGCTCGGCAGGTGCCATCCTATAAGGTTCCTTAGAGTCTGGTGTGGTGCCCGGTGCTAACTCAATTGAGAACTCAATCTCACGATCTGGAGGCAACCCTAGAAGCTCCTCAGGAAAAACGTCCGGGTAATCTCTCACCACATCCAAGCTCTCTATAGGTCTCACCTTAGGATCAGGCATGGATTCAACAACAAGATAGGCTCTACATCCTTTGGCTATCAAAGTTTTGGCTTTAAGAGAAGAAATAATCATATTTCGGTTCCTTTCTTTTCTCCCGGAAATGGTCAAAGGTTTAGAATTGGGTGCACAAAAGACTACTTTCTTGCCTCGGCAATCAAGCATAACAAAGTTGGAAAAGAGCCAATCCATCCCCAAAATTATATCGAAATCTTTCATATCAAGAAGAATGATAGAAGATTGAAATTTATGGCCACCAAAAGAAAAAGGAAGGGTTTTGGTTTTCTGAAGAGAAGTATAAATTTTTCCACTGGGAGTTGTTACATCGAAGATATAACCTAGATCATTAATATCTAAATTGAGCATGGAAGCAAGATTTCTAGATATGAAGGTATGTGTTGATCCTGAATCGAATAGGGCCACAACAGGATGATCTTGGAGACATATCATACCTACATTATGATTTTATATATAAGATCATGGTTTTCAAAGATTTATCACAATAAAGAATTATTAACATTATTACCTTCAATCAAACAGTTGTCATTGGCCTTAGCTTCCTCTGCATCAATTGCAAAGACTCGGCCCTGAGGATGTTCTGGCTGAGCCTGAGCTATAGGGATAGCTGGCTGAGCAGGTGGAGCTCTAGGCTGAGGTAATGGGGTAGGACAATTCTGAGGTGCCCCCTGGACCGAAATTGGGCAATTTTACTTCATGTGTCCCTCCTTCTTGCAATAGAAACATATTGTATTTTCAAACTTGCATTTTCCAGGATGAAACCCACCACAAATTTTGCATTTGGAATTCCTGTATGGTCCACCTTGGCCTCGACCTCCTCGGCTTGGTCCTCCTCGGTATGATTGACCCCTGTGGTGATTTCCTCCTCCTCTTCCCATGCCATGGTTGTGAGGCTTCTTCTTATCATTCTCCTTCTCCTTGCCCTTGGTGACGGATGCATCGGTTAGACCTAGGTATCCCAAGCTTGGTGTTTTGCTCTTCCCTAAAGTTCTTTCTTGGGTAAGGGCATTGTTGATGGCAACTTCAAAGGTAGGATGGGTAGAGGTGCAAAGGTGAACTTTGATTTCTTGGTTGAGGCCATCTATGAAGTGTTCAATCTTTTCATCTTCATCAAGGTTGCGAGCATGACACTCTAGGAGTCTAAAGGCCCTAACATAGTCAGCAACAGATAGGTTTCCTTGGGTGAGGTTATTGAATTGTTTCTTCTTCTCCTTCCTAGCAGATATGGGCATGAAATGGTTGGTAAAGATCTCCTTAAACTCCTCCCAACCTATGGGGGCATCTGGAAGTGTTCGTGTATGGTAATAGTTTTCCCACCACAACTTCGCAGACCCCTTAAGTTGGTAGGTAGCAAAGGTGACCTTATCTTCCTCAGGACACTTAAGGGCTCTAAAGGCATTTTCAACAGATAGGATCCATGCATCAGCTTTATCTAGGACTTCACCTAAGTCTTCTCCATGAAAGGTTTGGGTTTGAGTTTAAGGAAGTCACTAATGGTGGTTTCATGGTTGGTCCTAGAGGATGAGGCACTATTGCTGGTTTCGTTTAGGGCTAGGCCATGCATGCATTCCAACATCACCTACTTTTGCTCTTCCCAACTGCCTACAACCTTGGTCTTATTAGGGCGTGATTCAGATTCATCACCAGAGCCATCACTAGATCTTGTTCTCTTGGACCTAGTTTTTGGAGGCATCTGCAAGTTCGTATAAAAGATAGTTTAGAGATTTATTTGAGATAGATCATAATGCAACCAATAAAGATTTAGCAATCATGGCATGTATTTTTTTTCCAATTTTTCATGTCTTTTAGTTGTTCCCATTTCTCCTAATCTACCCACATAATAGAGAGAGTATATCATTGATCATGGTCATGAGAGAGAAAGTAGATGAGAAGCCTAGTATATATTATTCACTAAATAGGTTGGTTGGGGGTAGTCCTTAATTGAGAAAAGATGAGAGGACAAATTTTTCTAAGGTAAGGGTGCCCACTTTAACAATAATTGTGTTAGCCAAGCAGATAGCTTGCGGCGGGAACCCTCGCACCGTGAAAACGGATGGGGAGAGTATTATGTCAGAACCTTCCGCAAGGTACCCTTCCAGACACCTCGGCAATTTACTGCTAAATGTGGGTTACCCTAGGTCTAGGTAAGGTTACTAATTATTTGATACATCTATATTGATTCATGTGCCTGCTCTGATACCATCTGTCACGGGTTAACAACCTAACTCCACTGTACACCTCAGGCGCCAACATAAGGCGTACAATAGAGTTAAAATTTCCTGTCCCTGAGTGGATCAAACACATGAATATATAAATGCACCGAATAAAAAGCTTCCATACATAAACCAAATGTGTTCATTACATAGGGGCCCGAAGGCATAGGAGTTCTACAGAAGAAACTTAATACATGAGAAACTAAATACAGAAGAAAAAGAAACATAATCTAAGAGTCCCATTTAGCTTTAGCATCCCCATGATAGATCTGATTGTTGTGAGCCAACATATAGAGTAGCAACGTCATCTTCCTTTCATCATAAGCAGAAGGTACCTATAAAACATATGCAATTGGTACGCGTCAGCACAATATATAAATATATTGTACTGAGTACGCCTCCGCGTCATAAAATTTCACTCTCATCATATCTTAGCAATAACATTGAAAGTAACTTGGCAGTAATAAGCAATATGGTACAGAAAATCATGCTTAAACTGAAAGAAAGTTTATTTACAACAAAGCACAAATATCTTTTAAGCATATTTTCCATTATATCTCAAGGCATTTATGATCACTACCAAAGATTTAGATCATATGTACATTGTGACCACTGCCAAAGAGTTAGGTCTAACCACTACCAAAGAGTTAGGTCGTATGTACAGTGTGACCACTACCAAAGAGTTAGGTCACTTCCAAGCACACTACCAAAGAGTTAGTGCTTTCCATATAATGGACAGAAATATATTATGTTTTCGTTTTGCAATATATATATATATATATATATATATATATATATATATATATATATATATAAGCAAACATCATCAAAGTTGGATACTCATATAGCTCTATTTCAAACAATACCATATGCCAAGTTCTTACACTATTTTACAACCATACATTATTATAGGCCAAGTGAGAGTTAATTGCGTACCTTCTATTCAGAAGTGGGGAGTCCAGCGATGCTCCTCACTGGTACCTTCGATTTTCTGAAATATATTGAAGATTAAAGGAGCAAAGCATAAAAGAATTAGAAAACTCACTTTATCATAGTTTATTTTTTTATATCCATAGAATATTAATTTATATTTTAATTATAATTGAGTATTTAGTTAAGAATTTTATAAAATGAATGAATTAAAAAATTGGAAAATGCCATGTGGGCTAAATGTTTTGCAAAAGAGCTACCCTGAAGGTCGGGCCCATGCTGAACTGACCAAACACATGTGGCCAAGTCGCAGGTTCGTGCTTGCGGGTTTCAATCAAATGAGACTAGACATGAGGGTGAAAAGACAGTTTTTCCCTCGGGTGAAAAGTAAAAGAAGAAGAGTGAGCGAGGGTGTATTGTATATTTCAACACATGGATTCGTTACTGCTTGTCCATGGCATGAGCAACATACCTGGAGCTTTGATTCTAGGTTTGCATTGCGTCCACAAGCGAGTTATTGGCAAGCGAACAAAATGAGCAAGTTGCTCAGAGCCTGGAAAAGGTGAAGGAACAAATGCCACAGGGCGAGCTCCTTGTACCGTTAGAACCTATCGCAGAACTCCACGAATGGTGGAGGAATTTGAAAATGAGACACCATGGTGAGTATGTGCTAAAATGATAAAACGAGACACTGGTTGCTTTTACAAAGGTCACATGAGATCAACGAAGGTCTCGTGATGGCCGGAGGACCGCTGAGTTGTTAGGACGACTAGCTTTGGCGAGACACACTACTGATTTATAGGACATGACAAACCATGTCAATTTGGGGTGAACTAGGTGTTGAAAAAGGATCATAGGGCATCATGGATGCTTACCCAAGTGCCAATTTGATAGAGGTCTGGTGGAGAGAAATGGGGAGCGTGGGCTGTCGGAGATGAATCTTGAGTTGGTATAGCGCTCTTGCGATAGCAGGGGTGGAATTGAGAGAGGAGGATACTAGCCTGTGATGTGAGGGTGCTACCCTTGGTCTTTTCTAGTTGAGAGGGAGGCTAGAGGCCCCTATGTAGTTCACCGATAGAGAGGAAGAGAAGGACCTAATTGGGCATTTCATGACCAGGGTGAGAGGGAATGTGAGTAAAGGTTCGCTGGAACTGAGAGAGAGAGAGACACAAAGCAGGGGACAAGAAATTTTGTGAAATAGATGCTTGTAAGGGGAACATGATTGAGGATCGATCAACTGTCGAAAACAGTTTCTATCCAAAGGTAGTTGATGACTTTTAAGTTGTTTGATTGGGTTGGGTTCTAGATGATCAAGTTTCAACCGTCAGTTGGCTTGCGTGAGAGATATGTAACATTTGACATGAATTAATATCAAAACTTTGGTTTTAATGCATTGAATTAATGAAATCGTGTCAAACACTATACTTACACTATATTCCAATGAATTTAATTCATTTGAGGGGTCAAACAAGGGTCAATTAATCTCAAATTTGAACCATAGGCCCACATTAAAGTCTAGAATATTCCTATTTCTTTAAATATCATTTTTATTCACGTTTTGGCTCTTAACCATGATATTGGCCTTTAATGTTTTAATTAAGGAATGATAAAATTGAGTTAAGATGAAAAATATTTTCTATTAACATTTTGAATGAAAATATGAGGTAATCCTCCATCATAAATTCATAGGTTACGAATTAACTTAATATTTTCATTTTCATGTTTTATTTGTATTTTATGAGAGAGGTACTGTGAGGTAATTATTATACTCATTTACTATTAGTATTTATATTATGTTTTATTTCTAACTGTATTTACTAATCATTTCCTTTTTATGGAAATTTTGCAACATAACTCATAATAACATATTAGTTGAGGCAATTGTGCACTAACCCCTTATGTTTTGCATGCATATTTACACCACGTCACTTAGTTTTCACAAAATCAACATTAGGGACAAATTGATAAAGAAAATAGGATATCTTTTTGAATGGGATGGAATTTCAAGTACATTGAGATCCATTTCCTTACACTTTCCCTCTCTAATTGGGAGATTAATGAACCATTAGTAACTACATTCCATTTTCTTTTCTTAGTGTTCTTATTGTTCAAGGTAGAAAAGGGACAATATTTGTAGATATACATACAATCTAGGTAATAATACTACATGCAAGTAGTTACTCATAAATATATCATCCAACAAAAGTAGTCTTATACTTTTATCCACGTACCTTGAATCTCGTATATGGATTTCACAAGTCTAGAATAAAAGAGTAGATCACCATGAAAGAAACAAAATACCTAATATCATTGTGTGTTCTGAACACCTCATATTAGGGTTTTGGATTGAATTGGGTTATCATCTACAGTTATTGGCTCAGATCAGAGTATTTGAAGAGAGGATCCTCATATTAGAGTTTTGAGGGTTGATCAGGTATATTGGATAATGGTTTTTCCGTTAATCATCATTATTGATAGAGAGAGGATATCTAGGTTATTCATTTGGTATTGGGGTTAAAGTTTATCATTGACCATCATTTAGGGTTTTGAGTCTAGGACTCAGAGATATGTATCAGGGTTTAAAAATTACTGATATTCAACCTCATATTTATATTACATTTGTTAATTAATAAAAGGAACATAAATCAAGCCATATATGAGTGAATCAATTCTAACATTGGAATCAATCACAAATGGTAATTTATATAGATTCTACCCATTTTTCTGAGAAGTTGCATATTTTATGGGAATTTATTGGATATCAGAGCTATTTATAATTGATTTTACAAAACTAACAAATCAGGTAATTGCTAGAAGAAATAAACTGAAAATATAAAAAGAAATGCGAGCTTGGCTTCATGGATCAGGTGAGGGATCCGACTTCCCAGACCCTCCCACTAACCTACAAGCTAATGCTCGACTCATAAGGTCAGCAACAAGGCAAAAAATTGAGAATGCCCATGGGGCTTGAATGTATCACCCTGACCAGTGTGGGCAAGGTGGGTAATCCACATGCTCGATTGTTCCTCTTCTCATGCCATGGCAGTAGCAAGGGAACGAGAGGTGCGGTGAGTGTCGGGGTATCTAGGTGATTGTTTGGGGTGTGCTAGGAATTCCATTGAGATCGTGAGGTCACAAAAATTTCAAGGAAATAGAATAATTGTTTGTGGTGGAGTATAGCTATGGTTCTGATCAAGCAGGCTTAGATGAACTAAAAAGGAGTATGTGAGAGTTACCTGCCCTTAGGATGGATTGAGGGATCAACAAGCATCACGTGAGGTTCACTGATGCTTCCCGAGCTTCACTGATGCTAGGGTGTTCTCTAGAACCTTCTCTGGCATGTCACAACAACTCAGTCTTGGTTTCTAGTCGATTGAACTCCCTGGGGCTTTGCGATTCTACGTGAGGGAAGGGACCTCTTTGCTGAGGTCTCATGATGGAGTGTGCACCGGGAATTGAGTGTCACTGAACCCCAAGGTGAGCAGAGCTCTAGGACTAGTGTAGGTGGGGGTAGCTTGGGGTTCATGAGCAATTAGGGGTTGAGGATGATTAAAGGAAGGAAGCTGATGCTAAAGGGACCGTTATATACGTTGGATAGGGGGCGTAGGAGGAATCCCTAAAAATTGTGCCATTGTCATGTGAGAGCAGCGCGAAGGGAGGGGATCATTCTTGTTGACTAGGGCGATAGAGGTGACGTGGTCTGGGTCGTTCAGCTCATTATGATGAAAGGAGATTATCCTCCAATTGTCTCATTGTAGATAATGCGGGAGTCAAACATGTGGGATCCTGATCGAGTTGGTCGATCAGTTGGAGTCAAGGACGAGCCTCGCGGGAGGTTAGGGATGACATCCCTACTATAGGATCTTCATCCCATATGTGGTGGTTAGATCGGGTTACTGAGATATCTTATCTCATAAAGTGTTCCACTCCTATGATAAAGGGGTGGGTGTGACACATAATGTCACATAGTTATCCGCAACTTAGGTCATTGACTTAATACATGGTAATATATGCATATTATTTAAATTGCTTATAACTCTCAAATTGTTTATCCAATTAGAATGAAATTTTAAACAAATCTTTATGATGATGTTATCTAGACATAGTATAAAATTGAGTTGCATATTCGAAGGTTGACTATATAAATTTGTCTAGGTATCATAATACATATAATTTATCTTAATAAGAAACTAGTGTTTGCTTTATATTGCAATTGGTGATTCCATTCTACTCAAAAAGTGAGGGGGATGGTTGAGGGAAGTTTTAGGAAATAACAAAATTGTAAGAGAGAGAAAAATAATGTAAAAACTCACTCTATCACAGAGACAATATCATAACATCATAGACATTCCATGGAAGATAAATAAACATGTTACATTTTCCATCATTAGGGTTAGGGTTTTCCATACGTAACTGATTAGGGTTGTGTAGGTATAGTCAACCATCAAACCCTAGGTACACCACCTCCTACTAATTGGGAATATCATAGGGATAAGGAATATCACTAGGGATGATTAGATATTATCAAAACGACATGCTACATGTCTTATGTGTTACTCTTACAAGTATATCATTATGTGTGCAATCATGTCTCTCAACAACCCATCAGCCACGTGTCTCAGCCACTCTTGCAAATAGGTCACGACCACTCAACCCTTAACATGTCACAACTGTGGCACATAGGGTGTCTCGACTGCACCCCTCAAGCTTGACCTTCTACACCCACATGTTTCTACCCATCTAGGGTTAGGGTTCCAATCACACATAAGGTTGTTGTGACCGCAAGGAAAATGGATTCCTTGACCACAAACCAAAGCATGTCGTGACCCAACACCAAATATGTCGTGACCTCCCTACAAGAACATATCACAACTGAGACTAAGGAATAATCTTAACCCAAAAAATAGAGTAACAACTTAGACAAAACATGGATCAACTTGGCCATCAACACCAAGTGTCATGACCTTAAGAAAAACTAGGTTCATCCCAACAAAAGGGAAGCATCTCAGCCAATACCAACCATGGGTCGTGACCATCATGGGGATAGATATCTTGATCACCCCAAGGTGTCGTATCTTGAACCTAAAATAGAAGACAAGGCTAAAGAAAACCATCATGAATATGAAGGAGAAAACCCGAGCAAAACGGTCACTAAGAACCCTAGTTCATGCATCATGGATCCACCACGAAAGGATCTCACTGCGAGATAGGTAAAACTATGTTTAAGGCACCCAAAATTGAACCAAAATTCATCATAACATCTAGATACTTGAACATCATGCATGCCAGAAAAACCGAGATTAAAAAGGGTGGAGCAGATCACCATAACACCACAATCAGCAAAATTGGGTATATGCAAATTAGGGTTTCAAATTTCTATAAAAATGAGCAAGCTATCTCCATCAAACAAGTTATAGAGATTATCATTATATACTAGAATGATCGAGGAGTATTTTAGAGAGATAAGATAGTAAAAAACATGCCTAAAAGAGTGCAATAATGGAGTAGGTTAAGTGTTATATAACCCGCCTCAAGAAGATAACCACATAGGATTCCAAGTTCAAGATCAAGAGCTCCAAGCACATGATCCAAGGGTGGGAGAAGGTCCACCAAAATATCCACTCTCAGCCACAAGATCACCTCAAGAAGGAGTATACACCAAAGTCAAAGATAATACAAGAAAATAGAGCTAAAAATCTCTAGGCTGAGCCAAAAGAGAAAGGGAGAAAGAGAAAAGAAACCCTCCTCAAACCTCACTATGACCCTTGTGATGAGGAGTTTCTCTCCCAACAATGACAACCATGGAGGAACCATTGTCTAGGGCCGAGAAAAGAGGGGAAGATGGAGGTAGGAAATCAAAAGAAACTCCATAAAGGAAGATAAACACTTACCAAGGTTTAATGATGGACTATGGTCACCACAAGCACCACATACAAGAAGAGTTCGGTCACCAAGCTCCAAGGTCGGATCTCCTTACTCCACAGAGCTCCAAGAACAAGAAAATTAGAAGGGATAATATGGAGTCCTAAAAAGGTTACAAACATTGAGAGATAAATGGGTTATATAGGTGGAAAATGAGAGAGAAGGCAAGGGATGATGTGTAAGGACTCCAAGGTACCAAAGGACACTTATCCATTTACAAGACCAATATGCACCCAAATGCAACCCCCCTATCCTAACATGCAAGACATGGTTATATAATCTAAGTTGGGTCTAACCACCTTACTCACCCACATGGTCATGGCCACAACCCTCCCATGGTTCACCATTCATCGTCACGAGAAAGAAGCAACCAACACCACTTGGTCGAGACAAGGGACGACCTCAAACCCTAGGTCGAGACATCTCATAAGAGGACAACCATCTTGACCCAAGATGTGACATCCCCAGATTTTGATTTCTCCAAACCCTATTGGGAATGAGATGTCAGAATCTGAAAACATCATCCAATCATATCAGAAAGCGATGCGGAAGCATAATACACATACATGAACATACAACCATAACATTCTCAACAGTCAACATATTTATATTACAACATGAATTAAAATTGCAACTTACATTTACATAATTTGAAGAAAAGTTTACAAGTCTATGAACATGTATGCTAACAGGATCTTAACACAATAGGTACAACCTGGACAACTGCTCACTTCCCGTCTTTTATCCCAAGCTAGCTTTGAACCTAAAACATACGTGAAACAACGAATCAACACACAAGGTGTTGTGCACGTGGGCAGAAAGATACATATATTTATGGCTTTCATAATTTTGAAAAAGATTTGCAGAAGGAAATAAAATCATAGAAAATACTTCTTTATTAAGAGAAATACGCCAATTTAAATCATTTTCCTAGATGAATTGCATTATCAAGGTGGACTAGTATGAAAACATAAATATTGGGCCCATCCCCGTGTACCAAGTACTCTAGGGAAACTCCCGGTACACCGTGTGCTCTAGGGAGGTGTACTAGCCAACATTAATCCATTCCCTTGTAAGGGGGATAATGAGCACGTCAAATAACTACAAAGCATCTACATATTATGTTGGCTAGTACACCACTAATGCGGTTTAGTTTACATCACATTAGATATTACAAATCTTATTCACATCCACTAATGACCAAAATCAAATCTTGTTCTCATATGCGGTTTAGTTTACATCAGATACATGTGTATTAATGAAAAAACTTGGTCTATTAATGAACAAACTTAGTCTACGACCCTTCTGTAGAAAGAGAGAGTACAGGGACATTGTAATCTATGTAGATATGCTATTTATATCTTCTTTGGCATGAACTCTCCGGTAGATAGCATTATACCTAATTTTTTTTTGAAACAACCTCATGAGACTCATATAGAGCCCCAATGAGTAGATACCTCCCACTCAAGCTAGGTACATTCATCAACATCAGATTAAGTATAATAAACTTCAAAGAAACATGCATATATTGAAAAGTCTAGTAATTTGTTCTCTCGTAAGTCAAATCTAGCTTACAATAGTAATCTAATCCAACAGATAAGGTAATCACTTAAACCAATTAGAAATTTGAAACATCTTTTAGAGCATCTCTATGAACAAATCAATAGTTACTTCTTAGTTCATATTAAGAATCCTACTATATGAGGAATAAGTCAAGTTCTAAGCCTTTTGAATCAATACATAACAATAACATTATATTTGTGGCACTCCACCAACCAAACTAGGAACACATCCTACAGTTATGAAGTTGTAAGTACACATAATACATATCTACCAAACAATACTATCAAATAGCAAGCAATCGAACTCATATTCAGAATGGATATAAATCGCAACATTTATAACTTGTCAACATGATAGATCATAATACAAAATAGAAAATGTCCATGGAAGAATGATTACTTTCCACAATAAGAAACTTAGTCAACAATGAAAAATCATCAAGTAGCAGTACAAGGAATGTAACAACCATTCAAATCATGTTCTACACGGCTTATCATCTTTTTTTCATTTGCCCTAAAACTACTTCGCTTGTACCTCACCCAGCAGAAGTTACCACGCCTGATTCTTTTGTTAACGAATCACCAACACTATCTTAGGGTTTAGTCGGGCCACCCTAAGATATCAACAACAAACCCTGGACACCTCAAGTTTGCCTAAAGATGCTCGTGTTCTCATCTCAAGTACACAAGATAGGGTCCAACAAAATTGTATATCACATATCACAATATTTCATATATTTTTCATGACACATTTCATGTATTTCATTTCATCAGAGTATATTCCATCTGGACATAGACTTTCACAATAAGGATTTACGGTCAGAGTCACTCTAGTAGACTCACTCCTAAATCCTGGTGGTTGACCTTTAAGTTCTCGATCCACACTCTATAACTCCTTCTTGTAATTCATCGATTACTAGAAGTCATACATCTTATTTCTCCAGTGTGGTCCTCGGGGGAAACTCATGGTGTTTAGGGAAACTAACTAGATGTTCCATCATTTCATTTCTTATTAATCTTTTTTAGTCATCTTAAAAGAATTAAAAACATCATATATCATATCTTTGTATTCTCGCATAACTAGAATAACATGAAACAAATCAAGTCTATCAAGAAGGACAATGATCAAAGCAAGAAGAAAAATAAATTTGTATATTTCAACAAAAATGATTATTTCTATCTTCTAGATCATCTCATAGCAATCATCAACAGTGGCCTTTTATCCCAAGACATAATCTTATTATCCAGCATTTACCCCATTAGGGTTTTATCATCATCAGTGGGCTTCAGTCCTAGACATAATCTCATTATGCATCATTTAACCTTATCAGGGTTTCTCAAATGTAAGGAGTGCATATTAAATTAAATTTCAACATATTTCTTATCAACTCATTGTATATCATAGTTCTTATCAAATATTAGAAGAGGCATTAGAACTAGAAATAGTAAAAGCATATAGATATCATGTATTATTCTCCATACTCAGAATAGATTTGTCATACAACATATGCTTATTCCATCCAATCTCAATATATGCAAATAAATTTCATGCATATACACACATAACAAACTTTGATCTCTTCTTCCTTTATTTCACATACTTTAGTTGGGTTTACTAATCAACACATGTTGAATATCATTTGAAGTTTGTATTGTTAGTCCATTCTCAGAGTACAAGTCACAATCAAGAACACATTCTTGTAAATCAATTCAAATACTTGAATTTCATCTTGTAGTTGAATTCAACTACAGTAATGTGCATCCCTTAATCCCTCTTTTGAGATTGTCATTCACTAACATCATCAAACTCATCATTTGAGGGTAAGAGTTACATTCTTAGAATCATTGACATGCTTTTATCGTGCGTATAATGCAAGTGCACGCGTCAATGTAATATATGCCTTCGTGAGGCCCGAGTCGAACTCAGGGACACTGAACTGTCGATGGACTACTACTAACTATTCGCAATCATCTAGACCGGTTAAAAGGTTTTGAGAGTTGATTAAAGAGAAAATAAAAATAAAAGAAAGCAAAGCAATCGATTAAATGTTGAGTTTAATCAATTTAGATGGGAATCTTTAGGATTGCGGTTTCACCGCGGGTTCTCGGTGTATGAATTTCTATATAGCTAAACAAATTTGTCTCTCAGTCTGGGTAGTGGCATGTAGTCAGAATTGTTCACTGTCATGATAAAATTCACTGCCTAAATCTAGGTCGGTTCCACCTTCGTAGTAACCTATACCCTAAACTAGGTCAATTAGAATCGACCTATGGGTTTCCATCATGAACCGTACATCACCTTGTTCAAAGAATTTATGAGTTAATGTGAGTTTCATCTCTTTTCAACCATTAATTCTTCTTTCAAAGAAATTAAAGGCATTAGATTATCATTAGGGTGATCAAACATAATGATATAATGGAGAAAACAAAATCATACCATGAATTTAAGAGACAAATTAGAAATTACTATGTTAAAAACATCATACAATGATTACCCAGGCTACTCCCAGTCCTAAAGATTAAGGGGATTAGCCCCGCATGTTCATCTCAAAGCAAGACATGATTGAAGAAAGGGGAAGCATGGAGAAAAACGTGGATGAAGTGATGTAAACCCCTGAACGGAGAAGATCCAAGCGTTCCTCGGTGTAGAGTGCGTGATCTACAGCCTTTCGGCGGTGGAAAACGTCTTCTTCGGCTCTCAGAATGGTCAGGCGTGCCTTCGGGCTCCGTTCTCCTCTCCTACTCTCCTCGGGATGTGTGTAGTGGATAATGATGTGATACCCTGGCTCTTGGCCACCATCATTAGGTATAAACACCAAGTTAGATCGCCAAAATATCACCATCGTTGGATTCGGGCCGAGCTGGAATAAAATCTAATCTGACAGCGTCGATACCATCGACGCGGGTCGATGGTATCGACCCCTCATGATATCGGAAAGACTTCCTTCTTTTATGTCATCCTGCCTGATCCAGACTAGATACCATCGACACAGGTCAATGGTATCAACACCCTTAGGCGTCGGTTTTATCACCTTTCTGACACTAAAGCTGTAGAACGTCTATAGTATCGACTTTTGTGTCGATAGTATCGACTGGCCTATCGCTAGCAACCTGAACGTAACTCGCTACCATCGACTTCCGCATCGATGGTATCGACTCTACTTGGCTCCTTGTGGCTGTCTTCCTGTGACTGTGTCGATACTATCGACGGATGTCAATGGTATCGACAACTGTATATATGCGTTTTTCCTGAAATTGCAAGACAAAGCCAAATCAGCTGAGATAAAACCCATTATTATAATCATTTATGATCAAAAAGATAAAATATGAGAGATTTGATACTGAAAAGGATTATAGACAAGAGTAAGTGAATCATGCAATATTAACCACCAAAGTGTCCAATAAACACATAAAACACAAGTAAAACAAGTCTATAAATGCGACTCAAAATCATCGCATCAATCATCTACTAATTTCCATTTTTTTCCTTCATTTTATATTCAATAGTCTCAACTTCTTTCATTTCATGTTCATTACATTATTTGGACCAATCCTTCTTGATTCACTTTAAATACAATGCTTCTCTTCTAGTTAACATTTATCAAAGTTTAGTTCATAGTATATTTCATTTAATTTGGGTTAAGCCACATGTAATTAAAATAAAATATTAAAGAGTTCATCATACTAACTTCATTAGTTTCATGTTTAACTTGCAATCAACATTAAGTACATCTTGTTCATGGTCTCTTATATTTAGATAAGTGTATCAAGTCATTGATTTCTAATAACATTTCCATAATCAACATTGATCATTCTTTTTTTTGTTGAACCTAGCGTGTCTCTTTTTTCAATGATTACCAAATGATTATGTACAGTGCCTATGGGAGAGTCCCAAGAACAAAGGAAAAAACTACATAGAACAAACTGAAGAGACAAAGAAGCGCCTATCTATACATCATCACGTATGAATATTATTTTCGGACTACTTTCTCCATCAATGTGTTCAGACTACTTCCTTTTCGGTTCTTGTTAATGGTATTCCCAAAGGCATGTTTAGAGCTTCCAATGGTCTGAGGAAGGGGATCCACTATCACCTCTACTTTTCATGATAGTCATGGAGAATCTGACCTATCTGACTTGCAAGGCGGAGGACGATGGGATGATCAAACCTTTTAAGGTCCAGGGGACCAAAGTCATGAGCCATATGATATTTTTTGACGATCTTATGTTCTTTGTTACTGCCCATATCAAACTCTTCAGGGGTACTAGAACCATTTTACATGTGTTTGCAGATTTGACATGCTTGCACATTAGTGAAATCAAATCTAAGGTTTTCCTTTCCAAGTCTTGTGATACAAGAAGGGGGAGACTGAAGGAGGCTCTTCAGATGGAGTTTGGGTGCTTTCCTACTAAGTATCTAGGTGTACCCATCTCGGGTGGTGTAGGAAGGGGTGCTGATTTTCAAAGCTGCTTGGATGATTTATGCTTGAAGGTGGAGAAGTGGAGTGGCCTGAAGGTGTCTGTGTGTTACAACCCCAATTTTTGGGTTCATTTGGTGAGAAATGTAATTTCTCATAATAAAGATAAATGAACAAATACTATGTAATTTCTTTTACAATGGCCTTGATGATTGTGTTGTGAGCTTTATTGGCTATTGGGCCCAATAACAAGAAAAAAAAGGGAATTCAATTATTAAAGGAATAAATAAGAATATGGATAAAAGATATGGAAAAGACTAAGGAATATCCTCTGAAGGTGGATTTCATGCCTTTGGGTTCCTTGGGTTCCAAGGAATCCAAATTGCAAAAATAATGTAATAAGAAAGAGAAAGGATTAATTAAATATTGCTTATTTAGAAGAAATGTGAGATAATGAGAATATTAAAAGAATATGTGTGGAAATATGGATAATGGATCCATCTTGGAAAAGATTTTGTGTTCACATGGTTTCTAATAGGAAAAACAATCACAATTAAGAAAATAAAGTATTATGAGAAAGAAATTATGCTTAAATGAGTTTTATTAAACATCTACTTGCATGTGAAGAAACCACATCTCTCCTTTTGAGTTTAAGGCTCAAAATTGGAATAAAGGGAGATAATGAAAATCAAAAGTTTTCCCTAAAATTTGGGATTAAAAGGTTGTACGGTTTGGGAGATATTCTTTTTGCAAATCATCCTAAAAGTGATGTGATAATCCATGAATCGTATTACCATTTCATAAATAAAGGATTCTTTCCTTATATAGCGTGGGCTATCTACACCATCAATCTCTAATCTGACGTTGGATACTCTTCGTCCAATTTAGGAAAGATAGGGAATCGAGAGAGTCTTGCTCGATTTGGGATTCCTCCTCGTACATATGGTGGATGAGGATGTAAAGGGTCCCGATGAGTTCAGGATGGAATTCCGCACAGTTTAGTCCTAGGTTTGAGGGTCTTTGGACATGTATACAAGAAACTCCCACATTTAGGACCTTCCGCAGCCATCCCTCACAGACATGTGTACATATACATGGCACATAGATGGTAGGATCTCGCTATGAGAACTCCCACAGATCTGTGAGACCCCGACAGACTACCCGCACCCATCCTTTGCTTGTCGCTAACAGTTCCACAATTTTTCCCTCGGGTAACGCAGTACCCTGCCACCTACGGCGCTTCTCAACCCAATGGTTCGGTGCACCATCGACAGAACTAGGAGCGCCAACCACTCCATTTGGATGAGGCATAGCGTTGACCGCCTTCTCCCTAGCCGCCGACGCCCACGAACCCCATATGGGTGTTGACCTTTGCAAACTAAGTCCATGAATAGGTCACGCACCAGTGACTGTGGATGGGAGGGGGGAGGTGAGGGAGGGCTATTGGTCGAGCATGGGTGGTTCATGAGTGTAGGGAGGCGAGGATGCTGCCAGCCCGGCCTTGAGGAAGCACCGCGGTGGGTGAGGAGGGCGTCGCCCAGCCCAGCGTCGTGGTACTCTGTTTTATAGAGTAAACAGGGGGCGGAACCCCCCCTCATCCGTGAAGATGATGAAGGATAAGCGGGTCAGCCGAGTCGGACAGAAGTCAGATCCAGTGCCCAGATCTGTGAGCCAAGGGATGCAATAGCCAAAAAAGAAAAAAAGAAAAATGCTGACATGTCGAGCCGCCATTGGCCAAAAGGTACCTTTATTTGCAAAATTTCTAGAAATTAAATGGTTGCTCTGATGGAAACATGCAAAATATGAAAATTGATCAGGAGAACACGTAGAATCCAATAAAAATATTATTGGAGCCTGATTATGTTTGAAATTCGAAAAGTAATAGAATTTATTAACTTTAATGTAATGATGATTAAGAAACCCTATTTTGATATGATTAATGTGATTAATAGGGTTTAATTGATGGTTAAAGTTGATATTAGCCTGTTAATGATAAAAAGGAATGTTAAGAAGAAAAAGGATGAACTTTGCATATAATCTGTTAATTTAGAGTTTCAAATGCATGAATATACTTTAATGGGCCTTGAAACCCTAATGTTGTCTAATTCAACTATTAATGGCTTTAATTGATTAATTTCATGATTAAAGTTGGAATATGCTAAATCTAAGCTATTTTGAGCATTAAAGTTCCTAATTTGTAGATAAATACCCTAAATGTAGTAATTAGGGTTTTCTCATGAATAAAAGGTGGAATTAATAGCAAATCGAGTTCATATGTGATTTGGACCATAATGAACTATGAATTGATGATAAATGCGTATAATGATCTTGTCATGGATTAAAGGGATAAAAATGGTAACTTTAATGAAAAGAGGTTTAAGGGGCTTAATTAATGGATAATTATGCCTTTAATCTGAAACTGAGGATTAGATGTTGAGATAATTAGGGTTTGTAATCAATTGCGTTAAATTAGGGTTTAAAATAGTAAAAGATGAAGGGAAATGCTAATTGCAATGGAAACCCTAAAAGTGGACTAGAAACCCTAAGAAGCGAGCTTGATTTAATAGATATTAATGACATGAGTAATAAAAGGAAATTGTATAATTGTTTCATGATCTTATTGAATGCTTGCATGCTCATTGTTGGTTGGATTATTCCTGCACCTGAATCTACATGTACAGGTATGTGGTTATGCCTATGAATATCCCGAATTAGATTCCTGTAGATTTTCAAGGTTTTATCGATGACTTAAATTAAACTGTTGGATGCATTTAATTCTTGCAATTTATAATGTGAATATGACTATCACCTAAGATATGTGCCTACTAGCTCAGATCCTAGTCCCCTCTGTAGATTTATAGATTGACCTAGTAAATGGCTACCAATTGGGTAGGTCCATCAGGTCATTAAATGACTTAGTAAATGGCTACCAATGGGGTAGGTCCATCAAGTCATCATGATTCAGGGATTGGGCTACCTTTGGGTAGGACCATGCGACTCCATAACCCTAAGAATTGTCTACCTGTGTGGTAGGGCCATGGGGGTAAGGATCTACCACATGAGAAAGGTAGTATCCATGTCCACTGTAGGGACAACATAGAGATAGGGGATAGGAAAGGATTTAGTAGTATTGCTTAAAGTATAATCTTAGATGTTAAATGATATTTGGATGACTACATTGTTATTATAGTTGCATGATTATTGTTTCCCCCACATACCAGCTTCTTGCTGACCGATGTTTTGTTTGTCGGCGTTTTAGGTACAAATGAAAAGAACAAATAGTAAAGTGGCATACGTGGAATTAAATGAAAAATAACGTGCACAAGAGGATTAGTTAGATTAGCTTCTTCATGGATAGAAGTTTAGAAATCCCAGTTTTTCCATGGTAAGAAAAGTTTTATTTTATACCATTTTCAGTTTAGTTGGTAAAGTTTATTACTTGTCATTGATTATTTGTCGAACCTTTGATCCTGTTAATTGAATAACGGCTCTGACCTTCGGGTCTCCCTTAATTGGGGGTTACTGGGAGGCGTGGTCGTTACGATTGGTATCAAAGCGAAGGTTCCTCATTTAATCTTTAATAATTATTAAATTTTACAAATTCCATAGAACCGAGGTATTTATTGGAGGATTGTCTGAAAGAGTGAGATGTCTAGAAAAGGATCACGTCTGGGGCCTGGCAATATTTTTCTCCGCACTACTAGTCAGAATACGAGGACTCCTAGATTGTGTGACTGTCTGGCCGATGTCTTAGGATATGACTCGAAATAAGATACCTTTAGGACTCTCTCATCTTGTTCATCCCTTCTCAGCTCAAATTCTGTTAAGGACCTTGAGGATTAGGGTTTTATCTCTTCTTCTCACCCTCTTGAGGTATGGGTAAGGTTAATAAGGTCTAAGGAATCCTCCACCAAATTAATGAAAATCATGTAAATAAGATATCATGGACATAAGCATAATAGATTAAGCACAAACTAAAGAATATATACATGCTTAGGTCGTATGACATGAGTTGTCATTGCCCTCAGGAGAGACCTGAGGATAGACCTCATTGCCAGGAGGATGAGTAGAGAGAGAGTTAGTCTTGGAGGTAGAGACCTCCATTAAAAGTAGAGACCTAGCACATCCTTTGAGGATGATGTTAACCCTAACCCTAAGTGAAGGTTAGAGAGGAAGATGACATGATGAATTAGATCTCATGGTTGCCTGAGTGTTTGGTTGGACATGCCTTTGGGATGCCATAAGAGGGTAGATGACCTAGTACCTTTGGCAACCCAACCCTGGAGAGGGTCGTGCATGCCATAGCGAAGGATAGCTCTTTCGTGGATGAGGTTAGAGGAGAACCTATAGTTTTTCTATGGGCTTAGGCAAGTAGGGTACAACTTGATGAAATCCTGGTTAAGAGATCATGATGGATGGATTATGAAAGGGCTAAGGATGCTCTTGAGCAAACATAAGTTTGAGCATAGGCTTCACCCGCATAGAGGTATGTCGGTGAGCTTGATCCTTCATGGAGAGAGGACCTTTAGTAGTAAGGTTGGATGTGGAGTTAGCTCTAGAGAGAAAAAGCAGGACTCAAGCAAGAAGGTGGGAATCTTAGATTCCGAGACATAAGGAACAGTGGGTAGTTAAGGATGATGCGACCTAAGTGGATGATAATGGTTGCCTTATGTTTGATCCCTGAAGACTGATGATATCTTGGTTGCCATTAGAGGAACCAAACCTTAGAGGGAGGATGATGCTCTTGGTACCTATGGTATAAGTGATTACCTACTGGATGAGATAAAGAGTGCTTTAGACCCTAAGGAGGTTTAAGTAAGTAGTTGTGAGGCCCTATACCTAGTAGGTTGTCCTTGAGGAGGACTCAACTCTGAGGTGCTGCTCATATAAAAGGATCATGGGAGTACATGACATACCTTAGACATGCTTGATTCATGGTTAAGAGATTGGACATGTAGTTGGACACCTGAAGGTGAACCTAGGGTTCCTAGGCCTAAGAAGGGAAGCAGTGTACCCAATGCTCATGATGAGATTTGAGTCTCTATAGTTTTGAGCATGTGTAGAGGAAAAAGAAACCCCTTAAGTTAAAGGTATGTTTGATGAACCCCTCACAACTAAGTTGGTCTAATGCTGAGGATGAGAACAAGTGTAACCTAGCATGGTTTTATAGGTGTTTTCTTGTACCTTAGTAGCTTTCTAGGGCTAAGCATGCTCATGTGGAGGCAGACCCTAAACATAAGGACGTTTGTGACACTTATTATCAAGGTGTAGTTTCCTCCCATACTAGAAAAGGGACCCTTTTGTAGGGTGTATACTAGTTTTGTTTGTTTTGAGGTAACTTAAAGAGGTTTTTGAGAATCTTGAGAAGCTAAGTGAAAAGTGCATGGTATGGGGATGAACCTATAGACCCATAGATAACCATCTCTATGTGCATATAAATGTGTTACCATGGAGGTAACCAGTATGGTGCTTGACCAAGGTAGGCATGTTGCCATGATCCCTATGAAAGGATGAAAGTCGGCCCACAAATGCAGGAAGAGAGATGATGAATGCTTGGGAAGGTTCTAACTTGGACATTGATGCGATGATTTTGAGTCGCATTTATAGACATATTTTACTTGTGTTTTATGCATTTATTGGTCATTTTGGTGATTAATATTGCATAATTCATCTACTTTGGTCTATGATCCTTCTCTATGTCAAATCTCCCTTATTTTGGTATTTTGAGCATAAATTACTACAATAATATGTTTGGTTTTGTCTTATGTGGTTTTGTGTTGCAATTTCATGAAAAACAAATATCTGCTGCTGTCGATACCATCGAAAGTGGTCGATACCATTGACACAAGCACAGGTTGCCAGCCGCAAGGAGCCACACAGAGTCGATACCATCGACACAAAAGTCGATGCTAGTGACATACCATCAGGTTGTTGGCGAGAAGACAGTCGATACTATCGACCTTAAAGTCGATACTATCGACACTAGGAGCTTCAGCGATGGAAAAGGACAAAAACCGACACCTAAGGGTGTCGATACCATCGACCCTCGTCGATGGTATTGAGTTAGCATCAGTCGTGACAAAGAAAAGAAAGAAGACCAGCCGATATCGTGCAAGGTCGATACCATCGACCCGCGTCGATGGTATCGACACCGTCAGATACAAGTTTTCTTCAGATCGATCTAAATCCGACGGCTGTGATATTTTGGCGACCTAACTTGGTGATTATACCTAATGACGGCGGCCGAGAGCAAGCTATCACATCATTAGCCATTGCACACGTCCCGAGAAGGTGTGGAGAGAAGAACGGAGCCCAGAAGCACACCCCAGTCATTCCGGAAGCCGAAGAAGACGTTTTCCACCACCGAAAGGCGGGAGATCGCATATTCTACGCCAAGGAATGCTTGGATCTTCTCTGTTCAGGGGTTTCACCACTCAATCACGTTTTTCCCCCATGTATCCCTTTTCTCTACCATGTTTTGCTTTGAGATGAACATGCGGGGCTAATCCCCTTTATCTTTCGGACCGGGAGTAGCCGAGGGAAGCATTGTATGATAGTTTTATCATAGTAAATCATCATTAATATCTTAAATTCGGGGTATGAATTCATTTTCTCAATTATATTGTTTTTCTTGATCACCATAATAATAACCTAATTCCCTTAATTACTTTGAAAGAAGAATTAACTGTTGAAAAGAGACGAATTTCACATTAATTGACAAATCCCTTGAACAAGGTGGTGTAAGGTTAATGGTGGATACCCAGAGATCGACAATAATGCACCTAGTGTAGGGAATAGGTTACTACGACGGTGGAACTGACCTAGACATAGGTAGTGAATTGTACCACGACAGTGGGCAATTCTAACTATAGGCCACTACCCGGATAGAGAGATGAATCTGAGTGACTATATAGAAATCCATACAATGATAACCCGCCGTGAAACCGCAATCCTAAAGACCTCCACCTGAATTGATTAAACTAAACCTTTAATCGATTATTTTGTTTTGTTTCATTTTATTTTCTTTTAATTTTACAACAATTTCCAACTCTTTAACCGGTCTAGTTGATTGTGAGTAGTTAGTAGTAGTCTCCGATAATTCAGTGTCCTTGAGTTCGACTCGGGCCTCACAAGGGCCTATATTACATTGATGCGTACACTTGCGTTCTACGCACAGAAAATTTGTGTCAAGTTTTCGGCGCCGTTGTCGGGGACACGACAATTGTCGGCACTACGAGTGCTGCAAGCGGCCACTCCAAGCCACTTTTTATTTTTTTTATTAATTTGAAATCATTTCCGAAATTCATAGCTTATCTTTCGCATCTTGTAGTTGTCTAACATGGTACTAACCTAATTCACCATTTTGCAGGTACTATGCATGGTGCAGATGTGTAGCACCGACTACATGCAACAGGCACCAGAGGTTCCACTGCTGGGACCTGATGACGAAGAGTATTACAATCAAGACCGCTTGGAAGAAATAGATTTTGAATCTGAATAAGAAGAAATGGCAGAGGAACAGACGATATGGGAGAAGATTAAGGCTTCTTCTTCATATGCTTCGAAGGGGCCAATCAAGAAGCAGGCGATCAACATTCCTACTTATAAGATTGATCCTGCGTTAATCAACTTGGTCAAGTCGAATGCTTTCCATGGGCTCAAGAACGGAGACCCAGTCACGCATATAAGCCAATTTGTGGAAAATTGTGACATGATAAAAATTAACAGATTTCCACAAGAGACGCTCTACTTGAAGCTATTTCCGAGTTCTTTGGCAGGGAACGCACGAGAGTGGTTGTACAATCTGGACGATGAATATGTGGAATCATGGAACCACATGGTTGAGGTATTCCTTGAAAGGTTCTTCCCGCCCGAGAAGACCAATGACATGATCAGGAAAATCCACAATTTCACTCAGAAGGTAGGAGATACCTACTCTGAGACCTGGGAAAGGTTTCAGATCATGCTTAGGAGGTGCCCACATCACGGGCTTGACAAGGAGACACAGGTCAAAATCTTCTATTTTGCTCTCTCCAAGCATGATAGAAGTAACCTAGATTCCACATGCTCAAGATTCTTTTTGAACAACACAGACACGAGGTGTTGTGAAATCCTAAAGAACATGGCCAACAAGCAATCCTGGGGCGACAGGGACGCCGTTGGGCATGTACGAGTTGCGGGGGAGTCAAAGGCCATTAGGAGTTGAATGAGAAGATGGACCTTCTCGTGAAGAAACTTCTTGCAAAGGAAGATATTGAATCTGAGGATGAAGCTCAAGTCAAATTCATGCGGCAGCAACAAGGTTATAGAAATAACGATTACTCATGGAGGAAGGACAAGAAGTTCTCCTGGAAGGATCCAAACAACTTCTTGTAGGACCCCGATGCAAAACCCCAGCCAGTGGCAAAGGACAAGAGCACGGAGTTGCTCAACCAAGTGATAAAGCAAAACCAAGAATTAATGACTACTTTTGGCCAGCAGATAAAGCAACAGGGGGAATTTATGAATCAGTTCGGGTAGACATTGTAGAGCCATGGGGCTCAGATGAGGACAATAGAGATGTCTATGGTGCAAATGGCAGCTGAGATAGCCAATCTGAAGAAGCCAACGCAGCAAGGTTTTCCGGGTAACACAAACATTCCAGGAGGAAACCAACAGGCGAAGGCAATCTTGCTAAGGAGTGGCAAGAACCTTTTAAACCCCAAGGCCGATGAACCAAGCAAACCCCAAGCAGAAACTGAAGGTGAGGCCATTGAGGATGTGTCAGTCTCAGTCACAGAGCCAGTTGAGAAAATAGCATAGGATGCCACTGCGGAGCACATTGTTGTTGAGAAGGAGACACAGAAAAGGACACCTTATGTGCCGCCGCATCAAAGGGCGCAGGCCGTCCCGGTCCCATATCTGAATAGTGTGAAAGCAAAGAAGGTGGACGGACAATTTAAGAAGTTTCTAGACAGTTTCAGAAAGCTCTCCATCAACATCCCATTGTTAGAGGCAATAGAGAAAATCCCTTCTTATGGCAAGTTTCTTAAAGACATCATTACTAAGAAAAGTAAAATCCCTGACTCGGAGGTTGTAGTTCTCAAGGAGCAGGTGAGTGCCTTCATTATGGGCACATTGCCACCTAAGAGGCAGGATCCGGGCTGATTAAATATTTCATGCTACATTGGTAAGGTGAAATTTGGCGAAGCACTGTGTGATTCTGGGGCAAGCATAAACTTGATGCTTCTCTCTACATTCAACAAATTGGGATTAAAAGAGTCAAGGCCGAGCAATATGACAATACAGCTGGCGGACAATTCAATAGTGAAGCCCTATGGGATTTGTGAAGATGTATTGGTGAATGTAGATCGGTTTGTGTTTCCAGCAGACTTTGTCGTAATGGATATGCAAGATGAACAGGGCAATGAGTTACTACTGGGACGACCCTTCCAAGCTACAATTGACATGATACTGGAGATGGGGAGAGGTCGTTTGACCTTGGGTATCGCCGATGATCGGTTCGAGATTGTCATGCCTTCCAGCACCACGTCATCTAAAGCTAAAGAGCAATGTCGCATGGCGAAGCATTTTGATCATAATATCTCACTTTGTCTAGGGAAGCCATTTTTAGATATGGCTCATGTAATGACTAAGGTGGAGAAAGGGACATTGGTTGTAGACATCATGGAGCAGACCAAGGTTGTGTCCCTTAGCAAATCTGTGGGTTTTCCTAATGATGAAGAGGAGGACATCCCGCCTTCTACTAAAGATGAGGCAATCACAAGATCTGTTGTTGATGCACACCCTGAATTACCACTTGAAGCCTGCTTGGTCAACATAACACATGATTGGATAAGAAACAAGTCACTACAGGAGTGTGTCAAGATGCTTCAGGTGCTTCCATGCTTTTACGCTAGGTACTATGAAGACCTTGGCGAACTCCCACCACCGCTTCAGTCGTCCTTGATCATCCCACCAGATTTCGAGTTGAATCCATTACCACCGCACTTGAAGTATGCATTTCTAGTTGAGGAAGAGAAGCTGCCAGTGATTATTTCGGCATATCTAAGTGCCAAGGAGGAAGATCAGCTATTGATTGTGTTGAAGAACCACCGAGGTGCATTTGGGTGGTCGGTTGCAGACATCAAGGAGATCTCCTCTACATTGTGCCGGCATAAGATTCGGCTCGAGGAGGGAGCCAAGTCGGTGATTCAGCCACAGCATCGACTAAATCCTAGCATGACGGAGGTAGTAAAGAAGGACGTGATCAAGCTCCTTTCTGTAGGTATCATGTATGCTATATCAGATTCGACGTGGGTGAGTCCCACACATGTAGTCTCTAAGAAGGGGGGAATCACGGTTACACAAAACTTATTGAATGAACCTTTCACGACCCGTTTGGTAACCGGGTGTCGTGTATGTATAGATTACCACAAATTGAATGCCTCTACGCTTAAGGATCATTTCCCTCTCCCATTCATTGATCAAATTTTAGAGCGTTTAGCCGGCCGATCGCATTTTTGTTTTCTTGATGGTTATTTGGGGTACAATCAGATTTTGATTGATCCTAAGGACCAAGAGAAGTCCACCTTCACTTGTCCTTATGGAACGTTTGCATACTGTCGTATGCCATTTGGGTTGTGTAATGCACCGACGACCTTTCAACGTTGTATGCTTGCCATCTTTTCCGATATGGTTGAACGTTGTTTGGAGGTTTTTATTGATGATTTCTCCATCTATGGTGCGTCCTTTGACGAGTGCTTATACAATTTGGACAAGGTTCTGCAACGTTGTGAGGACACACATTTGGTCCTCAATTGGGAGAAATGCCACATGATGGTGAGTTAAGGGATAGTGCTAGGACATAAAGTGTCTAGCAAAGGCTTGGAGGTAGACCCGGTAAAAATTGAAGTGATTTCCAAATTGCCCCCACCGAATTCGATTAAAGGGGTGAGGAGTTTCCTAGGTCACGTCGGTTTCTATCGCCGATTTATAAAAGACTTCTCTAAAATTGCCAAGCCATTATCTGAGTTGTTAGAAAAGGATGCAGTGTTTGATTTTAATGAAAAATGTCTACATGCGTTCAACGTGCTTAAGGAGAAATTGATTTCTGCACCAGTTGTGCAATCACCGGATTGGACTAAGCCATTTGAATTAATGTGTGATGCATCCGATTTCGCGGTTGGGGCTGTTTTGCGACAACAGGTGGACAATAAACCCGCTGTGATTTTGTATGCTTCCAAAACTTTGAATGATGCTCAACTTAATTACACGACAACCAAAAAAGAACTGCTCGTCGTTGTTTTTGCTTTTGAAAAATTTCGGCAACATCTTGTTGGATCAAAATTCGTGGTATGGACGAACCACGCCGCCATTAAGTATTTGATGGAGAAAAAGGATGCCAAACCTAGATTGATTAGGTGGATCTTACTTTTACAGGAATTTGATATTGAAATCAAAGATAAGGCGGGCATTGAGAATGTGTTCGTGGACCATTTGTCTAGGTTGGAGAGGGTGGATGAAAAGGATTTGCACATACCCATTACCGAGACATTTCCATATGAACAACTTTTAAAAGTGAAATCGAAAGACCTGTGGTTTTCTTACATTGTTAACTATCTTACCTGCAAAATTATCCCAGATGATTGGACTTACCAAGAGAAGAAGAAAATTTTCCATTCTTTACGTTATTATTTCTGGGATGACCATATTTTGTTGAAGCAGTGCAGGGATGGTGTCTTACGCAGGTGTGTACCAGAGGTGGAATACGAAAGTGTTCTTCGTCATTGTCATACACTACCGACGGGCGGCCACCATGCTAGTTCTCGCACTGCAGCCAAAGTACTTGAAAGTGGCCTATACTGGCCTACTTTGTTCAGGGATGCTTATGATTTTGTGCGGAAATGTGATTCCTGCCAAAGGGCAGGTAATATCTCAAAAAGACAAGAGATGCCCCTCAATGTATTTCAAGAGGTTGAGGTGTTCGACTTGTGGGGTATAGATTTTATCGGACCCTTTGTGTCCTCAAATTCTAACTTGTACATTCTTTTAGATATTGATTATGTGTCGAAGTGGGTAGAGGCAATACCCACAAGGACTAATGATTCCGCTATAGTGTGTAGGTTTGTAAAAGAATATATTTTCTACATGTTTGGTGTACCAAGAATGATCATTAGTGATGGGGGTACACACTTTCGGAATCAAAAGTTTGCGGCACTGTTGAGAAAGTATGGGGTCAAACACAACATCGGTACCCCATACAACCCGCAAACTCAAGGGCAAGTGAAAGTCTCCAATCGGGAGATTAAGAAGATCTTGGAGCACACTGTGGCTTCCACGAGGAAGAATTGGAGTACCCTACTACCGGATGCTTTGTGGGCATACATGACGGCATATAAGACACCTATAGGAACTACGCCTTTTAGGTTGGGTTATAGTCGGGCCTGCCACTTACCGGTGGAATTGGAGCACAAAGTGCATTGGGTGCTGAGGAAGCAAAATTTGAGTTATGATGAAGCGGGAAAGAAAAGGTTGCTTGAGCTTAATGAACTTGACGAGCTGCAGATGAATGCATATGAAAGCTCGCAGATCTACAAGGAGTGCACAAAGTTGATTCACGGTCGTCATATTCAGATGCGCGTCTTCAAGAAATGAGATCATGTACTTTTGTTCAACTCCAGGCTGAAGATGCATCCTGGGAAATTGAAATTCCGATGGAGTGGACCATTCACCATAGAGGAGGTCAGGCCACATGGCGCAATCATGGTGCGTGATGGTGAGACGACGTTCCTAGTCAACGGACAACGGTTGAAATTGTACTTTGGTGAAGATTAAACAAGGAAAGTGAATGAGGTCACTCATTGCACTTCCGGATGCATGACGAGCTTCATGTCGTCTAGCCTAAGATGTTAAATAAGGGTGTTTGTTGGGAGGCAACCCAACCATCAGTAGTTTAGTTTAGTTTCTTTCACATTCGTACTTGGGTTTGATATGACTTTGTTTTTAGTGTAAAAAAGGTAACGTGATCATTTGTGCAATGTGGAGGACTGAGGCAGAGTCGATACCATCGACCCTCGTGTCGATGGTATCGAGTTGGGTACAAGTTGGTGACCACAGAAATTGCTCTGCGTTGATACCATCGACGGCCTCGTCGATGGTATCGACACACCAACAGGTTGATCGCAAGAATGAGGTTGATAGTATCGACATGGGTGTCGATACTTGCGAGATCTTTGGAGATATTCAGAAGAAATCGTCTCAGTGAAGTTGATACCATCGACGGGCCTGTCGATGGTATCGACCCAGTTACAGGCAGAAAGCGGCGGCGGGGCCTCGCGAGGGTGTTGCCCTAACCAGAGGTCGATACCATCGACCCACATTGATGGTATCGATGTGACATGTCATCGATCCGCAAGAGAAAATCTACGGCAATCGTTGCATCAAGAGAGTCGATCCGTAGGACGGGTCGATACCATCGACACATGTCGATAGTATCGACATGTCATCAATCTGGGCCCCCACATCTAGCCAACTACCACCTTCGATACCAGCGGTAGTACGGATTGCACTACGCGAGTCGATACCATCGACCCGCATCGATGGTATCGACGGGCATACAGCAGCGCCGGCCACGGTTATTTAAGGGAGGGATTGTTGCCAGATGACATCACAACTTCCGAGCAATCCTTCTCCACTTGTGCTGAGTGTAATTGTGAGCAATTGAAGCCCGACTACGAGCATCCACGGAGTGTGTTCTTCACCGATAGGAAATAATCTTCTCCGACCTTCTCTGAGCTCCGTCTTCTAATCTTTCTTCTCTTCTACGCCAATGGTGCATGTTGTTGGCGTGTCCTCTTCTCGGGCGAATCCAATGGAGATCCTGGAGTTCGTTCCTCCACCGACCACATCTATTCCGCATCCGTGGATCATTCATCCTTCTGTGGAGGTTTGGAAGATCTACGAGGAGATCATGAAAAGGAAGATTGAGCCGACCTATTACGTCGACCGTGACATGATTCGTAACCTGGGGTTCGAGGCTAATCTCGCCTACATGCTCAAGGGGCAGGCGAGACATACCAGCAGGACGCCCGATGAGATAGAATTCCACACCGACGGCCAGCCTTTCTTCGATGACTGGACGACATACAAGGAACTGGTGGTGGAATTCATGGCGTCGTTGGACATATGTGTCGTGCCAAATGACGTCATCACCACAGATCGCGAATGGATCAAAGGCCGTGTTTCTTTCCGGTTGTACAATAATGACTACAATCTCACCCTCCGACAGTTCAATGAAATCTACAACTGGAACCATGGGCGAGATCAGTACAGGAGGCCAGACAACCGGATGGATTACGATGCTATCTTCGCCGAGCTCATGACTGTGCCGTCGGGCAATCTGTGAGCTACCACAATGCAGCGGTAGCAGATTTTGAGCACGCGTTCGTGCAAATTCTTCACCGCATGCTTTGCTCCACTCTGTTTGCTAGGGGTGATCTGTCTCTTAGCAAGTTTCAAGAGACAGACATGTTTTTCTTGCACAAACTACTGAAGAGGAAAGAGTGCAATTGGGGAGCATTCTTCTTGCAGCGCGTGTTGGCGGTAAAGAGGAGTACGCGTAAGGCTCCAATTCACTTTGGAGGGCTCATTACACCACTGACCCACTATCTTGGGCTGAATTTCTCCCAGTTGACTCCTCTCTCCAACAGAAGCAAGGTCAATTTGCAGCATCTTCACCGCTCCAACCTCATTCTGTTGCGTGATGGACTGGTGTATGCACACTGCCACGTTAATCATGCCTATCAGGAATGATTGCTTCCCAACCCTATCTTCCACATCGAGGGTGCTCAACATTTTCGATGGCCGGTTATCGCTATTGATGATTCAGATGAAGACGGCGGTAACGACGACAACAACAATGATGACGACAAGGCTGAAGAGGAAGAGGAGGCCTACACTCCTCTTCGTGCACGAGTGGCACCTAGGAAGCATCCTCACATGCATTTGGGTGCATATTCATCTCCGCATCCTCCGCCACCACCACCGCCCTCGCAGCCAAGCGAGGATGTCTACTCAATGCAAGGAATGTATGCCATGATGTACAACAGACGCAGCAACACCACACCGTAGTGTACACCGGTGTTCAGGAGACGACGACCCAGTTACTTGACAATCAGAGGGCTATCTTTGAAAATGAGCACCTCCTCCTCGACAACCAACAACAGATTCATGACAGGTTGCATAGGATGGAGATGCAGCAGCAGCCCTTCTATGATCACTACTGGAGCCAGAACTACTTTGGGGGGTATCCACAACCTCCACCCATGCCCCAGTATGATCCTAGCTTTCAGGGGCAGTACCCATCCTGGGAACCCATGGCCCCACAGTACCCGCCTCCGCTAGAAGAGTGATCGGTACCTCTGTTCCAACCTTTAAGACTATTTTTGACTATGAGGCCATAGTCGAATTCAAGCTTGGGGGGTGTTGGAACATCTCTATCCTTTAGTTTTCTTACTTTTTAGTTTTTATTGTTTTGTTTCTTGTCATTTAGTTTTTGCAATCTTAGTTTGTTTGTAGGATCCACACTCTATCTAGTGTAATTGTGGATATCTTAAGTCTTGTGTCATCTCAATTGCTTGTACATGAGAATTAAGGGAAAATTAAAAAAAAAATTGAGTGTTCACAAGCTTGTGTTGTTCAACTTTGAGCACATAACTTAAGAAAATGATTGGTTTTGTCAACTCTAAAATAGAAAAATAACAACTGTACATTCCTAATGATTCATGAAAAGTGGACGAAATTGGTTGTGTGAGCCTAAACTGACCAAATGATAATGAGACTCTAATTTGAAGTAAGAGAGAGAAACCTCTTAACTACTACATAGGTCAGTAAGGAGGGACACATAATAATTTTCAAAGGTTCAGTCAATTAGTCTTGTGATCTTTCCACCTCATTGTTTTTCACAATCCACCATAAGAATTGGAACTACATTACGGTTTTAACCTCTTTGATTGCATCTCATGTAGATAGGTCTTGCATTGCAAAGTATTCTCACGTCTTGCATTAAAATTAAAAAAAGAGTAGTTGTACATGCACATTATCCTTAGGTGTGTGTCATTTATCTGCATTCATAATTTTTTATGCATACCGTACATCATGTATCTTATTTCTTCTTTAAGGGTGATTCACCTGTTCCATACCTTCATAAATGCTTCAAATATTTGAGCTATGAAGAAAAAGTGAGCCCAACAAATAATTCATTGTCATTTATGGATATAAGGGCTTAAGAAACAAAAATGAAAAAAATGGAAAAAGAAAGAAAAAAAGAGAAAGTATCGAGAAGCAAGTAGAATAAGAGGAAGAAAGGAACATAGACTCACCTACATTTTAAGATGAGTAAGTACATGATGTAGCTACTTTAGATATTCCTTTTCATCTTGAGAAGGGATGTTAGTGCATGCATCATTCCACCCAATTATAGGCATTAGGGAATTTTCATGTGCAAATGCATCATTTAGGGCATTTTGTTTTATGCATATTGAAACCGTATAATGCTTCCATTTCTTCCATTAGCCACCCATTCCAACCACCCGTTGCTCGAATTGGTAGGCCACCATGATTTTCTCCTCACTTTTGAATATCAGGAGAGCTGCTTCCATGTAGATGGTAGTTAGGGCGAGCAACGTAGAATAGGAGATCACAAGATGCACCGAGTCTGAACCGACGAATTTTATTATGTTAACTGCCTTATATGATAGTGTTCATCAGTTTTGAGGTAGATATCTTTTATGGATGATTACTGTCGCCTTTAGGGTAATTATCATTTCGTGGTTAGTGAGGGCCGGAATGTGAATGTCCGGTGGGGATCATATGGTAATGTTTGTTGTGATGATCTGTTCTTTAGTTGACCCTAGCAATTCTATTCAAAGGTTTTGTTGCTCAAGGGAGAGCAAAGTGTAAGCTTAGGGGAGTTTGATGTGATGATTTTGAGTCGCATATATAGACATATTTTACTTGTGTTTTATGCATTTATTGGTCATTTTGGTGGTCAATATTGCATAATTCATCTACTTTGGTCTATGATCATTCTTTATGTCAAATCTCCCTTATTTTGGTATTTTGAGCATAAATTACAACAATAATATGTTTGATTTTGGTTTATGTGGTTTTGTGTTGCAATTTTAGGAAAAACAAATATCTACTGCTGTCGATACCATCAACAGTGGTTGATACCATCGACAAAAGCACAGGTTGCCAGCTGCAAGGAGCCGCACAAAGTCGATACCATCGACACAGAAGTCGATGGTAGTGACATACCATCAGGTTGTTGGCGAGAAGACAGTCGATACTATCAACCTTAAAGTTGATACTATTGAAACTAGGAGCTTCAACGACAGAGAAGGACAAAAACCGACACCTAAGGGTGTCGATACCATCGACCCTCATCGATGGTATCGAGTTAGCATCAGTCGCGATAAAGAAAAGAAAGAAGACCAGCCGATACCGCGTAAGGTCGATACCATTGACCCGCGTCACTGGTATCGACACCGTCAGATACAAGCTTGCTTCAGATCGATCTAATTCCAATGGCTGTGATATTTTGGCGACCTAACTCAGTGATTATACCTAATGACGGTTGCCAAGATCAAGCTATCATGTCATTAGCCGCTGCACACGTCCCGAGAAGGTGTGGAGAGAAGAACGGAGCCCAGAAGCACGCCCCAGTCGTTCCGGACGCCAAAGAAGACGTTTTCCACCACCGAAAGGCGGGAGATCGTGTATTCTACGCCAAGGAACTCTTGGATCTTCTCCGTTCAGGGGTTTCACCACTCAATCACGTTTTTCCCCATGTTCCCCTTTTCTCTACCATGTTTTTCTTTGAGATGAACATGCAGGGCTAATCCCCTTATCTTTAGGACCGGGAGTAGCCCGGGGAAGCATTGTATGACAATTTAATCATAGTAATTCATCATTAATCTCTTAAATCCGGGGTATGAATTCATTTTCTCAATTATATTGTTATGCTTGATCACCATAATAATAACCTAATGCCCTTAATTACTTTGAAAGAATAATTAACGGTTGAAAAGAGACAGATTTCACATTAATTGACAAATCCCTTGAACAAGGTGGTGTAAGGTTAATGGTGGATACCCAGAGATCGACACTAATGCACCTAGTGTAGGGTATAGGTTACTACGACGGTGGAACCGACCTAGACATAGGTAGTGAATTGTACCCCGATAGTGGGCAATTCTAACTACAGGCCACTACCCAGATAGTGAGATGAATCTGAGTGACTATATAGAAATTCATACAATCATAACCCACGGTGAAACCGCAATCCTAAATATCTCCACCTGAATTGATTAAACTAAACCTTTAATCGATTATTTTGTTTTGTTTCATTTTATTTTCTTTTAATTTTACAACAATTTCCAACTCTTTAACCAGTCTAGCTGATTGTGAGTAGTTAGTAGTAGTCTCTGATAATTCAGTGTCCCTGAGTTTGACTCGGGCCTCACAAGGGCCTATATTACATTGATGCGTACACTTGCGTTCTACGCACGGAAAATTCATGTTAGACATGAACTATAATAGAATCCTAAGTCTATCCTAGGGTCAGGTAGGGATAAGACTGATGGAAGAAGGAGTTGACTAATTCCCTAGTTGCACATGACCATAGGGTCGGGAGGTAATAGCTATCATTGTCTGAGGGCCATGGGTTAGGAGATTGATCACCTTCATGAAGTCATGGGACCCAAAGGGCAGACGAGTAGGGCACTCTCTGGATGCATAAGGGAAGAGGGATGACCCCAAAAGTTCTGGCACCCTATAGACCTAGTGAAGATGACCAAGGATTGTGTAGTGACCCAAGTAGGTTTGAGACTAGTTTTCCATGGAAATAATTTTTGATATCGATATGTTTGTAGAGACATAAGTTGCAAGTTTCAACTTAGATTTGAAAGTGTACTGGCAAGGTGGGATGTACCATCTCTACTCTTGGAACAGGTGAACTCTGTATTTGGACTGCAGCTAAATGCTTATTTCCTCTTGTTATGGGAGTGAGAGATAGGACAGTACACATGCCATACACCAAGGATAAATATGATGTGAGTTGGAACTCTACGGGGTATGTGGATAGAGATGATAACATACCCTTGTGGAGCGAATGATACATGGATGGTTTACAAACACTAAGAGTATTAAGGAAATCAGTTTGTGAGGAGGTTTTATTATGAGCTATGTGAAATTTGCAAGTTCAAAAACCATGAGGATGAGCTCATAGTTCATGATGAAGACAAACTTAGAGTTTGAGAGGAGTTGATAAGTATAATACATGGTGGATAAGAAGTGGTAATGAATGCTCTGGTTGAGATATAGCTGCCTAGTTTAGCTGGAAGCTAGAAGAAGTTGAGGTTGTTAGGCTAACCTTAAGTTGAGAAAAGGGATAAGTTTGGCTAACACTCAGATATAACAAGATTTCTTGAACAAGTTAGTAGTTGTTTGGTTCGCCACCCTAGTCCTTGATATAACGAATGGATGGTGATAGAACCTCAGATACACTTCTTTGGATTGGAAGGTAATAA
The DNA here is from genome assembly GCA_963693085.1 of Alisma plantago-aquatica. Taxonomy (NCBI): domain Eukaryota; kingdom Viridiplantae; phylum Streptophyta; class Magnoliopsida; order Alismatales; family Alismataceae; genus Alisma; species Alisma plantago-aquatica. The sequence continues at coordinate 123,191,961 of OY856410.1, read as the reverse complement.
AACCCCGATGAGAGTGGTTTAGGGTTTCTGAGGAATCGATCTTGAGGAATCATGACATGCAGGAAATCATGATTTTAAGATCACCATACACCATGGTAGTATTGAGATAATGAGTGGTAGCAGTACTATGGATGTTGGAGATGAGGTTGCATGTGGTATGTTGCATGCAAGGTAGGAGGTAAAGGACGAATGTCAGTAACCCAATGAGTTGATATAAAGGATAAAGAGTCCCCGAGAGGGAATGGGAGTTCATCACTAAGGATGTTGTGGTAAGTCTCCTCCAGACCAAGGAAGGTTAAGTTACAATATGGGTTATAGTAGACCTCCTTACCTAGATGACATGAGAAAGAAAGAATGCTGTCAAGGGACGTATTCGGTTGAACTACTTAAGAGAGAGATGGTTCAACCACACCATGATGTGAGTTCAAAAGTTCTTGAGTATGACCTAAAGGTTCACTTCCATAAGGTGGAAGTAGGTACATCAAGAACTCAGTGTTAGTACAGTTTATCACCCCTAACTAATGGTTAGTATGATCCAGACTAGAGGGTTTGATGATAGTATGTGTGCTCATTCAGGATGATACATAGAGATAATTCTTGTCCCCTGTAAGATGTGATAATAACCACCATAGCCTTTATCGGGATGAAAGAAGTTCTAGAAGGAGGTTGTGTCGGTCACCACTTCATTAAGATGATGATGGTGAAGGAGGCCTCACGAAGGTCAAAAAAGAACCACAGTGTGTGCAGATGAAGTCTCTTTGATTGTGCAATGGCTGAGAGCGAGAGCCCAGTGGTGACATGAGTCACGAGCTGATGCAAAGAACAATGACATGCAGTTCATTGTGGGAGAATATGTGATGCGAAAATCTGACCCCTCTAAGCTACAACTGAGAAAGCTAAGTCCCCGATATATGGGTCCATCCGAGATGGATTGGTGGATATGGTTGTGTTTAGCCTTACCCCTCAGGATAGCATGATGTGTAATGTGTTCCATGAGAACGATCTAGGGTACTATGAGAGGTACCCAAGCCATGTGCTGAGCCTTGAACTAATTCAGCTTTTGAGAGGCTAAAATGTCCTGAGTCACCTACGAGGGTATGATATACCAAGGTAAGAAAGAACTCAGATGGAAGAATATGAGATGATGAAGGTTCTTGGGAGGCACCATGGAAAGGGTGAAGCCACATGGGAGCCCTGATGGACGTATGAAAGGCTTATCCAGAACTGTTTGTTTGCTTGATGGAATTTTGAGGACAAAATTCTTATAAGAGGGGAAGGATGTTACAACCCCAATTTTTGGGTTCATTTGGATAGAAATGTAATTTCTCATAATAAAGATAAATGAACAATTAAGGATGTAATTTCATTTACAATGGCCTTGATGATTGTGTTGTGAGCTTTATTGGCTATTGGGTCCAATAAAAAGAAAAAAAAGGGAATTCAATTATTAAAGGAATAAATAAGAATATGGATAAAAGATATGGAAAAGACTAAGGAATATCCTCCGAAGGTGGATTTCATGCCTTTGGGTTCCTTGGGTTCCAAGGAGTCCAAATTGCAAAAATAATGCAATAAGAAAGAGAAAGGATTAATTAAATATTGCTTATTTAGAAGAAATGTGAGATAATGAGAATATTACAAGAATATGTGTGGAAATATGGATAATGGATCCATCTTGGAAAAGATTTTGTGTTCACATGGTTTCTAATAGGAAAAAGAATCACAATTAAGAAAATAAAGTATTATGAGAAATAAATTATGCTTAAATGAGTTTTATTAAACATCTACTTGCATGTGAAGAAACCACATCTCTCCTTTTCAGTGTAAGGCTTAAAATTGGAATGAAGGGAGATAATGCAAATCAAAAGTTTTCCCTAAAATTTGGGATTAAAAGGGTGTACAGTTTGGGGAGATATACTTTTTGCAAATCATCCTAAAAGTGATGTGATAATCCATGAATCATATTACCATTTCATAAATAAAGGACTCTTTCCTTGTATAGCGTGGGCTATCTACACCATCGATCTCTAATCTGACGTTGGCTACTCTTCGTCCAGTTTAGGAAAGACAGGGAATCGAGAGAGTCTTGCTCGATTTGGGATTCCTCCTCGTACAGATGGCGGACGAGGACGTAAAGGGTCCTGATGTGTTCGAGATGGAATTTCGCACTGTTTAGTCCTAGGTTTGAGGGTCTTTGGACATGTATACAAGAAACTCCCAAAGTCAGGACCTTCAACAGCCATCATTCACGGACATGTGTATATATACATGGCACATAGATGGTGGGATCTCGCTTTGAGAACTCCCACAGATCTGTGAGACCGCGGCAGACTACCCACACCCATCCTTTGCTTGTCGCTAACCGTTCCACAATTTTGTCCTCGGGTACCGCAGTACCCTATTGCCTACGAAGCTTCTCAACCCAATGGTTTGGTGCACCATCGACAGATTTAGGAGCGACGACCACTCTGTTTGGATGAGGCATAGCGTTGACCGCCTTCTCCCTAGCCTCTGACGCCCAGGAACCCCATATGGGTGTTGACCTTCGCAAACCTGATCCATGAACATGTCACGCGCTGGTGACTGTGGATAGGAGGGAGGAGGTGAGGGAGGGCTATCGGTCAAGCATGGGTGGTTCATGAGTGAAGGGAGGCAAGGACGTTGCTAGCCCGGCCTTTAGGAAGCGCCACAGTGGGCGAGGAGGGCACTGCCCAGCCCAGTGTCGTGGTACTCTATTTTACAGAGTAAACATGGGGCGGAACCCTCCCCCCTCATCTGTGAAGACGATGAAGGCTGAGCGGTTCAGTCGGGTCAGACAGAAACCAGATCCAGTGCCCAGATCCACGAGCCAAGGGAAGCAATAGCGAGAAATGAAAAAAATAAAAAGGATGATGTGTTGAGCTGCCATTGGCCAAAAGGTACCTTTATTTGCAAAATTTCTAGAAATTAAATGGTTGCTCCGATGGAAACATGCAAAATATGAAAATTGATCAGGAGAACACGTAGAATCCAAAAAAAATATGATTGGAGCCTGATTATGTTTGCAATTTGAAAAGTAATGGAAGTTATTAACTTTAATGTAATGATGATTAAGAAACCCTATTTGATATGATTAATGTGATTAATAGGGTTTAATTGATGGTTAAAGTTGATATTAGCCTGTTAATGATAAAAAGGAACATTAGGAAGAAAAAGGATGAACTTTTCATATAATCAATTAATTTAGAGTTTCATATGCATGAATATACTTTAATGGGCCTTGAAACCCTAATGTTGACTAATTCGACTATTAATGGCTTTAATTGATTAATTTCATGATTAAAGTTGGAATATGATGAATCTAAGCTATTTTGAGCATTAAATTTCCTAATTTGTGGATAAATACCCTAAATGTAGTAATTAGGGTTTTCTCATGAATAAAAGGTGGAATTAATAGCAAATCGAGTTCATATGTGATTTGGACCATAATGAACTATGAATTGATGATAAATGTGTATAATGATCTTGTCATGGATTAAAGGGATAAAAATGGTAACTTTAATGAAAAGAGGTTTAAGGGGCTTAATTAATGGATAATTATGCCTTTAATCCGAAATGGAGGATTAGATGTTGAGATAATTAGGGTTTGTAATCAATTGCGTTAAATTAGGGTTTAAAATAGTAAAAGATGAAGGGAAACCCTAATTGCAATGGAAACCCTAAAAGTGGACTAGAAACCCTAAGAAGTGAGCTAGATTTAATAGATATTAATGACATGAGTAATAAAAGGAAATTGTATAATTGTTTCAGGATCTTATTGAATGCTTGCATGCTCATTGTTGGTTGAATTATTCCTGCACCTGAATCTACATGTACAGGTATGTGGTTACGCATATGAATATCCCGAATTAGATTCCCGTGAATTTTCGATGTTTTATCGATGACTTGAATCAAACTGTTGGATACATTTAATTCTTGAAATTTATAATGTGAATATGACTATCACCTAAGATATGTGCCTACTAGCTCAGATCATAGTCCCCTCTGTAGCTTTATAGATTGACCTAGTAAATGGCGACCAATGGGGTAGGTCCATCAGGTCATTAAATGACTTAGTAAATGTCTACCAATGGGGTAGGTCCATCAAGTCATCAGGAGTTAGGGATTGGGCTACCTTTGGGTAGGACCATGCGACTCCATAACCCTAAGAATTGGCTACCTGTGTGGTAGGGCCATGGGGGTAAGGATCTACCACATGAGAAAGGTAATATCCATGTCCACTATAGGGACAACACAAAGATAGGGGATAGGAATGGATTGAGTAGTATTGCTTAAAGCATAATCTTGGATGTTAAATGATATTTGGATGACTACATTGTTATTATAGTTGCACGATTATTGTTTCCCCCACATAACAGCTTCTTGTTGACCGACGTTTTGTTTGTCAGTGTTTTAGGTAATGAAAAGAACAAACAGTAAAGTGGCACACGTGGAATTAAATGAAAAATAGCGTGCACAGGATGATTAGTTAGATTAGCTTCTTCATGGATATGATTTAACGACGCCATTGATGATGCAAACTTGATGGAGTTGAACATGCCTGGTAGTTTTGTCACATGGTAGAATAAGAGAGAGGTGAAGAGACTGATTTCTAGTTACCTTGACAGAGCGGTCATGAATGAAGCTTGGCTCGATATGTTTCCAATGTCCAATGTCAAGTTGGGTGGTCATATAAACAGTGATCATGCCTGGCTTGTTGTCCAGTTGACACAAGGGGAACAAAAGGGCAAACCTTTTCATTTCTTTAATTGTTGGACGGAGTGGCCTGGTTGTGTGGAGGCCATACAATGTGAATTGGGGGAAAGGGTTGAAGGTAACCCATTGTTTGTGCTTATGGAGAAGTTGTCAAGGACAAAAAAATCTCTTAAGGCTTGGGCACAGGGGCTGTGTGACATGCAAAAGCTTGTGATGGAGGCTAAAGACAGCCATGCTAATGTAGCTGAAGTGCTGAGATATAACCCGATGAAGGAGGAAGCAATTGTGGATGAAGCCCAGATGGCTGAGAATCTCGCGAAGCTTGAGAAAGCGGAGAAAATATGTTACTGGCAAAGAAGTAGGTTGAAGTGGATTAGGGATGGGGATAGAAATACAAAGGTCTGTCATGCTTCTGTCAAAAGGAACAAGATGAGGGATCATATTCACACTCTTCTCAAGGAGGACGGATCGATGGTCAACACTCCCGGTGAAGTCGGGGCTGAAGCTGTAAGTTTTTTCAAGTGCTTGTATAATAAGGTTGATCTACCCCCTATGCTGGAGTGTATGATTCCTCCTAGAAAAATTATGGAGCAGATGAATGTGGAGCTTTGTGGCCCTACCTCAGACAAGGAGATTAAAGATGCTCTGTTCAATATTGGTGCTGCTAAGGCCCCTGGTCCAGACGGGTTTAATGTGAAGTTCTTTCAGTCTATGTGGGAGATGGTCAAAGAAGATGTGGCTAGAGCCGTGAGGTGGTTTTTGGTGGGAGGCAGGATGTTAAGAAGGGTCAACCATGCCTTCTTACGTCTCATTCCATAGAAAAATGTTACCGAGTCTATGAATGATTTGCGGCCCGTTGCCTATTGTTCAGTGGTATACAAGATCATCTCAAAGCTTCTTGCTAGTAGACTCAAAAGGGTTCTTCCTAAGGTGATCTCCCCTCATCAATCGGCTTTCATCAAGGGGAGGAGCATATCGGACAATGTGCTTCTTGCAGCAGAGTTCCTTCTTGATTATGGAGTGAAGAATGGGTCTAGGAAGGCTTGTGTGAAGCTAGATTTGGCTAAGGCGTATGATAATGTCAGATGGGAGGCACTTTGGAAGTGTATATATACTATGGGTTTCTGTGAGAGGTGGGTTAAGCTTATGAAGGAGTGTGTTACAACCACATCCTTTTCTGTGCTAGTGAGTGGCGTGCCTTTTGGACTATTCACTGCCTCTAATGGTTTAAGGCAAGGTGATCCACTATCCCCTTTGCTTTTTACCCTCGTTATGGAAATTCTATCTTGTTCAGTGGATAGAGCTCTGGAGAGAAACTTGATTTCTACCTTCATACTACGTGGATGTCGGGTCCTTACCCATATGATATTTGATGATGACATCCTCTTCTTTCTGGCTGGTAATAGGAAGACCCTAAGAAACTTTCGAAAGACGATGACAGAGTTTGGGATCTGTACAAGGTTATATCTCAACACCATTAAGTCAAGGATTTTTCTGTCCCAGTCGTGTGACAGTAGAAGAGGGTGCCTCAGAGATGTGACTAGTTTGTAGGTTGGCCAGTTACCAAAAAAGTACCTGGGTATTCCCCTGAGTGGTGGGAAGGTGAAGGCAAAGGACTTTCAAGTCTGCGTGGACTCTTTACGAAACAGAATTGATGCTTGGATGGTTATCAACCTTTTGATGGCTGGCAGGTTGGTCCTTGTTTGTTCGGTCTTGGAAGGGATGATCCAGTTCTGGTGTTTGCAAGTGCACCTGCCAGATTTCATTCTGGACAAGATGAGAAGTTTGTTGGCTACATTTGTTTGGGGAGGGCGTGGGCATGATGTGGCGTGGATGACAATTGCGAAGAAGTTTGAGGAGGGGGGCCTGAATGTCAAGGATCCTGGCTACTTTTCTTGGGTGGCCAGTTTAAAGAGGATTGATAGATTCTTGAAAAAGGATTCCCTATGGAGTTGCTAGATGACCGAAATGTATGGCTCCTTTCTAGTTCTTGGTGGACAGAAAATTGTGTTGAAGGTTTGGAGGGCTATGTGTATGATGTGGCCGGATGTAGCTGATGAGTATGACTTGTAACATCCCTGACCGGGGTTATGCTTTAACCCTAGGTGTTTTGATTAAGAAAGATGATTATATGCTTAATCTTATCTTGTGAAAAGTAATTAGGGCTCATGAGAAACTTATGTTTCAATTTTGGTCCTGTTTGAACAATGTTGAAGCAATATTTGCTTATTTTGGACTAAAGTGCAGATTACCCAAGTTGAGGGGTTAAATTGCAAATTTTTCATGATAAGATGTTCCTCATATGTTGAAGCATCATAAGAATGAAGATGATGTAGAGGTATGTCTTGTGGTAAGCCTGAGTACCAAGGAAAAGCTGATAAAGTAATGTTTGTGCATTAAAACCTAGTTTTGGTGTAAAGTGCAATTGACCAAAAACCTAGGGTTCAATATGCAAATTACCACTTCAATAAGGTCCCTAATGTTTCTTGGCACCATATAGAGAAAATAAAATGAGAGGGGCGCCTCATTTGAATTAAGTTGGAGGAGAGAGAATCTTGATATTAAAATAATCAAGATTTAATCCTAATTGAAACCCTAATTGGATTTAGGGCAAAAATAAATGTATTAATTAAAGGGCCTTCAACCAAAATTAAAATGGATGGATTCTTATGTGCGTGGAAATCCTTGAGCCTTGTAAGGACCACGAAAATATCCAAGGGAATGGAGAACTCACTCACAATGTTATAAGAAAAAGAAATATCCACTCACATATGGATATTAATATTATATGATTTAAGGTGCATGATTTGCTTTTCTTTAAATCATGGATAATTGAGAGGAATAATAGGCAAACAAGATATCCTCGTCCCTAACGAAGTTGAGGGGGAAGAGGCGGCACCATTTTTGGGATTAAATGAGTTTTTATAAGGCTCTCCCTGATTTTCTTATAAAAAGACCCTTTACAAGCCAAATGAAAGGCTTTTTCATTTTCACATCTTCTCCTTGCTTGGAAACCGACCAAGGGAGCTAGGGAGGACCTGGAGGACGACCCCCAACCTGTTGGTAAGGTTCTTGATCCATTTCACCTTGATTCCATGGTGAAAATCGAAAATAAATTATGGATTTCTTCTTATTTCGATCTCCTCTTCAACCCTAGCCAATCTTTTCAACCTAAAGCTTCAAGACGAGCATAGGGGGAGTTGCAAAAGCTTCATCCACCATTTTTGGCACGATCTTGGAGCTTTGGAGCTCAATTGGAGGTAGGTTTTATAACTTGAAACCCTAACTTTGTTATTGCATTCAATTCCCCATCAAATAATGATCATTTCTCTATTTACAATTATCGATTTGGTTGATTGATGCAATCTCCATGCAAATCACAACAAGTTTCATGGGTCTAGAGCTTGATGATGATTACATCATCATAAGCACACACCTCCCCAAATATCTAGACCAAACGGTTTCAATCAAATGTCAAAACGGTTTGTGTTTTGGGAGCAAATGGTTTCAAACCATTTGGAATGAAACGGTTTCACTAAACCGCATAGAAGGAAATTGTTTAAGACCGTTTGGTGATGCTGACCAGGGTTGACCATTTGGGGACTTGTCCATAATGAACTAGGTTAAAGACCCACCCATTATTATTGATTAACTCCAATCGGTTGATGAGTTGAAGGTCCATCAATCGCCTAAACCCTAATCGGGTTGAGTGCTGATTTCATAAGTGCTTGAGTTTGAAACTTGGGTTGATTGACCCAAACGGTTTCAAAACCGTTTGGGAATCACCAAAACGGTATCAAGACCATTTGTAGGTCACCCAAGACCGTTTGTAGGTCTATGGTTGAGTATGGTTTGGTATTTTAATATTCAAACATATGGTATAAACCCTAATTGGCTAAGTGTTGATTTTGCAATTGAATGAGTTGATGCTTTGGGTTGATTAACCCAAACGGTTTCAAAACCATTTGGGGATCACCCAAACAGTCTCAAGACCGTTTGGGGGTCACCCAAGACCATTTGGAGGTCTAGGGTTAAGTTTGGTCAAGTGTTTGAAGGTCCAAAGATACCAAATTGAAATACAATTAAGTGTTGATTTGGTGACCAATCCTAGGATCCAAACCCTTATTGAATGACATGGTTGATGATGATATGATGATCAAATGGTCTCAAGACCGTTTGGAGGTCATCCAAATGATCCCAAGACCGTTTGGGGGTCACCCAAGACCGTTTGGAGGTCCAGGGTTGACTATGGTTAGGTGTTTAAAGATCTAAAGGTACTAAGTTGAAGTGCAATCAAATGCTAACTTATTGATCAATCCAATGATCCAAACGTTGATTGATTGACTTGGATTTTGATGTTGACATGGGAAAATGGTCTCAAGACCTTTTGGAGGTCATCCAAATGACCTCAAGAGCGTTTGAGGTCAGGTCATGTCCAATCTGGATGATGGTCCAATAGTTTTAAAGCAACTAGATTCACATTGGTTAATGTTGAAGGATCATCGATTCTATACCCTAATTCAGTTGATTCAAACCCTAATTGATGATCAATTGAGGGTTAATTGAGGATAAAATCAGTTGAAGGATGACCTAATTAACTCAATTGAAGTATGGTGATGGGTCCAATTGAAGATTGGTTACATGAATTCAATGATTGAAGGAATCAACATTGAGAACCCCAAATTGAGTTGATAGGTTGAGACCATCTTTGGTCCATGCGGTTTTGAGGAGATTTGGACTAAACGGTCTCAAGACCGTTTGATTCCAAACGGTCTCAAGACCATTTGGGACCAAATGATCCCAAACCGGTTGAGCCCATGTGGTTTCCAAAGGTTCTTTAGCAAACGGTTTCAAGTACTTGCTTTAGCAAACGATCTCAAGCACCACCTTTACCAAACAGTTTCAAACCGTTTGAACTTTGAATGATGAAGACCGTTTGGGGATCAAGTAGTCAAAATTAATTGATAACTCAATTGGTTAATCCACTTGGACACCTTTTGTAATTGAAGATTCAATTGGTCAATTCAATTGAATACCTTATGTAATGGAGGTGCAATGTAATTGAATCTCTTGAGAATTAAGATGATGAATGATCCATTGATCCAATGATGATTAGTAATGATGATCAATGAAGGAACAAAGGTTGAATCCCTAATAGTACCTAAGTGATTAGTGCCAATCAAGGGATAAACCCTAATTGCCTATAAGAACAATGACTTGGTACATTATGTTAATCATAATTGTATGTACTGGATTGAAGGGTTGATGTAACCTAATCAAGTTGAGAGGATGATGGAAAGGAATTCATACGTGAGTAGTGATCATGTGATGAATATGGTATGATCCATAATAAAGAGATCATGAAACCCTAATCAAGAAGGTTATTGAACCCCAATCCCTAATTTAGAGCAATGTCAGATGTAACCCAAACCCAGGGTAATGTTGTGACTCTAAAATCAAGATAATAAAATGTGAAACCCTAATTGAGGTTGATTCCATGTGAATCCCTAATTGAGGGTTATTCAATGTGAATCCCTAACTGAAGTTGATTCCATGTGAATCCCTAATTGAGGTTGATTCAATGTGAAACCCTAATTGAGGTTGATTCCATGAGAAACCCTAATTGTGGGTGATTTCATAAGAAACCCTAGTTGGTATGAATAGTAAGTGAAACCCCAAAGCCCTAATAATGGGTAAAGGTATGTGAAATTCTAAATGAAGTTATAATATTTAAATCCCTAACCTTGTGTAATATTATGACAAACTAGAACCCTGATAATAAAGCAGAGGTTGAAACCTTATAAAGGTAAAATATCTTAAAGGATTGAGTATAGGCAACCTTATTGTAGGCAATGCCTTAACCTAAAATGAGTCCATATCATTAAAGGTAGTTGGACCATTCTAGTGTGTGACCTATGCACTTCATGATGAGAGTGATAGTTCAATGGATGAAAGTATTAAGATGGGAAGTGCCTTAACACAAGATAAGCTGATAACTCAAGGAAAATAGAGGTGATGAGGAAAGTGATATACCTTGATGCATTTCAAATCCAATCTATTTGAGTAAGAAATATATGAAGTGTGTTATGTAAATTGTTACAATAAAATGTAAAGAGTTTGATATACCTTGACAAGCATACACTAATATACCTTGAGAATAAGGGTAAGCTAAACTAATGAGTATGATGTAATCATACCATGATAAGAATAAGGAATGAACTCATACCTTGTACTGAGAATCATTTAATGATAAATGTTAAGAGTAATGAACATGCATGAATTCTAAAGATGTGTAATGGCCTTATGAGCCATATGGTTAGATGTTGCCTAGTGAGAGGTGACAAGGTGTTTTATGGGCTTGATGAGCCATATGGTTAGATGTTGCCTAGTGAGAGGTGACAAGGTGTTTTATGGGACTTATGAGCTATGAGGATGGTTGTTGCCTAGTGAGAGGTAACAAAATGTTTTAAAGGTTACACATGATTGATATAGTTCAATACCTGCAATAATAACATAGGATTGGCTAACTCCCAATACCTGGAGTAATAACACAGGATTGGCTAAATCCCAATACCTGGAATAATAACACAGGATTGGCTAACTCCCAATACCTGGAATAATAATATAGGATTGGCTAACTCCCAATACCTGGAATAATAACACAGGATGGGCTAACTCCCAATACCTGGAATAATAACACAGGATTGGCTACCTCCCAATACCTGGAATAATAACACAGGATTGGCTAACTCCCAATACCTGGAATAATAATACAGGATTGCCTAACTCCCAATAACTGGAATAATAATATAGGATTGGCTAACTCCCAATACCTGGAATGCACAGGATTGGCTAACTCCCAGTACTTGGAATAATAACACATGATTGGCTAACTCCCAATACCTGGAATGCAGAGGATTGGCTAACTCCCAATACCTAGAATAATAATATAGGATTGGCTAACTCCCAGTACCTGGAATGCATAGGATTGGCTAACTCCCAATACCTAGAATAATAAAACATGATTGGTAATAACCCAATACCTGGAATAGTTGCACAGGATTGACATAGATCAATACCTGGAATAGTTGTACAGGATTGACATAGATCAATACCTGGAATAGTTGCACAGGATTGACATAGATCAATATCTGGAATAGTTGCACAGGATTGACATAGATCAATACCTAGAATAGTTGCACAGGATTGACATAGATCAATACCTGGAATAGTTGCACAGGATTGACATAGATCAATACCTGGAATAGTTGCACAAGGTTGACATAGTTCAATACTTAGAATGGATACACAGGAATAATATAAGTCTAATGCTTGTACTAGTTGCACATGATTGGTGTAATGCAATGCCTGGAATATTTATATAGGATTGGTATAGACCAATGCCTGAATAAGACATGATGATGCAACTCTCATGTCCAATATAACCAAAATCTATTTAGCAGATTGGCTAAGGCCAATAGGTTGAAACAAGAATGTCTCATGGGTGACATATCAAGATAATGAGTGTTACAAGAGAAGTTTGACATGATGGTATAATATGGAGGATAAATGATATACATGTTCTTCCTATTCCTTATTAAAAAAAAGTTGATCTATTGTTCTATCATAGATAGTTACAATGATTTAAGATGAGAATGCTTTAAACTGCATATCCTCTGTCCAGTTTTATGTATATAACTACAATAATAATGTTTTGGCAGAGAGTTATATCTCCCGCTGGGACAATTTACAATTGTCTCACCCCCATGGGATCGAATGTTTTTAGGTGGACACGGAAAAAGAGGAAGGGAACCTTTAGTAGAGAAAGAACAGCAGCAGCAGCATCAAGGACGGCAGTAATATCTCAGGTGGAGATATTTCCTGTCTAGTCATATAGTTAGAAAGTCCTATGTGTCGTCTATGTACTCTCAGGTCCTCGAAGTCAGTAGTCAGTGTTTTTATTGAATCGATCTAAGATTTTGGCTTGATGCCTTGAGGTTTTATGTTGTCTGTATATAATGTTGAATAAGACAGTGAATGTTGTAATCCTAGAGAATAGATGGTACAAGTTGTGTACTTATAGAACAGAATGTAAATATTATACTTTGGTTCTTGATGAAAAAGATTTCCTATGTGTGGATCTCTTTGCAAAAAGTTTTAATTTTTAGTGATTTTTAGTAATCCGCTGCAAATGATTCACTTTCGCTTAGTTAATCTTGTGTTTTATAAGTTGGATGCCACAATCATCCCCCTCCCCTTGGTTGGGCGTTGAAGGACGATCTGGCCAAACTGTGGGAAACCTTTCATACTCACAACTCAACAGTTCCCTGGTTTCCTTTGCTATGGAACCAGGGGCATGTACCCAAGTGGAGCTGTAGCACGTATAGGAATGTGTTGGGAAGATTGCCGATGAAGGACCGTCTCATAAAGTGGGGCCTTAACGTAGATGCTAATTGTATGTTGTGTAAGAATGTGGACGAGTCTCATGCCCACGTGTTTTTTTACTGTACCTACACTCGCTACATCGGGTGTAGATGTTGGTTGAAGATGGGTTGGGGCGAAGCCCCCCCACCCACATTGTTTGAAGGCATTATGGTCATTATGGAGAAGACCAGAGGAAATACCGATCTAAGACCTTTTGTGGGGATCTGGTTGGCGGGTCTGTTCTTTATGATATGGGAAGAAAGAAACAACAAGATGCATGGGAAAGGGGATACAGATGTCCTTCCCTTTTTTGATAATTTTGTGAGTTGTGTGAGGTTGGTGCTTAAAGCCAGACCTAAGATTATGAGGGGGGTCAGTTCTGTTATTTTGGCCGGGTGGGATTTTGTAGTGTAGCCCTCTTGTACAGTATACAATTGTTTTTCCATCTATATGCTTCTTTTTCATGATAATAATATTTTACCTGCTCCAAAAAAAAAGAAGTTTAGATATCCCAGTTTTTCCAAGGTAAGAAAAGTTTTATTTTATACCATTTTTAGTTTAGTTGGTAAAGTTTATTAATTGTTATTGATTATTTGTTGAACCTTTGATCCTGTTAATTGAATAATAGCTATGACCTTCGGGTCTCCCTTAATTGGGGGTTACCGGGAGGCGGGGTCGTTACACCATGGCAGGCAGAGTTGTTCTTATTAAGGTTGTGCTTACCAGTATGATCAGGTACTGGTGCAGGCTTGTGGATTTTCCATGCTTCATCCTTGAGAACTGTCGGGTGGTTATGGCTGGTTTTTTGTGGAGCAGGGGACAACATTCTGTTGCATGGTTGGAGGTCGCTCAACCACGACATGGGTGGGGTTGGGGCTGATTGATCCATGTGACATCTAGGAAGAGGCCACGGCTAGAAGAGTGTTTGACTTCTTGATAAAGACAGAGTCGCCTTGGAGGAAATGGATGAGAGGAAGGTATGGAATTAGTCTTGAGAATGGTTGGTCGCAGTTGAATAGTTGTTCTAGAATTTGGAGGAGAATGTGTACAACCTGGAACAACTTTAAGCAGGATTATAGGTGGATGGATGGGAACTGGATGATGGTTGCGGTGGGGGTACCATGGAGGTTAAACTAGAACCAACCTCATGTTCTCTGGGATCTGATTCTGTGGAGTAAGATTCACTACCCCAAGTGGAGTTTTTGCTCATACAAAGCTATTCTGGGTAGGCTAACTACTTTGGACAGAATTAGTAGATGGGGTAATGTGATGGGCTCGGTTTTCCTGCTCTGTCAGCTGGAGGATGAAACACATCAACATATGTTTTTTGACTGTGCCTACACAAAGTATTTATGGACCAGGTGCTCCCTTAAAATTAATTGGGGCGGTAACCCACCTATGAATAAACGTGATAGCATGATGTGGATTTTGGACCGAACAAAACATGATAGCCATATGAGGTGTTTTGATGGGCTTATTTGGACAGGGCTCATTTATCATATATGGTATGAGAGGAATAGCAGGAAGCATGGGAAAAAAGAGAGAGACAAACTCCAAAGCTTTGACGTTTTTGTACAAAATCTTGTTTTGTTGTGCAAAGCAAACCCGGGTACCCTTTCAAGGGTTAAACCTGAGGTCATTCTGATGTGGGGTCTTAAGAGACCGTGTATAGTATACGACGTGTTTATACTCCTATACTCTTTTTGGTGATTAGTAATATTTTAACTTTTCCAAAAAAAAATATGAATACTATTGGTATATGTACTGACAAGACTCCAAATATCATGTGGACTTTTCCTTGGACCACCAAAAATCTTGGAATTCCTCACCAACCAGATTCTTTGAAGCACAAGAGCTGCAACTATCTTCACCTCTCCTTTCATTAAGATGAGATCATCTAGTCACCACTAGCATCAATCATACTTAAGCCTGGACAATTTCCAAATATCACCACTATATGAACACTTGAACAACAAATGGTCCAGGTCTTCTTCATTGGAATTACAAAGAATGCTTCTCAAAGCCAAGGAGAAACCCACCCTTTTTAAATAGTCACATGTAGATACCCTTTTGAGGAAACACTTCCATAGAAAATAGGAACAAATTCTAGAAAAATTGCTTTTCCAAACCCGTTTAGACCATTTCACTTTAGGGTTCTTCCTTCTAATAATGTCCCATTTGTCTCTCAAATTGAAACTACTATTCTTGTTAAATAGAATAGAATCCTCTCTGTCATTACGGGGAGCCATATCATTAATCAACTTACGAATGGCATCAACCCCTCTAATATCAGGGAGCAACCAATCATTACTTAAGTCACAGGAAGAGATTGGGCAATTAAGACCTTTACCCAATCAAAGCACCATCTAATCATCGCAAAAATCCAACAGGGTGTTCTTGTTAGAGAGCCAGGGGTCTCTCCAAAAGTGGAATCTTCCGCCATTGCCCACCTTAAAATCAACATTGGCTTACAGTAGATCTCTCATCCTGAGCAATGTTTTCCACATCCATGGAGAATTAGACTTACAAAAACCAACCAGATTGATTCCTGCTTAATGTAGCATTTGTGTAACCATTTAACATAGAGGGATTCTTTATTGCATGCGATGTCCCATAGATTCTTCAATAGACCCACCTTGGACCAGTCATTCACCAAGCATACTCTCAATCCCCCTTCACATTTCAGTCTGCAAATGGATTCCCAAGAGAATTTGTGGAAATGCTTCTGGTTCATAGAGTCATTCCATATAAAATTCCCCATGTGTTTCTCAATGTCAAGGACAACTGCTTTAGGGAGGGGGAAGGTAGAAGACCAGAACACATGGTAAGTGGAGAAGGTGGAAATCACTAATTCCACTCGACCAGGAAAGGAGAGAAGTTTTCCTTTCCAGGAATCGAGTTTTCTCTTAATTTTGTCAGTAATAGGAGAGCACATAGATTTCATAAGATGACCCGTGAAAAAGGGGAGGCCAAGGTATCTAATTGGTAGTGCAACCTTCTTGATATCCAAACACGAGGAGATTTCATTCTAAATACTAGTACATCTTCTACTTAGAAATAATAGGCTCTTTGTATTGTTCAAACTCAACCCAAAGACTGAACAGAAATTGTCTAGAACAATCTTGACCTATTGAGCATTCAAAGGATCTGCCTTGGAGAAAATAAGCAAGTCGTCCACAAGGATGATGTGAGAAACCCAAAATGGTTTAATTTCCATCTTCTTACATCATAATATTTAATCATTCTTCCCAATTCATCGTTATGTATCTTGTATAAAGGGACCCACATTCATGTGGGGGTTTACTCATCATTTCATAAGTCATAGTAAAATAGATGCATTAGGATTAGATTATAGTAGTAATACTCATCATCTTCAATTGAAGTATTAATACTTACATTCAACATTTCATCACATTTACAACAGCATATACAAGTTCTAGCTTTATCACTCATATTCGTCTTAGTACTAAACATATAGGGTTTTCAAGAAGTCATCCTTACTTCAACACATCATAAGAACTATATCATTAATTAATTTCATAATGATGCACAAAGGTTCATTAGGGCTATTCAAATACATGGAAACTAGTTTCCATTTTCACTTATTCCTATCATCAATCATAAGTATACATTGATTAACTGACTCATTTGATTCACTTCCTCAACACAAACCCTAACCAGGATATGTGGTCACATCATACTGATCCTTATGTTAATATTATATTCAATTCCATTAACATTCAACAATATACTTGTATAATACATTCTAGTACAATTCAAATATGATTGTATACATGTCTATTCAATTTCAAGCATATCGACAATTGGGCTAATCTTTAGGAAAAGATCACATGAAATAGCATAGTCATCAGACCATAGGATTCTCCATGGATCCATAATCAATATATCAGGAACTAATCAACTTCCTATCCATAAGAAAATAATCAATATCAATTGAAGTCGATCCACTCATATCTTTCCCAAATCAATATATAATCACATACATATACAAGCAAGGTTTTGATTGTTTTAGCCAGAAAGAATCAGGTTTTAAATATGAATAAAAAGCTTAGAAGGGAGAAAAACACTCACATCAGGTGTCAAGCACATCCAAAATGTAGGTCAAACGCTGAATTTTTTGAAACCCAATCAAACTCTAGAAAATGAATCAATTTCCTCCTCTTAACTTGAAAACCCTAGAAATGGTGATTAGGGGTGAGAGTGAGAAAAGGGGATGATTTGATGTGATTTTGAATCAAATCAAAGGAGGTATGGAAATCTTGACATGTGAGTGAAGATTCACCATGAAACGCTATGCAAAGAAGCTAAACTGACTTGATTTCATCATTTCTCAGATAGTGAAACCCTAGGCCAACATCTTCACCACTTTCTCTTCTAAAAACCCTAGCTCTCCTCTCTATCTAGAATTTCAATTCATAGATAGAAATAACGATTTATGAGAGTTATTGGCGTGGTAGGTTTGTTATATAGATGAATTGAGGTTCTTATAACAATTTCCAACAAACCCTTCATTGTATTTTTATTTTGATCAGATTGGTTGGTCGGATAAGTTATAAACTCAACCGAAACCACAATCTTTAGAACCCAAACATCATCAAAACATTATAAAAATTTAACATAGTGTTTTAAATTGAGTTTATAAGGTATAGTAAAAATTTCAAATTAATGGGAGTTACTATAGATAAATACAAATCAAATACCAGACTGCCATATTTCAGTTTGCACCATGATATGTCGAGTTTGTCATGGGTAGAACTCCACCAACACCCCTTTCTGTAGAGATCAAACATCATCCAAAAATTTAGAAGTATATCTATAATATAGTTTCACAATTACATTTATAATTTTGAGATCCATTGGATTTACCAATAAAAAGAAAAAATTCAATTACCACACTGCTATATTTAAAATCTGGATGAATGGTTGGTCGAGTTTGTAACTCAATCGAAAAATAGGTCTAAAGAAAGTAAAAAATTCTTATATTTTACAAGATAATTTATAATTGAGTTTTCCAAATCATATAAAAATTTGAAATAAATCAGAGTTGTAGATAAAATAATAAAAATCATTTAGTACAACACTAAACTTATAAAATTCTATATTCATATGCCATCAAAACCTATTGGTCGATTAGGCTTTCCAATTCTTGAACCCTAATTATGTGAATCAAAGTATTATTAAAGCTTCTCATTAGATTTAAAACATAAAAAATTAACTACCATCATTAATCAAGATTTAAACAATGATCAACCTTGTTAAGCATGCAATCAATCTAGTAAACCCTAATTTGATGAATAATATGAAAATGGGTCATTACAGCAATGTCCAAGACAAAATATTGCATCTATGAAACTCATCATCAACAACATTGAAAAAATTCATGCAAAGAGGCACCAAAACCTTGAAATTCGAACTTCAACATGAACCTCCAAGAAACAAACTATGTGGAAGAAGACCAAGCTTCAAACTCAAGAAAACCAACTCAAAAGCTCAAGACAAACACAGGGTCGAACTAAAACATGGTGATAAGACCAAGAATCAAGTTGCATGTAACAAATTCCACTTCATTCATTACTTAGAAATTGATTTCATGAAATTAGGATTAGGAAAGAGAGTAATCTAATGAGAGTACTATAAATTCTTAAATAGTATATCATGATAACCTCATCTAGCACATTAGCATCAAGTTTAGAGATCAAAATAGTAACATGCAAGTAATATTATGGTGCAAGTAACAAAAGAAGGTAGAGAGTTATATAACTTGCCTTAA
This sequence comes from Alisma plantago-aquatica, assembly GCA_963693085.1. NCBI lineage: Eukaryota > Viridiplantae > Streptophyta > Magnoliopsida > Alismatales > Alismataceae > Alisma > Alisma plantago-aquatica. The sequence continues at coordinate 123,173,012 of OY856410.1, read as the reverse complement.
GGAGAGATCCAATGTCCAAGATCAAAGTCTTGAAAGAGGAAGATGAAGATCCAAACAAGGCCAATACTTTGGCCACAAGATCACCTCAAAAGATAAGAAAACCATGGTCAAAAGGATGTTCAAGAAAGAGGGTGACAGACCTTATGCAAGAATAAGAATAAGAAAGGAGAAAGAGAAGAAAGCTTCCTCTCACTTTGGTACTAGTATGTCAAACATAGTCTACGACCCTTGTGATGAGGATTTTCTCTGAAGATGACCACCATTTATGATCCATGGTCTACAAAAAAAGTAAGGAGAAGAAGAAAAAGAAGATAGGGTTTCAAGGAAAAATGCAATCAAGGTAAAGGAACGACTTTCCAAGAAGAGAAACTACCAAGAATCACCATAAGGAAGGTGATCAAGCTCCAAAGCACCACATGCAAGGTTTCTTGGCCACCAAAGCACCCAAGAATAGTCCTTCTTCTCCTCAAAGCTCCAAGGATGAACACAAGAGAGGGGAGAAGAAGGAGGGACAAAAATGATCACTTGTATGAAGAAGAAAGGGGTTATATACTCAAAGGAGGAGGGAAGTAAGATGAGGGTGAGGTGTCAACATAAGAAAACACCAAAGGGACACTTGTTCACAAAGAAAACCAACATTAAACCACTAAATACTTGCATTCAACCCATGGTCATAAAACCTAGGTGGTGTATGGACCACATGGGTCACCACCACCCTAGAGGTCAAAACAAACATCAAGATACGTTGTCTCGACCACAACAAAAGGCCACCAACCATAAATGGTCAAAATCCTCCACAAGAAAACTAGCATCTCAACCAAAAACACCTCAAGACCATCAAGGTCGAAACAAACCACACAAGGAAAGTGTGTTGGTCAAGACACACATAAGGCAAACCAACAAGGTCGAAACAACAGTCGCAACACTCAACCATGCTCAACATGGTCGACACCAAGAAAAACCCTAGAAACCTTAGCATCACCACATTATGCCACCTCATCAACCAAGGTCCAAAAAGGTGCCCCATAGCATCATTATCTCTCTCATGATGCTAAAGCACTAAGGGCACACTCAACATGTGACATATAGCAAGATAAACCATGAACATGGGTAAATTTCAACTTGGTCCAAAACAAGCATACAAAGCTCAACCAACATCAAAATAGGACCAAACATAAAACTTAAGATTGTCACTTGTTAACAAAGAATCTCAAAGGATTAGATTAAGGTTCTAAGCATCTTATTAAGCAAAGAAAGCATACTTAAGCACTAAGCTAGGTCAGGGCCTCTATATTCTGAAGAATATGGCTCAGAATCAGTAATGGGGAGAAGAAAGAGAACATCCGTAAACCATTAAAAGTGTCGGAAAGTCTAAAGTAATCATGATGACGAATGAGAAGCTTGACCTCATAGCCAAGAAGCCATATTAGAAGGATGTAAATTCCTCTAGAGGAGAGGAAGAAGAACGCATGTTTGTGCGGCAGAAGAATTATAGGGGAATGATTATTCTTAGAGGAAGGATCCTAAGTTATCTTAGAAGGATCCCAATAATTTTTAGTATGATCCATCGTAAGCACAACAAGCCAAGCCACAACAGGTTGGTGCACAATAGTAGTACCAACATGACAGGGGCCCCAATAAAATAGACTGCATTGGAGACATGCTAGGTAAGTTGGTCAACTAGAATGAAGTGATCATTGACCAGACCCAGAGGGAAATAAAAAACCTAGGAACAAAAATACACAATATAGAGACTCTCAAATAGCAATAGAAGTGGATTCTTTGAAAAAAATCAGCTAGTAGGGGTTCCCAGGAAATATTGACGTACCATCTGGAAACCAACATGTAAAGGGAGTGTTGCTTCAAAGTGAAATAAAGTGTTAAATGAGAAGAGGATAGTTCCACAAGAAAAAACCAATCCTGACAACACAGGACCGATGATGACTTCTGATCCATTTGAGCCAGACACTACAACACAAAAAAAGGAAGTTGAAGAAGAAACTGATGAACCAATGGAGCCAAGAAAGGAGTCATATGTCTGACCTCAACAAAGGAAGTTGGTAACATTGGCACCCTTTCCAAGGAAAAGAAAGTTGACTAGCAATTTCAGAAGTTTTTTAAATAGTTTTAGGAAGCTTCTTGTCAACATTCTATGTTAGGTTTTAGGGGAGACAGAGAAGGCAGTGGAAACAAAAAAATTCTTCTACCCAATCCCAAAATAAAGGAATCGCGTCAACGTCTATACAATGGGAAGGATGGTTTGTAGAGACATACCTTGTCCCGAGGCTTGCTCGGAGATGTTGCCTCACGGCTTGTGCGGTCTTCACCTCTGGTCTTGGACGGTGTATGTGCAGCTCCTGGTCTCACCGGGACTGTCAGGATTGACAGTTGTCCTACGAGTAGCAGAAGTCTCCCACCTCTGAAGTAGTCCACACAGACCACCTGGAACTCCGATCGCCTTGTCATACAAGGCACCGAAAGGAGTCATACCATCCTGTCAGCGTACTAGTCACCGGCACACTCTCTTGCCACCAGTCGCCTTTCTATAGTTGTCTTTCCCTTGTTGTGCCTCCCTTATCGGGTAACACTTGCTCATGATCTCCTGGTTACCACAACCAGAGAGAACGACAACTTTATAGGGAAACTGGTGTTTTGAGTTGTACTTGAGAAGCCCCAAATACCCCTATATATATAGGAGGGTCATGGGACATGTTTCTCTACCTGAGGCAATGTGGGATTAAAGAAGGAGTAGAAGGGTTAGAGCTTTTCCACAAAACAACCAACTGCGCTAGCTAAACCGATCATTTCATACATGAAACGATCAGTTGGGGACCTGAGCTGATCAGTTCACACCTAAACCGGTCGGTTGGGACACCTGAGCCGATCGGTTTACTTCTAAACTGATCAATTCACTGCCCTGGTTAGTTCCCATTTGACTTTTCTGCTTTTGTTTTGAATTGATCCAAATACCAATCCTTGTTCTAATCAAATTAGACAAGTGAAAGGAAGAGAAATTTCTCACCGACTTGACTTTCCCAACTTGCTCATTTGGACCAGTAGAGCCGATCGGTTCAACCCTTGAACTGGTCGTCTCAACCTATCATGTGCCGACCGGTTCATCACATGAGCTGATCGGTTCACCAACCTGAGCCAATATGTTCAACATATGAGTCGATCAGTTGGAAGTGCAGACTGCGCAAAATCAGTCATTTGCAGTTTCAATCAATATGATACTCTAATCAATCGGTCTAACACCTTGAACACTATGATACTGAGCTATCAATTGATTGAGTGTTTAATTGAACTACTAAACTCCTTTAGCAATCAATCTAAACATCATTTGATGATAAACTCCTCTTCCAAGTTAAATCCTATGTGTGTGACCCTACAGGCACATTTCACGTTGGCAGTGAAAGTCCATAACACATATGACTTCACAAGCAAAGAGTGGTGCCTAGTCGCACATCAATGCTACCCAAGTGAAAAGGAAAGTTGGAGAACAACTTTCAATCCTACGATCTGTGAATGGTGTTACAGTGAATGTATAATTCCATTGTCACTAATATCCTGAATGAACTCAAGGCATGGAACAGTCATCTTGTCAACATTCATTCACTTTCTTGATCTTAGAGTAAACTGTAGGAGATATGTAGGACATCAATATCACATATTGATTCACACATTCATGCACACGCCTATCTCAATCCTACTCATCAAGTGGCCATGGATATCAAACTCCCTCAGGAGGGACAAATCCCATATTTGTCACTCACCCCTCAAAAGCCCATGTGTCAATGCCTCCCAATCATCACCTTTATAACAACCCATGTTTCAGGACTGCGTTTGATGATGGCAAAGTGTACCCAACGACATGTGTTTAGTGTAGTGATCTCAGGTCAAAAAATCACACTCACCACCATTACTGTGAGAACTGACTGTGACTACCATGTCATGGTTCCATGTGTCAATCTCACGGTGGGTTTGTCTGGTACACTTGTACTCTATCAAGTACTTATGTGTTTGGATTGATATCTCCATATCATGACTAATGAAATTCTATCATCAACCAACACCACAATCTAGTCTTGTGTGTCATTGTTGTATATCTACCTTCCACAATGACATCCGACTAGGGACATAATAAGAAAGTACAAACTATTAGCATCCCTATGATCTCATCGTTCAGGTCCTCATCCTGAAAGCATACGTCATTGCGTATTGTCATTCTCTACACATTCAATATGTTCTATCATTATCTCATATGACTGAACCAGAAAGAATTGGAAGCTTGCCTTTGATGCTTATCAAATCAATCTTCGTGTATCCCACCAATCATCCCATGATTATCTCTCAGGGCATACACACCAACAGACTCCCACTTGCACTGTGAGCCAATCATCCTTGAATCATATTCATAGTGATCTTCAAACATGTCCCACATGTTACCATGCTCTAGTGCTTACATAGTGAGTTATGGAAACACCTTTCCAAAGTCAGTATTAACTGCATGTCTCTCATCTCTTCATTGTACATCATATGTATGAGAGGGAGTTGTCGTAATATGCAATCTAGTATTCCTTTGCTAACCTTTAGCCACATTGCATGACCAAGCATTCCTTATGTATCATCAATCACCAGAATATCTATAAGTTCATCTCATAAACTTCCAGATCCATATAGTATCCACTAATGTTCTCTAACACATAGATACTCAGCTTTTTCCTTTTTAAACGGCTTTCTTGGAATGTTTCCATCAACAAACATTCACTTTTATATATCTCATATATATTTTGCGATTAATTTTCTGTCCTTTTTGAAAGTTCGCTTCAGTGTAACTCTTTACAGTGAACCCTTTCCTTATTTCCATAGAACTAGTACTTCTCAAGTACTTATCAAGTTCTTATGGTATTACAGTAACCCTTACTAGAACTAGACAAATTTCCACTCGTCATGTCCCACATACGAATAATCAGAATGATCATATCATATTGTCATGTCCTACATACAAGATGAATGCCTTTTATTCTTGCAATGTCTTATACATGCAACATACTGGGATGATTACATACATGACAAATCCATATCTATTCTTAGTGTTCCCATTCTTCATAAGAATTGGACACTGGGCCTTGGGATACTAACTCCATGTAACATGGACAAGTTTTCTCCCATTGAATCTGTGCACACTGAACCCTTCAATATAGATTGCCAATGTATGCTCTCTCTTTTCAGGTTAAGAGGTTTTCGATAACTATCTCTATAGATCTCTATTCCTATCACATAGGAAACATCTCTATCTTCCTTAAAGATAATTTCCACAAAGAATTCCATTCTTCAAACATCTCATTTCACATCAACATGTGGAATGTGAATATGCTCCCACTAAATCATAGATCCCTTCTTTATCTTTGACATATCAGTCAAACCCTTTGACAATATCATCAAAGTAAAGATCCAGCTCTAAGTTTCTTGTACTTAATCAATCACATTGATTAGTCCATTGTAACTTGTAGACTTCATTTGCATTAATGGATTCATAGACCTTATAGGTTGTGTCACGTACACATCCTTGTTTTATTCCTCATAGGAATGCGGTTTTAGTATCTGTATGCCAAATCTCTTAGTCATTAAGTTGCAATCAACATTCATCATCCTTTTCAAAATGTTATCCATGTGTCTTAACGCTTAAGACTCATTCGCACTTATGGATTTCATCCCAATGAGTGCTACCATCAAGGTCATACCTTATGGTTCACATGGAAGTCATTTAGGATGTAATGGTCATAAACCATAACTCAAAAGTCGGTTCCTCATATTCATCTAGATAGTTGATTCATCACATGACCAACTCATCACATAGATAATCAAGGTCTATTTGTCAAGGATATAAGAACTCACGACTCCTTGTGATTCTTAATGTCCTTTATTAGTGTGGGGTATTCTTTTATTAAGAAGAAATTAGTTATTTCATAATCATCCTCTAACTCCTTAGGGTATGACTCCTTTTTATTTAGACATCACCATGACTTAATCATGAGCTCACTATGATACACTATCAAAATCACTCGTAAGGATCTCAAACACTTGGTTCAAGTATTTTATTCATTGATCTCTTCAAGAATTAGCACTTTACCAAATTCACACTTCATCTATGATATTCTTGAACACTTGAAGATATTCATATTGGTATTTCTCTAAACACCATTTGAAGTACTAACATTAAGTCCAATAGGTATGAAAATACATCACATGTATTATACCTAATAGGATAATCAATCTCCCACTATGACTAGTGAAGATTGATCATGTCCAAGAGATTCATGTCACTTACTGGTTCTCTAACCAAAAAGAGTCTATACTTATCCATCATATGGAAACTAGAAATGAATTTCTCATGATTTATGCTAATTTGATTGTTTGAGTTATCTATAACTTTTAGGTATCACTTTATCTTATGCATACCAAGTACCACAAGATAAACAAGGCATTGCCACAAAGATTGAAACATCAACTTTATTAATTGCCATCATTGTCATACAATATTCAAAAATTAAGGTGTTTCTATCCATTGGCAAATATGAAATAGCAGTTCTCAACTCTATTCTATGTCCTTTAGGCTGAAATAAACTGAGCAACACTTGCTCCAATGATGAGTACTTGTTTCTTGGTCCTTTCACAAAGGACATCACCTCTTTGTGGATCTTGTATATCATATATAACAGATCCATATCTTGGTATCATATACCTCAGATAAAGAAGTGTTTATTTCATTATACGTACGGTGGAGATATCCATCCCCTCCTTCTTCTTCTTTTGTTCTTCCAGATATAGAGGACAATTCCCTCATTCACCCTCCTATGTGCCTTGAGGCTGAAGATGACTTGGGCTACTGGCAAGCATCAAAACCCTTCTTAGCTTTGCCCTTTCCCTTGCCCTTGCCCTTAGGCCTGCCTTTCCTTTTGTTGATAAGCATCACATACTTAGGCTTGTCCTTCTTCATCTGTGCCTCGAGGCTAAAGATGACTTGGATTGCTGGCTAGCATCAGAATGCTTCTTTGCTTTGCCTTAGTCCTTGCCTTTGACACTTACCCTTCATAGATCACATTAAAGATTAGGGTTTGTCTTTCTTCATCTTTGCCTCTATTGTCCTCAACATGTCCAACAACTCTGTCAATGCTTGTCAAAGTCGTTCATGTTGTAGTTCATCATGAACTGTATGATTCTCACAACATTTGCAGTATCATACCAGTAGCCAATTTTTTACTCAGAGGAAATCCCAGTCTAGTCATACCCAATCACGTTGAATGTGTAAATACCTATGGATCTTCTTCTATCATGACATACTAGGATAGTGTCTTGGAGACATCATATGTCTCATGTTGTCTCTGCAACTCAAAGTTCAAAGAACACAACATTAAACACTCCACATCAATAGCATCCTCGGCATGCTTCGATAAGCATACTTTCATCCATTGGTGTGGTGGGATTGAGTTCATCTGGTTCTGGTATAACTAGGACTTAGATCTTTCACTCTTCAATTGAGAAAAATTCTCAATGTCCTAATTAGTTGTGGAATTATTCCCATTTAATTTGTACATCTTAAGGACCGATCGCAAATAAAGTGATTATTGTTGATTAACCATTTATTGTACAAAAAGGAAATATATGTAATTTAGTCCAAAACTCCTTTTGACTTGGATTGATTTAAAAAAATAATACAATATAATTGGTACTTTAATTAATTATCACTCCCACTATTTTTGTTCAAATTGATAGCCCTCACCATCAATTCGGAAGATTGCAGTGTACAACCATCTAGTGAGCAAGATTTGTATTTCATAAAGTCATGAGTCAGCTTTGGTTGATCGCCCACAACTTGACTATTTCGGTAGGCTGTCACGCCAATTGCATCATATCCAACTCTTGGATAGATGACATGCACAACTCCTTGCCATTCATCCCGTGCCTCTGGGATTAGATGCTCTAAGAATCACCATTTAAGTCTAACCTAAAAGTCGATACGGTAAACATGCTTCCTGCTTTAGCAGATCCTACATGTATACCCTTCACACTTCCACAAGATGGACGACGCACCACACTTTGATGTAACCTACGCTTGGTCCATCGAGTTTTTCATGTGTGTCATTAATGGAAAGCGTACAAGACTTGATATTTAGTTGAGAAATTTGGTTTTATAGGTACATATACATATCCAATCACCACAATACATAGTACGTATCATATACATGTTATTTCCCACAGAAAACATGTGAAACGATAAAAGTGATGATTATGGCCATCCTAATGTGATTCCTGGAGCCAAGAGGAATCATGGTCATCTAGGTCCATATCTCATGCAACCTGTACATGATGAACTCTATACTTTGCCATTCTGGGTTTGATCAACTCATCTCCATGATTGATCGGCTTGCCATCAGGCCGGTCAGTTGGGTGCCACCAGCCGATCGATTGGCTCCTCCAACCGATTGGTCCGTCTAGTCGTCATGCATCTCCTCATGGCCGCCACCCACTGGTCTCGCTCCAAAAACCGGTCGTCTAGAATGCCAACCGATCGATTCACGCCTTGAATCGATCATCTCAGTTGTCGTCAGGTTGTCTGCCATTCTTTAACATTACTTGAAATAAAAGATCTATCTTATTTTACATTTGAATTGGGAAACCTCGAGTTACATTCGGGGGGAAGTAGAGGTAGGAAAGAAATCTCGAGTTATCTCGAGTTACATCAAGAAAAGGAGGTAGGGAATCAGTGCGCAGACCGGGATGTAAGCAACCACATTCAACCATACACAAACATAGTATTTATTGGCCATAACCATGCTATACATCCACCACAAAACTCGTTTAAGGGTCATGTGTATCGAGTGCATTTACATATCATATATGTAATCGGGATTTGTGGATTTAGGATTGAACATGCATAAAGCCAATTTTATTTGCATCTTATGCAATAAATAAAGGTGACAAACCAAAATCGATCCCATCAATAATCCTAAAGTATAGAGCAGTTGACGTGACTCTGATACCACTGTTGGGTTTTAGGGGAGACAGAGAAGGCAGTAGAAACAAAAAAAAATTTGTCTCCCCAATCCCTGAATAAAGGAATCGTGTCAATGTCTATACAGTAGAAAGGATGGTTTGTGGAAAAATACCTTGTCCCAAGGCTTGCTCGGCGATGTTACCTCACGAATTGTGCGGTCTTCACCTCCGATCTTGGACAATGTTTGTGCAGCTCCTGGTCTCACTGGGACTATCGAGATTGTCAGTTGTCCTCTGAGCAGCATAAGTCTCCCACCTCTGAAATAGTCCACACAGACCACCTGGAACTCCGATCACCTTGTCACACAAAGCACCGGAAGGAGTCGTGCCCTCCAGTCGGTGTACTAGTCACCGACACACTCTCCTGCCACCAGTCACCTTTCTATAGTTGTCTTTCCTTTGTTATGTCTCCCTTTTCGTGTAGCACTTTCTCGGGCTCTCCTAGTTACCACAACCAGAGAGAACGACAACTTTACAGAGCAACTGGTGTTTTGAGTTGTACTTGAGAAGCCCCAGATATTCCTATATATATAGGAGGGTCATGGGACAGGGTTCTCCACCCTGGAAAATGCAGGACTAAAGCTGGAGTAGAAGGGTTCGAGATTTTCCACAAAACAACCAACCGTGCTAGCTGAACCGATCGTTTCATACATGAAACGGTCGGTTGGGGATCTGAGCTGACCAGTTCATACCTGAACCAGTCAGTTGGGACACCTGAGCTGACCGGTTCACTTATGAACCAATCAGTTCACTGCCCTGGTCAGTTCTTGATTGACTTTTCCTCTTTTGTTTCGAATTGATCCAAATACCAATCCTTGTTCCAATCAAATTGGACAAGTGAAATTAAGAGACATTTCTCACCAACCTAACCTTCCCAACATGCTCATTTGGACCAGTTGGGCCGATCAGTTCAACCCTCAAACCGGTCATCTCAACCTATCCTAAGCTGATCGGTTCATCACATGAGCTGATCGGTTCACCAACCTAAGCCGATTAGTTCATCATATGAGTTGATCGGTTGGGAGTGCAGACTATGCAGAATCAGTCAATTACAGTTTCAATCAATTCGATACTCTAATCAATTGGTCCAACACCTTGAACACTATGATACTGAGCTATCAATTGATTGAGTGTTTAATTGAACTACTAAACTCCTTTAGCAATCAATATAAACATCGTTCGTGGATAAACTCCTCTTCCAAGTTATATCCTATGTGTGTGACCCTGCAGGCCCATTTCACATTGGCAGTGAAAGTCCATAACACGTATGACTTCACAAGAAAAGTGTGGTGCTTAGTCACACATCAATGCCACCCAAGTGTAAAGGAAAGTTGGAGAACAACTTTCAATCCTATGATCTGTGAATGGTGTTACAGTGAATGTATACTTCCTTTGTCACTGATATCTTGAATGAACTCAAGGTATGAAACAGTCATCTTGTCAACGTGCATTCACTTTCTTGATCTCAGAGTAGACTGGAGGAGATATGTAGGACATTAATATAACATATTGATTCACACATGCATGCGCACACCTATCTCAATCATAATCATCAAGTGGCCATGGATATCAAACTCCCTCAAGAGGGACAAATCCCTTATATATCACTCACCCCTCAAAATCCCATTTGTAAAAGCCACCCAATCATCATCTTTATAACAACCCATGTTTGAGGATTGTGTTTGATGATGTCAAAGTGTACCCAATGACATGTGTTGATTGTAGTGATTTTAGGTCAAAGAATCACACTCACCACCATCACTGTGAGAACTGACTGTGACTACCATGTCATGGTTCCATGTGTCAAACTCACGGTGGGTCTGTCTGGTACACTTGTTCTCTAACAAGTACCTATGTGTTTGGTTTGATATCTCCATATCATGACTGACGAGATTCTGTCATCAACCAACACCACAATCTAGTCTTGTTTGTCATTTTTGTCTATCTACCTTCCACAATGACATCTGACTAGGGACATAATAAGAATGTACAAACTCTTAGCATCCATATGATCTCATCGTTCAGGTCCTCAACCTAAAAGCATACGTCACTGAGTATTGTCATTCTCTAGACATTCAATCTATTCTATCATTATCTCATATGACTTAACCAGAAACAATTGGAAGTTTGCCTTTCATGCCTATCAAATCAATCTTAATGTATCCCACCAATCATCCCATGATTGGCTCTCAGGGCATACACACCAACATTCCACTCATTGATTCAATTGAGCATATTCCTTCCTACGACAAATTCCTAAAGGACACAATCAATAAGAAGAGGAGACTAGCTTATTTAGATGTAGTGGTGTTGCAGGATCCGGTTAGTGCTTTCATTTTTGGAAAATTGCCACCAAAAGGCAAGACCCAAGATACTTCAACATATCATGTTATATTGGGAGGACCACATTTGGTGAGGCTTTGTGCGACTCAAGGGCTAGTGTCAATCTTTTGCCATTGACTACCATCAAGAAGTTGGATCTTAAGGAGTCCAAAAAGAGAAATAAGACAATACAAATAATAGACAACTTAGTGGTTAGGCCATATGGTATCTGTTGGAAGTTCTTGTCAAGGTGGACATATTTGTATTTCTAGTAGACTTTGTGGTTATGGAAATGCATGATGATAATGGAAATGAACTACTACTAAGGAGGCCATTTCAAGCCATAGAAGACATGATCTTATAGATGGGAAGAGGAAGACTGACACTGGGGATCAAAGAAGACCGCTTTGAAATCAAGATGCCCAAGTCTGCACAAATGATTGTGGAAAGGCACAATGTCACATTTTCTAGTAGGTATAAGGGAAGGTGTCCCTATTTCTAGGGAATAAATTACTAGATATTGCTCATGTGATGCATAAGTACATAAAGGCAGACTAGAAGTGGACATCCTGGAGAACATAATGGAGATTTCATTGGCCAAAGCAAACCAATATCATGATGATGAAGAGGAGGAATATTTTCCAGCAACAATTGACAAGACAACTTCTTCCACCCTTTCTCAACCATATCCACGGTCACCTTTGGAGGCATGCCTTATGAATTCAGTGGATGACTACACTAGATGTCATTCTTTGGAGGAGTGTGTCTTGTTTCTCAAGGCATTATCGTGTTATAACACCAGGGATTATGAGCACTTAGGACCACCTCCACTACCATTAATTCCATCTCTACCGAGTCCTTCAAATATTGAATTGAAATTGTTGCCGCCACATTTAAAGTATACCTTTTTGGAAGAAAATGTGAAGCTTCTAGTCATTATCTCAGCCTCTTTCAGCATTTAAGAGGAGGAGTAGTTGATTGTTGTGCTGAAGAACCACTAGTAAACATTTGGGTGGTCAGTTGTAGACAATAAGGGGATATCCCCTAGCTTTTCCAGCACAAGATCTGCATAGAAGAAGGAGCCATGTGGATCATGCAAACTCAAAGTCATCTAAATCCCATCATGATTGAGGTACTTAAGAAAGAGGTAGTCAAAGTTTTGTCGACATGTGTAATTTACACCATCTCAGACTCTAATTGGGTAATTCCTACTCAAGTGGTTCCTAAGAAAGGGGGAATAACTATCACCACAAATTCAATTAGTGAACTTATTTATACTGAGCTTGAGACTGAGTGGCGAGTTTGTATTGATTATTGTTGATAATCACTACTACACTTAAAGACCATTTCCTGCTTCCTTTCGTTGACCAAATTTTTGAGCGGCTCATTGACCACTCCCATTTTTCTTTTCTAGATGGGTATTTTGAGTATAATTACATTTCTATCAAGCCATGGGACCAAGAGAAACCTACTTTTACTTGTCCGTATGGAACATTTTCGTACCATCAGATGCCTTTGGGATTGTGTAATGCACCAGTGACTTTTCAGAGATGTATGCTCGCCATTTTTTTTGATATGGTAGAACATTATCTTGAGGCTTTCATGGACAATTTCCTGGTGTATGGAGAGTCATTTGAGGACATCCTTGATAGTCTAGACAAAGTCTTGCAAATATGTGAGGACACGCACACAGTTTTGAATTGGGAAAAGTTTCGCAAGATGGTGAGTGAAGGAACAGTCCTGGGATACAAGGTATCCCATAGAGGTATGTACGTCGATCCTATCAAAATTAAGATTATCTTTAAGCTACCTACGTCGTCCATGGTGAATCGAGTTAGGAGCTTTTTAGGACACACCAATTTTTATCTATGTTTCATAAAAGATTTTTCAAAAATCACAAAAACACTTTTTGAATGAATGGATAAGGACATTGAATTTAAATTCAATGACCAGTGTTTGAAAGCATTTGAGGTGTTGAAGGAGAAACTGGTCTCTGCACCTATTGTTCAGGCTCCATATTGGAGACAACCTTTTGAGCTGATGTGTGATGCATCAGATTTTGTGGTTGGGGCTATTTTAGGTCAATGTAGAGACAAGAACCCTATCGTCATTTATTATGCATCTAAGACCCTAAATGAACCCTAATTAAATTATACAGCCAGAAAAAAAGAATTATTGGCAGTTGTTTCTACTTTTGAAAAAGTTTACCAATATTTGAGAGGGGTGAGGTTCATTGTTTATACAAATCATGCCCTAATTAAATATTTGCTACAGAAAAAGGATGACAAACCTAGATTAATTAGGTGGATTTTGCTACTACAGGAGTTTGACATTGAAATCATTGATAAGGAAGACACAAAGAATGTAGTGGCAGATCACTTGTCTAGTCTTGAAAGAGTAGAGGAATAGGGTATAGACATACCAATAGTGGAAAAATTTCTAGATGAGAAACTTTTTGCCATGAAAATCAAAGATTTATGGTTTGCAAACAGTGTAAACTACTTGTGTTGTGGCAAGCTGCCAGAAGACTATGGATCTAAGGAGAAGAAGAAGTTCTTTCATTCTTTGAGGTTCTATGTTTGGGATGATTCCATCTTTCTCAATCAGTGCAGGGATGGTATTTTGAGGAAGTGTGTGCCTGATTGTGATTTTGAGAGTATTTTGGCACGCTGTCATTCCTTACGTATTGGGGGTCACCATGCTAGTTCTAGGACAATATCTAAAGTATTAGAGTGTGGATTTTATTGGCGTATGTTTTCTAAGGATTCATATAATTTTGTGTTTCAATTTGATTCTTGTCAATGTGTAGGGAATATCTCCAAGATACATGAAATGCCCTTAAATATTTTTTAGGAAAGTGATGTTTTTGATTTATAGTGAATAGCAATTATGGATCGTTCGAGTCATCTAACTCAAATTTATGCATATTGCTTGCCATTGATTATGTATCTAAGTGGGTGGAAGAGATTCCAACCTACACCAATGATGCCCATGTCGTATGTAGGTTTATGAAAGATCATCTATTTTTCAAGTTTGGGGTGCCAAGATTGATAATTAGTGATGGTGGATCTCACTTCACCAATAAGAAGTTTGGTGCATTATTGAGAAAATATCAAGTAAGGCACATGTAGGTACTCCATATCACCCAAAAACCAAAGGATAGGTTTAGGTGTCTAATAGGGAAATAAGGAAAATCTTAGAGAAGATTGTCTCAACCAATAGACAAATTAAAGCATGCAATTGAATGATGCTCTTTGGGCTTAATGGACAACCTATAAGACACATATAGGAACCACTCCTTTTAGGTTCATTTCTGGGAGAGCTTGTCACTTACCCATAGAGTTATAGCATAAAGCCAAATGGGCCATGAGGAAATTGAATTACAATTTGGATGATATAGTGGAAAAGAGAATGCTAAAATTGAATGAGTTAGATGAGCTTAGACTGGATGCCTATGAAAGCTCTAGGATCTTCAAAGAGAGAACAAATAGGATCCATGATCTGTACATCTTGCATAGAGTCTTCACTTCATGACAAAATGTTCTTATGTTCAATTCTAGGTTGAAATTACACCAAGGTAAATTGAGGACTAGACTGAGTGGTCATTTTGTTGTAGTTAAGGCTTACCCCATGGGGTAATGGAGATAAGAAATGGGGCTGAGACATTCCTTGTCAATGTCCAATGGCTTATGCATTACTTTGGGGGAGATGTGGTCTAAGAAGAAGAAGAGTTGAATCTCATTGAGCTTCACAAATTGATTGATTTGATCATTGACCCTATGACATAAAATAATTCTTATTGGGAGGCAACCCAACCATCTCTTACTATTTTAAGATTTTGTTCTTTACATTCTTGTTGCATTGTATTATTTTCATCTAAAAAATGTGTCTTGATCATTCGTGTTTAGTGTGCAGGCTAAGAAAAAGTCAGTGGTACCAACATCAATGTTGGTAGTACTGACGAAAGCACATGGACAACACGGTCGATTTTCACAAAATCTCTATAGTACCAACCACAAAGTTGGTAGTACCAATGCCATCACAAGTATGACCTAGTTGATTTTCAAAATTTCTCAGTGGTTTCAAAAATAAGCTCAGTAGCAATGACTTTTTGTAGAGAGGGCCCAAGTTAATTGATAAGGACTTGGTACTACTGACATACAACTTAGTAGTACTGACGCCAAGCGATGCTCCAAGTTTGAAATACTGAGATAATGCTCTGAAGTATCAAGAAATTTTACAGACTCAGTACTACCAACACCAAGTCAGTAGTACCAACACTAGAAGACACAAAATCCATAGGAGACCATTAATAATAAAGATTCTTCACATCTAACAATCAGTAGTACTAATATGTCATGCATCTTTTTGATGTTGGAACCACTAAATTTAGGCAATCTAGAGTACTGACATAGACCAATGGGGAGTTTTGGTATCAATAGATGGTACTTATTTAGACTGATCATGGAGGGGAAGTTAGTACTACCAGTATCATGTTCGGTACTATCGACCCATCAACAATAGGCTAGTTGGTGGCTATATAAGGAGGGGTGTGAGCATTGTATCATTCACACTGCCACAACACCTCTCTCAAGCAAGACTATGCAAGCATTTTTGGGCAATTAGAGTTTGCTCTAAGATCTTTTCTTCTCCATCCCCTTATTGTACCAACTCAATGGTTTCTAGGCAAGCAACTTCTTCAATGATAGGTAGTGTCATGTTGGTACTTCAACCAATGTGCATCGCTCATGTCATCAACGAGGTGAAGAAGATCTATGAGGAGCTAATGAAAAGAGAGATCACCTCAACACAATATGGATAATGTGCATCCCTTTCATTCTTAGTATTCACCGACAATCTCAATCGAGCCTACAAAGATCAGTGGTGGGTGGATGATATCCCTTTCTTAAGTGATTGGTTCACCTTCACATAGATCTTCTGTGAGTTCTTGGCCTTGTTGGATATTTGTTGCATCCCCAAGGGCGTATCAAATTTTGTCTCTTCAACACCGACTATCAAATGACATTGAGGTAATTCAATGCCATCTAAGGGTTGCTGCTAGATGACCTACACTTTGCCACAAGCAACTTTGATGACAAGGGTGCATGGAAAGTTTTAGAGGAGGTGCCAGATGACTACCACATCAGCTTGCACATCAACCACATCATCGACATTGAGCACCCATTTGCCCACATCCTACAATATTTCCTCACCAACACCATATTCGCCAAGTATAGTTGTAACAGACTCAATCTCAGAGTCTATTTGCAATTTACCCACTTTTAAGCTTTTTATTTCCTTTATGTCCTTTTGGGCCTTTTTCCTAAATTTCCCTATCCTTTCTATCCATTTTGGCCTCAATGTTGAATTTGAGCAACATTTAGTGATGTGATCTATATTTAGCCACATTCATGGGTGTTTGCACAAATATCTCAAATAATGTGATCATTAGAGTTCAATAATGTAAAATGACAATTAATGAGAGGTAATTAGTGGAGTAGAGTAATTGTGGCTTTTTAGAATAAGAAATAATATTTAATATGAATTTGAGCTTAATTAATATAATAATCACCCTCTTATCTCCTCTCTCCTCCAAATTGTTGTTAAAGCATTAAGAAGGAGAATAAAACGTGGGACATGACACTTGAATGGCTTTATAATAATTACCTCGAATTTTATTGAAGGAATTGCTAAGAAAATAGTTTTCTATTAATTCACCCTTTAAAATATATTAATATACACATTAATGGACAATATGGTGATTAAGGGCCAAATCTCTTACAAAACAAAAATCTAATTATATAACATTTTTCTAGACATTAATTCTAGCCTATGGGTAAAATATGCATTCAATTGACTCTTGTTTGACCCCTGAATCGATTTTAAATGATTTGAATAAGGTTTTCATTACATAACTCAATTTCATTGATTGATGCATTTAACCTATAGTTTCCATTTAATTTTTCTATCACACGTCACCCTATTGATGTAAGCCATCCACGGGCCCAAATTTGATCATTCAGATTGAACATCCACATTTGATTGTCGTGGAATCATCACCTTCCTCAGTTACTGCGCGAACCAAGGCCTTTTCTACTAGCATTTGCTTCCTGATCAGTTTCTCAGCATACGATCAACCATTCCACTCTGCATCTTCGTCGTTGAATCTTCCTTCTCCCAACGTTTCTGGTGAGCCATAACTCGTGCGATCTCTCATGGCCTGAGCTCAAAATGCCCATTAGGGATTTTCCCCTCCTCTCCACCGAGGAGTTGTAGAGGGAGCTACAAATACCCTCTCTCCTATATAAGGGCTTGTAGTGCACCCTTGGACCACACACTACTCTCCTCCTCCTCCAATTTCACCTGCTCTAGCCTGAGGCACCCTGACCAACTCGTTTTGCTTCTTTGGTTAACTTCATGCTGACACTGGTCCCTCCACCGCCTTCGGACAAATCGATGGCACAATAAGAATCACCCACCCCCGTTATTCATCTTCCTATTCTTGGTTTACCTCGAGATGCCCCCTACCATTGTGACCTATAAGCTACCATAGAGCAACAATGCCACCATACATTTTTCCCTTTTTTGGGCTCCTCCACCATCATCAAGACCTGAGTTTGACTCGCCTCGACTCCACAAACTTTTTGAATGCTTTAGTGAGTGTTTTTCTCCTTGACTTCAACATATTCAAATCCAGTTTTGCACTCATGTTCCTCAGAATTTTCCAATGTGTTATGGTGATATCGAGGTCCTCCCCCTTTGGTGAGTGATCCTCCATTGTTGTCAGACCTTAGCAATCACACATGTATCTTTGGGTGGTCAAGTTTTGGCCTGGGGAGGCGAGGCAATGCTGGAGTCGAAGCTCGAGGAGGAACTGCTCGCGCCATGGCTCGAGTGGAACAAGCCTGGTCATAAAATGACCTATGCATCCATACCTCCCTGATTGATTCAATTAAACCAGTAGGGGTAGATTAGGCAATTCATATTTTCTTTTGATTTCCTATCATGACTATTTGATACATATGAATGACCATGTTGTCCTTATGATTTTAACCGAGCCATTAATATTGCGTTGGTATATCAGACTTTTGACCCTTCACTCAGTCTCAGTTGACTTAAGTCACACGAGTGCAGACCAGTTGATGGGGTCAAATGTGATTGGCCCAGGTCAGTGTGGGTCCGGCCTCCGAAGACCGTGCTTTGCATGCTTTTATTGTCGATGTGGCATTTTCTCAAATTCTGATTAGCCAATACGGTTAAATTCATATTAAATGGATGCCTTGTCAGAAAAATGCGAATAAATAGTCATTGGAAAGGATTTTTAATGTAGAATCCGAATTTGTTGTTTTTGAGTCATGTTTCCCATTCCTTTTTCAAAGTTTGTCATGAACACCATTTTAATCATGTTAAATGTTCTAAAAATGATAATTAATTCATTTTCACTCCAAACTGAGAAATAAAAGGTGTTTCTTAATCAGTGAAACTCAAATAATCATTTTTTCTAGGATTTGAGTCCTAAATTGAGGTTTTGTTTTAAAGGTTTAAAATTAGGTTTCAACCTTTGTATTACATTAAACCCTAATCCATGTATATACACTTGTATCTAGAACAAAAGTGAGATTGGACAAATTTAATTGATGAGAAGTCTTCTTTAAGAATCTCAAGTGAGGTATGTATGTGCAACCCTATTTTTTTGTATGTGCATTCTAACCATAAATATTTGCTTATTTATCTACACCTTTATTCCCAATGATGCACGAGCCGATTTTATTCATTCTTGCAATTCTTCTATAAATGATTTAAGGGTCTTGTACCCCACTTGCAATTTTTGATAAACTTATTCTATCTTCCATTGAATTACTTTAGAATGATTATGAAAATGACTATTTAACTAATATATTGTACATGAGTAAAAACCAACCTGAGTATTGGGCATGAGCCCAGGGGAATGTGACCACTCTCCCCAATTTATAAAATATTATGGTGCTTGGGAATGTGTTACTCTCCCTCACACAGAGGTTTAGGTCTAGTAGGTTCCTCAACCCAATGTTAGTATAATTCAGTCACATTTAATCATGCATTCTAATTTATTATTAATTGACTTGGCAGAAATTATTACTTGATTACTTGCCTCATACTTTCGACTGTCTCTTAGTATAGTGAATCTTTTATTATGAAATGTTGTAGTTTATAATTGTCCTTATTCTCTATTTTGACACATACTTTTTATATCCTCTTGTTGGGTGACCCTAACCACCCAGGTATAGGATCAGAGTGTGCATCAGGACCATGGTGAACAAGCATAAGGCTAGGAAAGGATTTAAACCTTCCATCATGGATATATTTGGTTATGTTAGTTTTTATTGGATACATGTTGTTGTAGTCATTTCCCTCTACTAAGGTCCTTTTCTTTTGTATAAAGCATGCAAACCCTTTTTGGGGGAAATATCAATGCACACTTTATTTATAAATTGAATATAGTTAAGAAAATTTATACACTCCCGCTTCTATGCAATTGGATTTTTGTTTACCATGGTTTTAAGTAAGGAGGTGGTTGATTTCACATCTTTACAAATGGTATCGCAACCAATCGTAGTCAGACTTGACTATTTCAATTTGTCTCCGTATTTAGAAGTCCTTATCTCATATAGTTCCCTTTAGTTTACCTTAGAAATTTACCTACGTTGAAAGGTTGATATAGAACCATAATAGTTTTAGATACATCTTTAATAAACTTTTAGGTGATTAGTCTATTGAGTAGATACTAGGGCAACAAGTTGAAAGTGATGGTGTCTAGAAAGGGTCAGAACTTGGGGGCTGGCAATATTTTCCTCGGAGCCACTAGATTAGTTTACTGGGACTCCCAAGTTCATATGACACTGACCTGGCCTAATCTGAAACAAAATGCCCAAAATAGCATACCTTTAGGCATATTCCCTCTTTGTTGTGTATCCTTAGAAAACCTAATATGATGATTTTGTTATACATATAAAATCATCTTGTAACCCTTAAGTTCCTTATATAATACTTAGAATTCCATGTTTATGGTTAGTATACCATTTACTAGACTTTGAAGTTTAGTTATAGTGATTATTAAAACAATTATGTGTTGGACCTCATACATGTTTTTGACTCACTCTTTTACCTGTAGCTTAGTTTAACTTAGTCAACCTTTAATTGAAGTAGTATTGTTATTACATTGAAAGATTTTGCATTTGCTGATTTCGAGGACGAAATCCCTTTTTAGGGGGATTGAATCCTATACATAGAACAATCTAGCCACTTGGGTATTAGAAACCCTAACTCCATGGACAACATATTAGTGAGCTTATATGATTAGTATTGACCAAACAAATTATAATTATAGTTTTCTTATATACAAAGGAATATACAATAATTCATATAATTATAGTTCATATGCTCGAACCTTAAAACATACATGATTCACATAATAGTGAGTTATTCATCACTAAGTGTAAATATATAAATTATTTTGACCAAGTCAACCTCATGATATAATCAAAGGATCAAATGCATGCTAAGAATGCATCACATGAAATGGTCATGTTGACCTAAACCTTAGAATGTAATTATTTAACATTAACATATATATCCTCAATGTCTTCGTAATACATTAGTGAAATTAGATTTCATAATTAAAAATTTACCTTTATACATATAAATGGATTATAATCATAATTTAATCAAGTTTTCAAAATATGTAAGGCAGATTACCTTGTTCACTAATACACACCTCAATAATCACATTATTATAATTTGGCATATGTATCAATTTGTTAATATAATGTGTTTCGCCTTATTCAAGTACATATAATGACTCAAATGTGATAAAGAGTAATTGGATTTACATAAGCATGATTAAGTCTACAATAATTCCAAATAGCTAATGTGATGTTCAATATATAATTTATAAAATTAAGTGTAAATGGGATAAAATGGTTAAGAATGACATTAATATGATCATGATAGTTGATACGACAATGTGTGATTTAGGTGTAAGAAATTAGTATGACATTATTATAAGCTTAATAACTTGTTGAATTATATTTCTCACAAAATAATCTATGGTAATTCAATATGATGGTAATATAAGAGTAATGGAGAATAAATTTCTAGTTATTAAGGATTTTGATCTATTATGCTTATAAATATTGTGATGATTTATTAAACACTAATTGTGCTTAAAACCCTTAGTGAGGTAGATAAGGGTAAGACATATGATTTGTGCCTAATGTTGAGCTGTATCCTTTCTATCCATTTTGGCCTCAATGTTGGATTTGAGAA
This sequence comes from Alisma plantago-aquatica, assembly GCA_963693085.1. Classification (NCBI taxonomy): domain Eukaryota; kingdom Viridiplantae; phylum Streptophyta; class Magnoliopsida; order Alismatales; family Alismataceae; genus Alisma; species Alisma plantago-aquatica. The sequence goes on along the minus strand of OY856410.1, from coordinate 123,151,328 downwards.
ACATTTGATGATGTGATCTATATTTACCCACATTCATGGGTGATTGCACAAATATCTCAAATAATGTGATAATTAGAGTTCAATAATGTAAAATGACCATTAACGAGAGGCAATTAGTGGGGTATGCTAATTTAGAGTATTTATGGATTTTTAGAATAACAAATAAGAGTTAATATGAATTTGAGTTCAATTAATATAATAATAGCCATGTTATCTCCTCTCTCCTCCAAATTGTTATTAAAACATTAAGAAGGATAATAAAATTTGGGACATGACACTTGAATGGCTTTATAATAATTACCTCAAATTTTATTGAAGGAATTATTAAGAAAATAGTTTTGTATTAATTCACACTTTAAAATACATTAATATACACATTAATGGAAAATATGGTGATTAAGGGCCAAAGCTCTTGCAAAATGAAAATCTAATTATATAGAATTTTTTTAGACATTAATACTAGCCTATGGTTAAAATTTGTGGTCAATTGACTCTTGATTGACCCTTTCAATCAATTTTAAATGATTTGAATATGGTTTTTGTTAAGCATTTAACTCGATTTCATTGATTGATGCATTTAACCTATAATTTTCATTCAATTTATCTGTCATGTGTTACCCTACTGATGTGAGCCATCTAAGGGTGTAAATTCGATCATCCAGATCAAACATCCACATCCGATGGTCGTCGAGTCGTCACCTTCTTCAGTTACTACGTCAACAAGGGCCATTTCTTCTGGCATTTGCTTCCCGATCAGTTTCTCGGCCTGTGATCAACCATTCCACTCTCTGTCTTCGACGTTTAATCTGCCTTCTTCCAATGTTTCTAGCGAGCCATAACTTGTGATCCCTCATGGCCTGAGCACAAAATACCATTAGGGCTTTCCCCTCCTCTCCACCGAGGAGTTGCAGAGGGAGCTACAACTGCCCTCTTGCCTATATAAGGGCACATAGAGCACCCTTGGACCACACACTACTCTCCTCCTACTCCAATTTCACCCTCTCTAGCCCAAGGCACCCTGACCTACTCGTTTTGCTTCTCTAGCAAACTCCATGTCGACGATGGTCCCTCCTCTGCCTTCTGCCAAATCGATGGCATGGTAAGCATCGCCAACCCCCATTATTCATCTTCCTAGTCTTGGTTAACCTTAAGATGCCCCCAACCATCGTGACCTACACGCCGCCATAGAGCATCGATGCCACCATGCATTTTTCCCTTTTCTAAGCTCCCCCACCATCATCTAGACCTAGGTTCGAGTCGCCTTGACTCAACGAACTTGCTGAACGCTTTAGTGAGTGTTTTTCTCCTTAATTTCAATTGGTTCGAATCCGATTTTTCTTCGTTGTTCCATGGCATTTTCCAATATGATGTGGTGATATTGAGGTCCTCTCCCTTCAGTGAGTGTTCCTCCATCTTTGTTGAACCTCAGTGATCATGCCTGTATCTTCTGGTGGTCAAGTTTTTGTCTAGGGCGGCGAGGCAGTGCTAGAGTCGAAGCTCCATGAGGAACTGCTCATGCCATGGCTCGACTGGAACAAGCCAGGTCGTAAAATGACCAAGGCATCCATAGCTCCCTGATTGATTTGATTAAATCAATAATGGTAGTTTAGGCATTTTGTATTATTTTTTATTTCCTATTGCGGCTATTTGATACATATGAATGAACATGTTGTCCTTACGAGTTTAATCGAGCCATTAATATTCAATGGGTATATTAGTCTTTTCACCCTTCGCTCAGTCTCAGTTGACTACAGTCACGTGAGTGCAGACTAGCTGACGAGGCCAAATGTGAGTGGCCCATGGCAGTGTTGGTCCAACCTCTGCGGCTTGTAGGCTTTGCAAGCTTTTATTGCCTATGTGGCATTTTCTCGGATTTTGATTGGCCAGTATGGTTAAATTCATATTAAATGGATGCCTAGTCAGAAAAAAGTGAATAAATAGTCATTGGAATGGATTTTTAATGTAGAATACGAATTTGTTGTTTTTGAGTCATGTTTCCTATTGTTTTTTTGAAGTTTGTCATGAATACCATTTTAATCATGTTAAATGTTCTAAAAATGATAATTAATTCAGTTTAACTCTAAATGATAAATAAAAGGTGTTTTCTTAATTAGTGAAAATCAACTAATCATTTGGTATAGGTTTTGAGTCCTACATTGTGGTTTTGTTTTGAAGGTATAAAATTAGGGTTTCAACCCGTATATTACATTAAACCATAATCCATGTATATACACTCGTATCTAGGATAAAAGTGAGATTGGACAAATTTAATTGATGAAAAGTCTTCTTTAAGAATCTCAAGTGAGGTATGTATGTGTGACCCTTTTGTTTTATATGTGCATTCTAACCCAAAAGTGGGGCTTATTTATCCACACCTATATTCCCAGTGAGGCATGAGCCTATTTTATTCATTCTTGCAATTCTTCTATAAATGATTTAAGGGTCTTATACCCCACTTGAAATTGTTGATAAAATTATTCTATCTGTGATTGAATTACTTTAGCATGATGTTGAAAATGACTAGTTAGCTAATATTGTGTACATGAGTACAAACCACCCATAGTATTGGGCATGAGCCTAGGGGAATGTGACCATTGTCCCCAATTTATAAAATATTAGGGTGTTTGGGAATGTGTTACACTCCCTCACACAGAGGTTGAGGTCTGGTAGGTGCCTCAGCCATATGTTAGTTTAATTTAGTCACATTTAATCATGCATGCAAATTTATTATTAATTGACTTGGTAGAAATTCTTACTTGATTACTTGAAACATACTTTTGACTCTAACTTAGTATAGTGAATCTTTTATTATAAAATGTTGTAGTTTACAATTGTCCTTATTCTCTATTTTGACACATACATTTTATATCCTCTTGTTGGGTGACCCCAACCACCCATGTATAGGATCAAAGTGCACATCAAGAGCATGGTGTAAAAGCTTAAGGCTAGGAATGGAGTTATACCTTCCATCATGGATATATTTGGTTAAGTTAGTTTTTATTGGAGACATGTTGTTGTAGTCATTTCCCTCTATGTAGGTCCTTTTGTTTTATATAAAGCATGTACACCCTTTTTTGGGAAAATATCAATGTACACTTTATTTATAAATGGAATATAGTCAAGAAAATGTATACACTTCCATTGCTATCCAATTGTATTTTTGTTTGTTATGGTTTTAAGTTAGGAGGTGGTTGATTTCACCTCTTTATAGCATGGTATCAGAGCCAATGGTAGTTAGAATTGACTATTTCAATTTGTCTCCTTAATTAGAAGTCCTTATATAATATAGTACCCTTTAGTTTACCTCAAAAATTGACCTATGCTGAAAGGTTTATATAGAACCATAATAGTTTTGGATACATCTTTAATCAATTTTTAGGTGATTAGTTTATTGAGTAGCTACTAGGGCAAGCAGTTGAAAATGATAGTGTCTAGAAGGGGTCAGAACTTGGGGGCTAGCAATATTTTCCTCTGCGCCACTAGATTGGTTATGGGGACTCCCCAGTTCATATGACACTAGCCTGGCCTGATCTGATACGAAATGCCGAAAATAGCTTACCTATAGGCATATTTCCTCATTTTTGAGTATCCTTAGAAAACCTAATATGATGATTTGGTTATCCATATAAAATGATCTTGAAACCCTTAATTTCCTTATGTAATACTTAGAATTCCATGTTTATGGTTAGTATACCCTATACTAAACTTTGAAGTTTAGTAATAGTGATTAGTAAAACAATCAAGTGTTGGACCTCATACATGTTTTTGACTCACTCTTTTACCTCTAGCTTAGTTTGACTTAGTCAACCCTTTAAGTGAAGTAGTAGTGTTAGTACTTTGAAGGATTTTACATTTGCTGATTTTGAGGATGAAATCCCTTTTTAGGGGGAATCCTTTACATAGAAAAATCTAACCAATTTGGAATTAGAAACCCTAACTCCATGGACAACATATTAGTGAGTTTATATGATTAGTATTGACCAAAAAAAATTTAATTATAGTTTACTTATATACAAAGGAATATATAACAAGTCATATAATTATAGTTCATATGCTTGAACCCTAAAACATACATGATGCACATAATAGTGAGTTATTCATCACTAATTTTAAATACATATAATGTTGACCAAGTCAAACTATTGATATAATAAACAGAATGAATGCATGCTAAGAACACATCACATGAAATGGTCATGTTGACCTAAACCCTAAAATGTAATTATTTAACATTAACATTTATATCCTTAATGGCTACATAATACAATTTTAAATTTGAGGTTAATTGACTCTTGATTGACCCCTTAAATCAATTTTAAATGATTTGAATATGCTTTTCATTAAGCATTTAACTCGATTTCATTGATTGATGCATTTAACCTATAGTTTCCGTTTAATTTCTCTATCAATGCAAGCCATCCAAGGGCCCAAATTCAATCATCTGGATCGAACGTCCACATCCGACATCCACAGAGTCATCACCTTCCTTAGTTACTATGCAAATCGGGGCCGTTTCTACTCGCATTGGCTTCCTGATCAGTTTCTCAGCCTATGATCGACCATTCCACTCTCTGTCATTTTCATTGAATCTACCATTATTGATGTTTCTAGCGAGCAACAACTCATGATCCCTCATGGCCTGAGCATGAAATGCCCATTAGGGCTTTTCCCCTCCTCTCCACCGAGGAGTTGTAGAGGGAGCTACAGCTGCCCTCTCGCCTATATAAGGGCATGTAGAGCACCCTTGGACAATGCACTACTCTCCTCCTACTCCAATTTCACCCGCTCTAGCCCAAGGCACCCTTACCTACTCATTTTTCTTCTTCAGCAAACTTTGTGCTGACACTGGTTCCTCCTCTGCCTTCTGTCAAATCGATGGCATGGTAAGCATTGCCCACCACTGTTATTCATCTTCCTTGTCCTGGTTTACCTTGAGATGCCCCCTACCATCGTGACCTATAAGCTACCATATAGAACATGTGCCACCATGCATTTTTTCCTTTTCTGAGCTCCTCCACCATCGTCGAGACATGAGTTAGACTCGCCTTGACTGCACGAACTTGTTGAACGCTTTAGTGAGTGTTTTTCGCCTTAATTTGAATTGATTTGAATCTGGTTTTGCTCCCTTGTTCCTTGGTATTTTCTGATGTTCTGTGGTGATACTGAGGTCCTCACCTTATGGTGAGTGTTCCTCAATCTTTGTTGGACCTCAACGATCACACCCATATCTTCTTATGGTAAAGTTTCATCCTGGGGAGCTGAGGCAGTGCTAGAGTTGAAGCTCCAGGAGGCACTGCTCATGCCATGGCTCGAGTGGAACAAGTCTAGTCATAAAATGACCAAGGGATCAATGACTCCCTAATCAATTCAATTAAACTAGCAGGGGTAGTTTAGGAATTTCATATTTTCTTTTTATTTCCTATTACGACTATTTGATAGATATGAATGACCAAGTTCTTCTTACGATTTTAATTGAGCCATCAATATTGCATGGGTATATCAGTCTTTTCACCCTTCGCTCAGTCTCAGTTGACAAGAGTCACACGAGCATGGACCAGCTAATGGGGCCAAATGTTATTGTCTGAAGATAGTGTGGGTCCAACCTCTGCGGCCCACACTTTGCAAGATTTTATTTCCTATGTGGCATTTTCTCGCATTTTGATTGGCCAATATGGTTAAATTTATATTAAATGGATGCCTTGCCAGAAAAATGTGAATAAATAGGCATTGGAATGGATTTTTGATGTAGAATCTGAATTTGTGGTTTTTGAGTATGTTTCCTGTTCCTTTTTTGAAATTTTTGGTGAACACCATTTTCATCATGTTAAATGTTCTAAAAATGATAATTAATTCACTTTAACTCCAAACTGAGAAATCAAAGGTGTTTTCTAAATCAATGAAACTCAACTAATTGTTTGGTCTAGATTTTGAGTCATAAATTGAGGTTTTGTTTTAACGGTATAAAATTAGGGTTTCAACCCTCATATTACATTAAACCCTAATCCATGTATATACACTTGTATCTAGGACAAAAGTGATATTGGACAAATTTAATTGATGAAAAGTCTTCTTTAAGAATCTCAAGTGAGGTATGTATGTGCGACCCTATTTATTTTGTATGTGCATTCTAACCCTAAAGTTGGGCTTATTATCCACACCTATATTCCCAATGAGGCATGAGCCCATTTTATTAATTCTTGAAATTATTCTTTAAATGATTAAAGGATCTTGTACCCCCACGTGCAATTGTTGATAAACTTATTCTATCTACGATTGAATTACTTAGGCATGATGTTGAAAATGACTAATTCACTAATATAGAATACATGAGTACAAATCACCCATTGCATTGGGCATGAGCCCAGGGGAATGTGCCCACTCTCCCCAATTTATATAATATTAGGATGTTTGGGAATGTTTTACTCTCCCTCACATAGAGGTTGAGGTCCGGTAGGTGTGCCTCAACCCAATGTAATTAGTATAATTTAGTCACATGTAATCATGCATGCAAAGTTATTATTAATTGACTTGGCAGAAATTCTTACTTGATTACTTGCCTCATACTTTCGACTCTCTCTTAGTACAGTGAATCTTTTGTTATGAAATGTTGTAGTTTATAATTGTCTTTATTCTCTATATTGACACATACTTTTTATATCCTCTTGATGGGTGACCCCAACCACCCAGGTATGGGATCAGAGTGCACATCAGGATCTTGGTGAATTAGCTTAAGGCTAGGAAAAGAGTTATACCTACCATCATGGATATATTTGGTTAAGTAAATTTTTATTAGAGACATGTTGTTGCAGTCATTGCCCTCTACTTAGGTCATTTTCTTTTATATAAAGAATGGACACCCTTTTTGGGGAAAATATCAATGTACACTGTATTTATAAATTAAATATAGTCAAGAAAATTTATACACTTCCGCTGCTATCCAATTGGATTTTGTTTACCATGGTTTTAATTAAGGAGGCGATTATTTTCACTTCTTTACATCATGGCATCAGAGCCAATAGTCGTAGGACTTGACTAATTCAATTTGTCTCCTTAGTTTGAAGTCCTTATCTCATATAGTTCCCTTTAGCTCACCTTAGAAATTGATCTATGGTGAAAGGTTGATATAGAACCATAATATTTTTATATACATGTTTAATAAACTTTTAAGTGATTAGTCTATTGAGTAGCTACTAGGTCAAGAAGTTGAAAGTGATGGTGTATAGAAAGGTTCAGAACTTGGGGGCTGGAAATATTTTCCTCCATGCCACTAGCTTGATTTATGGGGACTCCCGAGTTCATATGACACCGGCCTGGCCTACTCTGTTATGAAATGCCCAAAATAGCTTACATTTAGGCGTATTACCTCATTGTTGAGTATCCTTTGAAAACCTAGTATGATGATTTGTTTATCTATATAAAATCATCTTGTAACCCTTAAGTTCCTTCTATAATACTTAGAATTCCATGTTTAGGGTTTGTATACCAGGTACTAGATTTTGAAGTTTAATAATAGCGATTAGTAAAACAATTAAGTGTTGGACCTCATACAGGTTTTTGACTCACTCTTTTACCACTAGCTTAGTTTGACTTAGTCAACCCTTTAAGTGAAGTAGTAGTGTTAGTACTTTGAAATATTTTGCATTTGCTGATTTTGAGGATGAAATCCCATTTTAGGGGAATAGAATCCTATACATAACAAAATCTAGCCACTTTGTATTTAGAAACCCTAACTCCATGGAAAACATATTAGTGAGCTTATATGATTAGAATTGACTAAACAAATTATAATTATAGTTTGCTTATATACAAAGGAATATATAATAAGTCATATAACTATAGTTCATATTCTTGAACTCTAAAACATACATGATGCACATAATAGTGAGTTAGTCATCACTAATTGTAAGTACATATAATGCTGACCAAGTCAACCTAATGATATAATATACAGAATGAATGCATGCTAAGATTGCATCACATGAAATGGTCATGCTGACCTAAACCCAAAAATGTAATTATTTAACATTAACATATATATCCTTAATGTCTTCATAATATATTAGTGAAATTAGATGTCATCATCAGACAATATACCTTGATACATATAAATGGATTATAATCATAATTTAATCAAGTTTTTAAAATATGTAAGGCATATTACCTTTTTCATTAATACACACCACAATAATCACATTATCATAATTTGGCATATGCATCAATTTATTAATATAATGTGTTTCGCCTTATTCAAATACATATAATGACTCAAAAGTGATAAAGAGCAATTGATTTTACATATGCATGATTAAGTCTACAATAATTCCAAATACCTAATGTGATGTTCAATATATAATTTATAAATTGAAGTGTAAAAGGGAGAAAATGGTTAATAATGACATTAATATGATCATGATAGTTGATATGACAATGTGTAATTTAGGTGTAAGAAATTAATATGACATTATTATAGATTTAATAACTTGTTGAATTATATTTCTCACAAAATAATCTGTGGTAATTATATATGATGGTAATACAAGAATAATGATGAATAAAATTCAATTTATTAAGGATTTTGTTCTAATATGCTTATAAATATTGTGGTGATTTAGTAAACCCTAATTGTGCTTAAAACCCTTAGTGAGGTAGATAAGGCTAATACATATGATTTGTGACTAATGTTGAGATGTAATTCATTTACTAACAATGTGAATACAATATGACACAATTTATCGATATTAAGGATGATGATGATTTCATAATAAACTTAATGCTATTAAGCCAAAAATATCTATTGTGTTACATTTGATAAAAAGTAATGTGCAGAGTAGAATCCTTCGTGAATCATGAAAACCTAACTTATGTGGAGAGCATGTGTAGTACCCTAGATTAAGGGTTATTATCTAGTTGCTTAAGGTTGGGTTGTTACGTACTCACCCTTCCCTGTTTTTGTGATATCGGGGACGAAATCCTCTTTAAGGGGTGGAGTGCTATAACAGATTGTATCTCAAAGTCTATTTGCAATGTATCCACTTTCAATCTTTTTATTTCTTTTATGTCCTTTTGGCCCTTTTTCCTAAATTTCCCTATCCTTTCTATCCATTTTGGCCTCAATGTTGAATTTGAGCAACATTTGATGATGTGATCTATATTTACCCACATTCATGGGTGTTTGCACAAATATCTCAAATAATGTGATAATTAGAGTTCAATAATGTAAAATGACAATAAATGAGAGGTTATTAGTGGAGTATGCTAATTTAGAGTATTTGTGGCTTTTTAGAATAAGAAATAAGAGTTTATATGAATTTGATTTTAATTAATATAATAATTACCCACTTATCTCCTCTCTCATCCAAATTGTTATTAAAGCATTAAGTGGGAGAATAAATGGTGGGACATGACACTTGAATGGCTTTATAATAATTACCTCAAATTTTATTAAAGGAATTGTTAAGAGAATAGTTTTGTATTAATTCGCCCTTTAAAATACATTAATATACACATTAATGGCCAATATGGTGATTAAGAGACAAATCTCTTGCAAAACGAAAATATAATTATATATCATTTTTCTAGACATTAATTTAAGCCTACTGTTAAAATTTGAGGTCAGTTGACTCTTGATTGCCCCCTTAAATCAGTTTTTAATGATTTGATTATGGTTTTTATTAAGCATTTAACTCGATTTCATTGATTGATGCATTTAACCTATAGTTTCCATTTAATTTTTTCATCACGTGTTACCTTGTCGATGCAAGCCATCTAAGGGACCAAATTCAATCATCTAGATCAAACATCCACATCCGACGGCGGAAGATTCTTCACCTTCCTCGGTTACTATGCGAACCAGGGTCATTTCTACTAGCTTTTGCTTCCTGATCAGTTTCTCGGCCTACTATCAACCATTCCACTCTCCGCCTTCATCGTTGAATCAATCTTCTCCTGATATTTCTAGTGACCCATAACTCAGGATCCCTCGTGGCCTGAGCACAAAACGCCCATTAGGGCTTTCCCCCCTCTCCACTGAGGAGTTGCGAAGGGAGATACAACTACCCTCTCACCTATATAAGGGCACGTAGAGAACCCTTAGACAACATACTACTCTCCTCCTCCAATTTCACCCACTTTATCCCATGGCACCCTGACCTACTCATTTTTCTTCTTCGGTGAACTTGGTGTCGACGTTGATCCCTCCTCCACCTTCGGCCAAATCGATGGCACGGTAAGCATCGCCCACCCCCATTATTCATCTTCCTAGTATTGGTTTCCCTCGAGATGACCCCTACCATCGTGACCTATAAGCCACCATAGAGCACTGCAGCCACCATGTGTTTTCAACTTTTTTGAGCTCCACCATCATCGAGACCTGAGTTCAACTCGCCTCGACTCTACAAATTTGCTAAATGATTTAGTGAGTGTTTCTCTCCTTGATTTTAACGGATTCGAATCCGGTTTTGATCCCCTGTTCCTTGGCATTTTCCAATGTGCTATGGTTCTACAGAGGTCCTCGCCCTGTGGTGAGTATTCCTCCATCTTTGCCAAGCCTTAATGATCATGCCCATATCTTCCAGTGGTCATGTTTTGGCCTGGTGAGGCGAGACAATGTTGGAGTCGAAGCTCCAGGAGGCACTGCTCGTGTCATGGCTCAACTGGAACATGCATGGTCGTAAAATGACCAAGGCATCCATACCTCCCTGATTGATTAGATTAAACTAGTATGTGTAGTTTAGTCATTTCATATTTTCTTTTGATTTCCTATCGTGGCTATTTGATACATACGAATGTCCATGTTGTCCTTACAATTTTAATTGAGCCATTAATATTGTATGGGTATATTGGTCTTTTCACCCTTCACTCACTCTTAGTTGACTGGAGTCACACAAGCGTGGACCAGCTGATAGGGCCAAATGTGATCGGCCCAAGTCAATGTGGGTTCGGCCTCTGCGGCCCCCACTTTGCAGGCTTTTATTTCCTATGTTGCATTTTCTTGAATTCTGATTGGTCAGTATGGTTATATCCATATTAAATGAATGCCTTGTCAAAAAAATGCGAATAAATAGTCATTAGAAAGGATTTTTAATGTAGAATCTGAATTTGTGGTTCTTGAGTCATGTTTCCTATTCCTTTTTTGAAGTTTGTTGTGTACATCATTTTAATCATGTTAAATGTTCTAAAAATGATAATTAATTCACTTTAACTCCAAACTAAGAAATAAAAGGTGTTTTCCTAATAAGGGAAACTCAACTAATCATTTTTTCTAGGTTTTGAGTCCTAAATAAAGGTATTCTTTTAAAGGTATAAAATTTGGGATTCAACCCTTATATTACATTAAACCCTAATCCATGTATATACACTTGTATTTAGGACAAAAGTGAGATTGGACAAATTTAATTGATGAAAAGTATTCTTTACAAATCTCAAGTGAGGTATGTATGTGCGACCCTATTTGTTTTGTATGCGCATTCTAACCCTAAAGTTGGGCTTATTTATCACACCTATATTCCCAATGAGGAATGAGCCTGTTTCATTCATTCTTGCAATTCTTCTATAAATGAATTAAGGGTCTTGTACCCCACTTGCAATTGTTGATAAACTTATTCTATCTGCCATTGAATTACTTTAGCATGATGTTGAAAATGACTAGTTAACTAATATAGTGAACATGAGTACAAACCACCCATAGTATTGGACATGAGCTCAGGGAATGTGACCACTCTCCCCAATTTATAAAATATTAGGATGTTAGGGAATGTGTTACTCTCCCTCACCCAGAGTTTGATGTCCGGTAGGTGCCTCAGCCCTATGTTAGTATAATTTAGTAACATTTTATTATGCATGCAAATTTATTATTAATTGACTTGGCAGAAATTCTTACTTGATTACTTGCCTGACACTTTTGACTCTCTTTTAGTATAGTGAATCGTTTATTATGAAATTTTGTAGTTTATAATTGTCCTTATTCTATACTTTGATACATACTTTTTATATCCTCTTGTTGGGTGACCCCAACCACCCAAGTATAGGATCAGAGTGCGCATCAGGAGCATGGTGAACCAACTTAAGGCTAGGAAAGGACTTATACCTTCCATCATGGATATATTTGGTTAAGTTAGTTTTTATTGGAGACATGTTGTCGTAGTCATTTCCCTTTACTTAGGACCTTCTCTTTTGTATAAAGCATGTACACCCTTTTTGGGGAAAATACCAATGTACACTTTATTTATAAATTGAATATAGTTACGAAAAACTATACACTTCCGCTACTATCCAATTGGATTTTTTTTTACCATGGTTTTAAGTAAGGACGTGGGAGTATCTCTCCCGATGGTAGTGGCTAGCGATACTGAAGGTCGGTGGTGCGATTCCAAATCCACTGAGGAGGAGGGTTCTGTTGAAGCCTACTCTTCTGCTTAAATCTTCATTGCCAAACCAACCACTGCTTCCAATGAATCTCAATCGTCTAACACTGTCAAATCCTGGGAGGCACTGATGAAACCAAAATCGTATGACACTTCTCTTGAGAAAGTATACATAGAGTTTCAAGATCAGAAGCTTATCTACCCGGGAGAGGAGGTGGAAAGGAATGTTGCAAGGTGGAACAATTACCTCGCAGGGTACATTGTGGGATTTAAGCCGCATCTGGCCATTTTAAAAAGATACATATCACATATCTGGGTTCTGAATGGGAGGATTGAGATAATGAATCATGATCATTGATTTTTCTTAATCAAGTTCTTAAATGAGAGAGATCTAGATAATGTCATTGATGGTGGTCTTTATTTTGTGAGAAGTAAACTGTTGGTATTGATCAAGTGGAATCCAAGAGAAGTGTTGAGAAGATTTCAAATGTCTAACATGCCGATCTGGGATCGCATTCACAATCTTTCGCTTGAGATGTAGGACATGAAGATGTTCTCTAGGATTGGCTCTTACTTTGGAAATCCTCTCCGAGCTGATAAGGCCACTTTTTAATTAAGGAACCTAGAGTATGCAAGGATGCATATCCTTATGCCTTCCAGTTCTGAGTTCCCATTAGAGTAAGAAGTGGAGAGCGATAAGGGAGTGAGTCACACTATTTCCTTTGAATATGAATGGATGCCAAAGGCTTGTTCAGTGTGTAAACTGTTCGGCCATAATGACTATGAATTCAAACCCCCAATATTGAAGAAAGTTTGGGTGCAGAAAGCTACTTTCAATGATGCTGCTGCGATAGGTGATGAGAGTTCTGGCAGGTAGGGTGCTAACACCTCCTCGAATGAAGCCGAGGTGACTATCATAAGGCCTGACACACAAAGTACTTCAGATGTTGATCTTGAAGGAAGAAGGGATAAGCAGGTTATGTCATGTAATGTAAATTCAGACAAGCAGGTTGCTAGAGAGGTTCTGTTTGTAGGGATAAATCAACAAGGCTCTACTGAGATACTCGACTCTAGTCACATTGATGTTGAAAACGAATTTCATATGTCGACTGATTCTTTTGAGGATAATGGGTCATCTATCTCTGGTATTTTATAAGTGGATGGTGCAGGACAGGAGGTGATAGTGGACTTGTTAACTCCTCTAGTGCACAAAGGGTCTATAATGGAGGAGGATGGTTTTGGTTGTGAAGTCCAAAAAGGTAATAAGAAGGAAAAAGGAAGAGGAAAGGGAAGAAAGGATCTAATCGGCAACAAAGACACAACATAGGTTGCCCAAACTTCGATGTCCAAAAAGTTTGACAATCTAACTTTTAATGGTGATGAGAGGACGGGGCCACACACCAATGAAGTACTGGTTTCAAGTGGTTTAGATGGATTGTTCCATTAGCTGACTTTCATGGAATGTCAGAGGTCTTAATCTCAAAGCCTCGACATTCCGTAAAAAAAAAAAGAGTTGAAGCCTCATTTGATTTTGCTCAATGAAACTAAAGTCCGGGTTAGGAAGGTTGACAAGTTAATCAAAAAGTATTTTCCTAGTTACAACTGGATCTCCAACCATAATTCCCAAGTCTTGGGTAGAGTGGTTGTTCTCTAGAAGGATAGTGAATGTACTATGAGAAAGATTCAAGAAACAGACCAGTCTGTTCATTTTGAGTTCTTTCTTGCTAGTAGGAGTTTTTATGTTACTTTGGTGTACGGACGCAATCTAGATAATGATAGGGTTCATCTTTGGAATGAAATTGATAATATTAATGCCACTATGGAAGGTCCTTGGGTGATCCTAGGAGATTTCAATGTTGTGAGGAAGGTTGATGAGAGTTTGGGGATGGATCCCCCCTCTAATAAATCCATGGAGGACTTCAACAACTGCATGTTGTCTTATGGCATGTTTGAGCTTCGGCTCAATGGGCCCTTGTTTTCTTGGGATAACCACCAGAGTAGAGATGGTTTTGTTACTTACTATATTGATAGAATTCTTTATAATGATAGGTTTATGTCTGGTTTTCATGATTTTAAAGGCATTCTTCATTCTAACATCATTAGTGATCATAAAATTTTGATTCTTGATATTGGTGAAAGGGTTAACATTGCTACACCCTTCAGGTTTATCAATGCTTGGACTACAAAGTCCGACTTCTTAGATTTTGTTAGAGCCAATTGGAACAAAGATGTCTCTATTTTTCCCATTTAGTATCTTTACTCTAAATTTAGAAAGCTTTGCCAGGGTCTTTCTGTGTGGAATAGAGATTTTGTTGGGCACTTTTCTGATGTAGTGAAAAGATTAGAGTTCCTTGTTGTTGAGGCTCAAGTTAAGCTTGATCATGATCTAGCAAATGTGCTGCTCCAAATTGATGCTATTGAGAAGAGGAAGGAAGCATCTATTTCTAGGTATCATGAGGAATCCTTTTTGACACAAAAATCTAGAATCGAGTGGCTTAAGGAAGGAGATACAAATTGTAAATTCTTCTATTCTTCTATTAAGGTGAGATGCAATCTCAATCACATTAAATATCTCATGATTGATGGAGTTGTTTCCATGAATGAAGCTACTATTAAAGATCATATTCTAAACTATTATCACAGTCTATTTAACAATGGTTTTACAGAAGATCTTACCATCTTGAGAAAACTTGATTTCCCTAAACTCACTGATGTTGATAGGATGAGATTGGATAGATGGTTTTCTGTCAAGGAAATCATTGAGGTTATTCATAACATAAACCCAGATAAGTTCCCTAGTCCTGATGGCCTGAATGGCACGTTCTATAAGGTTTCTTGGAGCATCATCTGTTCAGATGTGGTGGAAGATAGACATGGTTTTTTCAATTCAGGACGTCTTCTGAAAGAGGCAAATCGCACCTTCATCACTCTTATTCCCAATGTTAAAGACTCTAATGATCTCAAAAACTTAAGACCTATTGCTCTATGCAATGTTTTTTCCAAGATTATCTCCAAACTTCTAACAAATAGGTTATATTTTGTTCTTCTGTCGATCATCAGTAGGAATCAATGTGCTTTTGTCCCTGGCAAGAGCATCAAAGATGCTATATTTCTTTCAAATGAGTTGATCCACGATTTCAATAGGAAAGTTGGTGCACCCAATATGTGTTTAAAATTTGACATATCTAAAGCTTATGATTATGTCTCCTAGGATTCTATTTTCTATATGTTGCGTATCATGAACTTCCCACACTGCTGGATTATCTGGTTGAAAGAAATTTTTGACAACATGACATATGAAATTCGGATTAATGGTAAGGCTTCTGAATCATTTAAACCTAATAATGGTGTCCGCCAAGGAGATCCTCTGGCTCCCTAAATCTTTGTTATAGCTATGCAGGTGGTTACTCTCCTCCTTGAATGTGAAGTTGAAAAGGGCAATCTTAGACCGTTAAGATCTTCATCCTCTTGTGATGTCACCCATCATGTTCTTGCTGATGACTTATTAGTGTTTTCTGAAGAAAATGAACAAAGTTCTCATGCCATTAAGAGAGTTATTGATAACATTTATAAAGCTACTGGTCTCAAAATCAATATTGAGAAAAGTGCAACAATTTTTAGTGCAGGTGCTGAGGGAAGCTTGATGGGGGACATTCTTGGAATTCCTGAAGGTAGTTGACCGGCCTAAATCGCGCATCCTAAAACTGGAGGCGGATTTGAGGTAGTCGAGCTTTTACATTTATAAACCTGAATCATTCTAGGCCCCCACAACTTTGTTTACGGGGTCGAAGTAGATATACAGGGTCGAACACAGGGACAATGGTGGTAGTGTTGAGAATCACGGAATCGAGACGCTACACTCCGGCAGGTATAAAGAGATAGTAAATTCCCCAAGGGGAAACAGCAAGATGTCACAAAAAAAACAAAGAAATCTATCTCCAAGTGGAGCTACTAGAAAGATTTATGGTTTTAGTCATTTAGCAGTTTTTTTAGGGGTTTTCATGCAACAGAAATAGAAAGATAAAACTAGAGCTAGAGCAAGGTATGAAGGATAAGACTTTAGTAAAACAAGCGGCACCAGTAACATCCTGCACCCCTCCTCTCAGAGCGGGTACCTCTAACCAAGCATCAACACCCCTCTCGAGGTTTCTGGACTTAAGTTAGAGTGGAATGTTACTGAAACAACTCCATTCCAGGCACTCTCGTACTCCAAAATCAGACCAAACACTAGAGCCACAACACAACTCTCGAAGTTGTTGTGACGGGAAAACACGATTCAGTAGCTAAGAGAAACGCAATCCAAACATGCAAGCTAGAGTTCAGATATCAAACATAGCAGTCATCCAACATTTTGCACCAAGCATAGAGCAGCAAGTGATTAAGCTTTTCTATTTCCATAAACATTAAGGGTCTTAATACATTTCATAAGTAAAGAATTAAATAACAGAATTAAAGATAGATGTCGCCTTCTTGATGTAGAAGGACGACAGGCTACTGCGGGTCTCCATCCCGATATCGGTCAGGAGTCTAGCCTGATACAGCAGGGTCGGGCGGCACACTACGACGGCCGACTGTATCACTCAAGGACCCTGGCCGATACGCTCATGTCGGGCGGCGCACCCTCTCGGGCGGTGTGCAATGACTGGCAAAATGTATCAGGTTCGATATCGTATCGGGCATGGGGCGACACGTTCTACTGTCGAGCACTCTTGTCGCTCATCATCATTGGCCGATATCGACCCGTAGTGTCACCCGGGACGGTCCTAAGTGAGCCATCCCCTCCCTCTCGGGATAAGGAAGAGCTCACCTAGAGTTTCCCGGCACAAGCACTGGGGCACGATACTCTTGCTCTCGCAGTTTACCTCTGAAGATCGCTCAAAGTTCCGAACTGACCGAACTGTCTTTTCGGCTCCCTGTAGCTGCTATTTATAGGCAGCGGTTGGGGGAAGTTATGGTGCTCGAAGAGCCACGTGTCCTCCTTATTCGCGAGTCGGTGGACGGCCGATGCTGGTTTCGCTCGGCACAGGGGTGTCCACTGTCGGTCACGTGACGGGCGGCGCCTGCCGGTGGGTGGTTGTGTCGCGCGACAAGCTTGGGTTGTCACAGTGAATTTGGCTCCCTGTCGGGTAGAAAACGTGTCGTCTGTCAGTTTCTTCTTGCGGCATTCCCTTGTCATGCGTCGCTGTGTCGCTCCACCCTGTCGGGCAGAGGTCGTATCGGGCGTCAGGAAGGCCAATGCAGACTTGAACTTATTTGTGGGCCGAGACGGCCTTATTGTACCAAAATGAGGAAAAACTCTGTAAAAGATGGAAATATTGGATTAAGAGCGTTTCTTGGCCAATTATTGCAAAAGTACTAGTAAAAGAGAGGAAAATAGAAGAAAAGGGAAGTTTTGATAACAAAATAAAGGGCAGAAACATCACAAACATTGGTGTTATCAACTCCCCCAAACTTAGCGTTTTGATTGTCCTCAATCAATATTTAAACTTTATTTAGTGATGCTTCTTCTTGCTTGATATAGCTTTCAGGTCAAGAGGTAAAACAAGTATAGTAATGCCTTTAGAGATAATGCTGCCTCACTGCAAACAAAAGACCATGCGTTTCCTTGCCTTATTATTTCAGTAAAAATTTTCTCTACAGCTTCGGCAAGACTTTTTTGTATGATTCTGAAGTTAGCATACACACCAAACAGCTTTATTTTAGGGGCAGAAAGTTGTGTATAAGGTAGGCTAAGGCTTTTTTGGGTTTTTCTTGTCTCCCATCAGTCCATCCAGGTAAGGGTCTGTTAACGGGCGAGTGGTCCCTGCAGTCCAGGGCTAGTTGTCTTTAGAGCAGTGATTTCACATCCTACGTACCACTGCCCCGGATCTACCATGCCTAAAGATGGGTACTTTTGGAAAACAAGTGTGTTTATATGTATATATATTTTTTTCTTTTATCGGGCACAACTCTCATGCTTTTATTCACTCTCATAAGGCTTCTTTCTCTCTTTTTTTTGTTTTTTTTTGGTGTTTTTGTTGGGTAAGGGGAAACAAAAAGATTCTTGTTGTTTGGGTAGCTTTTTTCTTCTCCATACTCGTCTCTTAGTTGTTTGTGAGATTATTGTAGTTTTTGAAATTTTTGGCACGGAAAAATGTAATCTTCTCTTTTGTTTGAAGCAACATTATCAGAAAGATATAACAGAACTTGTATCTCATTAAGCACATAGAAAACTAACTTTGCAAGAAGTTGCAACAGGTTTTTACTATTATAGCAACTTTGTACATATGCATGGGAATAAAATAAGTAACATTTTTTTCAAAATTTTATATGAGCATGGCATTTCGTATTAGCAAGGATACATACACATGATATAAGAGAAGAAGGAAATGACACAAGGGGTGAAGAAGGAAATTTTGATACCTCCCCTACTGGTACATGGGTACCCCCCCAGACTTATTCCCTACTCTGTCCCAGAGTAGTGAAAAAGACAGGGTGAGGTCATGCTAGTCCAGTGAGGGTTAGCTGGATGATGCGCTTCTGCCATGTTGAAGCTACAATATGCTCCTACGCTTGCACCATGGAGAAGCTACAATATGCTTCTTTGCTGCCTCCATTTTATTTCCTCGGCTGGATGCAGTCGGAACAAGTGCAAAGCTCTCAAGGAGGAAGCTCAAAGCATACTACATAAGAAAGTGGTTCTCCTCTGGAGCTACCAAATAAAGAAAAATCCATCCTCTCTCTGGTTCTGACGTTTCTGTCCGACAGTCGTTGCTTCAGCCTCGGCCGCGATTCTGATTCCTGTGCCTTGGTTGTCAGTGCGGCCGGAGGTTTGCTTCTTGTGAGCCATACCTGTTATCAAGTTCATTGACCACTTGTATGTTAGGTAGGGAAAACTGATATCACGATAAAATTTATCTCGATGCAAAGTCCGGGTATCATTCATCAAAAGAAAAACCAAGGTGATGCAAGACTGGGCGATACGGATAAAGGTTGTGCTGCCCGACACGAATATCGGGCGACACAGTCGTATGAAGCAACTGCCTGATATGGTATTATTGGGAAAGCGCGGATGGAAGCCGTGTCGTGAGTTATGTGTTTCAGGCGATAAGAAAAAGCAACTCAGATTGTCGACCGATAGGCCGCGTGCGATATACGATATAAAAACTGTGTCGGGCAAACAGACTGTCGGGCTATACCCTTGCTCTTTGGAGACATCGCCCGATACAAGGGTGAAGGCAAGCTGGCCGACATGCGAGCAAAAGGTGTGTTACTGCATGTGGTACAGGTGGCTAAAATGAGCAAGTGTAGTAGCCTGACACGTTGAGCCCACCTTACTATTTATAGCAAACTCAGCTGGGGGTAAAACGGGTATTTATGGGGCGCGCGTCGGCCGACGAGACATGCCATTCCCGATATGACGGTCCTGTCAAGTCTCATTAAGGGTATTTACTCGCATGCACGATACGGTGCATGCTGCCCAGGAATGCCATCTGTCGCGGCTGTCACGGTGCCCAAAAATTTTCACCCCGACACGGTCCTGCGCTCCAACTGAGCTGCTTCCTAATACGGTTAAAGCAGGCGGCCAAAAACTAAAACTCGGTGAAGAAAAAGAGATTAAAGGGTAAAACATCATCGGCTAAGGGTTAAGCCTTTGACCTCAAAGGGTATTACTCTTCAAAGCCTTGCAAAATACCTCGGCGGCCCATAAAACAGAAGAGTCAGTACGCTCGGCGCGTGCACTGACTCGGGCCTTATTACAATCCATAAAGTTTTTTTTTACAAGTAATAAGAAGAAAAACTCGGGATGCCTCCCGAGGAGCACTGAAGTTTGCATCGCCAGCTCGACCAGTGTAAGATCATCACGTCTGGCCTTTGAATGTACCCATATCTTGCAGGTTGATCTCTGCTCTCCTGACAAAAGCCTCATCCTCATAGAACCTTTACACTCGGTGCCCATTTACTTGGAAGACTTTGGTCGAATCGTCCATGTCGTAGAGCTCCATCATTCCGGATGGGTATATCTTTGACTCGGTGAACGGTCCTGACCACCTCGTTTGTAGCTTCCCAGGAAAAAGACGTATGGAGGACTTGAATAACAAGACTTTATCCCCTTCGCTTACATCTTTTCTCCTGAGGTGGGCATCATGCCACAATTTTGTCCTCTATTTGTAGATTTTTGCATTTTCATAAGCGTTCATTCTCATCTCTTCGAGCTCTTGAAGCTAGAAAAACCTCTTTCCTCCTGCTTTTTTGAGGTCCATATTTAGGAACTTGATTGCCCAAAGGGCCTTGTGTTCCAGTTCCAAAGGTAGATGGTAGGATTTTCTGTAGACCAGCCGGTAGGGGTGGTTCCAATGGGCATTTTGTAGGCGGTCCTATAGGCCCATAGTGCGTCGTCAAGCTTCATAGACCAATCCTTCCTCGTTCGGTTGACATTTTTCTCTATGATCTGCTTAATTTTTCTGTTTGAAACCTCTACCTGACCTGAGGTCTGCGGGTGGTAGGGCGTAGCGATCTTGTGCTTCACTCCATACTTACGTAGGAGTGCATCGAACTGTCTCTCTCCGAAGTGCGACCCGCCGTCGCTTATCACTGTGCGCGGTACTCCGAACCGAGGAAAGATTGTCTTCTCGAAAAGCTTGATTACCAACTTGGCGTCGCATGTCTGGGTTTCTACTACTTCCACCCACTTCGATACATAGTCCACTTCCACTAGTATGTATTGATACCCCCTGGAAGGAGGAAACGACCCCATGTAGTCAATCCCCCACACGTCAAAGATCTCTACTTCAATCCAGCTCGCCATCAGCATTTCATTCCTCTGCCCTATATTCCTCGTAAATTGGCACTCTTTGCAGACTTTTACAAATTGTGCAGCATCTTTGAATAGCGAGAGCCAGTAGAAACCTGATTGTAGCACTTTTGCATAAGTTCTTTCGCTACCCAGGTGTCCACCGTAGGGGGAGGCGTGGCACTTTTCCAGAATATCTGCGGTTTCTTCTTCGGGGATGCATCTCCTATATAGATTGTCAGTGCATCTTCTGAAGAGGAGAGGATCATCCCAGTAGTAGTTTTTAGCATCCGCGAATAATTTCTTTTTCTGATTGTATGTAATGTCAGGAGGCAGCTCTCCACAAGAAAGATAGTTGCAGATGTCTGCAAACCATGGCAAGTCTTCTTCCTTAGCATTTGTCAGCATAAGGGCCTCATCGGCATAGTCGTCATTGATCGGAGGTCCCCCTTGTCTGTCAGCTATGATCCTCGAAAGGTGCTCGGCGACCATGTTTTCTACGCCCTTCTTGTCGATAATTTCATGGTCGAACTCTTGAAGCAGCAACGCCCACCTCAACAGTCTGGGCTTTGTGTCTTTCTTTTGCATGAGATATTTTATAGCCCCATGATCTGTATATACATTGACCTTGGCTCCAACTAGATAGACCTGAACTTATCGAAGGAGAAGACAATTGCTAGCATCTCTTTTTCAGTGGTTGTGTAGTTTACCTGAGCTTCGTCTAGCGTGCGACTAGCGTAGCAGATCACATGGTGCTTCTTATCTTTCTTTTACCCCAGGACTGCTCCTACCGCATAATCGCTAGCGTCGCACATAAGCTCAAACGGTAAACTCCAATCTGGCGCTTGTAGGATGGGTGGTGATATGAGCGCGTTCTTTAAAGCCTAAAAATCCGTCAGACATTCATTAGAGAAAACAAATTCAACATCCCTTACCAGCAGATTGGACAAAGGTTTGGAAATCTTCGAGAAGTCCTTTATGAATCTGCGGTAGTAGCCGGCATGCCCGAGGAAGCTCCTCACTCCCGTCACAGATTTCAGGGGAGGAAGCTTGGATATGGATTCGACCTTGCTGGTGTCCACCTCGATCCCATGCCTTGAGATCTTATGCCCAAGAACAATGCCCTCTCGTACCATGAAATGGCACTTTTCCCAGTTTAAAACTAGGTTGTTCTCCTCGCACCTCTGTAGAACCATGGACATATTCTTCAAGCAGCTATCGAAGTCCTTCCCATAGACCGAAAAATCATCCATGAAAACTTCTACGATGTCTTCAAGAAAATCTAAAAACATGGATATCATGCATCTTTGGAACATGGCGGGAGCATTGCATAGTCCGAAGGGCATCCTTCTGAAAGCATAAGTGTCGTAGAGGCAGGTGAATGTTGCTTTCTCCTGGTCGTCGGGCAGGATGGGTACCTGGTAAAATCCTGAAAAGCCATCAAGGAAACAAAAAAAATTGTGATGTGCTAATCTTTCAAGAACTTGGTCATTAAAAGGTAGCGGAAAATGATCTTTTTTTGTAGCCTAATTTATCTTTCAGTAATCTATGCACATCCGCCATCCGGTGACGGTCCTTACTGCCACCTCGTCTCCTTTTTCTCCTCTTCCCATTGTCATCCCGCCCTTTTTGGGTACTATGTGGATCGGACTCACCCAATTGCTATCGCTGATTGGGTAAATGATCCTCGCATCCCTAAGCTTTATTACCTCTTTCTTGACGACCTCTTTGAGCATCTGGTTCAGCTTCCTCTGGGGTTGAGCCAGAGGCTTGGCAGATTCATCCAAGTTGATGCAATGCATGCACAAGGCGGGGCTAAGGCCTTTGATATTATCTACTGAATATCCTATAGCCCCCCTGTGGAGCCTTAACTCCTCAAGGAGTCGGTCTAGTTGATTGCTCGAAATATTGGTGTTTACAATGATAGGGTTTCTCTGCTCTTCATCCAAGAACTCGTACTTCATGCCTTCAGGCAACACTTTTAACTCAGGCTTTGGTCTGGGTGCCTTCTCTTGAGGCTCCCCCTCGAGAGAGGCATACTTCGCAGATTCCACCACCTTATACTCCTCTTGCAAGCCTTCGTCAGAAAGGTCGAAAAGGTTGAGATACCTCACGACTTCAGGATCTTCGAGGCCGGGATCTTGACAGCTTATAGCCCTCATGAGGGGGTCTACTGTCCAGATATCCTCCTCTATTTCCTCGCAGAATTTATTGTAGCTATCTGTGAAACATGCTGATTCAGATAGGGACGGACTTCTCATGATCTCCTTCAACTTGAAGTCCATATGGTCATTTCCGACCCTCAAGATGATCATCCCCTCAGAGACATCAATCAACGCTCTCCCTGTTGCCAAAAAATGGCATCCAAATATGATCAGGCAGTGGGGGTCTTCTGTTGTATCGATGACGACTATGTCGCAAGGGATGAAGAAGTTACCGACCCTGATCGGCACATCTTCGACAACGCCGACAGGTCTCTTAAAGGTGTGGTCCGCCAGTTCGATCTTCATGTTGGTACGAACCATGTCGGTAAAGCCCAACCTTTGCGTGAAGCTCAGGGGCATGAGGCTGATGCTTTCCCCTAAGTCTGCAAGACATTTTCACTCGATGTTGTCCTCGATGGCAAACGGGATCGTAAAAGCTCCAGGGTCCCTTCTTTTTTTTGGCAGGTCGGGCTTCACGAAAGCGGAGGAAGCTAATGCCAGGTGAACGATCTCAACCCTTCCTCCTCTCCTCTTCTTTGTGATAAGGTCCTTGAGGAACTTGGCGTAGGTCGGCATTTCCTCCAAGGCGTCAAGGAAGGGGACTTCAAGATGCAGTTTCCTGATCGAGTACATGAACCTTTCATGACGCTTTTTCAGATTTTCCTTGATCAGTCTATACGGAAATGGTAGCCTTAGAGCATAAGGAATCCTCCCACCAGGTAGCTCATCGGAAGGCTTCTGTGCAGGCTCTTGAGCTTCTGCTTGTCCACCCTCGTCCTCTACTGGAATGGTACTCTCAGACCTTAGTTCAGGCTCTGGCTCGGCTTCAGAAGGGCGCTCCACTGTCTTCCCAGACCATAGTACTGCCATTCTGGCAGTCTCCGGGTAGGAGAGTGTCTTTCCCGCAGGGTCCTTCATTAGAGCGGCCATTTGGGCCAACCGTTGATTGACCTCTCACTGGCGCATATGTAGACTTGCCAAGTGGTGTTGCATGGAATCTAGGGCTCCAGGACTGGGGACCGCTCCCTGCGCCAACTGGTTGATGATCGTGTCCTGTCTTTTTATGTAAGCGAACAGCTGGCCCTGACGTTCGCCCTTAGAAAGAGACTGCTCATGATGAGGCATGGTGGAACAGGTTACCATTTTTCAGAGTGCCTGAAATGTCACAAAAAATCAAGTTTAGAAAATTGAATTATTAATTTTTATGCAAAGAGTAATAATAATAATAAAATAAAATAAGGAGTGATGTCAAGCTTATTTCTAAGCTTGAGGCACGTGAGTGTTGTTAGTGGATACAAATTCGTCAACAGTGCCATTTCTCCTTGTCCCCGACAACGGCGCCAAAAAGTTCACCGGCCTAAATCGGGCATCCTAAAACTGGAGGCGGATTTGAGGTAGTCGAGCTTTTACATTTATAAACCCGAATCCTTATAGGCCCCCGCAACTTTGTTTACGGGGTCGAAGTAGATATACGGGGTCGAACACAGGGACAAGGGTGATAGTGTTGAGAATCACAGAATTGACACGCTACACTCCGGCAGGTATAAAGAGATAATAAATTCCCCAAGGAGAAACAACAAGATCTCACAAACAAAACAAAGAAATCTATCTCCAAGTGGAGCTACTAGAAAGATTTATGGTTTTAGTCATTTAGCAGTTTTTTTAGGGGTTTTCATGCAACAGAAACAGAAAGATAAAACTAGAGCTAGAGCAAGGTACTAAGGATAAGACTTTAGTAAAACAAGCGGCACCAATAACATCATGCACCCCTCCTCTCAGAGTAGGTACCTCTAACCAAGCATCAACACCCCTCTCGAGGTTGCTGGACTTAAGTTAGAGTGGAATGTTACTAAAACAACTCCATTCCAGGCACTCTCGTACTCCAGAATCGGACCAAACACTAGAGCCACAACACAACTCTCGAAGTTGTTGCGATGGGAAAACACGATTCGGTAGCTAAGCGAAACGCAATCCAAACATGCAAGCTAGAATTCAGATATCAAACATAGCAGTCATCCAACATTTTGCACCAAGCATAGAGCAGCAAGTGATTAAGCTTTTCTATTTCCATAAACATTAAGGGTCTTAATACATTGCATAAGTAAAGAATTAAATAACAGAATTAAAGATAGATGTCGCCTTCTTGATGTAGAAGGACGACAGGCTATTGTGGGTCTCCAGCCTGATATCGGTCAGGAGCCTAGCCCGATACAGCAGGGTCGGGCGGCACACCCTCTCGGGCGGCACACTACGACGACCGACTGTATCACTCAAGGACCCTAGCCGATACGCTCATGTCGAGCGGCGCACCCTCTCGGGCAGCGTGCAATGATAGCTGAACATATCGGGTTTGATATCGTGTCGGGCATGGGGTGACGCGTTCTACTGTCGGGCACTCGTGTCGCTCATCATTGTTGGCCGATATCGGCCCACAGTGTCGCCCAGGACGGTCCTAAGTGAACCATCCCCTCCCTCTCGGGATAAGGAAGAGCTCAACTAGAGTTACTCGGCACGAGCACTGGGGTGTGATACTCTTGCTCTCACAGTTTACCTCCGAAGATCGCTCAAAGTTCCCAACTGTCTGAACTGACCAAACTGACCAAACTGTCTTTTCGGCTCCCTGTAGCTGTTATTTATAGGCAGCGGTTGGGGGAAGTTATGGTGCTCGAAGTGCCACGTGTCCTCCTTATTCGCAGGTCCGTGGACGGCCGATGCTGGTGTCGCTCGGCACAGGGGTGTCGGCTGTCGGTCACGTGACGGGCGGTGCCTGCCGGAGGGTAGTTGTATCGTGCGACAAGCTTGGGTTGTCGTGGCGAATTTGGCTCCCTGTCGGGTAGAAGACGTGTTATCCGTCAGTTTCTTCTTGCACGACATCCCCTTGTCGTGCGTCGCTATGTCGCTCCACCCTGTCGGGCAGAGGTCGTATCGGGCGTCAGGAAGGCCGATGTAGACTTGAATTTATTTGTGGGCTGGGACGGCCTTATTGTACCAAAATGAGGAAAAACTCTACAAAAGATGGAAATATTGGATTAAGAGCGTTGCTTGGCCAATTATTGTGAAAGTACTAGTAAAAGAGAGGAAAATTGCAGAAAAGGGCAGTTTTGATAACAAAATAAAGGGCAGAAACATCACAAAAATTGGTGTTATCAGTAGTTTACCTTTAAGATACCTAGGAGTTCCTCTCTTTATAGGAAAACACTCAACAACACATTTCTTCCCTCTTTTGGATAAAATTAAAAGGAGATTAGAGGGGTGGAAAGCTAGCCAATTGTCTATGGCAGACATGGTTGAATTGGTATAATCTACCCTTTCATCCATCTATCTCTACTGGATATCCACTCTTCCTTTACTGGCTATGGTGTGTGAGGATATCGATAAGCTATGTAGGGATTTCATTTGGGGTAATTATGAAACCAAGAATATCATTTATCTTATTAAATGGAGAAATATCACTAAGTACAAGTATGAAGGTGGCTTGGGGATAAGGAACATTAGAGAGGTCATCAAAGCTTTGGTGATGTTTAATGGTTGGAATTTAGCCATGAAAAAGGATAGCATTTGGATTAAATGGGTCCACAAAAAGTATTTGGCTAAGTCTTCCTTTTGGTCTATACATATCAGTGATTCGTTCTCTTGGCTCCTAAAGAAGATGTTGTTCTCAAGAGATGATTTAAGGAATAATTTGGAAGTAAAAATTGGTAATGGGTCCTCTCTTTCTGTTTGCAAGGACCGATGGCTTCCTGGGGCTAAGTTCCTAGCCGATATTATTGGTCCTCATTGTTATATTCAATTAGGGATTGGTAGCGATACTAAAGTTAGTCTTCTTATTAGGAATCAAAATTGGTTTTATGAAAATATGAAACTGTGTTTTAACCTAAACCCAATTTTGGAAAGTTTGCCTACTCCCAAGTGTGGCGATGATAGCTTTCTATTTGAAGGAAAATCTGACATCATGTTTAGAGATGTGCTAGATAATGTTAGAAAAAAATCTGAGATTGTCCCTTTCTTTCAATTGCTTTGGGAATCCAAAGGGCCTAAAAGTTTTCTATTAGAAGGGTGGAAGGTTGGGCATGGCAAAGTCTTGACTTCCTACTATGTTAAGCATCTTGGTGTCAACTTGGTTTCAAGATGTCGCTTCTGCAAGCACGAGGAAGAATATTATGTCCATCTTTTCTTTAATTGCATCTATGCCAAATCAATCTAGAGTTTATTTTGTACTCAATTTGACAAACCTGTGTCGAGTTCAATTACTGACTTGTGTGGGTTGCGTGATAAGGAAAGTAGGCTTTCTAGTATCTCTATTCTTTATTGGTTGTGGAAAGAAAGAAATGACAGAGTACATAGGAGATGTGAGAAATATGAGCACAAGTTATGGCTTTGCATTCTTAGTGATATCTGATCATATCTTAAAGACTAATCTTTGGCTGGGCAAGCTTCCTTTTAGTTTGGTCTTTGTACATTGTTCTTCCATTTTTTTTCTTTAGATAGCATTCTTATGGAGGTTGTTCCATTCGAATGACATACACTTGTACATTTGAAAATAAAAAAAGTAATACGATGAGGTAGGTCCACCAAAAAAAAAAGTAAGGAGGTGGTTGATTTCACTTCTTTACATCATGGTATTAGAGCCAATGGTTGTCAGACTTGACTATTTCAATTTGTCTCCTTAGTTAGAAGTCCTTATATCATATATTCCCCTTTAGTTTACCTTAGAAATTAACCTATGTTGAAAGGTTGATATAGAACCATAATAGTTGTAGATACATCTTTAATCAACTTTTAGATGATTAGTCTATTGAGTAGCTACTTGGGAAAGAAGTTGAAAGTGATGGTGTCTAGAAAGGTTTAGAACGTGGGGGCTGGAACTATTTTCCTCCACACCACTAGCTTGGTTTACGGGGACTCCCGAGTTCATATGACACCGACCTCGCTTGATCTGATACGAAATGCCTAAAATAGCTTACCTTTAGGCATATTATGTCATTGTTGAGTATCCTTATAAAACGTAATATGATGATTTGGTTAGCCATATGAAATCATCTTGTAACCCTTAAGTTCCTTAGATAATACTTAAAATTCCATTTATAGGGTTAGTATACCCTACACTAGACTTTGAAGTATGGTAATAGTGATTACTAAAATAATTAAATGTTGAACCTCATACATGTTTTTGACTCACTGTTTTACCTCTAGCTTAGTTTAACTTAGTCAACCCTTTAAGTGAATTAGTAGTGTTAGTACTTTGAAATATTTTGCATTTGTGAATTTAGAGGATGAAATCCCTTTTTAGGGGGATGGAATCCTATACATAGCAAAGTCTAGCCACTTTGGAATTAGAAAAACTAACTCCATGGACAACATATTAGTGAGCTTATATGATTAGTACTGACCAAACAAATTATAATTATAGTTTGCTTATATATAAATGAATATATAATAAGTCATATAATTATAGTTCATGTGCTTGAACCCTAAAACATACATGATGCACATATAGTGAGTTATTCATCACTAATTGTAAATACATATAATGTTGACCAAGTCAACCTAATGATATAATAAACGAAATGAATGCATGCTAAGAATACAGCACATGAAATGGTCATGTTGACCTAAAACCTAAAATGTAATTATTTAACATTAACATATATATCCTTATAGTCGTCATAATACATTAGTGAAATTAGATGTCATCATCAAAAAATATACCTTGATACATATAAATGAATTACAATCATAATATATTCAAATAACTTGTTGAATTGTATTTCTCACAAAATAATATGTGGTAATTATATATGATGGTAATATAAGAATAATGCAGAATAAAATTCAAGTTATTAAGGAATTTCATCTAATATGCTTATAAATATTGTGATGATTTAGTAAACCCTAATTGTACGTAAAACCCTTAGTGAGGTAGATAAGGGTAAGACATATGATTTGTGCCTAATGTTGAGATGTAATTCTTTTACAAACAACGTGAATATAATATGACACAATTTATAGATATTAAGGATGATGAAGATTTCATAATAATGACAATGCTATTAAGCCAAAAATATTTATTGTGTTGCATTTGATTAAAAGTAATGTGTTTAATAGAAACCTTAGTGAATCAAGAAAACCTGACTTATGTGTAGAGCATGTGTAGTACCCTAGATTAAGGGTTATCACCTAGTTGCTTAAGGTTGGGTTGTTACGTACTCACCCTACCCTCTTGTTTTGATTTCAGGGATGTAATCCTCTTTCAGGGATGTGATCTATATTTACCCACATTCATGGGTGTTTGCACAAATACCTGAAATAATGTGATAATTAGAGTTCAATAATGTAAAATGACCATTAGTGAGAGGTAATTAGTGGAGTATGCTAGTTTAGAGTATTTTTGGCTTTTTTGAATAAGAAATAAGAGTTAATATGAGTTTGAGTTTAATTAATATAATAATCTCCCTCTTATCTCCTCTCTCCTCCAAATTATTATTAAAGCATTAAGAAAGAGAATAAAATTTGGGACATGACATTTGGATGTCTTTATAATAATTACATCAAATTTATTGAAGGACTTGTTAAGAAAATATTTTTGTATTAATTCACTCTTTAAAATACATTAATATATTCATTAATGGCCAATATGGTGATTAAGGGACAAATCTCTTAAAAAACAAAAATCAAATTATATATCATTTTTCTAGACATTAATTCTAGCCTATGGTTAATATTTTAGGTCAATTGACTCTTGATTGACCCCTTAAATCGATTTTAAATAATTTGAATATGGTTTTCATTAATCATTTAACTCAATTTCATTGATTTATGCATTTAACATATAGTTTATGTTAATTTTTCTATCACATGTTACCCTGTCGATGCGATCCATCCAAGGGCTCAAATTCGATCATTCTGATTGAATATCCACATCTGACGGTCGTAGAGTCATCACCTTCCTCAGATACTATGCGAACTAGGGTCGTTTCTACTAGCATTTGCTTCCCAATGGGTTTCTTGGCCTATGATCGAAAATTCCACTCTTCATCTTCACCATTGAATCTTCCTTCTACCAATGCTTCTAGAGAGCTATACCACACCATCCCTCATGGCCTGAGCATGAAATGCCCAATAGGGCTTTACCCCTCCTCTCCACAGAGAAGTTGCAGAGGGAGCTACAACTGCCCTCTCGCCTATATAAGGGCACATAGAGAACCCTTGGACCACACACTATTCTCCTCCTACTCCAATTTCAACAGCTCTAGCCCAAGGCACCCTGACCAACTCATTTTTCTTCTCCAGAAAACTCTATATCGATGTTGGTCCCTCCTCTGTTGTATGCCAAATCGATGGCACGATAAGCATCACCCATCCTTGTTATTCATCTTCCTAGTCTTGGTTTACCTCGACTGTCATCGATACCTGAGTTCGACTCACCTCAACTACACAAACTTGCTGAACGTTGTAGTGAGTGTTTTTCTCCTTGATTTCCCTTTTCTGAGCTCCTCCACTGTCGTCGATACCTGAGTTCGACTCACCTCAACTCCACAAACTTGCTGAATGTTGTAGTGAGTGTTTTTCTCCTTGATTTCAACGGATTTGAATTTGGTTTTTCTCCCCTATTCCTTGGCATTTTTGGATTTGTTGTGGTGATACTAAGGTCCTCACCCTATGGTGAGTGTTCCTCCATCTTCGTCGAACCTCAACGATCACACCCGTAACTTTAGATGTTCAAGTTTTAGCCTGGGGAGGTGAGGAAGTGTTGGAGTCAAAGCTCCAGGAGGCACTGCTCACGCCAAGGCTTGACTGGGAACAAGCCTACTCATAAAATGACCAAGGCATACATACCTTCTTGATCAATTTGATTAAACCAGCAATGGTAGTTTAGGCATTTCATATTTTCTTTTTATTTCCTATCGTGACTATTTGATAGATATGAATGACCATGTTGTCCTTACGATTTTAATCATGTCATTAATATTACATGGGTATATCAGTCTTTTCACCCTTTGCTAGTCTCAGTTGACCGGAGTCACACAAGCATGGACCAATTGATGGGGTCAAATGTGCTTGGCCAAAGTCAGTGTGGGTCCGACCTCTGTGGCCCGTGCTTTGCAAGCTTTTATTGATTATGTGGCATTTTCTTGAATTTTGATTGTCCAGTATGGATAAATTCATATTAAATGGATGCCATGTCAAAAAAATGCGAGTAAATAGTCATTAGAAAGAATTTTTAATGTACAATCCGAATTTGTGGTTTTTGAATCATGTTTCCTATTCTTTTTTGAAGTTTGTAATGAACACAATTTTAATCATGTTAATTGTTCTAAAAATGATAATTAATTCACTTTAACTCCAAACTAAGAAATAAAAGGTGTTTTCTTAATCAGTGAAACTCAACTAATCGTTTGGTCTAGGTTTTGAGTCCTAAATTGAGGTTTTGTTTTGAAGGTATAAAATTAGGGTTTCAACCCTTATATTACATTAGACCCTAATCAATGTATATACACTTATATCTAGGACAAAAGTGAGATTGGACAAATTTAATTGATGAAAAGACTTCTTTAAGAATCTCAAGTGAGGTATGTATGCACGACCCTATTTGTTTTGTGTGTGCATTCTAACCCTAAAGTTAGGCTTGTTTATCCACACCTATATTCCCAATGAGGGATGAGCCTATTTTATACATTCTTGCAATTCTTCTATAAACTATTTAAGGATCTTGTACCCCACTTGAAATTTTTGATAAACTTATTCTATCTGCGATTGAATAACTTCAGCATGATGTTGAAAATGACTAGTTAACTAATATAGTGTACATGAGTACAAACCATCCATAGTATTGGGCATGAGCCCGGGGGAATGTGACCACTCTCCTGAATTTATAAATGTTAGGGTGTTTGGGAATGTGTTACTCTCCCTCACACAGAGTTTCAGGTCCAATATGTGCCTCATCCCTATGTTTGTATAATTTTGTCACATTTAATCATGCATGCAAATTTATTATTAATTGACTTGGTAGAAATTCTTACTTGATGACTTGCCTCATACTTTCGACTCTCTCTTAGTATAGTGAATCTTTTATTATGAAATGATGTAGTTTGTAATTGTCCTTATTCTCTATTTTGCAACATACTTTTTATATCCTCTTGCTGGGTGACCCCAACCACCCAGTTATAGGATCAGATTGCACATCAGAATCATGGTGAACCAGCTGAAGGCTAGGAAAGGAGTTATACCTTCCATCATGGATATATTTGGTTAAGTTAGTTTTTCTTGGAGTTATGTTGTTGTAGTCATTTCCCTCTACTTAGGTCCTATTCTTTTGTATAAATCATGTGCGCCCTTTTTGGGGAAAATATCAATGTACACTTTATTTATATATTGAATATTGTCAAGAAAATTTATACAGTTCTGCTACTACCTATTTGGATTTTTGTTTACCATTGTTTTAAGTAAGGAGGTGGTTGATTTCACTTCTTTACAATAGTAAAGGTTAGAATAAGGTTCATCATATGGATCTCTTGTTCCTCTATAATTTGATAAAGTTAGGAGGGAGTTGTTGGACTTTGGGTCCTTCCTCCTCCAACACATGATGGAAGTGAAGCGATAGGTGTAGAGGAAGCCACCATATATTTTGGAGGCTTATCACTCCAATTTCCATTCATATCAATCTTGATCTTTCCACCTCCAAATCTCTGAATGATTCTTCCAAGTTGGACCTAAAACACTTTAAAAGATTGAACATCTTCAACCTACATCAAGTGAAAGTTGCATGTGTTGTACAATTGATGACTAGTACCAGGAGAGGGAGCTCCCTGATCTTATTTTCAACTTGCAAGGAGTGTATCACATGAGGTGTCCTATAGAGGACTCCATGGAGGAAGATGAAGTAGAAGAAGATGTCGAGAAAGAGTAAGAACAAGAGTATAACGAAGAAGAAGAGGATGAGGCCACCATCCCAATCACGAGGAGGCAGGTCCCCCCACAAGCCCACTATAGTACATAGAGATTTTAGTTCTTCTACTGCACCACCTGCCTAGGACGATGATCCATACTTGATGGAAGGCATGCATGGAATTCTGTAAGAGATTCAGAAGGGGAAACAACATCAGACAAATACACTAGCAGGAATCCAAGTTGTCCAAGGACGGCTTCACCAGAATCAACAAGCAATCTTTGAAAATGAGTGTAACGTCCCCGTATTTTCACCTTCTCAAAACCCCATGTAGATGAGAAGACAAAATCCGAACACGTTAGGCAATTGTTTCAGAGAGCGATGCAGAAGCATAATACACATACATGAACAATAAACCATAACATACACCATAAAAAAATTTCTCAACATTCAACATGTATATATTACCAAGTGAGTTATTACAACATGATTTACAATTACATATTGAATGGAAATTCTATAATATAAGAACATGTATGCTAAACTAAGATCTACACAATAGGTACAACCTGAACAATGCTCACTTCACATCTTTTATCCCATGCTAGCTCTGAACCTAAAACATATGTGAAATAACGAATCAACACACAAGGTGTTGTGCATGTGGGTAGAAAGACACATACTAATATGCTTGCATAATTGAAATAATCTTGAGAAAGAAAGAGTAAAAGAAAACATTGTTTAAAGTGATAATCAGGTAAACACATATTTTTATATACCTTTTTGATGCGCCTGTACTACTAAGTGGTGTCGCACTTTATTTTTCCCCACCCATTGGGCTATGGGGACCGAGTGCCGACCTTATATTTAGAGGGGAGAGAGAGAGATGTCGCACTTTATTTTTCCCCGCCCCTTGGGCTATGGGGACCAAGTGCCGACCTTATATTTAGAGGAAGAGATAGAGAATTAAGGGAGAGAGAGAGTATATATCCACTCAGTAGCTACAAACCATCTATATATTTTTTTGTGTTCTTTAATGTTTTGTGGAGCATATACTACTAATACACATCCAAGAATTTATATGCAAACACAAGCATCCAAAGTACATCATATCATTATGCATTCATGAAAACTAGTCTTATACTTAATAAAAACCCATGTACCTGAGTTCAGAGATTTATAATCATCCTGGATCATCTAGAACTTTGTCCATGACCTGATTAAATATAATTGAGCATCATTAATACAAGGTTCATCATTAGTAATGGTATTTAGGTTCAATTTAGGGTTTAGGTCAAATATAGGTGTTATTAATCTAAGTTATGTCTCTAGTATTTTTATAATGATCTAGAGGTCATTATTTAGGTCCGGTTCAGTTTTCATAATTTTCTGATGCTTAGTCCATTTCCTAGAATTAAAATGGGATTAAAAACATCTAAATAGTCATAAATAGAAAATGACCTATTATTTAGATATATTACTCAGATCAGAGTCTAAATATGGATGTATATCATCATTAAGGTTCTAGGACAATTTTTTGAGAATTAATATCAACTGCATACTATTTGTTTAATTTAATGAACCCTAAAAAGGAGCATCATACTCTAAATTAAATATCATCATTCATATTGGTTCAAGGGTCTGATCTAGGAGTCTAGGATTAAAGGTAATGTTTTTCTGAGTCTGTGGGTATTTTATACATATTTATTGGCCATGGGAGCTATTTATTATGCATTTTCTATGATCTGGTATATTTCTGAGAAATTAGAAGGGAAAATACCTTATTCGGAATTTCTGGAACCGTCAAATTCTACAGATGGCACCTTGATGGCCACCACGTAGCTCCCAAGGGAGGCACCCCACGCTCTCCCTGACCTGCCCTGAACTGGCTGATTAGGATGTAGTGGATCTGTGAGGTGGTTGGTTCACTCGTGGATCGCCCAGTTTATAAACATCTTGAGAGTGAGGACCTAGTCTGACCCGGGTCATACCCTGACTCCTTCTTCCCTTCCATCTCTCCATGACATAGCAGAAGAACACCACACACAATGAAGGGGCGATGAGGGGTTCTGACAGAGATTGACCTATCTTCCAACAAGTGATTGGTCTTCGTGTTGGGTTCAACTGCTCTCAACGCAAGCTGGGAACTTGGCTCATGTTGTTTTCCTCTCACACTCTAGATCCTGATACGAGGCTCCCCTCTTTGAGTCATCGCCGCCGCAAGACTGGATCTCTAGTGAGGGATGCACAACCCAAAATTGATCTTCATCTTCAAGCAACGAGTCCAGAAGGACCGTGGAGGAAGTTAGATACATGGAGGCTCCTCCTGGAGGTGTTGAGTGGCCGGAAGCAGCCTGCCGATCTCCGACTTGGATCAGTGGCAGAGAAAGCTCTGCTAGATTGGGGCCTTGCTCCCTGTGCATCTCCGCCCTCAGGAAGTAGGTCCACGAGAATCACAGACCCCCATATTACTCATGGGTTGTTTCAGTTTGTCGTAGGAGGCCAGTGTCTTGTTCCCCCAACCCTCTCTCTTTCAACTGGTCATGGCGGCGTAGGTCAATTCCAAGGAAACTGACCCATCATCTACTGGGCATCTGGGAAATCTTGTGGTCGTAGGGGATATCTCTCACAAGATCGGGAACCCACTTTCCCTCCTCCCTTCCTACTATCACCTATTCTTGACTCCTGCAAACCATGGTGGAGAGGGCAGTGAGGAAAAATCATTGGACCTCTCTTATCATTCCACGGTTTAGCACGAGTGAGGGGTTGTTGAGATTTTGGGAGTTAGGTGGTGAGGATTTCTCAGTTAGGAGATCACACTGATCTGTTGTTTGTTCTCTATCTGGTGTGGGTGATTCACAGCCTGGTCATATCCCTCTGATCCGTAAATGACGGAGGTTGGGGATGACCGGTTCCCTGGATCAATGGCTCCCAACAAGTAAAAGGATGTGTGACATTAGTATGTCACTGACCTAGGTACTAGATACTTAAAGGAGTAAAGTCTGATCAAATGATATCATCAATGTCACCATTTTCAAATAGTTGCATCTCTTCGTAGAAATCTCCAAACATTCTGAATTTTTTTGACATAGGCTCACAAAAACCTAAAGTAGCTTCTATTAAAGTTTGAGACTCAAGGTCTATTATTTATCCATGCAAATAGATTCTGCAAGCAGCCTCATAAAAAGGTATATTTACCTTGAATTCAATTCAAATAATCATAAAATATTAATTCTACAAGTCTAGAAACACTTGTTATGATACTAATACCTCAAAGTTCACTAATAAATCAATTGATTCCATTGGTACTATTAAATGGGTCCCTTGGACTCATATGTGCAAAAATCAATTAACTAAACTTATTCATCATACTTGAACTCAATTAACAGTCATAATCATCAATTGTATCTTTAAGTAAACATCTAACTGTGAATAATCCATTGTTGAATAAAAGTCAACCTAACTTGGGATTTACCAACCAAGAATATATGTGAACCTCAAATATGATATTGTCTGTAAAAACCCAAAAAAAAATCAAGGTCATCACATTCACCCCACCTTATATGAAATTTCATCCTCGAAATTCGACTGATCTTATACTGACGGTGGTATCAAGAGGCATAGTTTCATATAGTCACTACTTTTTGGGTGCCAAGGCTATCATAGTTCTAGATGTATCCTAAGTTATCAACTTAGGAATTAGAGCATCGAAGGTGTACCCATCCCACCTTATAAAGTTGAAGCATCACGTTTTGTTTTTGCTCATATGAAGTCAAGGAGGTATTACTTAAGTTTCATCTTTCACCCTACTAAGTCATGTAAGGTGATATCATGTGTGCACCTCATTTGTTTTAGACTCATCTCATTTGACATTATTAATGTGGGTTTATGATTGACATCTTACTTAGATTTGATCATTGTAGAAGGGATTACTTTACATGCTTGAATATAGGTTTCACCCTGAGGTGCGAGAGTTTTCATCATAGATTTAGAAGCATTGAGATTAGGCACTATACTTTGTGACCATATAATCTAAGATACAAGGATATCTTTGCTTCAATATCATGATTTCAACTTATATGTTTCATGTATGATATGAAGGGAAAGAGAATATATTTAATCAAGCTTATCATGATTTCAAGCATGGGTCTTGTGTCCATGATATATGGAAGGAAAATAGACTATGCCAAGCTTCTATGAGTGACTCCTCATATATACAAATCATCTATATAGCTCAAGTGAGGTTTCTATCATCATATATTAAGAAAGAGAAGAAGAAGGGAGAACATGTGTTTTGAGTATCTTTTGCACAAAGCATCGTACTCTCATAACTGGAGTTCATATATTACCTCACTTGCAACTAATGATGAGATTCACAAAATATGTCACTCCAGCTAGGACCTAACTTAGCCAAAGGATTGACTTTATCATATGGGTCATCTACACATCCTTTTATTTTACCCAATTCTCACATATAGATTTGAATCATGCATAAGGACTCAACTCAACACTCGAGAGTAATCTAGTGTAGGACCTTTTTTTAACACATATCTCATATATTGGAGGCTAGGTCCTATGACCTTCTCCCTGTGGGTCTTACTCTCTCTAGAGTTCACCACAGATCTCATCCTACCACTAGATATCCTCCTGGTATAAGAGCTTGAGGCCCATGCACACTCATCTCTATCTTAACTTTGCTTATCTTAAGTAGGAAAAGGGAATGTACTTTCATCATCACGACTTAGCATAGATCCTCTAAGAGTAGATTCGGCTCATATACAACTCAAATCTTAATAAGGAAATTATACCATCATAGATCAACTTAGATAAGATTCTATATACTTATTTCCTTCATCTTTCTTTTGTCCATCTATCTATCACATAATCTTATGAGGCTCTAGACATCAAATCTAGATCTATTCTCTCTTCTAGACTGATGTCACTCCCTTTCACTTAGATTGCATGAACACTAACTACTCTCGAGTGTGAGGAACACATTTTTATATTTACATATATATAATAAAATATTGTATATTTTTTTTCTTCGAGAAAGAAGACGTCAGAGAAAACTATTGAGGCTCAAGCCGATTGGAAAACAAAACCAAATCAGCAAGCTCAAGTGTCCCACACACAGTAGATAGTCTAGTGTCATGTAACCTAGTGAAATGGTGAGAACGAGATGTAGACTAGTGTAGCTACCCAATACATATGAGCTCTATATGGAAAGGGTTTCAGACACTTGTCTAAACCTAGTTCTTGAACATCTAGGTTCTAACCTAGAGGCTAAGTCAAACCTTATTCCTATATAACAACTTACTTAGTTTCTAAGGTTTCAAGTTAAAGGTTCAATTTATTTTTATGTTTCATGGTGAGAAATTGTTAGGTGTAGCTATTGTTCATGCTCTGATACCAACTGTAACATCCCCAGATTTTCACCTTCTCAAAACCCCATGGAGATGAGAAGACAAAATCGGAACACATTAGGTAATTGTTTCAGAGAGCGATGCAGAAGCATACTACACATACATGAACATTAAACCATAACATACACCATAAAAAATTTCTCAACATTCAACATGTATATATTACCAAGTGAGTTATTACAACACGATTTACAATTACATATTAATTGTAAATTCTACAGTCTAAGAACATGTATGCTAAACTAAGATCTACACAATAGGTACAACCTGAACAATGCTCACTTCACATATTTTATCCCATGCTAGCTCTGAACCTAAAACATACGTGAAACAATGAATCAACACACAAGGTGTTGTGCACGTGGGTAGAAAGATACATACTAATATGGTTGCATAATTGAAATTAACCTTGAGAAAGAAAGAGTAAAAGAAAACATTGTTTAAAGAGATAATCAGGTAAACACATATTTTTAGATGCCTTTTTGATGTGTTTGTGCTACTAAGTGGTGTCACACTTTATTTTTCCCCGCCCCTTGGGCTATGGGGACCAAGTGCCGACCTTATATTTAGAGGGGAGAGAGAGAGATGTTATACTTCATTTTTCCCTGCCCCTTGGGCTATGGGGATGGAGTGCCAACCTTATATTTAGAGGAAGAGAGAGAGAATTGAGGGAGAGAGAGAGCATATATCCACTCAGTAGCTACAAACAATCTATATATTTTTTTGTGTTCTTTAATGTTTTGTGGAGCATATACTACTAACACACATCCAAGAATTTATATGCAAACACAAGCATCCAAAGTACATCATATCATTATGCATTCATGCAAACTAGTCTTATACTTAATAAAAACCCATGTACCTAAGTTCAGAGATTTATAATCATCTTGGATCATCTAGAACTTTGTCCATGACCTGATTAAATATAATTGAGCATCATTAATACAAGGTTCATCATTAGTAATGGTATTTAGGTTCAATTTAGGGTTTAGGTCAAAAATAGGTGTTACTAATCTAAACTATCACTCTAGTATTTTTATAATGATCTAGAGCTCATTATTTTTTTCTGGTTCAGTTTTCATAATTTTCTGATGCTTAGTCCATTTCCTAGAATTAAAATGGGATTAAAAGCATCTAAATAGTCATTAATAGAAAATTACCTATTATTTAGATATATTACTCAGATCAGAGTCTAAATATGGATGTATATCATCATTAAGGTTCTAGGACAATTTTCTGAGAATTAATATCAACTGCATACTATTTATTTAATTTAATGAACCCTAAAAAGGAGCATCATACTCTAAATTAAATATCATCATTCATAATGGTTCAAGGGTCTTCTCTAGGAGTCTAGGATTAAAGGTAATGTTTTTCTGAGTCTGTGGGTATTTTATACATATTTATTGACCATGGGAGCTATTTATTATGCATTTTTTATGATCTGGTATATTTATGAGAAATTAGAAGGGAAAATACCTTATTCAGAATTTTTGGAACCGTCAAATTCTATGGATGGCACCTTGATGGCCGCCACGTAGCTCCCAAGGGAGGCACACCACGCTCTCCCTGACCTGCCCTGAACTGGCTGATTAGGATGGACTGGATCTGTGAGGAGGCTTGTTCACTCTTGGATCGTCCGGTTTATAAACATCTTGAGAGTGAGGACCTGGTCTGACCCGGGTCATACCCCGACTCCTTCTTCCCTTCCATCACTCCACGACATAGTAGAAGAATGCCACACACAATGAAGGGGTGACGAGGGGTTCTGACAAAGATTGACCTATCTTCCAACAAGTGATGAGTCTTCGTGTTGGGTTCAGCTGCTCTCAATGCAAGCTGGGAACTCGGCTCGTGTTGTTTTCCTCTCGCACTCTAGATCCTGATATGAGGCTCCCCTATTTGAGTCATCGCCGCCACAAGACTGGATCTCCAGTGAGGGATGCACAACCCAAAATTGATCTTCGTCTTCAAGCAACGAGTCCAGATGGACCGTGGAGGAAGTTAGATACATGGTGGCTCCTCCTGGAGGTGTTGAGTGGCCGAAACCAGCTTGTCGATCTTCGACTTGGATCGGTGGCAGAGAAAGCTTTGCTAGATTGGGGCTTTTCTCCCTGTGCATCTCCGCACTTTGGAAGTAGGTCCACGAGAATCATAGACCCCCAGATTACTCATGGGTGGTTTCAGTTTGTCGTAGGAGGCCAGTGTCTTGTTCCCCCAACCCTCTCTCTTTCAACTGGTCATGGCGGCGTAGGTCAATTCTAGGGAAACTGACCCATCATCTACTGGGCATCTAGGAAATCTTGTGGTCGCAGGGGATATCTCTCACAAGATCTGGAACCCACTTTCCCTCCTCCCTTCCTACTATCACCTATTCTCGACTCCTGCAAACCATGGTGGAGAGGGAAGTGAGGAAAAATCATTTGACCTCTCTTATCATTCCACGGTTTAGCACGAGTGAGGGGTTGTTGAGATTCTGGGAGTGAGGTGGTGAGGATTTCTCAATTAGGAGATCACGCTGATCTGTTGTTTGTTCTCTATCTGGTGTGGGTGATTCACAGCCTGGTCATATCCCTCTGATCCGTAATCGACGGAGGTTGGGGATGACCGGTTCCCTAGATCAATGGCTCCCAACAAGTAAAAGTATGTGTGACATTAGTATGTCACTGTCCTAGGTACTAGATACTTAAAGTAGTAAAGTCCGATCAAATTATATCATCAATGTCCCCAATTTCAAAAAGTTGCATCTCTTCGTAGAAATCTCCAAACATTCTGAATTTTTTTGACATAGGCTCACAAAAACCTAAAGTAGCTTCTATTGAAGTTTGAGACTCAAGGTCTATTATTTATCCATGCAAATAGATTCTGCAAACAACCTCATAAAAAGGTATATTTACCTTGAATTCAATTCAAATAATCATAAAATCTTGATTCAACAAGTCCATAAGCACTTGTTATGATACTAATACCTCAAAGTTCACTAATAAATCACTTGAGTCCATTGGTACTATTAAATGGGTCCCTTGGACTCATATGTGCACAAATCAATTAACTAAACTTATTCATCCTACTTAAACTCAATTAATAGTCATAATAATCAATTGTATCTTTAAGTAAACATCTAACTGTGAATAATCCATTGTTGAATAAAAGTCACCCTAACTTGGGATTTACCAACCAAGAATATATGTGAACCTCAAATATGATATTGTCTGTAAAAACCCTAAAAAAATCAAGGTCATCATAATGTGTGACTTCTCTTGGCCAAATAAGAGAGCATGCATACTCATTTACAGAGGATGGAGAACTATAAGTATTCATCCTTCAACAAATATTGGAGTTAGGGCTATTTTGGTGTCATTCTACAGCCTCCAGAAATGCCACAGTAGCCACTGAGATTTTAGGGAACTTTCTATCCTCATGACCCAACCATGTGCACCCACCACCAACACCATACAAATCGGTACCATTGTTCC
This sequence comes from Alisma plantago-aquatica, assembly GCA_963693085.1. Classification (NCBI taxonomy): domain Eukaryota; kingdom Viridiplantae; phylum Streptophyta; class Magnoliopsida; order Alismatales; family Alismataceae; genus Alisma; species Alisma plantago-aquatica. The sequence continues at coordinate 123,109,204 of OY856410.1, read as the reverse complement.
ACCTCTATGATTGGATTATGTTATGAGTACATAGTAAAGTTCAAGCTTGGGGGTTTTGGAACAAATCTATCCTTTAGTTTTTATTTTTCTTTTAATCTTTATTTACTTTTTAGCTTTTATTTTTCCAAGTTATAGGATACATAATCTATCTAGTGTAACTATGGAGAAGTAAAAAGAATGATCTCCCTCTCTGTGTCACCATAGAGTTCGTTTTTCCTTGTTTATGAATTGAAAAAAAAAATTAAAAATTAAAAAAATTGGCTTGGATGCAATTTTTTGAGTGGCATCACCTAGAAGAAGTATATGGGTTAGTCACCTTAAGGACACTTGATATGAATGGAAATATTAATTATTCATGTAATCTGGTTGAAGATGGGGTTTGAGCCTGAGTTGATCAAATAATTAACAAGACCTTAAATTGAAATTTTAGAAATAAATCTGAATCTTAGCTTGTACACAAGTCAGTAGTAGAGGGACATATCATATTTCAAGAAAGGTACTGTCTCTTAATTATATGATTCATTCCTTTTTCAACCCATTTTGATCCACCACCTTAATATGATCAAGTAACCAACTTTGTTTCCTTTTGATTGCATTTCATGGCATAACAAGAGACATGATCGTTAGTTTTTCTTTTGATGCATTAGTTACAAAATGAAAAAAAAAATTATGCACAAACAATTTTGTGCATATCATCTAGTTGCATAATAATTACATGTAGATTGCATACATTTTTCATTTTTTTTTGGATAAGGTAATGTATTATTATGAACAAAAGGGGGTATAAGCCAAGCAAACCTTTCTTTAATTTCATTTTTCTTTGATAGCTTCCTCCAAGGGCATCTCAAATGTCATTCCTGCATGCTCTTTCTCAGGTTTTAGCTTTGAAATTAGAGAAAACACAAGGATAATAAGGAATATAGGAAAACTTTGGATATAAAACAAATTTAAATGAAGTTATAAAACATGTCAACCCTTATGTTCATGTTACGGTTGGTGCTTACTCTCAATCCTCCATCATATTCTCTATATACAGATCAGGTATGTCTTCCTAACTATGTTTGTTGATTATCTCTATTTCTCTACATGTTACGTCTACTAAGCGCACACTGATGTGCACAAATCATATCATCTTTTGGATCATGTTTGGTTGCATATCCATGTTGTTTTGACTCAATTATCACTCTCATTCATGCTAGATTCTATATTTTTAGCTATTCATACTTGTCTCATAATTTGGATTGTAGGTAATATATTTTGCAATGAAATGATGAAGAATATATCATATTATCTCTTATTGGATCACTCCTCAAGTATCTACATGTTTTGGGGTTCGGAACTACGCAAGTACCACTTTGTACGGCATGTAAATCGGACCTACACACTGAAAGTTATGAGCAGAATACACAATAGCCCAGAACAGCCAGGTGCACGTCGTGCACCAAAAGTGCACGTCGTGCACCAAAAGTGCACGTCGTGCACCAAAAATGCACGTCGTGCACCAAAAATGCACACCACGCACCAAAAGTGCACGCCTTGCACCTAGGAGAGTTCAGCAGACTAAAAGTTCTGGAAAGTTGCACGACGTGCATTTCTTCAGTGCATGCCATGCACATGGGAGCTAAACGTTTCTAGAAAGTTGCACGATGTGTATTTCTTCAGCACACATCGTGCATAGTGCATTCTGGAGCAAACTGAAAGTTTCTGGAAAGTTGCACGGCGTGCACCTGGCAGTTTCAGCATTTTGAAAAATATGAGTTTTTGTTTAAAACGAAGTGGGAACTTAATGGGCGGTTATGCTCGATCATTTGTGTCAGTTCACTCATCCCAGAGCAAGCCTAGAGTAGAGGAGGAGGATTTGGAGGAGAAAAGAGGTGGTTCCTTGACAAAGAACCTCCATTCTACTTCTCTTCTTCTCCAAGCTTCTTCTCCAAGGTGCAGCAGAGCTTCTTCACTGCACCAAGCTTCTTGGGAGAGAGGTTTGCCTAGTTTGGAGCAGTTATAGAAGTGGGATTTCATCCTCAAGCTGGAATTCTATCTTTCTTGGGTTACACCTTGAGATTACTTAGCTTTTCCTTCTCTAAACTATGTTGAATTCTGAAAATTCTACACATTTTCTGTTGTACACTATCATGGATGAGTAGTTTTCTTTCGTTGGACATGGGAGAGTAACTCCCATGTCATAGCTTGTATGAGCATATGAATTTCGTACTAAATGTTAGTTTCTTGCATATTCCAAGAGTTGTTTCAGATCTGAAATGCTTGTTTGTGTGATTGACCATCATACTTGCATGTTTTATGCTTTCTTTCATAATCTGAGAAGATGTGTTTGAGAGTATGGAGTTACTCTTTTGGCAACTTGTCCTTGACCACGAGTGTGCCTGGGATTATGTTGAGGAGCAAGGTTTGTGATTTGAAATGAAATACATACACTAGAGTGATGTATGGAGTTAAAATCGTCATGACTTCACCGGGAGGTGAGTGATGACTACAACCTCCGTTGCAAGTTAATTAACATGTTTAAATTCATATTTTAATATAAGCTATGATGTGATAGTGAAATCCCAAGTCTAAGATCCTCCTAAATCTGAATCTTAACTTTTCTTAAGTGATAATTTACTGTTTTGTTTTAAATCTATAATTTAGTTGTTCTAATCCAATCATCTTGTATACAACAATCTAGTTTATTGAAAATCATAAGTCTTGCACCTAACTAACCAACACTCCTTGTGTTCGACCTCGACTACAACTACTCTCGTATACTTGTGGGATATAGCTAGTTGAGTAAAAGATCGTTCTTATGATTGAAACTCGTTAGTGTAAACAACCAACAAGTTTTTGGCGTCGATGCTAATATTACTATTAGAGTAAGAGTTGTTGATAACTAAATGAGACTAGATCACAACCTTCATATCCATCCTCATATCCATAAATCATAATTCATCATGATCATCATAATTTGTTGTATCTTCCATGTTTGTTTTTGTATCTCACTCACCTTGTTTATTTGCAGGAGCATATGGGGTGTTCATAAAAATATCCTTGAACCGTGCATATCTCTACATTTATAAAATGAACACATCATTTGTAGCCCTCATGGAGCAAGAAGGAGTGAAACCCAAACATGTATGGAGGAATCACAACCCACACAACTATCATCCATGTCACCATCATCCAAATGACATTCACCCATGCATCCTTCATCCACATCACCATCATTCACACCTAATTCACCACTAACACCCATACCACATTCTTCTACACCCTCATATCCATCACCTTCATCCATACCACATACACCAAGACCACCTACGCCACATCTACCTAATCCTCCAGATTCACATGAAGAACTAGTCAAGAAGGATGACTTTCCTCTTAAGGACTACTTTGGTACAACTGCAATGCACATGAGTGGGCCTATTAATATTTTAGAATTTGAGGCAGAGGAGTTTTCTATCAGCCCATCCATCATACAATTGCTACAGCTAAATGCATTTGGTGGGACACCCATGGAGGTTCCAAACCTTCACATTGCTGAATTTCTACAGTTCCTAAGCACCATAAAGATATATGGTGTTCCTATTGATGGGATACACCTAATTCTTTTTGCATTGTCTCTTAAAGATAGAGCCAAGGCATGGTTCTATACTTTGCCAAAGAAGTCAATCAGCACTTGGGAGGAGCTTCTAAAGGTTTTTTTGGCAATAAATTTTCCACCTAGCAAAAATTTACAGATGAGGATTCAACTCATCAATTATTCTCAAAGGGATGGAGAGACCTTGTATGATACATGGGAGAGGTTCAAAGATCTCCTACATCTTTTTCCACATCACGGTCTAAGAAATTGGCTGCTATTGCAATCTTTCTATAATGGTTTGCGCTACAATACAAGGATGTCTATTGATGCAGTTGCAAATGGAGCTCTAATGAACAAATCTTATAGAGAAGCCTATGCTATTATTGAAGATATGGCAGAAAATCATTGCCAATGGAGTCCGGCTACAAGCTACCACCCATCCTTTTCAGATACTACTTCCAAAATGCAAGTGGAAGATCACATGGTTGATGTTATAGACTTGATTGCAGCAAGGCTAGACACTTTGTCACATAGGTTTGAGAATCTAAGCAAACAACTAATTCAAACAGCCAACAATATTTGTGATGCATGTGGGTTGCTTGGACACTCATCTTCTACATGTTATGCTTCTTCTATTTATTCACCAATGGGCTACACTCCACCGGGCGTCTACAACAATGTGAACCCAGATTTCATTCAGCCACAACAACCACAAGTAACTTATATATTATAGTCCATGCTTGCAACATTTATTTCATCTCATATGCAGCAAAATGAGGAGTTTCATCAATAAAGACAATCAATGAAGGGTTCCATTTGCCAACTCTCTTCTAAGGTGGAGACTATAGCCACTCATGCACACATCTAGGAGAAACAAATTTCCCAGCAAGCTCTTCCTAGCAAAGAAGCATTTCCACCTTTCATGCCTAGTCCATCAGAGACAAATCATACATATTTCAGGCCGGTGACATTGAAGAATGGAGTTTTTATAGAGTTATATCCTTCAAAGTATGATGATGTTGATATCCATGATGATTATGAAGTTGCAACTAAAGGGGAGAAAGCTACAACACATGCTCTACATGTTGATTCTTCAAGCAAGCCACATGTCTTTCCTGCTTACACTATAGATGACACATTGCTTTATAATGAGAACACTCTTCCCAGTTCATATTTTGATGATGCTTCAAAGGAGAATGAAAAGACAAATAGTATTGGCGTACAAAAGACTATTGTTGTTACAGCTCATAAGTGCTTTCGCTTGCCCCAAATCAAGTACATATTTGCAAGGAGGCATAAATCTTTAGCTCAACAATTTCCAGCTGGAAATCAGAGCACGGGTCCTCCATGGACTTTGATGTTTCCACCATGATGAGGTACCCAGTTGCAACCTTTTTAGTTTGATTTATGCAGTGAGGACACTGTAGATTTCAAGCTTAGGGGGGAGCAACCAGATTGTAACCTAGTTCTTGTAGCTTTTCCCTTTCATGTTATTTGCTTCTTGTCATTTGCTTTTATTTTGTGTTCACATTTCAGTCCTTTGTTTTCAATTCTGCTCTTCTGGTGGAAAATTTAGTATGATATGAGGTTTATCTTTTATATGTGGATAGAAATCATATGCTTAACTGGTTGTCCTCTTTTGATGCGAAATATCATTTGGAGAAATTGTAAAAGGCATGCATTAATCAAATGAAACCTTTTGGCCATCGACATGTGCTTAACTCTGGTTTATGCTTCCCACGTGAATATTCATCTTTCACATCCTTGATTGCTTAAAACATGTAATGGTTTCAATTTTTGTGAGTAAATCAACTTTACAACATCATTTGGAATACGGGATGCCCTTGCCAAGCTCTTAGTGCATTTTCAACCACTCTTTCAATGAAAATTTTTCAAAACAAATGACTAAAATCTAGCTAATGTTGCAATTTAGTTGACTCTCCTATGTTTTGGAAACTTTTTAAAATTTCTTTTGGCTTATCTTATCTTTATACCCCATAAAATATGGCTAAACTGCCCACATATCATGCTAGCCTAGTGTAAGTCTAATCTGGCCATGATGGTTAGGTGATATGTCTTAAAAGAGGGTAAATACCCCAACCGACACTCGATGTGTACATAAGCCTACATTAGTAGCCAAGTGTCAGAACCCATAATCCATTATCATATCACTTTTGAGAAAGAAGGAGAGTACAACTAAAATTGTCAATTTTAACTTAGATTTCATCATTTGTATCCTTAATAGTTGAGAGTTTGAGTTGCACATCCACTAATTGCTTGGCTTGGTCATCCAAATTCCACTTAGTGTTGTTTAATTGATTGATTTATTTAATTGTGACCACCCCTGCTGAACTAAAAATATCTTTATTGGGTGTTTAAGTTGAATTGATGGCTATGAGCATAAATATGTTGATCATGGTTGGTTTGGTCTTATACACATCTTTCATTTCATTTGATCTTATTCATGAACATGACAATTCTTCATTTATGTTTCTATGCTCTTTTTTCTTGAGGACAAGCAATGGTTTAAGCTTAGGGGGATTTGATGTGCACAAATCATATCATCTTTTGGATCATGTTTTGTTGCATATCCATGTTGTTTTGACTCAATTATCACTCTCATTCATGCTAGATTCTATATTTTTAGCTATTCTTACTTGTCTCATAAATTGGATTATAGGTACTATATTTTGCAATGAAATGATGAGGAATATATCATATTATCTCTTATTGGAGCACTCCTCAAGTATCTACATGTTTTGGGGTTCGGAACTACGCAAATACCACTTTTTACGGCATGTAAATCGGACCTACACGCTGAAAGTTATGAGCAGAATACACAACAGCCCATAACAGCTAGGTGCACGCTATGCACCAAAAGTGCACGCCGTGCACCAAAAATGCATATTTTGCACCAAAAGTGCATGCCGTGCACCTGGGAGAGTTGAGCAGACTAAAAGTTCTGGAAAGTTGCACGGCGTGCATTTCTTCAGTGCATGCCATGCACCTGGGAACTAAATGTTTCTGGAAAGTTGCACAACATGTATTTCTTCAGCACACGTCGTGCACTGTGCATTCTGGAACAAACTGAAAGTTTTTGGAAAGTTGCATGGCGTGCACTTTGGGTGCAGGACGTGCACCTGGCAGTTTCAACATTTTAAAAAATATGAGTTTTTGTTTAAAATGAAGTGGGAACTTAATGGGCAGTTATGCTCGATCATTTGTGTTAGTTCCCTCATCCCAGAGCAAGCCTAGAGCAGAGGTGGATGATTTGCAGGAGAAAAGAGGTGGTTCCTTGCCAAAGAACCTCCATTCTTCTTCTCTTCTTCTCCAAGCTTCTTCCCCAAGGTGCAGCAGAGCTTCTTCACTCCACCAAACTTCATGGGAGAGAGGTTTGCCCGGTTTGGAGCAACTGTAGAAGTGGGATTTCATCCTCAAGCCAGAATTCTACCTTTCTTGGGTTACACCTTGAGATTACTTAGTTTTTCCTTCTCTAAACTATGTTGAATTCTGAAAATTCTGCACATGTTCTGTTGTACACTATCATGGATGAGTAGTTTCCTTTCCTTGGACATGGGAGAGTAACTCCCATGTCATAGCTTGTATGAACATATTAATTTCGTACTAAATGTTAGTTTCTTGCATATTCCAAGATTTGTTTCAGATCTGAAATGCTTGTTTGTGTGATTGGCCATCATACTTGCATGTTTTATGCTTTCTTTCATAATCTGAGAAGATGTGTTTGAGAGTATGGAGTTACTCTTTTGGCAACTTGTCCTTGACCATGAGAGTGGCTGGGATTATGTTGAGGAGCAAGGTTTGTGATTTGAAATGAAATACATACACGAGAGTGATGTATGGAATTAAAATCGTCATCACTTCACCGGGAGGTGAGTGATGACTACAACCTCCTTTGCAAGTTAATTAACATGTTTAAATTCGTATTTTAATATAAGATATGATGTGATAGTGATATCCCAAGTCTAAGATCCTCCTAAATCTGAATCTTAACTTTTCTTAAGTGATAATTTACTATTTTGTTTTAAATCTATAATTTAGTTGTTCTAATCCAATCATCTTGTATACAACGATCTAGATTATTAAAAATCATAACTCTTGCACCTAACTAACCAACGCTCCTTGTGTTTGACCTCGACTACAACTACTCTCGTATACTTGTAGGATATAGCTAGTTGAGTAAAAGATCATTCTTATGATTGAAACCCATTAGTGTAAACAACCAACACACACCATCTGTAGATGTAGATCTAGATCTTCAAACTTCTATTACACAAAGGTATTAATGTAAAGTGGGTCAAGAAGAAGGGTAGCCAGTGGTAAAATCAAGTCATCTCATTATATGATAGAGCCCATGTCAACTATATGAACTTCTCTAAAAGAAATTAGTTATGCTGATGAATTGGGCAAATGAAGGATGAACTTGTAGTTCAGATGAAGATTGCATGTACCGAATTGCTTAATCTATAAATTTTGCAACTTAGGTAGATATGCTACTTTTGTCTACTTTTTCTTTTAAATAACAAGACATCAGTAGACAACAATTATAGTGTTTCTCTCTCCCTAGTCAATAGCCTCCAGAACAATGATCATGTTCTAAGATGTCATATCCAAGAAAACAATCCAGACAAGGAATTCTCATCTATAAAATATAACCATACCATTACAGTCTAAAAGTTGTGTTTAGATGTTAAGATGATTGATTATACTGAAAACAAAGAATACATGTGCCAATACTGCCAACCCAATCAAAGGGGTTGCCTTGTAGAACGCTGGATCAAAGCAAGAATGATAACATCATACCATTGAAAAGGTTGAGCACAACCTTGCAAGACATGGCTTGAAGTATGTTTCTTGTTTTTTGCCAACTACAGAGAGAAGATCACCACAAACATAAATATAACAGACTACATGATAAAAAATACACAGATACCTAGTGAAAGAATCAGGTTTGTATGAATCCTAGGGAGCACACCAGAACTAAAAGGTCTAACCTCAAAACTACTTAATCCATTTTCCAATGCATTTTCACATTTTCTGGGAATATCGTCATATCTACAAGAATTGCTAGTCCAATTACGCATATGAATTGTGAAAGCAAAGAAATGTTAGTTGTGGAAACTCAAGGAAGCTATAATTATGATAAACCACAAAAATATATATTGAGCATTTGCAATCAAATGTCACTCTTTCATAGCTATACTTGAGAGGCCATCATCTTAATTGATGCCTTGAGTTGTGAATGTATCTGCAACCCCACTAACTATAGCACAAAATGAATTAGGATCCAAGTATAGTAATACACTGCTATGTTTTGCTTAAAAATAATGGTTAAGTATTCAAGAAGGCATCAAACTAACCATAGAAGCAGACTTTTCATGCTAATGAAAACTTTAAGGGATGTGAATGGATAATCAAGGAAACTCATGGGAGAATCACTAAATTAACAAAATACTACATCTACACGAATATATTCAGCATATAGGTGCATTTGGTAGCAAGATAAATATAAATTCTTAAGACAAAACAAAGAAGAGTCTAAGATTTTGATGTTTTTGTTTTATATAATATAAAAAGACATTGGAAAAAAATTCCTTTTTGCCAAATATTAAAGAAAACTATTCAAAAGTAGAGGATCATCGGGCTACATTCTTCATAAACATTAGCTCTATCCTTTGCATACATATCATGTGACATGTCCTATCACATTGACATTTCTTTCATTTAACCAGATCAAATTAATCATATGGGCAGAAGTTCCATATATCAACATAGTTATGGCCTATTTGTTCAAGACAATTAGGATCAAATTGAGATTATTCTAGAATGCTTCAGGCAATTCGAGATTGCATCGGGTCATCAATTTTAGTGGTAAAACCCCATGTATTCTTTTCTCATAGTGCGCCTAGAGCAACTATCAACATTATTAGGGTTAGATGTTAAAGAGGACCTAGCGAGGTACTTGGAGTGTCAAATATCAATTTGAATAAAGATTAATTAGTCAATGAAATTAATAGAAAGCACATTACTACTTATGTTTAATTGGTTTAATCTTGGGTCACATGATTGTCATTGAAGTTTTGATTAATAGTTATCATGTAGCAAGGTTTTGTCTTTGAATTTTAGTAGTAAATGATCTGATGAATATCCCACCTCTTTTCATGAATCCAAGAGAGGGTTCTTATCCCCTACCTCACTATTGCTCCCTACATGCGGGGGAAATAACCATTACAACTTTATCTCTCTCCCCCACACACATTGCTTGGTCTCACTACATGTTAGCTCGCCTTATGCATTCTTAGCCTCCAATTGAAGACAAGAATCCATCAGATCATCTCCTCATTCACCATAAATTCTACTATTGTGCCCCCTCATCTTCCCCTACTTTCCTCTTCCATACCCTAAACATACCCTTCAAAACTTCCATCCACTACTACATAAACAGCCTTTGGCGTCGGTCGTTTAACCCCATTTGGCGTCGGTTTCCGACCGACGCCTATGTGGGCGCCGCTAAAGGTCGAACACTTCGGCGTCGGTTTTTTAACCGACGCCTATTTATTCTATAGGCGTCGGTCGATTAGTATATAACCGACGCCAAAAGTGTTCGCGCCACAGAAAATGGCGTCATCTAGGGCACTTACTGCGTCGGTTATTTACTAAACAACCGACGCCTATATGGAATATAGCGTCGGTCTTTTAGTAGATAACCGACGCATAAAGTGCCCTACATGACGCCATTTTCTGTGGCGCGAACACTTTTGGCGTCAGTTATATATCAAAAGACCGACGCCTATAGATTAAATAAGCATCGGTTTGACACGAATATCCGACGCCATTTCCAGTACGGCTGTGGCCACATTAGGCGTCGGTGTTTTGCAAAAACCCAACGCTGTAGGTCTTTGCTGACGGTTTTCTATTAATAACTGACGCCTATTTTTTTTTTCATATTAGTTTGCAGGCCTGCTGTGGCTGGTCAGCAGGATGAGAACCTGCAGTTCAGTTTTCTGAACTGCAGGTTTACGACATCCATTGATATCAGCCTACAAACAGGCCGCAAACCTGCAAAAGTCCCAAGGAAAATTTCACACAAGTACATACATTCAGACATCAATTCAATTCTCACATTCACACATATAGAAACATTCAAATACATGTATTAACATTCAGAAATATTCATTTACAAAGTATCATTCATTATCGCTATCAACATCCCAATTATATCTTACAGTTGCCACTGCTTGTATGGCTTTTGCCCATTCTTCTCTTACTTCATTTAATGCTTCCATCGTATATGGAGCATGTATATTTTTAAGCGTTTACCTATAGTGTGGTCAGTTTTAAACACCTGCAAAGAGAATGATGTATATATATAAGTAATAATATAAAAATAAGATAAGATTGATATATTTCATACTAACTAATGAGACTATATATAATACCTCATGTATGGTATCGATGTCCAATGCGACATATTTGATAATCATCTGCATAAATCGCATCACATAGTATGCACATGCCCAGCCATTGTCTTGTGCAGCACACTATAAATTGAAACATACAAAATAATACAACTAAGCACAATTCACATCAATAATATATATATTCGAGTCGGGAACTTACTTGTACGTTCTGCCAATTTATTGGCTGGTTCTTTTTCCTTGGGACCGTTCCTCCAGCCTTTTTGAATGCATCTAAACCCCTACATGTTAATATAACACAATAAATTGCATAAGTAAATATTAATGTAATAAAAGATGTTAACAGATATAAAAATGAAATATTTCTCACCAGAATAATGGCATTCTCATTACGTGTCCAATTTTAGTGTTCAATGTACTCCCCATAGGATCTAGATAATAAACAGTGAATGTCCCGGGGACAATAACTAGTAACTCCCAATGTCTACCGCTAGAGGTAAGAAGTTAACAATTAATAACTCAAAATACAAAATAAAAATGGAATTTTCTTAAGTCCAAATCATAAATAAAGTAAACTTACTTGACATTGAATGGAGCTATTATTATCGTCTTCTTTTGCTGACCAAAAATTGTAAAAGCATCTATACTGTATTGTTGAACATTATCAGGGTCTTTAGCTACCAAACTAATCAATGATGGAATCAAAAATCCCACATGATCATATGCAAATTGTTTGCAATGATCTTCGACTAAGTAGCTGCAAAACATATAAGCATATGCATTCATATATAAGAAACCAGATCACCGGATCTTACACAAGGTATATGGATGTATAAAAAAGATCTCACCTTATCCATGTCTCTATCATTGATGTATTCAGCTAATCATACATAAACAGCTCAATAATATCTTGTATAAATAAAGAGCTATCGTATGATTGACCTGCATAATCTGCATCTAAAGAAACTATTATAGGGCAATGTATATTATGTGCCCATAGCCACCATGCCATTCCCCTACAAGCAGGACCTAACGGGTATGTTAGGTCAGTTGGAACCCAAGTTGGTAATGCGGGAAGTGGAGGTGGAGGCCTAGGTGCTCCTGGTGTCTTCTTTTTAACCTGTATATATAATTTCAGATCAGTTGACATCATATATACACATTAACAGTCTAAATCAATGTAAATTTATCTTACAATTTCATTCGTGTAGACGACATCTGCTTTGGGCCACAATATGACCCCACCTTCTGCCTCACCAAGTGTATCAATATCTGGGTGGGCATATGGCAACGCAACTTCCCTCCAATCGGGTAATACATGTAGCGGGCTCACACGAATGTAGCCCTGCGGCATTGGAATCCCATGAAACGTTGCCCCAGGAAGGGACTGGTAAGCCTGCGCCTCTGCAACAACATAGTCTTGCATTCTTAAGCGGCATGGCTTCAATGCCTACAAATTTACGTAAAGAATGTTATACATATATACATATAATCTTGAAAACATATCATCTTGAAAAGACTAGCTACAATATCATAAACAATACTTACAACAGACGTGCTAAGCGATGGGTCTCCAGGATTACTCGCAGTCTGTGCATCAGGAGAAGAGTGGGTCGCCATAGGCTGATTGGAAGCCTGAGATGCCTGCCACCGCAGCAATTCTTCCTTGACCTTCTCAGCAACTACATCATTGACCTTCTTAGCAACTAAATCCTCAACTCTCTTATTCTCCTATACATGGATAAAAGAAACATCAGATTCTTATTAATGAATTTCCTTTTGTAGTAACATTCTAAAAAAAGAATAGGTTACCTCTTCTTGAGAAAGTCCCGCTCTGGGTTTGCGCTGGGATGGCCCAAAGAATGCTTTGATGCCAACACCAGCGCCGGCACCTCTAACACGTCCAGGATGCTCTGGGTTACCCAGAGCAACTGTCAATTCATCCCTTGTGCCCTGAGGGATGAACGTGCCTTGTTTCCTCTGCTCGTGCAGCTCCCGCTAATCACCATAAACAGAAATTGGTAAGTTAACACCACAAATAATAAATATTCAAACGATTAATCTAAGAGTTGTATTTTACCATTTTTGCAGCCGCCTCAGCAGTTACAGGCTTCTTTATTTCACCCTTCTTGTTTTTCCTGCCAGCTATCCAGATATCATGGTGAGGCATGGGTGTGGAAGACTCCTGTGTAGGAGCAGACTCCTGAGTAGCAGCAGACTCCTGAGTAGCAGCAGACTGCTGAGTAGCCACAGACTCCGCCTGTAGTCTTTGGCGAACGCTTGCATAGCCTTTTGGACCCATAGTGTAGTCATGCACATTCATTGCACGCCTTGCTTTTTGTGCGTCACTGAGGGCCTAGTTAGTATGCACATTAAAGATTTGGTTAGTATCACTAAATGTTAATCTTGAATAGGTGAATACAATGTATATTAATTAAATTGGGAGTGACGCCTAATACCTTGAATTCTTCAGATTTTCTTGAAGCAACAAAATTGTCCCAATCTTCTTTGTCCAAGAAGTTCCATTGTTCAAGGGCTGACTTCTTCTTCTTATCACCCTCTTTTATGTATTCTCTGTTCAGATTTGTACTATAATTCCTAAGCATCTTTCCAGCGCGTTGCATCACACTTTTACGATGCAACTTCTCATCCAATGCAAACAGATTCTGTAAAATAGAAATGTTATTAACTAGTATCCAAAATAGAATTGCAAATAATAGAATTTGTAATCTACAAAATAGAATTGCAAATAATAATAACTCACGCATAAATCTTTCCATATCAAGTCTTTTTTCCCTTGAGGAACTTTATGCCAATTATCATACTTCACACCACAATGGCTCTGAGTGGTACACCCAAGATAGTTTACAAAATTATTGCGGTTCACTCCAATTGCATTTCCTCCATTATCAAACTCCACCACCAATTTGGATCCACTACCACTTAGCGCTAATAACTTCTTCAACAGAGTGATGCCCCTTTTCTTGTTAAGTGTTTGGTGTTGCGCATCAAGTTGCTCCAGTGCTTCAGTGGGTACAGGTACATCATCAACCTAAAATTTGACAAAAATAAACTCACTAAATTAGCCCAATATAGAAATATAGGATATATGACATAACTAGAAGATAATGAATTTTATAGAAATACAGGATATGTTTTTAGAACTTACATTGGTATCCTCTCCATGCTCGTCATGGACAGCATGCTCATCATGGACTTCATGCTCATCATGGACATCATGCTCATCATGGTCAGCCATCTGAAAATGTCATTAAAAAGGCAAACATTTAGCATTTGTATTAACTAGAAAAAGGCAAACATTTAGCATTTGTATTAACTAGAAAAAGGCAAACATTTAGCATTTGTATAAACATACATGTATCTAAAATTGTGATCTTTTATCAATTAACAATCCTTCATTGTGATCTTCGCGCACATATAAGTCATCATTAGCTTCAATATTTTGTGGAGTTGGCAACCCAACTGAGAATGGACTGGAGTCATCATACTTATCATAATACTCTTCTTCATCTATAGGATCTTCAATGAATTGTCTTTTACCATGAAGAACAACCGACCATTTATCATTCGCAGGATCATCGATATAGAATATTTGTTTCGCCTGTGATGCCAATATGAATGGTTCACCCTTCTCGCCAATCTTTTCAAAGTTCACCAAAGTGAAACCCAATTCATCCACTATAACTCCTTTGGTGTTATCAACCCAATTACATTTAAAGAGCGGAATTTTGAAATCTATGTAGTCAAACTCCCAAATGTCCTCAATGACACCGTAATATGACATTTTAGCTTCACGTGGACTCTTATCCTTTGCACTTGCAAAGTACATAGTCGACGCTTGAAGAGTGACCCCACTATTTTGGACGACACTCTTATCATCTTGGCGCTTTGTGTAATATGTGAATCCATTAATGTCAAACCCTTCATAATCATAACATTTGGTTTTGGTTTAAAGGCGAGGCATTTGATAGTTTCTGTAATATCATTTGGTGTTTGAGATAGTTGATGTAAGACTTTATCTTCAAACCACTTAGTAAAAGTCTTATTATGCTCTCTAGCAAGCCACATTGAACTTGCTCGAGGATGTTGTCTCTTTATGAAATTGGTATGTTCCTCGATATAAACACTCACTTCGTCCATATTGTGTAAAATATACAAGTGAGCTTGTTCCAACTGCTCACAGCTGATTACTTTCACCCGTGATCCCAAAATTCCTTTGCCCTCCTCAAAATTCTTGTCACTAGTATTGGGTTTTCAAGAAAATTTCTTTGCCCTCCCAAAATTCCTTTGCCCTCCCAAAATTCTTGTTCCAACACCTAATCTCACTAGTAAGTGTATAATGTGTATTGGGTTTTCAAGAAAATTTCGGCAGCATTTCCCCGTTGTTCTCTAAGTACATATGTACTTAGAGAACAAACAGGGAAATGCTACCAAAATTTTCTCGAAAACCCAATACACATTATACACTTACATCCTAAGTGAGATTAGGTGTTCAAGAACAGTCCCAAACCAGGGACTATCCAAGATTTACTCCTAATGAGTCAATCTTGGACGGGTTTCTAGGCCAACAAACACATTTGATGTCATTCCTATATATAATAAATGTGTACCACCTATCCCATCCTTGAACACCTAATCTCACTAGTAAGTGTATAATGTGTATTTGGTTTTCAAGAAAATTTCGGCAGCATTTCCCCGTTGTTCTCTAAGTACATATGTACTTAGAGAACAAACGGGGAAATGCTACCGAAATTTTCTCGAAAACCCAATACACATTATACACTTACATCCTAAGTGAGATTAGGTGTTCAAGAACAGTCCCAAACCGGGGACTATCCAAGATTTACTCCTAATGAGTAAATCTTGGACGGGTTTCTAGGCCAACAAATACATGTGTTGTCATTCTTATATATAATAAATGTCTATAAAGTACAGGCAACATGGTTAATCCTAATCAACAGAGCATTATTAAATAATAAATCAAGAAATCAATAGTTTCAAACAAAAGGTCTAGGAATCTTTACTAGACATTATATGTATCCCTAATCATCATATTTAACATACTACATTATTATGAACATCCAGATCAGATTAAGATCATACTATGTTATAACCATTGGTTTAATAACCCTATTTCCGCATGTACATGTTTATCAACTTTAAAACCCTATAATTCATGAAATCATTCTAATTCAATTTAATATGTTGGGATCACATAATTATATAATGACATCAGAATATATAGAAGAATCATAATTAACATGATTAACAACATGCTCATCAAACTAGGGTTTTCTTGAATATCATCTAATATTTGTGTACTAGACATTATATTTATCCCTAATCATCATATTTAACATACCATAATTATGAACATCCAGATTAGATTAACTCTAATTAAATACATTACATGCATTTTTATCACAACAATTTGATCGATGCATAAAAAAGCAGAGTAGCTAGCGGCGGGAAGACCAACCTTGTCAGAGGGAAGAAGGCAGAGGCTCCGGTGGCTCTGGCTGGAGAAGTAGCTAGCAACGACGGCGGTGGAGGAGCAGCTAGCAGCTCCGGTGGCTCTGGCGGTGGTTGCGGCGGCGCGACGACGGTGGAAAAGCACCAGGCGGCGCCTAATCTCAGGCGTGGCGGCGGCGCCGGTTCTCAGGCGCTTGGAGCAGCAGGGGCGGCGAAGAAGGGGGCGCGGAGAAGGAGGAGTGGTGGCGGAGAAGGGGGCGCCGGAGAAGAAATAGCCGGAGAAATGGCGCTGGAGAAGAAATAGCCAGAGAGAAATCGCCGGCAGCAGAGAAGGTAATTGCTCGCAATGAAACAGAAGAAAGGGGAAGAGTCGGGCGATCGCGGGTTATAAGTTCCCAAATAGTGTCGGTTGTTTAAAACAACCGACGCCTAAACATCTTTAGCGTCGGTTGTTTTAAACAACCGACGTCCAATTGGACGATATTTTCATGAAATTGTTTGGCGGGAACCACCTTCAGCGTCGGTTATAAAAGGATAACCGACGCTGAAAGTGACACTTTTCGCGCAAATTTTCATCGCACATAGGCGTCGGTTTATACCTACATAACCGACACTGAAATGACACTATTTTTTTATCAAAATTTGGATTTCGCGGCCGACTTTCAGCGTCAGTTTGTTATAAACAACTGACGCTGAATACAAAGCGGTACCCGTGTCTGGCTGGTCTTTGAATATAGACGTTGGTTTGCTTAAACAACCGATGCCTAACATATAAGGCGTCGTTTTTCCTTAATAACCGACGCCCAGAAAAGTGACACTGAATGCTATTTCTGTAGTAGTGATCACCCTGTGTATGCATGAATATAGTTAGGTTTTTAAATAAGCCTGTCAGTGAACTAACAATAGAGTATCCACATAAATAAAGTTTGACTTTTTTAAATAAGCCCATCCTTGTTCACGCTTATGATGTAGGAGTGTGCAACTAGACAACATCATCTGTGATGTAGACATTAGGTGGTGATAGATGTCAACCATAAGTACACATAAGTAGAACAAAGATTTAATTTAGTATCATGTGGGCCTCTGGCCCACGTATGAGATACTAAACTGATAAGAACTGATACTACACTTAATCTTAGCTAAAAGACCGAGAAAAGTATTAAGTAGAGCAAAGATGAAATACAGTTTTATGTGAAAATGAATCATAAAAGGATAAAATGATAGAGACCTTATTGTTGCATCAGGATTACGTATCAATGTTGAAAGAGCATCTACAAGTTCTCCCAAATTATGAGGAGGAATATTCATAGCCATTCCAACATGATCCAATACAGTAAATAGGAATCACCACGAATAAACTTATCCAGACATTAAGTTGAAAAATATAATACCATTCTACAAGATAGAACTCATACCACAATCCCTGAAGAGCAATTCAACAACAGTGTTGGAACACGTGTAGGAAAAAGAGATGGTTCTTTTTGTGAATGATCAAAGTTGGGGACAAACTCAACCTGAAAGAAATTGTCAATACTGGCATAATAAAAGAGTTTTCATGTTGATAGTCAGAAAATGGAAAATAGGGATTCTGATGCACCACTTTGAGGATATCCAACTACCATATACTCTCCCAACCTTCTTCTTATTTGATCCACAAACTAGAGGATGATCTCCATCATACACCAATGAGATTGTAGCAACTACACAACTATAAAAATACCAACAACTTTGTTTCCTAGTTGCTCATCAACAACCTACACACTAGCACCATTACCACCAAATGATTTGAACTAGATAAACCTCACCTCAAACTTTTCACTATCATCCATGACTTCCACCTTATCTACAAATCTCCATTTGATGATCTACAGTGCACTTATTTGTCATGTTAGAGATTAGTCATCATTTGTACATACATCTGATTTAAAGAGTTCATTAACAAGAGAGTAAAAAATAGTAAATCAGAACCCATGGTTATGAAATGTAGCTTTATATTCAATAAGTTCATAGATTTACCTATACCTATGTGTATCATGATGTCATACACATAAACTATAATAGTAATACAATAAGTAAGAAAAATGAAACTTCAATGAGAATAAAATAGTAAATGTATATTCCCATAACATTTTGATTTCGATATTCTTTGGGATAGTAGATATGAATAAATGGCTAAAGAAGGGCATATCCAACCAAGAGCAATAATGTCCAAGAATTCCTGATGTTAAGTAAATGCAGTCATAGAATAAAATGTAGTTAGCAAAAACAGTTCAGCAACAAACAAGTTAACCATATAATAAAATGTTAAGTACATTGCAGTCATAGAATATATTAATAAATCAGCTTGCTGATATAGTGCAAAGTACACTAGGAAGTTTTTTAATATTTGGAGTGATTTTATCTGGAGTGATTTTAGAGCTAAAGGCCCACTCACGGTATTTCAAAGCTGCCTTGATAGTCTCTAATCCCCGAACATTGTTGATAATGACTGAAGAGGGATAAGACAACATGTAGCAGGTGGGCAAATAAATGGAGAAGAAGAGGGAGTGAAACACCATAATCCATATAGAAAGAAGACATAATAAAAATAAAAAATAATGGAATGGCTGGTATGATTGTGGATTGAACAAAATAACACAATGTTGATACAAATTCATGAAGGCATGTTGCCATTCACGAAATACAAGAGCAGCTATAAAATTATTCATTAAACAAACAACTACTTTTTTTTCCTTTCTGAATTGAGACCATCCCAATAAAAACAACGAGAAAGGTGTGCTCTCTCTCTGCCAAGAAACCCTGCCCTCTTCAAGCACACCCTGCTTACTAAAGGCAACAGATTTCAGGAAGAGGCACAAAGAAGCAAACTGTGAAGGCATCTCTCTCAAGAGCGGACCCCATCACACAACTATAACTACCTTAAGAGTAATTTTGATGTGGAACTAGATTTTGAAGGGAAAAAACCACAAATGCATAGATGATCCATCACAAGAAGCTCAAACATTGCACATAGCTAAACACCACAAACCAATCATAGTGCGTCTATTGTCCATAATACTAAGTTTCTCCATAAAAAAATTAAAAGAAGGTCAAAACAAAATAGGATTGTCATTTGGCAACATTGTCTATGAAAATGGACATGAGACACCATTATTTGGATTGTCATGTACTAAAAAAAAATGGATTAAAGAAAAACAACTATATATGTCATCTCTCTAGACAGTATCCAAGAAAGCAATTATCTTTAAACTTCATATCCTGCAGCAAATGGAAACGACTTTAGATACTACTTTTCTGTTCAATTATGTAATATTATAAGCAATACTTTATGGTCACCTTGGAAATATATGCGTTTTCAGCCATGCTATGACGTTGCCAAAAACATCACCAATAGATTGATATTGATCATAAGGTCACACTAGAGGATCGTTGTCCAACAACACAACCTCTACAAAAACACCAACAAATGATGATCCTAAAAATGCACCTCCCACCCTTTTCTTGGGGTCAACCTCAGATACTCGACCGAATGCAATTCTAGCATCTGGAATTGTGAAATTGAGCAGATACACATCCTATAGAAAAAATATAGTTTTCATAACAAATTTATATAAATGTAAAATGAAGTGCAATTTACAAAAATACAAACATACTTGTCCCTTCTTAAATGATGAATGTCTTATATGGAGTGGAGTTTGCATTTATAGTTTGTCTACACAATTATTTTATTTTTGACATAAGTCCAAAAAAGTCAACATGGAAAATAATTGATACCACACATGTTGTATAAAATGTATTTATACTTAGCCAGTGCCAACATGTTATGCTTGACTGTTTCCTGCTCTAGTTAAGGCAAGTAACTCCTCTAGTTTTTTGTTGAATTCATCCGTTTGTCATTGGCGCTTCTTCCTCCAAAAGTCATGGCCTATACCAAGGATTGTCTATGTCTAACTATTTCCAAATACTTTTCTAGTGAGAAGATTCTGAATTATATGAGGAGATCCACCCTTCACTCTCATTCCCAAAACCAATATTCGTGAATCTTGGCATCATATGTTACATATAGCTCTAGACAATGTGATTATTAGAAGAACTACATTCAAACATATCAAACCATATCTAGACAATTGGATCCCACCTTTCCAATTTATATTTGTCCTAAAGAGGAGGATATCTGACAACACCATCCACATCCAAGAAATTGTTCAACAGAATGAACTGGAACTTTATTCATGATACGCTAAAAAACATCCTTGCCATATTTGTTGACACACTTTATCATGAATATCATCACCTCTAGTGATATTTCTATTGCTTCGAACGGCATCACACTATCCCCACTGAAACCCACTAGAGGTGTTTGACAAGGCAACACTCTCTCCCCCTATCTTTAGAGACTATGACATGATAGACTAAGTCATCATATAGCTCAGGAGGAAACATATGGAAGTTGAATACACCTATAAATCTCAAAGAACAGACCCACCTCCACTCACATTTGTTTTCCCAATGACATCATCCTCTTAAGGAAGGCCTCCTCCAAATAGGCCACCACTATGATGAACTACGTAGAAGACCTGCTCTTGCTTCTAACCAAGTTCTTTCAAGGGAAAATTCACTATATTCTTTTGAAAAAGTACCACATGCTTTCAAGAAGAAGAATATATGCAACAATGCATATTACCAAAACTAATAACATCAATAAACACCTTGACATTCTAATTTTGCACTCTAGAAAAACCAAATCTATCTACCTATCCACTCTTAATGCCATTTCTAATAGAATCTCCTCTTGGGTCAATTGTGCACTTTCTTTTGCAGGATGAGTGACTCTTATTCACCCAATTTTAATTTGAATGCCAACTACATATTGCAATCCACATCTTTCTAAGCAAAATTATGACTACATTGATCACACTATCTACACTTCATACATGGAACACTCCTAACCACAAAAAAGTTTCAACCATCTAAAGGAAGAAAACAGTTGCTCCCAAAGTCAAGGGAGGACTTGACATTAGAAAAAAATTTATTTCACATGAATCACTTCTCTTAAAATCATTTTCGTACATCATTTATGAACCATAATATTCACTGGAGGATGATGATTAGCTTAAAATACAAACATCTGAGAGACAAGATGAGGTCTACTTGCTAGAGACTCTAGACATTCATCCTATCTTTACACCTCATGCATGCCATATTGTTCTAAATGGATCATGTACCTCGGTATGGAACCATATATGGGTTGATGGATGCCTCCTTCCTACTCTAAAGCCCAATAAAATTGTCCCACAAGACATTCTTGACATCAAAGTTTTCTCCACGGTAAACAATGCTATGGGAGACACCCAATTGATTACTTATTGGTTCTATGATGACACATATGCAAAGATTCTAAATATGGCTCCCCTGAATTTGAGCTCTGACAATGAAGACTGACATTTTATTAACAGCACAACTGCCTGTTTCAGTTCAAAATTACTATTTCTAGAAATCTCATCCACATTGTCAGAATCAACACTCAAGGATGTTGGAAGAACCTATGGTATATTCCACTCCCTTAACAAACAAAACAAGTTCTCTGAAATTCACTACGGGATGGTCTACTTAAAAATCAGAATTGATCTTGTATAGGACTTATAGATAATACCTCTTTCCCTAATTGCAATGAAAATACTAAAATGAGACTCCATACCCTAAGAAACTACACCTATTCCTCCAACTTATGGAGAAAATAAACATTACACACAAAGTGAAAGTTGGTAGAGAGTCGTCTCTAATGTAATGGTTTTCTAGGAACCTTAAAAGGAAACCTCACATAACCCATTAGACATGATTTTCCTTGACGATAGAATTCCTTTGGAAAGAAAGGAATGATCTTGTATTTAAGGACAAAACATGTTTAGTTAAAGAATCCGAACACAATCTATCTAGATATGTCATCCTTACAACCCATGCTTTTGCTACAAAACCTCAACAAAACCAGCATGTTATTGTACCCTTTATGTGGTCTTGACCTCCTCAAAATTGTCTAAAACTCAATGTTGAAACTACTTTCTTCAAGAAAACAAGTTCATTTTCCACGAGCTTTGCTAAATGAAATGAATGAGGAACATAGATCATGGGAGGAGTAAATAAAACTATGCACTTATGTGGTTCAAGTATAACTCTAGGAAATCATGAAAGATATAAAAAAAATTCATCAATGAACCCAGAGACATCATTGTCAAATTACACAGTCTTATAACATGCAACATCCTCTCAGGTAAGAGCCACATCCCTATGAGATTCAAGCCTCTCCTCAAGGTTCAGATGAACAACATCATCATTGCACGGAAGAAAAGATCCTCAAATAGGATAGATGGGATATGGGGCCTCTTTCCATAATCGTCTAGGAGTTTATGAGGATTATTTAATCAAAATCTAAGAGAACATCCATAGAGGGGATCATCCATTTTGTGAGAGACAAGAAATAGAGGAGACACAGACAAGGAGACATGGAAAACCTACCTTTCATTGGACATCACAGCAATGTGGCTTGCTTCCTCGGTCCTCCACCAGTAGTCGATAGCTCCGCCACCGGCAATGTGGGACTCTGTCCTCTTACAGTAGGTCAGCCATGCGCTGCACTCCATGCACAGCCAGCAATCAAAGTTCCTCCATGCACCACACTCCACGTGCCTCCAGCAGTGGACCAGTCGAAGCTCTGTCGTGTGCCACACTCCACGCGATCCTCCAACAGTGAAATTGGTTAGGGCGACGATCCACTCAGGCATTGGTCTCATGAAAGCGAGGAATTGAGGGAGACATGAGGAATCAGGGAGGGAGAGGCACCACGAGCACAAATGGAAAGTGGGAGTCAATTAATTCCCACTTCATTATTGGCTTTGGCAATTTTAGATTGCCACTAATATAATATAAAAATGCCTTTAATGTTAAGTCCTTTTTAGAAACTCTATAATAGGTGGTTTAGAGGCATTTTAATTAAAAATTCTTGTACATTAGATAGCTAGTGGCTTTTTTTTAGAAAAGCCACTAGAATAAATGCCACTAATGGGCATATTTGTTGTAGTGTTGGTATACGCATTAAATTTTGATATGATTGATATGGAAATACTTTGAACCAAGAGTTTGAGAACCTTCTGGAATATTATGATAATGTGTCATGATGGACTCCACCTGAAACACAATGATAGTGTATCATGAAGTGTATCAAAAAGAAGGAATGACACCTTGATAGGTCAGAGTGTGAATACCAACTAAACTTCAAATTCCCTTTTGGGCACATGCTTAACACTAAAACAATGTACCATTAGTTCAAAAGACACCATATGAGATATGGAATGGGAGTGTCCCGATATGTCTTTATAAAGATTAGGATTGAAAGCCTAAATAAGAAAATTGTTTCTTAAAAGGTTTTGTCCACAAATCTAGTAAATGTTATTTTGTTGAATACTAATTTGATATACAAATCCAATAACAAAGATTTTTTGGATTGATACATTACTAGAGGAGAACCTAGTTCTAAAGGAATCAGTGGGAAAGTAGAACTCAAAATGTTTGATACAAACAAGAAAACATTGTACTTAAAGAGGTACAATGGGAATAAAGAGAATAAAAAAATATTGTGGAATCTCAAAGTTCCTCAAGTAACACACAAAACTCAAGGTTCTGGTAGAACACACTTAGAGCTTCAATGATATATGATATCTTATGAATAAGAAGGCAGTGAGTTGATCATATGATGAGTCAACAATCTACCTAGAAGCTAACGAGAGACAAAAACTGAGATATGGCTTGAAGCCATGAAATCCAAGATGGAGTCCATGTACATCAAAAATGTATGATCTTAGATGATCCACCTGAAGGGGTAAAACACATAGGGCAGTTTTGGGTCTTCCAGAAGAAGACTAATATGGAGGGTAATTTGGTTGCAAAGAGTTTCTCACAAGTTCAAGGTGATGAACATGATGAAAATTTTCAGCAGTTACTAAGGATAAATCCATCAGGATAATGCTTGCCTTTTTAGCTAAATGGAAATAAAGTCCATGAAGCTGCATAGATCAATATTTGGTTTGAAGCGGGAAACTCAGAATTGGGATCTTATATTTGACAAGATAGTCAAAACGTTTGACCTGAGTCAAAATAAAGAAGTAATGTGTGATTACAAGAATTTCGTGGGACCATATGTATATTCCACATATTGGCCGGAAAAACATCCTTATACTAAAAATATTAAAACCTGGAAACAAAGTGCATTCTAAAGTTTTAAAGAAGCATCCTATGTGATATGAATCAAGATCTATAGAGATAGATCAAGAGGGCTTCTTGACCTAAGAAAGAGAACATACATCGGCAAGATGCTGAAAGGGTTTAGCATGATGAGAGAAAACTTGTCCATGTTCCATGCAGTTAGTCTCTCAAGAGCCAAGGTCCCAATTCTTATGAAGAATAAGAAACACATGGAAAGATGCCATATGCATTCACAATTGGATCTATCACGTATGAACTCATCTCGTTATGTTTTATGTATTGGACATAACAAGAAAATATGAACTAATTATCTTGTATGTATTGGAAATGACAAGAATATATGAACTCATCATCTTGTATGTATCGGACATGACAAGAAGATATGGAATCTAGTTATTTCATATGTATTGGTCATGACGAATGGATATCTTTCGAACTCTAATAAGAGTTACTAGAATACCATGAAGGACATCTTTATGCACTTGTGAAGTACTAAAAGGATTATTACTATAGTTATGGTAATAAGGAAGAGTTCGGTGTAAAGAGTTACACCGATGCAAGCTTCCGAAATGACAAAATTGTGTTTGACCTTGGAATAATAATTGTTAGTTGGAAATGTTCCAAACATAAGAGAATTGATTAATTCTACAATAAGAAGCCAAGTACCTTAGTGTTAAGAACACTGTAAATGATACTGTATGGATCTAGAAATTCATATTGATGAACTTATTGGAGGTTCTGACCATTAGTGACTCTGTAGTAATATTGTAACAATAATGGAGCTAGTGGTTAGACAAAGGAATTTCAGATAGCATACTATGACACTTCCATCTCATATGAGATGGCATACAGTGAGGGGATGTGAAACATGCAATATACCGACTTGAAGAAAATGTTGCTTACCCACTATAAAAGCACTTGTGTAGTAGAAACATGATGGACATGTTAAGATCACCTGGAATATGATTCATGGGTGATTGGCTCTAAGCGCAAGTGGGAGTCTATTGGTATAGTATGCCCATTGAGCCAATCATATGATTATTGCAATGAGGCATGTGATACTTGATTTGATAATAATAAAGGCAATTTCTGTCTATATGTTTTAATTATTTTTGAGATAATAGTATAACATGTTATCTATCTAGAGAGTGACAATACTCAATGATGTATGTCTTCAAGTATGTGACTTGAACACTGAGATCATATGGATGTTAAGAGCATGTACATTCTCATTAATGTCCCTAGTCGGTTGTTATTATGGAAATAACCATAGACATCAATAACATTAAAGACTAGAGTGTGTGTTGTTTGCTGACGGAATCTCATCAGTCATGATATATGATATCAAACCAAGCACACAAATACATGTTAGAGAACAATGTATCAGACATACCAATCGTAAGAGTGATGCATGGAAACCACACATGGTTAGTCAGGATCATCTCTTATAGTATTGGTGGTGACTGTAGTTCTTAGACCTAAAATCACTACACTCATCACATGTCATTGGGTAACTTTGACATCATCAAACACAGCCCTGAAACATGGGTTGTTATAACGGTGAGGATTGGGTTACTTTGACACATTGGGACTTGACTGTGAGTGATATATATGGAGTTTGTCCCTCCTAAGAGAGTGTGATATCCTAGCCACTTGAGGAGTGAGACTGAGAAATGCAATGACATGCACATGTAAGTCAATATATGATTTGAGCTTACATATATCTTAGAGAGTCTACTCTGAATCAACAAACATGGATTGAACATTTGTAGAGGATGATAAGTCCATGACTCAAGTTATATCTGGATATCAACAACAAGGAATTATACATTCACTATAACACCAATAACATATTGTAGATTGAAAGTTGTTCTCCAACTTTCCTTTTCACTTGGGTAGCACTAATGTGCGACTAGGCACCACCCTTTGCTTGTGATGTTAGAAGTTAGTTATGGACATTCCCTTCTAATGTGAAATGGAACCTATATGGTCACACACATAGGTTTAAACTAGAAGAGGAGTTTATCTATTAATGATGTTTAGATAGATTACTAAACTATTTAGGTACCCAATTAAACATTCAATTGATAGACTTGACTCAAAATCATCAAGTTCAAGTGTTGAACCAACTAATTACAATGTTAGATTGATTAAGAACTGCATTGACTGGGTTCTGCACAACCTGGACCACCAACCAATCAGTTCACTGGGTGAACCGATCGGCTCATGTTCAATGATATGACCGGTTCACACTGGTGAACTGATCGGTTCACTTGGACCAAATGAGCATGTGTTGGGTTTCCCGATTCATGAGAAAAGATCCTTGTTTCACTTGTTCAATTCGATTTGGGACAATAATTAATCTTTGCATTAATTAGAAACAAATAAGGAAAGTCAATTATGGGCAATTATGGGAAGTGAAACGACCAGTTCACTAGATGAACAGATCGGCTCACCTTCCCAAATGACCGATTCAGTTATGAACCAATCGGCTCACCTGCCCAAACGACCAGTTCAGTCATGAAATGGTTGGTTTGCCTTCAGCAATGCAATCAATTCGTGGAAAATCTTGACCCTTCTATTCCCACACAGACTGGGAATCCTGACCCTCCCCTCTATTATAAATAGAGGGGTACAGAGGGCTTCTCATAACACACAACTCAGAACGTCAATTACTTTGAAAAGTTGTTGTCCTCTCTGGCTGTGGTAACCAAGAGAGCCCAAGAAAGTTCTACCCATCTAGGGAAGAACAAGGAGGGAAGGACAACTATAGAAAAGTGACTGGTGGTGGGAGAGTGTTTCGGTGACTAGTACGCCGACAGAAGGGGATGAATCTTTCTAGTCTATCCTTTAGGACGACTAGAGTTCCCAGTGGTCCGTGTGAACAATCTCGAGAGGTGGGAGATTTCTTCCGCTTAGGAGAACGACTGTCAATCGCAGTCTGGGTCAAGACCATGAGATGCATATATGCTGTCAAAGACTAGGTGGTTGAAGGTCGCACTAGTTGTGAGGTATTGTCACTGAGCAAGCCTCATGACTAGGTATATCTCGCTAAACTATCTTTCCTATTGCATAGTTGTTGATGTGATCTGCTGGTTATGGGTTTTTGGTTAGATAATTTTTTTGTTTCTGCTTCTTGTTCTGTCCCACAAAACCCAACAACTACATCTAACATTATACTGTGGTCTATCAAGGTTAGAGCCCAACAAATAACTTTTGCATTAACATCACATTAGTTGTCACATGTATGTCATGAGTGTATAAGAGTATTATTCATGGAATTTTGTCTTACAAGACATTATAAGGTCTGATTTCTAGGTCAACATAAAGGTTTGAACAATTAAGGATCAACTTTTCATATGTCTTAATGATTCAAACTTATAAGCATATAAACATCTTATAGGGAACAAGTGTAAAAGTCTGCTTTTAGGTTGTATGACTACTCCAGACAAAAGAGGTGTAATATCTTAGTCACACATAGCACCAAACATCATTAGGTCTACTGATAATGAGATTAAAAAGGTTAGATGATGAAAAATTAAGCTAAAATTCTAAACTTGATCAAGTTACATCATTAAAACACATAACAGGTGCATTTTTAGGTCAAGGTAGACATTATAAGTAAATCAAGATGATCCAAGGCATCAAACAATCCCAAACAAGATTTAGGTTTCTAATCCAGAGGTATCATCATGTTTTGGGTCATAAAAGATTATGTTAGCACATTATGCACCATTGATCTTGTGAGAAGAGGTTACAAGATGCAATACTTATCATAACATGAGCTACTAGTAGAATTAGGCCTTAGAATTAGATTCATTGGATAGATCTAGTTGAGAGCATCAAAAATCATATTTTATATGCCTCATTCGACTATAGGATGACCAAGTTATCAATTTTGAAAGATTAATGGTGCAAACTTTAGATAAAAGTCAAGATGTTAACAAACATTTATGCAGTGCCACAGGTCGTCCGATCTCAATCCTGTGATTTCTCATCCATATGTCCCCAGATCGGGGTTCACTGCTTCCTGTCATGTAGTTGGGTTGGTCAGTGATGATCTGCGATCAGGACCCTTGGCTCCCATTTCTCCATGATAGATTGGTTGGCATTGGTTGGTGAGGAGCAATGGCTAGGCACAGGTCGGGGTGACTTCGAGTTATTGAGGTGGATCAGAGATGTTGTGGTGTGTGCTCATGCCACAGGACACATCACGAGGGGTAGAAGGCGGCATGGTTCATGTGGGAAGGTGAGGGGAAGCAAGAGGTAGAGGATGTAGGTGCACGACCTCCTTATAGTTGTTCTTGTTGAGCATGTGCAGTGCTACCTAGCTATCGAGGTGACCTCGAGGCCAAAGGAGGCTCGTCGAACCAGAAAAAAGAGAGGGAGATAAGAGAGGGCAGAGTAAGAGAAACTAGGGATGTGCTACCCCTACTTTGTTTTCAAGATTATGTGTAGGTTTTGAAGCCATGGCCAAGATGGCAACATTGGGATCATGATCGGGTAGGTGGGTAAGAAGAGTTGAAGACGGTGCTTCCGTCGGGGTGGGAGAAGCTAACCCCAGATAATGAGAGGGTATAAGGATTTAAAAAGGATGAAGGGGAATCAGAGGAGTAGGTTTCAGTTTTGGATGTTTCCAGGCTGGTGGTGGCCGCAACCAGTTGGGTTTATCCTCCCGCACCGGCATGCCACTGTCAAGCACAACTAGTCAAGAGGGCTAAAGGGGGAGGAGATGAGGGGAGAGGGAGAAAAGAGGAGGTGCAACTGCAACATGGGAGATGTTGGGTTCTGGTACGACCCTTAAATGGAGAGGGATGAGAATGAGGGGATAGGGAAAGAAAAGGGTTCAACTTGGCCTGGTTGGCCTAACCTTCACTAAGGCTAGAAATTTGACCTAAAATTTGAATGGGCTCATCTCCCACTTCTGATCCCTAAATTGGACAAGGAAAGATGTGTTAGAACCGTGGTATCAAGACCTACAACATGGAATCAAAGCTAGGATAGAAAGGGAGTCATAGTGAGGACTAAAGACAAAATTACATATACATGAAGTAACAAAAGCCTCAATATTAGTCAAATGTACATGGTAACAACAAATCAGTTCCAATGCATAAATTAAGTACAGTGAGACTGACAATCGTCAAAATAAGGAAATGAAGGTTGTTGAGCACCACCGATTATCAGACTTGTTGAGGTGTGAATTAATTTGAGAAAATTGAAAACTAGGTTATCATACATACCCTAACTACACTTTCCATTTAACATATATTCAAAGGAAGACTACCCAAATATGCACCAAACAATTCATGTGTACATCTGACTATTTTGTATGCATGATGTTTTTTTATGAGGCTAAGTGGCCTTCCAACGATGATATTTCTTGATATAACCCACCAAAAGGGCCCGTTATGGAAGAGGAGAAAGTTGTAGAGGGGTTGAGATGACATAGAGCATTACAAAAATAGACCAACGAAGTAAAGTTGGATTTTGGAGGGGCTCACAAGGCCATCCACTCAAAGCTCCAATTTTTCTGTGTACTTGTCATCATACATGCATTCACATACGTATAGACACACACATACTTAATATAATCCATCGAGGAAGGCAAAATGACATAGTTTTAAAGGAAACTGCCTAATACAGAACTCTTGAGAAATATTTCATTCATTAACAAACCTTCACTAAAACATCTAGTATACCGTCTTTATCATTTTTTACCATAACTAACCACCTAACCTGGTAACTTCATTGTAAAAATAATTTTTTAGTGTTATATTCTAAAAAATTTGGAAACTACCACTTCATGTGGTATCGTTCATTTTTTGTTCTTAAAATTATAAACCACTATAACTTGTATGAGGTTAAAACAAGAAAAAAGTTCCAGTCA
This sequence comes from Alisma plantago-aquatica, assembly GCA_963693085.1. Taxonomy (NCBI): domain Eukaryota; kingdom Viridiplantae; phylum Streptophyta; class Magnoliopsida; order Alismatales; family Alismataceae; genus Alisma; species Alisma plantago-aquatica. The sequence continues at coordinate 123,078,555 of OY856410.1, read as the reverse complement.
CAACGTGGAGTCTTTGATTGTTTCTCAAGTGATCTTTGTAAAACCTCAAATGTATGTAGTTATTTTAATCTGAGAACTGAAAGATGTAGTCAAAGTTTCAATTTTAGAAGACAAGGTGCTCTTGTGGAGATTTGTTGTATGTGGGTGTTGTATTTGACTTTTTTGTCAAATCATCCTATGATGATTTTTCCTAAAATCCATAAACATGTGAAGAAGGTAGTATGATAAAACAACTGATACTTTATTGGGTGGAGTACCCTTTTTTCAATGTGATATCCTATATGTTTCCTCCAGAAAAGTATTTCTAGTGTTGTACCCTTAGGACTATAACAACCATTTACAGTGGTATTTTGCTGCTGCATTATTTATAGCCTCCACATTCATTAGTTCTATATCTAAAATTAAAAAACCATAAAACTAAAAATTGTCACTTAGTGTTTCGAACATGTGCTAGATTGGGAAGTATTTTTTCCTAAGGTGCTACAAAGGTTTTTCCCATCTTACTAAATCAATTTGCTTTTACTTTAGTGGGGTCCAAAAGAAAAAAATGTAATAATCAATGCACTAAAGTTTATAAGATGAGTTGCGTGCCACTTTTATACAATTTTATTCAATGATACATAGAAATAGGAGTATAAAAATCAAGATTTATGAGATAAAAAACATAATATATTAGAAAATATGCAAACATCATAAGAATTACATACAATAACTCCTTGGGAACTGTGCCCAATTTAATATTTTAGTTCATACAATAAAGAAATATACATCATTTTTGTGCATAACAATAGAATAACTTCTCAGGAAGAGCCACTTCGATGACCTTATTTCAGCAAGATAAATCCCCTTTCCATCAGCTACCCGCACATTGAAGAGACATAAACTCATAAAGTGGAGCAGCCTACATAGAGGGATTTTTTTTTTAGGCCCACGCCAAGAGTTCTAACTCGTTGGGGAGCCGATCCATTTTTATTGGCACTACCATTTTGCCGGAAAAGAAGGTTAATTTTTGTGATATGAATCATTTATGGTAATAGTTAATTGGCGCAATCTTAAAGAAAACTCTTGCGTGATCAAAACAAAGATATTATTTGTATCAGCCCACAAAATGCAGATCTCAATGATACTCACGGTAATCTGACACAAAAAAAAAGTACCTTGTGTCATTAGAAGGTGTTTATTGTATCTTAATTTTTCGTAAGAGCATGCCTATATGTGTGCTGAAAAAGGAATTCGCATCAAAAATACAACTAGCATTCAAGGAACTGAATCAGAATCAGTAACAGTTCAAACAGCCCAAATCTAGCAGCGGAAAACTTGTACCTATGGGTTTTAAGCAAGGGGCTTTTCGATGGACATCAACGTATGAATCGGGGTTACCTCCAGCAACCAGAAAACCAGCATGATAGACATGCTCACGAGTTGTGACTTCCGTATACGTGATTATTTGTATGTAGTCAAAGGTAAACATGATAGTCAATGTCACATTTGAAAGGTTTTCTATAACAGAAAGGATGTTAGGGTTCGGCGGCCGGGGAGGCCGCGGAAGCGATTCATGGAACGGAGGTCGAGGAGGCCGCGGCGGCCGGAGTGGACGGGGTCTAGGCCAATCTGCCTGCCCGCCGGAGTCAAAGCAAGCGGACAACCATTGCCGTGATGGTGAACCAGCGCCAGGAACGGTCAGAGAGCAAACTGAAATCCGGCTGCAGGGAGACGTCGACATGGGTGGGGACGCTAGCGGCGCTGCGGAACCAAAACGGAGCTATAAACAAGCTACGGTGGCGAACAGCCCTGGACTTCTATCCTACATCAACCCGCTCTCTCCAGACATCCTGGCGGAGACGGACGTGCAAGTAGATCTTAGCGGAGTACTACCCTGCTTCTCCGTCAAACACGAAACCCTCAAGCCTTTACTGGAACCATGGCAACATGCAGTTATCGTGAAGGCCCTAGGAATCAATATCGGTTTCCAGGCCTTAGTCAATAAGATTAGTATTCTCTGGAAGCCGACGGCACAGATCAGAGTTATTGACTTGGACAATGGTTATTTTATCATCCCAGTTGGAACAGAGCTGATTACGAGAAATCCATGACTGGCGGCCCATGGACAGTGTTTGGCAACTACCTGTCCGTTCAATCATGGACCCCAAACTTCCGCCCATCCGAGGCGATTCTAAGCAAACTGGTGGTGTGGAGCCGTCAAAACCAGTTACTGAATCATATCGGAAATGTTATCGGGAAAACGATCAAGATCGATGTTCCTTGGTAATAGGGGAAAATTCTCCTGGATCGCTGTAGAAGCTGCCGGCGATTTTCATTAATGGTGAACACTTTTGCCTAGAGTATGAGAACCTGCCGCATATCTGCCTACAGTGTGGATGATTAGGACACACTGAGTCTCAATGTAAGTATGCTACGCCACCAGACAAGGAACTGGCATCTACCTCTGTTCGGATACCCATGCCGGGAGTCACATATACAACAACTATACACGCAAAGAAACTAGAAAGATGGCGCGCCCAAACAAAGGCGTCTGATTCTGGGAATTCAGTACGCAAGGGTGCAACACTAAAAACCTCTTCAGGAAAGGAAGTACCAGTGGTGGAAATCCTAGAGGAGGAGAACCCGGCAACCGAGGAGGATGGTTGGGAAACAATCGTAAACAAAAAAACCAAACAAATACAGGAACGCTAAGGACGATATGGCGGCATCTAACGGCAACCAGTCATCGCAAGGAGGAAAGACCACTGATGTGGCGCAGGCGTCCAACACGGCGGTTATTCTGACTGAGAACAACGTTGTTGTTGGCGTTAGCAAGAACACTGTCGGCAACAACTACCGGTTCGAGACTAGCAGGGAGAGGGCTCCTCCTAGCCAAGGCAGACATGCTGCTTCGCGTCTGGGCAAGGGTGACAGCAGCTACGTCATGCTACGTAATCGAAAAATTGTCCTCCAAACCGTCCGGAGCCCGGAAAGGATTCGGAAGAAAGGCAGGAAGGAGAGTCATGAGGAAGACCATGAAGTTAATGACAAGCTCAATGCAGCTACAAGGAAGGCACTCAATTTCACTGACCCCCCCCCCCCCCCCCCCCCGAGGTGCCAAGTACCGTGGGAAAAAGCATGAACATTGACTCTGAAGATCAGTCCTTGGGACTGTCACTTTCCTTTATTTAATGAACATTTGTTGCTGGAACATCCAGGGTGCGTGTCCCGGGAAACTTGATTAAGGAGTTCAGGGCTCTTTATAAGCTAAATATTATGGCAATCGTGGAACCTCGCTGTAGCGGGAACACTGTGGCTGGTATTATTAAAAAAATGGGTTTCACCTCATCTCATCGTGTTGAAGCCATCAGATTCTCAGGCGGAATCTGGGTCGCCTGGGATAATCAATTTTGTAATGTAGAAATTATCCTCACTCATCGGCAACTCATTCACCGCAGAATTAACAACGCCTGGTATCTCATTTTTGTCTATGCCAGCCCGAACCCATCTAAACGCAGATTCCTCTGGGAATGGCTTGAAAAAATTTCACTTGACATGATGGAGGCTTGGGTGGTCATGGGAGACTTCAATACAATGCTGAATGTTAATGACAAGAAAGGGAGCATATACTTCGACAAGCAAGCATGTAACAGATTCAATGAAACTTTCTTAAACATTGGTCTGGCAGATATGAAGATGAATGGGCTACCCTTCACTTTCAAGCGGCATAATACGCTGGAAAAGCTTGATCGAGCCATTGTCAATGCTGACTGGGTTAGAAATTTCAACACTGCCTCTCTGACTGCCCTTCCGAGAATTTACTCTGATCACAGTCCACTCCTTCTATCCTGCGGCAGCCGTGTTATGCACAAAGCCCGCTTCAGAACTAAGGCGAGTTGGCATATGATGCGATGATTTTGAGTCGCATTTATAGACCTTTTTTATATGTATTTTGTGCTTTTATTAGTCATTTTTATGGTTAATATTGCATAATTCATCCATTTTGGTCTTTGCCATCATTTTATGTCAAATCCCCTTAGTTTTATCATTTTGAGCATTCATTATCACATTATTATTAATTGTGTGGATTTATTTGATCTTGTCTTTGAATTACAGGAAAAACAAGTATCTGCTTCCGTCGATAAGGCCGCAGGTTGCCAGCCGAAAGGAGCAGCAAAGAGTCGATACCATCGACACCCAAGTCGATGGTATCGAGACCCCTTCAGGTTGCTGGCGAGGGAGCTGTCGATAGTATCGACCCCAAGTCGATACCATCGACGCATGGAGGCTATGGCGTCGCTAAACGACAAAAACCGACGCTACAGAGAGGTCGATACCATCGACCCAAGTCGATGGTATCGAGATGGCTACAGGCACTCGGACGAAAAGACAAGAAGGTTGTCGCTACCACACTGGGTCGATACCATTGACCCGCGTCGATGGTATCGACACCGGCAGATATGCATTGGATTTAGTTTGATCTCAATCGGACGGCTGGAGTTAATTGACGACCTAATTAGGGACTTATACCTAATGACGGCCGCCCAGAGGAGAGGATCATCTAATTTGCCATTGCACAAGTGTCAAGGAAGGAGAGAAAGGAGAACGGAGGCCAGAAGTTCATACCTGTCGATTCGGACGCTTCCGAAGACGGATTTCACCACCGAGAGGCAGGAAAGCTCGTGTTCTACGCAAGGGATCAACCGGTTCTCCTCCGTTCATGGGTTTTCCCATTCAATTCACGTTTTTCATATGATTTCCCCTATTTCTACCATGTATTTGTGCAAGATGAACATGCGGGGCTAATCCCCTCCATCTTTAGGACCGGGAGTAGCCCGGGAATACATTGTATGACAGTTTTATAGTAATAATTCATATTTTCTCTCTTAAATCCGTGGTATGATTTCGTTTTCTCCATATATTATTATGCTTGATCACCATAATAATAACTTAATGCCCTTAATCACTTCGACAGAAGGATTAACGGTTGAAAAGAGACGAAACCTACATTAATCGATAAATCCCTTGACAAAGGAGGTGTAAAATTAATGGTGGAAACTGAGAGATCGTTCGTAATGCACTTAGTTTAGGGGATAGATTACTACGACGGTGGAATCAACCTAAACCTAAGTAGTGAATTACACCACGACAGTGGGTAATTCTATTTTCAGGCCACTACCCGGATGGAGAGAGAAGATTGAGGAATTATATGAAACCTAATACAATGATATCCCGCGGTGAAACCGCAATCCTAAAGATACCCTTTTGAATTGATTAAATTAACCTTTGATCGATTGTTTGTTTTGTTTTATTCTTATTTTCTTTTAATTTCGACAATCAAACCTTATTTTGTTATCCGGTTTAGCTGATCGCGAATAGTTAGTAGGAGTCTCCAATAATTCAACGTATCCCTGTGTTCGACTCGGGCCTCACAAGGCCTGTACTACTCGACACGTATACTTGCATTTTAGCGCGTAGTAAAATACACGTCAAGTTTTTGGCGCCGTTGCCGGGGAATACGGCGGAATTATTGGCACTTCGAGTGCTACGAGCGGCCAGTCTAGGCCACACATTTCTTTTTAATTTTCATTCAAATTCAAATATTTTTACATTGCACTATAATTGTTATACTCGTCTAAGCATAATACTGAACTCGAATTTTCTTATTTCAGGTACTGTGTATGGTGCATACACACAGTACAGACTACGACAATCACACACCCGAGGTTCCATTTCCGGGACCTGAGGACGAGGAGCATTCTAAGCACGAGTACCAAGAAGAGATAGATTATGAATCTGAACCAGAAGACATAGCTGAGCCACAGACCATATGGGAGAAGATCAAAGCTTCTTCCTCATCAGCTTCAAAGGGGCCTATAAAAAAGCAGGCGATCAACATACCGACATATAAGATTGATCCAGCGTTGATTAATTTGGTAAAATCAAATGCGTTTCATGGGCTGAAGAATGAGGATCCTGTTGCACACATCAGTCAGTTCGTTGAAAACTGTGACATGGTAAAGATAGACAGGTTTCCACAAGATGCTTTGTACCTCAAGCTGTTCCCAAGTTCCTTGGCAGGAGCAGCAAGAGAGTGGCTACATAATCTAGACGATGAGTTCGTTGAGTCATGGGATCACATGGTGGAAGTCTTCTTTGAGAGGTTCTTCCCTCCTGAGAAGACTAACGACATGATCCGGAAGATTCACAATTTCACCCAACAAGCGGGTGAAACATATTCTGAGACTTGGGAGCGATTTCAGGTTATGCTAAGGAGATGTCCGCATCACGGGCTGGACAAAGAGACACAAGTGAAAATCTTCTATTTTGCTCTCTCCGAGCATGATAGGAGTAATCTGAATTCAGCCGGGTCAGGATTTTTTCTGAATAACACTGACATTAGATGTTGTGAGATACTCAAGAACATGGCGAGAAAGCAGTCCTGGGGAGAAAGAGAGAGGCCCAATCGAGCAAGCACGAGTCGCCAGTGAATCTAAGGCAATGAGAGAGCTGAATGAGAAGATGGATCTTCTCGCAAAGAAGTTACTGCAAAAAGAAGAAAATGAGTCCGAGGATGAGGCTCAAGTCAAGTACATGAGACAACAACAAGGGTACAGGAACAGTGACTACTCATGGAGAAAGGACAAAAAGTTCTCATGGAAGGATCCGAATAATTTTCTGCAGGATCCGGAAGCCAAGCCCGCACCAGCTGCAGAGGACAAGAGCACGGAGTTGCTCAATCAGGTCATCAAGCAAAATCAAGAGTTAATGAACACATTCGGGCAGCAAATCAAGCAACAAGGTGAATTTATGAATCAATTTGGGCAGACATTGTAGAGCCATGGGGCTCAAATGAGGACCATAGAGACCTCCATGGCGCAGATGGCAGCTGAAATTGCTAGTTTAAAGAAGCCAGCACATCCAGGTTTTTCGGGGAACACCAATGTTCCCGGGGGAAACCAGCAAGCCAATGCCATTTTACTGAGAAGCGGTAAGAAGGTGTTAAATCAAAGAATGGATGAAACAAGCATACCGCAAGATAAAGTTGAAGGTGAAACCACTACGGAGCAGCCCACACCAGTCACAGGGCAGGTTGAAGACATAGCCGTGGATGGTAATGAAGAACAAGCTGCTGAGGGGGAACCGCAGAACATGACGCCTTATGTGCCACCTCATCAAAGGGCACATGCCGTTCCGGTCCCCTATCCGAATAGTGCAAAGGCAAGGAAGGTAGATGCACAATTCAAGAAATTCTTGGACAACTTTAGGAAGCTTTCGGTCAATATTCCGTTGTTGGAAGCTATTGAGCAAATCCCGTCATACGGGAAGTTTCTAAAAGATGTCATCACCAAGAAGAGGAAGATACCAGATACTGAGGTCGTTGTGCTAAACGAGCAAGTGAGTGCCTTCATTATGGGCACTCTACCGCCAAAGAGACAGGATCCCGGGTGTTTCAACATTTCTTACTTTATCGGGAAGTTTAAATTTGGAGAGGCATTATGTGATTCAGGGGCAAGCATCAATTTGATGCCCCTTTTGACATTTAAAAAGCTGGGATTAAAGGAGTCACGGCCGAGCAATATGACTATCCAATTGGCCGACAACTCTGTGGTGAAGCCTTATGGAATCTGCGAAGATGTCTTAGTGAAGGTGGATCGATTTGTCTTTTCGGCTGATTTTGTGGTTATGGAGATGCAGGACGAGCATGATAATGAGCTGTTACTTGGACGTCCATTCCAAGCTACAGCCGACATGATCTTAGAGATGGGGAGAGGTCGCTTGACCTTAGGCATAGCAGATGACCGCTTTGAGATGGTCATGCCCTCTAGCACTGCGTCTTCTAAAGCAAAAGAACAATGTAATATGGTGAAACACATGGATCACAACATCTCACTCTGCCTTGGGAAACCATTTTTGGACATGGCTCATGTGATGAGCAAGATGTATAATGGAAACTTAGCTGTGGATATCATGGAGCAAACTAAGGTTGTTTCTTTGTGCAAAGCGGTTGGATTTCCGAATGATGAGAATGAGGACATTCCGCCTTCATGGGAGGATGATGCAATTGCTATTTCGATTGTTGATGCATATCCGGGATTGCCGTTAGAGGCTTGTATGTTGAATGTTACCTATGATTGGATGTAGAGTAAATCACTCAAGGAGTGCGCTAAAATGCTTCAGATGCTTCCATACTTCTATGCGAGGCACTATGAAGATTTTGGTGCACTTCCCCCACCGTTGCATTCATCTCTTATCAGCCCGCCAGATTTAGAATTGAAGTCGCTGCCCCTGCATCTCAAGTACGTCTTTCTAGCTGAGAGGGACAAGTTACCGGTGATCGTATCTGCTTATTTGAGTGCGGATGAGGAGGAGCAATTGCTAATAGTGCTCAAGAACCACCGTGGAGCTTTTGGGTGGTCTGTTGCAGACATTAAGGGGATCTCCCCTACTCTTTTCCAGCATAAGATTCAGCTTGAGGAGGGAGCCAAGCCTGTTATTCAGCCTCAAAGACGTTTAAATCCGAGCATGATGGAGGTTGTGAAGAAGGAGGTCATCAAACTTCTTGCGGAAGGGATTATATATGCAATATCAGACTCGACGTGGGTGAGTCCCACACAGGTAGTCCCTAAGAAGGGGGGAATTACTGTCACAAAAAATTTGTTGAATGAACCTGTCACCACCCGATTGGTAACCGGGTGGCGAGTTTGTATTGACTATCGTCGTCTGAATGCCGCCACTCTTAAGGATCATTTTCCCTTACCATTTATTGATCAAATTTTAGAATGTCTTGCCGGTCGGTCGCATTTTTGTTTTATGGATGGGTATTCGGGGTATAACCAGATTTCGATTGATCCTTTGGATCAAGAGAAGTCTACGTTCACCTGTCCCTATGGGACTTTTGCTTACCGACGAATGTCGTTTGGTTTATGTAATGCACCGGCGACGTTTCAACGCTGCATGCTCACCATATTCTCTGACATGGTAGAGCGTTGTCTTGAGGTTTTCATGGACGACTTCTCGGTTTATGGTGCGTCATTTGATGAATGTTTATATAACTTAGACAAAGTGCTGCAGCGTTGTGAGGACACACACTTGGTCCTCAATTGGGAGAAATGTCACATGATGGTGACAGAGGGAATAGTGCTAGGACACAAGGTGTCTAGCAAAGGTCTTGAGGTAGACCCTGTGAAAATTGAGGTGATTTCCAAGCTACCTCCACCAAATTCTGTAAAAGGGGTGAGAAGCTTTTTGGGACACGCTGGGTTCTATCGGCGATTCATTAAGGATTTTTTCTAAAATTGCAAAACCTTTATCCGAACTGTTGGAGAAAGATGCGGTTTTCGATTTCAACGATAAGTGTCTTCACGCATTCGAAGTTTTGAAAGAAAAATTGATTTTGGCCCCGGTTGTTCAAACGCCGGATTGGACAAAACCGTTCGAATTGATGTGTGACGCTTCAGATTTTGCAGTAGGAGCCGTTTTGGGGCAAAGGGTAGATAATAAGCCCGCTGTGATTTTCTATGCTTCCAAAACTCTGAATGATGCTCAATTGAACTATACAACTACTGAAAATGAATTGCTTGCCGTAGTGTTTGCTTTTGAAAAATTTCGGCAGTATTTAGTTGGATCTAAAATAGTTGTATGGACCGACCATGCTGCGATAAAATACTTGATGGAGAAAAAGGACGCAAAGCCTAGACTCATTAGGTGGATTTTGCTCTTACAAGAATTTGACATTGAAATTAAGGATAAGTCTGGAATTGAGAATGTAGTGGCTGATCATTTGTCTAGGTTAGAAAGGGTGAATGAAAAAGATTTGCACATACCCATAACTGAGACGTTTCCCGATGAACAGATTTTGAAAATTAATTCTAAAGAACCGTGGTTTGCTGAAATTGTTAATTATTTGGCTTGCGGGATCATCCCGGAAGACTGGTCATATCAAGAGAAAAAGAGATTCTTTCATTCTTTAAGATACTACTTTTGGGATGATCCAATTCTTTTGAAGCAATGCAGGGACGGTATCTTACGCAGGTGTGTGCCTGAGGTGGAGTACGAGAGTGTTCTCCACCATTGCCATTCATCGCCTACGGGAGGACACCATGCCAGTTCGCGAACAACAACTAAGGTGTTGGAAAGCGGCCTTTATTGGCCAACTTTGTTCCAGGATGCCTATGATTTCGTAAGGCAATGTGACCCGTGTCAGCGAGCAGGTAATATTTCAAAGCGACAAGAGATGCCCCTGAATGTGTTTCAGGAAGTCAAAGTATTTGATTTGTGGGGAATAGACTTCATGGGACCCTTTGTGTCCTCGAATTACAATTTGTATATTTTGCTAGATGTTGACTATGTGTTGAAGTGGGTGGAAGCAATCCCCATAAGGACTAATGATTCTACGGTAGTGTGCAGGTTTGTGAAGGAAAATATTTTCTGCAGGTTTGGGATACCTCAAATGATAATAAGCGATGGGGGTACACACTTCCGGAATCAGAAATTCTCGACACTATTGAAGAAATATGGGGTCAAGCACAATATTGGCACCCCATATCATCCACAGACTCAAGGCCAAGTGGAGGTATCAAACCGTGAAATCAAGAAGATTCTAGAGCGAGCAGTGGCATCCACAAGGAAGAATTGGAGTGCCCTACTACCAGATGCACTTTGGGCATATAGAACGGCTTACAAAACACCTATAGGAACTACACCTTTTAGGTTGGCGTATGGCCGGGCTTGTCACCTTCCGGTAGAATTGGAGCACAAAGCCCATTGGGCGCTTAGAAGGCTAAATTTGAGTTATGATGAAGCTGGGAGAAAGAGGATGTTTGATTTGAATGAGCTGGACGAGTTGCGCATGACAGCATATGAGAATGCCCGAATATATAAGGAGCACACAAAACTGATCCACGATCGCCATATCGAGCCGCGCACGTTCAAGAAGGGAGATAGTGTTCTGTTGTTTAACTCCCGACTCAAGTTGCATCACAGGAAGCTGAAATCCCGGTGGAGTGGACCGTTCGTGGTGGAAGAGGTAAAACTGCACGGTGCGATTCTGGTGCGTGATGGAGATTCCACGTTCCTGGTGAATGGACAAAGGTTAAAGCTGTATTTTGGTGAGAATTACAAGAGAATAGTGAATGAGGTCAAACTCATTACACTTGTGGACGAATGAGACACTCGGAAGCCGTCTAGCCTAAGACGTTAAATAAGGGCGCTTGTTGGGAGGCAACCCAACCATCGGTACATTAGGATAGTTTAATTATAATCATAGGTTGCTTTAATTTCGTTAAAATTTTAGTGTAAAGAAGATACCTTGATCCGTTTGTTCATTGTGCAGGCTGAGGCAGAGTCGATACCATCGACACACTGGTCGATGGTATCGACATAGGTTCAGGTTGACAACTGCAAGGCTCGTTCTGAGTCGATACTATCGACGGTCACGTCGATGGTATCGACCCACCTACAGGCAGGTCGTCCAACAACAGTCGATAGTATCGACCCATCCGTCGATACCATCGAGATCTCTGGAGAAGTTCAGAGTGATTTGTCTCAGTCAACTCGATACCATCGACGGCCTCGTCGATGGTATCGACATGGTCACAGGTTGAAGTGAAAAAGTGGCGGTGTCGCAATGAAGCCAAGTCGATACCATCGACTCATGTCGATGGTATCGACCATCCATGTCACCGATCCGCGCAAAGACATCGACGGCAATCGCGAAGTCCACGTCATCGAGCCGTGTGCTGTGTCGATACCATCGACCCGCGTCGATGGTATCGACAAGTCAGCAATCCGGGTTTCACGATCCAGCAATCGTCAGCCGTCGATACTCACGAGGGGGCGGATAGCATCGAGACGTGTCGATACCATCGACCCGCGTCGATGGTATCGACGGGTCAACAGTAGCGTCAGCCAAGTCTATATAAGGAGAGTCATTACGTCATTTGACGTCACACCTTCAGAGTGATCTTCCTCCTTCGAGCCGAGCACTCCCCCAAGCCATCCAAGATTGAAGAGTAGCAACACCGAGCAAAGATCTTCACCGAGCGGAGAGTCTATTCTCCATCTTCCCCGAGCTCTTCTTCTTCAATCCCTTTCTCGTCGCCACCATGGTGCATACCGCCGGAGAGTCGTCTTCAAATGCAACTCCGACGGACTTCATTCCACCACCAACGACATCAGTTGCTCGTCCCCGACTCATCCATCCTTCCCCGGAGATTCGAAAGATCTACGAGGAGATAATGAGGAGGAAGATCGAGCCCACCCGGTATGTGGACCGGGAGATGGTGCGCGATCTGGGATTCGAGGCGAACTTGGCCTATGTTCTTAACGGACATGCCCGTCACACTCGCATAAGGCCTGGCGAACTGGAGTTTCATCAAGATGGCCAGCCGTTCTTTAGTGACTGGCCGACATACAAAGAGCTGGTAGCCGAGTTCATGGCATCGTAGGACGTCTGCATCTATCCCAATGACATCAATGCTACCGATCAAGAGTGGATCCAGGGCCGGGTATCTTTCCGGCTGTACAACCACGACTACGTCCTCACGCTACGGCAGTTCAACAAAATTTTCAACTGGAATCATTCCCAGTATGACCACCGGAGGCCGGACCACCGCACCGATTACGACATGATCTTCTCCGAGTTGGTGACGGTGCCACAAGGGAGGTCGGTTAGCTACCACAACGCTGCGGTAGCCGACTTCGAGCACCCCTTCGTCTGAGTCTTGCATCGGATGCTGAGTTCTACTGTGTTTGCGCGCGGTGATCTGGCCCTTAGCAAATTTCAAGGCTCCGATCTCTTCTTTCTATACAAGCTTCTGAAGAGACAAGAATGCAATTGGGGTGCATTCTTTTTGCAGCGTGTGATGGACGTGAAGAGGAGTATGAGGAAAGCGCCGATTCACTTCGGTGGGCTCATCACCAAACTGGCGTCATACTTGGGACTGAATTTCCAATCCCTCACTCCTCTTTCTACAAGAAGCAAGGTCAACTTGCAACATTATCACCGGGCCAACTTAATTCTTCTCCGGGATGGCGCGGCATTTGCACATTGCCACGTGAATCAAGCGTATCAGGAGTGCGCACTGCCGGATCCCGTCTTCAACATCGAGGGCGCACAACATTTCAGATGGCCAATCATAGCCATCGACTCCGATGAGGAAGAAGGCAGCGATAACGGCGGTGACGACGGACAGGACGACGAGGCCGAGGAGGAAGAAGAGGCCTTTACACCTCTTCGCGCACGAGTAGCACCCCGGAAGCGTCCTCGGATGCATCCAGGTGCATCATCATCATCACGGCCTCCATCTTCACCGCCGCAGCCCTCGCAGCAGAGCGAGGATGTTTTTTCTATGCAGGGCATGTACAGCATGCTCCAAGACATTCAGCAGACACAGCACAACCACACCGCTGCATATGCCGGTATCCAAGACACCACCAACCGGCTTTTCGTAAACCAACAGGCGATCTTCGAGAATGAGCGCCTTCTCTTTGCCAATCAAGAGAGCATCCATGATCGGCTGCATAGGATGGAGCTGTAGCAGCAGCCATTCTATGACAACTACTGGAGTCAGGGCTATTTTGGTGGGTATCCACAGCCTCCACCAATGCCCCCGTATGAGCCGAACTTCCAAGGGCAGTTCCCGTCTTGGGACCCCACTTCTCCGCAGCCACCTCCACCTCCACAAGAGTGATCGGGTATCTCTGTTCCAATCTTAAGTTTGTTTTTGACTATGAGGCCATAGTCAGTTTCAAGCTTAGGGGGGTAGTTGGAACAGCTCTATCTTTTATTATTTTAGTTTTTAGCATTGTTATTTGTTTCTTGCATCTTTAGTTTTTGTAGGATCCACGTGCTATCTAGTGTAACTGTGGATGTCGTAAACGTGTGTCATCTTGCTGTTAGTTCATGGGAAATTTAAGGAAAATTTAAAAAATTTTGTGTCTTGGATAGCTTGCTTTGGTTGACCTTGGGGAACACATCCTACGAAAATGATTGATTATGTCAACTTTAAAACAACATTTCACATCTGTACTCCTAATGATTCATGAAAAGTGGACAGTAATGGTTGTTTGAGCCTAACCTAACCAAATGGTAATGAGACCTTAATTGGATGTAAGAGAGAGAACCCTCTAAACTACTACACAGGTCAGTAAGGAGGGACACATAATATCTTTCTAAGGTTCGGTCATCTAATCTTGTGATCATTCCACTTCATTTTTCCATAATCCACCTAAGAATTGGAAGTAAAGTGCAGTTTTAATTCCTTCTTGTGTGCATAGCATGTAGATAGGACTTGCATTGATATTTTCCATATTTTTGCATAAAAAGAGAAAAAAAAAAGAGAACAAAATATAGGGATTCATGCACATTACCTTTAGGTGCATGCCATGTAGTTGCACTCATGATTTTCATGCATACAACACATCATGTGTCTCAATTTTTCCCCAATGGTGAATTAAACTGTTCCATACCTTCTAAATATTAAAAAATTTCTGAGCATGAAGAAAATAGCCCAATAAACTTATCTTTAAGCAATTATGGATATGTGGGCTAAAGAAAAAAATTCTGAAAATCTGCAATACATAAAAGAAAAAGAAAAGAAAAAAAAGAGAGAATTTAGAAGGAAGTGAAATAAGAAGGAGAAAGGAACATGATATCACTCACATTATAGGAAAATTTAGTACATGATGTAGTTTGACTAGATATCCATCTCATTTTGAGGTGGAAGGTTAGTGCATGCATCATTTCACCTAATTTCAGGCATTAGGGCATTTTTAATGTGCATTGGCATCATTTAGGACATTTTTGTATTATGCATGTTGAAACTGTACAATACTTCCAAGTTCTTCCATGAGCCACCCATTTTCATCCACCCGTTGCTCGGATTGGTAGGCCACCGTGAAATTCTCCTCACTAATGATTATCAGGAGAACTGCTTCCATGTAGATGGTAGTTAGGGCGAGCAACATAGTATAGGCGATCACAAGATGCACCAATGCTGAAATCGGCGAATTTTATTATGCTAACTACCTTATGTGATAGTGTTCATCAGTTTGGAGGTTAATTTCTTTTATTGATGATTACTGTCGTCTTTAGGGTAATTAATGTTCTGTGGTTAGAGAAGGCCGGTTTGAGAACGTTCAGTGGGAGTCACATGGGATGTTGGGTTGGTGTGTTGTTTTTCAGTTGACATTTGCAATTCTATTCTAAGGATTAGTTGCTCGAGGCCGAACAATGTTCAAGCTTAGGGGAGTTTGATGCGATGATTTTGAGTCGCATTTATAGACCTTTTTGATATGTATTTTGTGCTTTTATTAGTCATTTTTATGGTTAATATTGCATAATTCATCCATTTTGGTCTTTGCCATCATTTTATGTCAAATCCCCTTAGTTTATCATTTTGAGCATTCATTATCACATTATTATTAATTGTGTGGATTTATTTGATCTTGTCTTTGAATTACAGGAAAAACAAGTATCTGCTTCCGTCGATACCATCGACGGAAGTCGATACCATCGACAAGGCCGCAGGTTGCCAGCCGAAACGAGCAGCAAAGAGTCGATACCATCGACACCCAAGTCGATGGTATCGAGACCCCTTCAGGTTGCTGGAGAGGGAGCTATCGATAGTATCGACCCCAAGTCGATACCATCGATGCATGGAGGCTATGGCGTCGCTAAACGACAAAAACCGACGCTACAGAGAGGTCGATACCATCGACCCAAGTCAATGGTATCGAGATGGCTACAGGCACTCGGACGAAAAGACAAGAAGGCTGTCGCTACCACACTGGGTCGATACCATCGACCCGCGTCGATGGTATCGACACCGGCAGATATGCGTTGGATTTAGTTTGATCTCAATCGGACGGCTGGAGTTAATTGACGACCTAATTAGGGACTTATACCTAATGACGGCCACCCAGAGGAGAGGATCATCTAATTTGCCATTGCACAAGTGCCGAGGAAGGAGAGAAAGGAGAACGGAGGCTAGAAGTTCATACATGTCGATTCGGACGCTGCCGAAGACGGATTTCACCACCGAGAGGCGGTAAAGCTCGTGTTCTACGCAAGGGATCAACCGGTTCTCCTCCGTTCAGGGGTTTTCCCATTCAATTCACGTTTTTCATATGATTTCCCCTATTTCTACCATGTATTTATGCAAGATGAACATGCAGGGCTAATCCCCTCCATCTTTAGGACTGGGAGTAGCCCGGGAATGCATTGTATGACAGTTTTATAGTAATAATTCATATTTTCTCTCTTAAATCCGTGGTATGATTTCATTTTCTCCATATATTATTATGCTTGATCACCATAATAATAACCTAATGCCCTTAATCACTTCGACAGAAGGATTAATGGTTGAAAAGAGACGAAACCTACATTAATCGATAAATCCCTTGACAAAGGAGGTGTAAAATTAATGGTGGAAACTGAGAGATCGTTCGTAATGCACTTAGTTTAGGGGATAGATTACTACGACGGTGGAATCAACCTAAACCTAAGTAGTGAATTACACCACGACAGTGGGTAATTCTGTTTTCAGGCCACTACCCAGATGGAGAGAGAAGATTGAGGAATTATATGAAACCTAATACAATGATATCCCGCGGTGAAATCACAATCCTAAAGATACCCTTTTGAATTGATTAAATTAACCTTTGATCGATTGTTTGTTTTGTTTTATTCTTATTTTCTTTTAATTTCGACAATCAAACCTTATTTTGTTATCTAGTTTAGCTGATCGCGAATAGTTAGTAGGAGTCTCCAATAATTCAACGTATCCCTGTGTTCGACTCGGGCCTCACAAGGCCTGTACTACTCGACACGTATACTTGCGTTTTAGCGCGTAGTAAAATACACGTCAGCATACCACACCTGAGTTCCATGCAGAGCTCCTACCCCAGTGGCCTAAAAACATGAGCTTCCACGATGCATCTACAGTCTTTTCAAAAATTGTGGTGAAATGGGAGGCGAAACGGCTATTAAACCTTCACAAGGAGAAAAATAAACTTCTAGAACGGATTGGTAGATTCCAGGTAACTTCCCAACTTCAAAACTCATGTTTTTCAGCTGACCCTTCTATCCCGCTCTAGGAAAAGCTTCACCAAATCCTTTTGAAAGAGGAGGCGAACTGGCAGCAGCGTTGCCATATAGACTGGCTAAGACTTGGCGATGCTAATACCAAGTTTTACCAATCCTATGTGAAAGCAAGGCATCACTTCAATAAAATTACCACACTGAAGAACGAGGCGTGAGTATGGATCATAAGAACGGAGGATATCCAACAACTCATTCGTGAATACTTCTATAAACTCATGTTGCACAACGAGGCAACAAACCATGACTGTATTCGTGGCTACACTGGCTCATTCCCGGGAATTAGCATCGTAGCTCAACAGGTTATGTCAGCAACTCTGTCTGCAGAAGAGATCTGTAGTACTGCTTTCAAGATGGCACCCTTGAAGGCTCCGGGGCCTGACGGTATTTATACAGATTTCGTTCAGAAGAATTTGAGTAAGGTGGGACCTTCTCTAGTACAGATGATCCAGGCGATTTTTGAAACAAGCATGATCCCATCAGCTATTGTTGATTCTAATATGGTCCTTATACCCAAGGTGGATACTCCTCAAACCTGCGCAGATTTCCGACCCATCTCGCTTAATAACAATTGTTTTAAAATGGTTTATAAGATTGTTGAGAGAATTAAGCCTTATCTGGATATTCAGATTTCTCCTACCCAGTCGAGCTTCATCCCAAGCCGTCGTATATGTGACAATATTTTACTCGTCCAAGAAGTCATCCACTCAATGAAATGCAAAGCATCGAAGAAGCTAACTATGTGCATTAAACTAGACCTTGCCAAAGAATTTGATAGGATGAACATGGATTTTATCCATGACACCATCAAACGAACTGGTATGCCTGATAGTCTTTGCACTCTTATTATGCAAATCATCAGCCAAGGTTCAACGACCATACTTTGGGAAGGCAGTCCGCTCCCACCCTTCCAGACAACCCAAGGAGTGCGTCAAGGTGACCCACTCAGCCCTTACATCTTTGTCATGTGCATGGAAAGACTTAGCCAAGCTATCAATGCTGCTGTTGATGTAGGTGACTAGAAACCTCTTACTGTTTCTAGGGGAGGGACCAAACTGTCTCATGTGTTCTTCACGGACGGCATCTTGCTTATGGGCAAAGCATCAATCAAACAAGAGAGAGTAATTTCTACACTTCTGGATAGTTTCTCCAAAGCTTCGGGCCAACTAGTCTCTAATGAGAAGTCAAGGTGTTTTTTCTCAAAAAATACCCCTCGCTTGGACATCTGTGCTATTAGCAGGAAGCTTGGCTTTAGATGGACCGGGGATCTCGGCAATTACCTGGGTGTCCCGATCCTACAGCATAGAGTGAATAAGGCTACCCATGGCCATCTCCTTGCATCAATCCAAAAGTGCATCAATAGCTGGAACATGAAATATCTATCCTTAGCAGGTCGCATAACTCTTGCTAAGTCCACGATTCAAGCTATTCCCACCTATACAATGCAAACAGTCAAGCTCTCACCCCAGTTATGTGATGATATTAACAGGCATGTCCGCAACTTTATATGGTCTGGCTACGGAGATAAGAGGAAGCTTTCTCTGGTGACCTGGAGGAAGGTGTCGACCCACAAGGACCTCGGAGGCCTAGGTATTAACGATGCTCGTGACGAAAATCATGCCCTTATGATGAAGAACGTTTCGTCCTTCATGAATGAACCTACAAAGCTTTGGGTTAAGATGATGACTGATAAGTATGTCCGTGGGAACACCTTTGCCAATCGCCCTTCGTCGTCAGCATGGAGCTTTATACGGAAACATCTTGGCGACATCAAGCAGATCAGTACTAGAGTTATCAATGATGGTCATAGCACCAATGTATGGAGTGACCGATGGTGTGGGAACAAATCTATTAGGGAATTATTCCCTGATTGGGCCATTCCACCCGATCTCTAGGATCTCACAGTCAGCTCCATGGCCATTGACAATGGAGCCTTGGACTGGGACTTCATCCACGGATACATTCCGGAGGATTGTTGGAAAGGCATCGCTACTACCCCAGCCCCAGTAGAGTCCGCAGGCGCAAAATCATGGGCATGGCCTATGGAAACCATGGGACAGTTCTCTTCTAGATTAGTGTACAAATGGATTAGACAAAATAAGGAGGAGGCGATGTTGGGGGACTGGAAAGTTATTTGGTCCTCCAAACTACCGGAGCGTGTGCGCACATTCCTTTGGCTCTTTCAACACAGAGCTCTTCTCACAAATACTGAAAAATGACGCCGCCACATTGACGTCGAAGATATCTGCAACATCTGCAACAATGCCAATGACTCTCTCTTACATGCACTCCGCGATTGCCCGCCCAGCAGAGCAGTATGGGACCTTGTTCCTATAGACAAACACCACCTTACTCTGAATGAAGACGCATGGATTGTGTACTGTATCAGGCCAAGTGACAATCTCCAGGCCACAGGTACTTTGACGGCTGTTACTTGTTGGCACATTTGGAATTCCATATGCGAGTTCATCCATAAGCGTAAGCTCATGCGTGCAATCGACCAATATTCTTTCATCAAGAACTGCACTGAAACCATTCTTAGTCTCCCAACATAACCTGTAGGCAGAAAGGTGCAGTTCAGCCCTACAGAACGGGGGTTTTCAAAACAAGACTACTACATCTTTGTGGATGCTGCTTTCAACCACCATACTGCTCATGCAGCGGTGGGCATTCATGCTTTCGGAGCTACTGGTGTGTCTCTGCTAGGTAAAGACTGTTTTACTATAGCCTCATCCGCTTTGGAAGCGGAGGTGCAAGCTTGCCTCCTTGGTATGCAAACATGTAAGGAGATGGAGTGGACCTCGGTGTACATCCTCTCCGACTCAAAGCAGGCTCTATCACTCCTCAACAACTGTCAGAAGGCCCTGACTAAATTCAAACCATATGCCCGTTTGGTGAGCACCATACAGGAGGAAGTTAATTTGTTAACACTACATCATGTGCCACACACTCAGAATGCCTCTACAGACCTAATTGCGAAAAAAGTTCTAGCTTATGAAGTTTCCTGTAATTTTCTTTCTGTTATGCATGATTGGCTTATAACCTTCAAGACGGTAGATGGTAGATGTAAACACTTTACTATCCGCACTAGAGAGCGGAATGAATAAGAATTGATCTCTAGTTAAAATAAAAAAAAAGGTAAACATGATTTTGGAGCACACCCAAGTAGGTATGCCATTCTACTTTATCCTAAGCGTAGAGATCACCAAGAATGGAAGCAGACAAGAGGAAAATGAGCTTGGTGGCTGCGTTTTAATTTACACCGTCATGCCAGGAGAAATGGCACATTAATTTACACCATCATGCAGGGGCGGATCTCGGGGGGGGGGGGGGGGGGGGGGGGCTACCGGGGCTTCAGCCCCCCTCCCAAAATCTTAAATGTTTATTTATATGTGTTTATGCATGTTTAGTATTATAAATATAGTATATGTACGAGACCTTTAGATATATGACAAGGTAAAATTGTAGCTGGATTGGTAGAAGTATATTTGTTCTAAACTATGGACTCAAGTTCAAATCTCATTGTACGCATATTCTTTAAACTCAGCCCCCCCTACCACAACTAGTGCCATGTATAACTAACTCAGCCCCCCTTATGCAATTTTCTGATTCCACCACTGCCATCATGCCAGGAGGAACGGCACATTGGAGGCCCCTGAGGGTGCGATGACGTTGGCCACTAGGGATACAATGAGTTCGACAACACTAGGGATAAAATGAGTTCGACAACCCACGTAGCGGCGGCAGAGTCCCAGGTTGGTCCTAACGGACGCTTTCGCGGTCGGTAATAGGGTAGCGGCAAGTGATGAGTCCAGGCGACCATCGCACACTAGATGTCCTGGAGGACCTTGTAGCGGGTCATGCGCCCCTGCCAGATTGCCTAGGATGGAAGCCAGAGAAAACCGAACAACTGGCAGAAAGAATCAGAACGAACTATATAAAATAGAGATGGGAATTGCGACTGAAACCAATTATAAGTAACCGCAAAAAATGGAAAAAGAGTCCAACAGTTTTGCGTGATTTACATAACGGCCTGGTGTTTAGAATGATAAATAGTAGATAGTATATATATTACATTGTTCAAGGTTATAATTAATTCATAATATTTGAGTGAATGACGTGAATATTCTAGTTCATCTCTATCAGGGTATCAATTACATGTTTGGTTGTATGTGAATTGTTAGAAGCAGTCGTTTTACCAGATAAAGTTTATAATGTTGTAAATCCTTATGCAAGTCATGTTATATGTGAATATGGCAGATCAAATCCAAAGTATAGAGTTTTCGTTAAATCAAGTATTTTATTTTAATGTTTTTAATAAAATAAATGGTGTGGTTCAATAGCTCAGTTTACAATACATACTACATATAATCTATGTAAATAATTGTTTAATATGTTAAACTAATAAATACTGATTTTATGATTGAGCCATACAATTAAAAAGTGAATCAAACATTAGTTGTCTTGAACACCACATATTCCTTATGGAGTTTTGCACCACTGTGGGGTAAGGGTTAATATCGACCGACAAAGTCCATGATGAGGTAGCCAAAGCATACCAGAGGGACATGGGGGTCTAAGTCCAATGGATGGACTCCTTAAAATAGTAGGGGAATCTAATGACTTTGTGAGATTTTGTTAATACCCAGTGGTACCTAACATTAACCAGTGATCCCAGTGATACCAAGTTCAATACAGTTTATTGGAGATACCGATGATATCTAGTTCAATTACTACTCAATGAGTCAGTCCTTCTGGAACCACTAGATTATAAAGTTTTATTTACTCTTTGTAGGGAAGTATGGAGACAGAGATGGCAGTTGAAACAATTCAAATTCCAGTTCAATCAATGTACAACCAATATTATTTAAATCAAAAACCTAAATAATTTAGTAATCAAGTTAAATAATATTAATGAGTAAACTCCTATTCTAGGTACACTATTACAGAAATGGGTTATAACGTCACTACCTGTAGGGTCGGTTTTTTCAAATAACCGACCTTATATGTCTAAAAAATGCGGGCACCACTTAAGACCTCTTGGGTCGGTTTTCTTAAAAAAATCGACCTTGTATTGTAACTGTATAGGGTCGGTTTTTCAAATAACCGACCTTATATGTCTATAAAAAACGCGGACACCACTTAAGACCTCTTGGGTCGCTTTTCTTAAAATAACCGACCTTGTAGTGTATCTCTATAGGGTCGGTTTTCCAAATAACCGACCTTATATGTATATAAAAAACGCAGGCACCACTTAAGACGTTTTGGGTCGCTTTTCTTAAAATAACTGACCTTGTAGTGCATCTCTATAGGGTCAATTTTTATAAAATAAGCGACCTTATAGAGAATTGGTTTAGAAAGTCAATTACAAGTTTCCCGCGGCAAAAATTTGCTTGATTTTGGCTTCGCGCCTCGATCTATAGGGTCAGTTTTCCCTTATAACCGACCCTAAAGGGCTCCTCGGTCGACATTCGTCGACCGAATAAGCGCTAGATTTCACGTATACGAGCACCTATAGGGTCAGTTTTTTCCTTATAACCGACCCTAAAGTCCTCCTCGGCTCAGCACCTCTAAGGTCGGTTTTTCCTTTAAAACCGACCCTAATGGCTCCTCGGTCGACAAATTTGTCGACCGATATCAATTCTGGATCCAGTTTAGTTCACGCATGTATAAGCACCTATAAGGTCGGTTTTGTACTTATAACCGACCTTAGAGCTTTCCTCGGTCGATGAATACTTCGACCGATAATCTCAATCGACAAATTCGTCGACCGATAAGGAGTTAGATTTCAAGTGTATAAGCAACTTTTAAGGTCGGTTTTTTGCTTATAACCGACCTTAGAATACTATTCGGTCGACAATATTGTCGACCGATATCAATTCTGGATCCAGTTTAGTTCACGCATGCATAAGCACCTCTAAGGTCGGTTATAAGTACAAAACCGACCTTAGAGCTTCCCTCGGTCGACGAATACTTCGACCGATAAACTCGGTCGACAAATTGTTCGACCGAGGCCGACCCTGTGAACCTCCATTTGCTTGAATTAAAAAGGCAATATTCTGATTAAAATATAAATTAAAAAAAAATCGTAACGGATACAAAATCAACTGTCGTAACGGCTAGAAACATCGTAACAGCTACTTTTTCAATCGACCGTTGGCCGACTGGGAAACGACCGTTGCGGGCGTCGATCGACAAATTGTCGACCGAAATGGGCTCTGTTTTGCAATAGATAGCACCCAAAACGATCCATTTCTTCACACCTTCATATTCTCACTTCTCTAGCTCCTCTCTAGTGTATTCTTGTGAAAATATTTAGCTTCTCTACATCCAAGTCTTGTTTGCTACTTCTCCACTTCAAAGCAACGAAATGGCTTCATCATATATGCGTGGAAAGAAGCAAGTTGCAGGTAGGAAAGCAAGGACGGCCGTCTATGCAACGTTGTTGTTCATCAGCGACGTCCCCTTCAACGACACAGCTGTAGGAGACCGCTACCTCAGGCTCTCCTCAAGAACTCCTCTTCCACGACGGTCAGTCGACGTCATGGACTTCCACATCATTGTCGATTTGGAGAAACTCTTTGAGGTGCAACATTTGACTGATTTTCTAAATCCCTCCTTCCATTCCTACTCCTCCACAGTAGTTAATGAATTCTATGCCAATTTAACCCCACATCCTGACCATGATTCCTTCTCCTCTATGGTTGGTGGGTATGGATTCCATTTTACTGAGGAGGGTATTCTTGATATGCTTGACATAGAAATAGAAGAATATAAAGATTTTCTTGATCTCACCACAGGAAATCCACTCAACAAACTCTCCCAAGATGACACTACAACTAGCCTTAGTGATGTCAAAAGAGCCATCTTTCAATCAAATACGAGTTGTCATGAAGATAGGGGTACCTATTATGCCATAAATTTAAAACCTAAAGCTAGGATCATAAATATCATTGTTTCCACCAATATCCATCCTAGAGCAAACAAATCTGAAGTATCCACCTTTCGTATGTACCTTATCTATGCCATTCTCAAAGGTATTCCCATAAACTTTATTCGTATCATCCTTAAGAATATGCTTGAGTTTTTTAGCAATCCACCTTATGCTGACTTTGTATGCCAAATCACTCAACATTTTCTTAAGAAGAATATTGAGGACGACTTAGGTTACACATGGGATAGAAAACCCCAAAAGATAAGTAAAAATACGGTGGAAAAGATGGGAATCGACTTTGGCCACAAAAGGGCTAGGACTGAAGGGGAGACACCCACCCAAGACATACCTCCACCACCTCCTCCTACCAACCTACCCCATGATCCTATTACAAACACCTTGACATACATTGCTGGATCCCAATATCACCTAAGTAGGCAATTGGATTATAATCACCATGCCATGACTTATTTAAACCAAAGGATAGGATGCAAATTCTCTCTCCTAACCAAACTGATGAATATCCCTATTTCCTTAATCCTGGCATGATAAAGACATACAATCCTTCCTACAACTGCTATGAAATTCCACCTCCACCATCTCCTGATCTCACACATACTCAGTTTTCCCCAATTCAACTTCAAGACATTGCTGCCCACTTTCGCTTTGATCGTGTTCCCACCTTCTTGGATGCTTATGCCTTAACCATGACAGGTGCTTTGGAGTGGAAGACACTGGTCAAATATTATGGAGCTGAGCCCTTTCTTGGAAAAGACCTAGACATTGATGTAATCCTTCGGTCTTTTCAGTGAGATTATGAGATATCTTTGTAATGATTATAATGAATATCTTTTTATAAAGCAAGTATGTCATGCTTCATCTTAATTATAAAGTGTATGGGCATTAAATTATTATGAATAAAAGTGTTTTCCATGGCTTCATTTGGACATATACATGTTATATAAGAATATTGTTATTTCAAATGATTGAAAAATAAATTATGGCTAAATTTGACAAAGCATCACTTGGTTTTAAAATTAAATATCTCTTTAAGGGGGATCATAGCATAAAATTATGGGGGAGAACTAAAGAGTCATTCAAAATGATTATATTGGATATCATGTAAAATCTTGTACAAGTACTTAGATCTCATGTAAATCAAGCGTTAGATCTTACCTAGCCATTTACAACACTTAGATAGGTCATCCCCTACAATAGTGTCACAACCACACACTCATAAAAATATTTGGTACTTAATTTAAAACATTGAAACAGGGTTAATCTCGGTCGAAAATATTGTCAACCGAGACACTTTTAATCGATAATATTGTCGACTGAGGAGGACTTTAGGGTCAGTTTTTCCCTTATAGTCGATCCTAGAGCTCTTCTCAGTCGACGAATTTGTCGATTGAAAGTGCCTCGGTCGACAAATCAGTCGACCGCGTAGGAGCCCGATTTCACGTGTATAAGCACCTCTAAAGTCCTCTTCGGTCGACAATATTGTCGACCGAGACACTTTCGATTTCACATGTATAAGCACCTCTAGGGTCGGTTATAAGGAAAAAAACTGACCCTAGAGGTGCTTATACGAAGGAAATCTGGCTCCTTTTCGGTCGACGAATTTGTCGACCGAAAGGAGCCAGATTTCCTTCGTATAAGCACCTCTAGGGTCAATTTTTTCCTTATAACCGACCCTAGAGGGCTCTTCGGTCGACAATAGTCGATAAAATCGTCGACTGAGATGGAGCTAGATTCCTTCGTATAAGCACTTGTAGCATCGGGTATTTCCTTAAAACTGACCCTAAAGGATTTTTGGTCGATAATTATGTCGACCGATAGAATTTCGGTCGACAAATTCGTCGACCGAGAATGAGTTTGAGTGTTTTTAAATAATACGACACGAGCACCGCTTATCTGTAGCTTCGGTTTGTTTTGTTTAACCGACGCTACATGTCTTTCTCTAAGTGAAAAATCCGAAACCCTTTCTTCCTCCCGTGAAAACCTTTCTGTTCTATTTTTCTCTCCCACGACGCCACAAAACCCTTTGCTTTCTTGTGTCATTCCCGCCGCTAAGCCCTTGCCTCCTCTCCGTGAAGCTGTGCCACCTCTCTGTGTCGCCAAAGGATCGTGGTGTCCGGGCCGTTGCCACACTCCGTGCTGCAAAATAGAGCTCGTCATCGCCAGAAAATAGAGCTAGTCGTCGCCACCAAATAGAGCTCGTCGTCGTCACCTCTCCACTCTTCCACAAAGGTCGCCGCCTCTCCGTGAAGGTCGTCTCATCCTCCGCGAAGGTCGCCGCCATTTCCAAGTAAGTTCTCCGCTTCCATTCCTTTGTTCCCGCCCGATGCCATGGTTGCGTCCAGGTCCACTCTCGGTCGACAATTAGTCGACTGAGTGCCCACCTGCACACATCGTCCAGGTCCACTCTCGGTCGACAAATTCATCGACCGAGAGTGGACCTGGACGCTGCGCACAGGTGGGCAATCAGTCGACTAATTGTCGACCGAGAGTGGACCTACTCCTTATTTATGTGTGAGCTATAAATGTTATAATCATATATGTCGTAATGTTCACAAATAGTTCTGAATATTATAATGATTTCAATCTTTGGACTGTTGGAAACGGCCTTACTTTGCTAATTTGTACAAGTATTTTTTTCATTTTATATGATTTGATAACCCAATAATAAAAACATGTCTTTTTTCATATGTAATAATTATATAAATTCTAGAAATTAATACGAGATTAGACATGTGTACTCTTAGATTGAAACTTTAGGGTTGATGCATTTATATATTAACTTAGAAACCCGTTCAAAATTTACTTATTAGGAGTAAACTTTGGATAGTCCCCGGTTTGGGACTATTTTTGGATATTTTAATCTCACTTAGGATGTACCTGTATAATGTATGTTTAGTTTTGTAGATTACTTCAGTAGGATTTCTTCATTTGTTCTCTGGGTACATATGTGAGTGGTTATTTGCCATTTACATCGGTGTACTTGGAGAACTTAGGGGAAATGTTGCTGAAATTTTTTTCAAAACTAAGCATACATTATATAGTTACTAGTGAGATTAAATATTCAAAAATGGGATAGGTGGTACACTTTAGTATATAAAATTAAGTTCCTATCAATAAAAACTTACAGATTATTATAGTATCAATATTAAACTGTTAGTTTTATAATTAATTTTAATGTGATATAGAAAATGGATCGAAGTTGGATGTCTATCAAGAACCGTTGCAGTCCAGAGTTTGCCAAAGGCCTTGATGAATTTATCAGATTTGCTGAGGAACATAGGAAACTACCTACAGATAGGCTATATTGTCCATGTAGAAATTGTTGTAACAATTTGAAAGTTGATACTGGTGAGGAAATTAAGAATCATTTCATATGCAATTTGATCATACAAGGTTATAATGAATGGTATTGGCATGGATAGAAATTGAATTATGGATCAGAAAATGTCGAAACTAATAGTTGTGGCATAGAAGATATAGATAATGATGATAATGTTAATGATGAACCGATTCAAGATGACCAGATTCAGGATGATATGGTTGATGAGATGCTACATAGTTGTAGGGACAATGTCATTGATCCACCTTCTTTATTTGCAAACATTGTCCATGATGCTAAAAAACCATTATATAAGGGTTGTACTAAGTTCATGAGGTTGAGTGTTGTGATGCGATTATATACTCTTAAAGCTCAAAACTGGTGGAGCGATAAGAGTTTCACTTCACTGTTGTATTTGTTAAAGGAAATTCTTCCTGAAGGCAACGAGCTTCCAATTTCAATGTATCAAGCAAAGAAAATAATGTGCCCAATGGGAATGGAGGCTAAGAAGATTCATGCATGTCCAAATGATTGTGTGTTATTTTAGAAGGACTATAGTAATTTGATAAATTGTCCAAAATGTGGTGCATCAAGTTCTAAGACTACAAATTCAGCTAAGGCTAAAAATGGCTCTCCTGCCAAGGTGATGTGGTATCTACCAATAATACCACGATTTCAACGCTTATTTGCTAATACAGAAGATGCGCAAAATTTGTCTTGGCATGGGGAGTTAAAGGTCAATGATGATGGCATCCTACGACATGCATCTGATTCACCACAATGGAAGAAAATTGATTTATTATACCCTCAATTTGGTAAAGAACCAAGAAACCTAAGACTTGGACTCTGTACAGATGGAATGAATCCCTATGGTACATTAAGCAGCCAACATAGCACCTGGCCGGTTATGATTGTTATATACAATCTTCCTCCTTGGTTGTGTATGAAAAATAAGTATGTGATGTTGTCAATATTGATATCAGGGCCCAAGCAACCTGGAAATGATATTGATGTTTACCTTCAACCTCTAATTTATGACCTAATGAAACTATGGGAAGAAGGTATTATGACATATGATGCTTCACGTAAAGAGATCTTCAGTTTGCGTGCTATGTTATTTTGCACGATTAATGACTTTCCAGCTTATGGAAATTTGTATGGATATAGCATAAAAGGATACAAAGCATGTCCTATTTGTGAGGAAAATACTGATTCAATCAGACTGAAACATGATGGTAAAATCGTATATCTTGGTCATCGGAGATTTCTCCCACCAATGCATCCTTATCGAAGGCAACGCAAAACCTTTAATGGGTGAACTGAGGAACGAAGTGCTCCTAAACCTATACCAGGAAATGTTGTATATAATAGGGTGAAACATATTGCTAATGAATTTGGAAAGAGTTCAAGTAGTCATACACTCACATGTGACAAATCTTTATACAAGAATAGTTCAATATTCTGGGATCTTCCTTATTGGAGATCTTTGGCAATTAGACACTGCATTGATGTCATGCATGTTGAAAAAAATATTTGTGATAGCATCATCGGTACGCTATTGAACATACCAGGAAAGACTAAAGATGGCATCAAATATAGAAAAGATTTAGAATTAATGGGTATTAGAAAAGAATTATCAGTAGAGATCAGGGGTCGCCGCACATATTTGCCACCGGCTTGTTACACTTTGTCAAAGAAAAAGAAAAAGACTTTCTGTGAGTGCTTGTATAATATTAAGGTTCCACAAGGATACCCTTCTAATATTCGTAGATTGGTATCAATGAAGGATCTGAAATTGATAGGTCTCAAATCTCACGATTGTCACACCTTAATGCAACAAATTTTACCTGTGGCTATTCGATCTATGTTGCCGAAGCATGTAAGGTTTGCAATCACAAGACTCTGTTTCTTCTTCAATGAAATATGCAACAAAGTGATACATCCTGATACTCTTGATAAATTTTAGAAAGATGTAATTGTTACCATGTGTCAGCTTGAAATGTACTTTCCTCCTTCATTTTTTGATATCATGGTTCATCTTGTAGTACATATTACAAGGGAGGTGAAGATGTTGGGTCCAATTTTCTTACACTGGATGTATCCATTTGAACGCTACATGAGTGTTTTTAAAGGTGATGTTCGGAATCGTTATCGTCCTGAAAGGAGTATTATTGAGGGTTACGTGGATAGGGAGGTGATGGACTTTTGTAATGATTTTTTGAATTGCAATGAAACTTGTAGCGATCAAAAAAATTCCCATCACACTGGATCTTATTGTGGCAAAGGAACTCTGGGAGGACGAGTGAAAGGAATCAGTCATGAGTTGTGGGAACAAGCACATTTGTATATTTTACACAACATAGATGAAGTTAGTAGCTACATCACAGAACACAATGATCTTATCAAGAGAAATGATTCGTGATCCAGTTCAATGTGGCTTGCAAGAGAGCATAATCGAACATTTATTAGGTGGTTTGAAGAGAAAGTATTTAATCAACTATCTGAATCACCAAATAATGTTGCTGAGAACATAAAATGGCTGGCCTTTAAACTAAAAATGGATGTCATGTCATATGAAGGTTATGACATTAACACAATTTTCATACTACACAAAGCGTCAAGATGAAAGTAGTGTAGTTCAAAATAGTGGGGTCACTGTTAAAGCGTTCATTGTATTTTGCTAGTGCCAAAGATAAAAGACCACACGAAGCTGAGATGTCATATTACGGCGTCATTGAGGACATATGGGAAATGGACTATACAAATTTTCGAGTTCCTATATTTAGGTGTAATTGGGTTGACAACAACAAAGGAGTTTTAGTGGATGAGTTGGGTTTCAAATTGGTGAATTTTGAAAAGATTGGTTTCAAAGATGAGCCATTCATCATGGCAAACCAAGCAAAACAAGTATTCTATATTGATGACCCAACAAATAAAAATTGGTCTGTCATTCTTAATGGAAAAAGACAGTTTACTGTAGATCCTATAAATGAAGAAGAATACTACGAAAAGTATGATGATTCCAGTCCATTCTCAGTTGGTTTGCCAAGTGTAAATGTTGAAGATAACACCGATGAATATTATAAACATCAAGACCATGCTGAAGGAATTTTCCTTGACTAACAACTCAACCAATACTAAAGGCATGTATTCTTTGAATTATTTATTTTATTATCATGTATACCTTATCACTTGTGCTTTTATTATCACTTATTTTTTTATCATGTATACTTGCAGGTTCGAAAATGGCGAGTGAAGATGAACATTCTGAGCATGAGCACCATGAGGATGGTAGTGGTGATGCTAAGAAAATGAGAGGTCCTACATTGATGCGTAGCCTGCAGGAGCTCAGGGCTAAAGGAGATAAATTTCCAGTCCAGTTTGATATGACAGGAGCACCTATTGGGGAACATGCTAGTGCTTTCAAGCATTACGTAGGGGCGACCGCACGCAGTAAGGTGTCAATAGATATAGAAAATTGGCATGATGTTCCTAATGCCAAAAAAGACCTCTTATGGAAAGATATATCTGTGAGTGGAAGTGATATTATTTTAATATGTTTTTTTATCTATTGATTCTAATTTAGTTTGTTTGGAATTAATTCCTTTTCAAAACAACATTATTAATTGCTTCTTTTGTATGTATAGGGTGTTTTTCATCTAAATGAAAAGGATCACAAGAAAAGAGTGCTACAACGTTTTGGTGTACGATGGAGGGGTTTTAAGACATATCTTGTAAGGGAATTTATAAATAATCATAAACAAAACAAGAAAGCTACAAATGTATATATTTTTATAGATCCTGCGGTGTGGGAAAGATTTGTTGCAGCTAGGAGATCAGAAGAGTTTCAGGTAATAAAGATTGGGATGTATTGTATGAATATTTAATTTTATAACAATTAAGTAGGTGAATCTTTTTATACATGTTTGCCAAGTCTAAATTGCAATACCTAATTTTAAATGATCAGGCTATTCACCAGGCTCAAAAGGAAAGACGGGCTAAAAATGTGCATGACCATCGCTTGGGGCCCGATGGTTATGCCTTCCGCCGCCAACTATAAGAGAAGCAATCATCTTCTGGAGAAGAATCTAGTACAACTCAAGTTGAGCGACCACCCCGACACTTGACATGGATTGATGCTAGAAAGAATCGAGCCGGTGAAATTGTCAACCCTGCAACTAAGGAGGTGGCACAAAAGATGGTAGGTTTACCCAAACTAAGTAAAGAGTAACTCCCACAAACTTAGATTTATTTATATCTAATTGATATTGTGATTTAATATTTTTATTAACTATGAATAGATTGATATCCATGAAAAAAGGAAGGAAGGAAAGTTCATCCCAACTGGCTACATGGATGAACTAGCAGTTGCTCTTGGTACGAAGGAGCATCCTGGCCGTGTTAGGGGATTAGGAGCTGGCATAGGATTCAAGTCTTATTTTGGCCCTTCACAATATAAAAGAGGTCGTGCAGGAGGTCTTACACAAGAGTATGTTGAAGAATTAGTAGTGCAGAAAGTAAAAGAAATAATGTCTTCATTTCAGCCTACTCAAACTTCTCAACCTATTCCTACTGCGCGTCTCTCAAGTGATGAGGTACAAGCCCATGTAGAAGGTCATGGGAGCACTCCCGATGACCCACCACAACAATCTGCAGTAAGTTTTTGTTCTATATGTTGTGTTATTACTATGATAAATATATGATAATATATATAGTTGTAACATGTATCTGTTCTACTGTTTCTTATATAACTTATATTTATTTCAATCTAGGTTGGTATGAACTGTAAACTTGCAGTGGAGGTTCCAGAATATAATGTTGTGGCAGCGGGCAAGGTGTACAACCTTGGTGGTATATTGCATTGCCAACAAATTACTGATGACATTTGTCGTGTGTCCATCCATCTTGTGTATGACAGAATGGGGGACAAACCACTACCCATACCTAATCTTAAATATAGTACAGTTGAAGAAGCTGAGGGTGCTATGGTGGGTTGGCCTAGACAGTTGGTTATCAATAACAAGGTATACCTTATTTCTACCATATTTTTCATATTTGACTGCATATATGAACTCCTGTAATATAAGTAAGTAATTTAATTAACAGGTTTGTAAACCAAAAAGTAAACCTTCTACTACTCGTCCTCCTATGCCCAAGCCATCTTTCATTCCCGAAACTACATTTGACGAATTGGGAAGCAAATCGAAATGTTTGTGTCGATACTTAGCCAACCAAAGATCGGGATCACATATGTTGGTCAATTTAACACAAGATGCAGTTGGGAGTGACTTTGAAAATTTTATTTTTCTTGATGATATTATAGAGTTGTTTCGGTTGTTGGCTAAATGGACATCATTTAATCCCTTTGTTTTGATAATGACAAACATTTCATTCTTGTCTATCTAACGAGCTACTTGAGTGTTGCAGGAATAAGGTGGATGACAAAAGATTTGGGAAATCTATATGCTTGAATTATTGTTATTTCATGAATGTAATCAATTGTAAAACTTGTACAAACATATAATGTACAAGTACTTAGACATCATGTAAATCAAGTGTTAGATCTTCCCTAACTAATCACTACACTTAGACAGGTCATCCCCTTCAATAGTGTCACATATGCACACTCATACATACACTTAGCACTTTATTTGAAACATTGAAACATGGTCAATCTCGGTCGACAAATTCCTCGACCGAGACACTCTCGGTCGACAAACTCCTCGACCAAGAAAGACCCAAGTAGCCGTTAGACACAGATGACAAGGTAGTTGGCAGTTGGAGATGAATGTTGCAAACACTTGCCTCAGAGAGTATGTCGGTCGACAAATCCTCGACCAAGTAGGACTCTCGATCGACAATTCCTCGACCGAGATGAGTTCTGACATCACTTTCAGAATTAATTAACTAGTCGTTGCTAAAGCAACTAAAGTATACCTAACGGCTAGATAAGCACTTAGAACCCCCTAGAAAGTGTCTAGAACGTCCTTAAGCACTTGTAGGTCATTCCTATAAATATGACATGCCTTAGGACACCTAAACTCACTACTCTACACTTGTGATACACTTGAGCTTACACTTGCAATTGTCAATCTATTTTGAGAAATTGAGCAACACTTGCATTGGCTATTCTTCTCCTTGCTCTAATTTCGTGTCCTATAGGATAGCATCTCCTATCCACAGCAATTACACTTCTATATACATTGGTTAGGAGATCAAAATGCTTGATATAGGAAATCAAGCCTTGAGCTGCAAAGTGGTATTGTAATTTCTATTTTTTCCTTCTTGTTCCTTTTATCCTTTGTATTCTCCTTGCTACTCCTAGGGTTGGAGGCTGCGGATTGGAGAAGGTTCTTCTCGGTGGAGAAGGTGGACTTTGGACTACTTCAAGAAGGCTGTTGCAACGAGAAGCTACTTCAAGAGGAAGGCTACTTCAAGGGGGAGCTTGAAGTTACTTCAAGAAGGCTACTTCAAGGTTGGTGCAACTACTTCTAGGTGAAGGCTGTCCGAAGGGTTTGGTGAAAGAATTGTAATTTTATGTAAAGTCCTTGCGAGGTAATAAAATTTGATTCTTTCAAAATCCCGGTTGGGTAAGCAACCGGGTAGTGGATTGACTGCCTTAGTATTTGCTAAGGTTGGAACCACTCTAAATCCTTGTCCCCTTGTCCAATATTTTTGTGGTTGGTTGTTTGAGTTAAATAATTATTGAAATAATCATAAAACCCTATTCACCCCCCCTCTAGTGGTTTTTCAATTGGTATCAGAGCATGCTTCAAGGAGCTCTAATCGAGTCTTGAAGAATGAAGGGTGGTGGTGCCTACAACCACAAGCAAAGAAGCAACTTGGATCAACCTTCAACAAGCTGTAATTGGTGCTTAGGAACAAGCCACACAACACCTAGCTGCCCTTGGAAGAAAAAGAAGGAAGATGTGCATAAAGGGTGCTTTATAGCTACAACAAGTGAAGAAGAAGAAGAGGTAAGCCTTTTTGATTTACCTAAGGAAGATTTAATTGCTAGTCTTCAAGAAACACATGAAAAATATATTGAGTGCAAGAAGAAATTAAAGAAATCAAACAAAGAAAATGATGAGCTACATGCTAAACTTCTTGCTCTCACATCTGAAAATGAAGATCTCAAAAAGTCATTGAAGATCATAATATTAAGATAAAATCAATAGAAGCAGATTGCAATCTTCTTTTCCTAGAAAAGATAAACTTGCAAACTCAAGTAAATGATCTTCAAAAACAACCCATTTTGTGTACACATCTAGATTATGATACTATTGTGAAAGAAAGAGATTCCTTGTTATCTAATCTAGATCAAGCAAAGTTAGACATCAATAAAAGAATGGATGAGATTGTTAAGTTGCAACAAAAAGTTAGTGGGTTGAATAACAATGATACTCTTGATAAAATCTTAAATAATTCTTATCATCAAATTGGAAGGAGAGGACTAGGTTATAATCCTAAAGGAAAATCTTATCAAAAACCTAGTTGGGGAAGAACACAAGTGCCAAAGAGTCAATCTATGTATGTACCTAAAGGCACAAATATGTATGTACCCAAGAACAACCTAGAACAAAATCATAGAAAGAGATATGAGATTGATTCTATATGTTGTCATTACTGTTTGCGCCTTGGACACTATTCTTTTTCATGTCCTTACAAGAAAAAGGATGTTGAGTTAGTATGGGTTCCAAAACCCCCAAACTAAATGAACAAAATTAAGTTGAGATATGACCAAGGACTCTAGTTGCATATTTCTATGTCTATCTCAACTTAACATAATGAGATAACAAATTAATTCAAGTATCTAAAACTTCTAACTTGAAAATATACAATTCTTTTAAATCTGCAAAGACAAAATTTTGCCTTAATTAAAGTTCTCAAAGCATAAAGACTTAAAATATAATTAGTTGAGATTTGATCTAAATATTACTTTGTTTCTCTATCTCAACCAAGCTAAATTTTCAAATTGCATGATTGAATTAAAAATGAACTTTGTTTTTACTTGGAAACAATTACTGAAAACAGTTCTGAAACAGTACAAAACTTTTCTCGGTCGAGACACTGTCGACCGAGAAGAACTGTCGGTCGAGAAATGGTCGACCGAGCAGGTTTCTATGGTCAAGTATGAAATAAATCTACTGAACTTGTTTTCAATTAACCTAGCTTGCTATTAATATGTTATTAATGACTGATTTTACATGCAAAACAAGAATAAATTTTGAAGACTATCTTTGAAAACTTATAAACCTAAATGAGATTATTTTGGTTTATCCTTTAAATGGTTTAAAACTGAAAATCATGATTAGTTTAATCAAAAGAAATTACTATTTTATCATTGTTCACATGGTCTTTCCTAAAGTATTTCTTGGTGTATCTATATAGGAACCATGTGTATTGATAATTAGTCTAAATGATCATAATCATTATATTTCATGAAATTATCATTATAATGAATGCTTCTATTGTTCTATCAAAATCATTGTGCCATACTCATTATGTTTCATTGGCTTGTTTAAAATAATCTTTAATCCCTATATACAAACCATGGATGGATAATATTCTTGATCATCGTCATTTAGCTTATATGAAGATTCTATTTTGCAATAATAGTAAAATTTCATGGCAAAAATGCATCTTGACATAATAGATAATGATTGTTGTGTGAATGGCTTGAAATAAATGAATAATGATGCTATGGCAAGCCAAACAGTGTCTCTTAGAACAAAAATATTAATGTTTTATCTATTTGTTTGTTCTAAGAAATCACAAGCAAAATCTTGACTTTAAGATATTAATCTTGCTTCCAAGGATATATGTTTCTAAAGAATCCTATGATTCATATGAAAATGAGGGTACAAGAAGAAATGGAATTAATATATATGTACCTATAGCAAAGCTTAGGAGACATCATTCAAAATGAATACAGTCTAGGAAAATCAAGGATAAAGACTTCATTGAGATGTCTATATTCAGTTTTTAATTGATAAAACTTCTTCATAATAGGTATAACTCAAAGTGCTTCAAATTGATATTTATTTAATAAAGTTACCTGCAGATATTATACTTCACATATGAGTGTTCAAATTGGAAATCTGCAGAACTTGCCTCTTGGTTGAAATCAAACTTGACCAAGGGGTGCTATCGTCGAAGTCAAGGTCGACCTAAAATAAGCTTTGACAAAATGCTTATTTGTACATCATTTTATTGTACTTAATCTTAGTATCTTGACTCAAAATATACTTTTGATAAAGATCTAAATCAAAATTTAAAAAATCTTTTGTGATCTTAGAAGCTTTCAATTGATTTGATCATAAGATTAAGGGGGAGCTCACAAAAACAAATTTGATTATTTGATTAAGAAGCTTACAAAGCATTGCAAATATCATTTGAAGCTTGTTATGACCTTAGTATCCTTAAAAGTAGTTTTGATTATGAAAACAAAGAAATCTATTATATTCATGAATATGACATATATTTTGTTCTTAATGGAATTCTCTAAACAAATTTGGGCTTAACATCCCATGCATTTGGTTAGAGATACTTTTCATGTACTCTACCATAAGCTTAAAGGATTCTCATATTATCTTCAGGGCTTAACATCCCTTGCAAAATGGATGAGAAATCAATACACATATGCCATGAACTTAAAAGGAACTCATATCATTTCAAGGCTTAACATCCTTTGCAAATGATTGAGAAACAAATTGTGGCTAAATTTAACAATAATTGCTTTGCATTAATCCCTTGTTTTTAAATTGAATATCTCTTTAAGGGGGAGCATAGCATAAAATCTATGGAGAGAAATTAAAAAAAAAAGTCATACTAAATGATTATCTTGGATATCTTTTTGAAATGACAATGGGGGAGAAATAATATAAAATCAAAAACATAAAATAAAATGAGTTTCATAATATCTTGGCCAGCATCCACTTGCAAAAGGTAAATTTCAGGTATGCAACTCACATGATTTATATTTCTTTATTTTATATCTAAGAAATGTTTGTCATCTTCAAAAAGGGGGAGATTTTTTGGCTAAATGGACATCATTTAATCCCTTTGTTTTGATAATGGAAAACATTTCATTCTTGTCAATCTAACGAGCTACTTGAGTGTTGCAGGAATAAGGTGGATGGCAAAAGATTTGGGAAATCTATATGCTTGAATTATTGTTATTTCATGAATGTAATCAATTGTAAAACTTGTACGAACATATAATGTACAAGTACTTAGACATCATGTAAATCAAGCGTTAGATCTTCCCTAACTAATCACTACACTTAGATAGGTCATCCCCTTCAATAGTGTCACATATGCACACTCATACATACACTTAGCACTTTATTTGAAACATTGAAACAGGGTCAATCTCGGTCGACAAATTCCTCGACCGAGACACTCTCAGTCGACAAACTCCTCGACCGAGAAAGACCCAAGTAGCCGTTAGACACAGCTGACAAGGTAGTTGGCAGTTGGAGATGAACGTTGCAAACACTTGCTCCAGAGAGTCTGTCGGTCGACAAATCCTTGACCGAGTAGGACTCTCGGTCGACAATTCCTCAACCGAGATGAGTTCTGACAGCACTTTCATAATTAATTAACTAGCCATTTCTAAAGCAACTAAAGTATACCTAACAACTAGTTAAGCACTTAGAACCCCCTAGAAAGTGTCTAGAACGTCCTTAAGCACTTGTAGGTCATTCCTATAAATAGGACATGCCTTAGGACACCTAAACTCACTACTCTACACTTGTGATACACTTGAGCTTACACTTGCAATTGTCAATCTGTTTTGAGAAATTGAGCAACACTTGCATTGGCTATTCTTCTCCTTGCTCTATTTTTGTGTCCTATAGGCTAGCATCTCCTATCCACAACAATTACACTTCTATATACATTGGTTAGGAGATCAAAATGCTTGATATAGGAAATCAAGCCTTGATCTGCAAAGTGGTATTGTAATTTGTATTTTATCCTTCTTGTTCCTTTTATCCTTTGTATTCTCCTTGCTACTCCTAGGGTTGGAGGCTGCAGATTGGAGAAGGTTCTTCTCGGTGGAGAAGGTGGACTTCAGACTACTTCAAGAAGGTTGTTGTAACGGGAAGCTACTTCAATAGGAAGGCTACTTCAAGGGGGAGCTTGAAGTTACTTCAAGAAGGCTACTTCAAGGTTGGTGCAACTACTTCTAGGTGAAGGTTGTCCGAAGGGTTTGGTGAAAGAATTGTAATTTTATGTAAAGTCCTTGCGAGGTAATAAAATTTGATTCTTTCAAAATCCCAGTTGGGTAAGCAACCGGGTAGTGGATTGACTGCCTTAGTATTTGCTAAGGTTCGAACCACTCTAAATCCTTGTCCCCTTGTCCAATAATTTTTTGGTTGGTTGTTTGAGTTAAATAATTATTGAAATAATCATAAAACCCTATTCACCCTCCCTCTAGTGGTTTTTCACCGGTATGATTGGCTAAACACTTCGATACTAGAAGTATGGATAAGGTAAGGATCTATCAATATATATAGAAAATTCCAATTCACATTTTTAGCTTATTTCTACATATGAAAATAATTACAAATGTTTAACAGCCATTTATATACCGAGGTCACAAACTTTGATATAAAGAATGTTGAATTCTTAGTTCCTTCGGTCACTAGTTAGGTGGAGACACATATTGAGGATGTGAATGAGTACTTCTCTGATGCATTCAAATATTTTGCTAGTGAGGGGAAGGAAATTATCCTAATTCCTTTTAACGTCCAATAAGTATTATTATTCAATATAATTTTAATAATGAATAAAATTATTTATTTTAATGTTTGTTTTATTCTTACTCAGAGTTAGACATTGGGAATTAGTGGTGATTGCCCCAAAATTGATGACTCTTTATTATCTTGACCCAATGGGTAAAACAACAAGGAGTCACAAACTGAAATTGCCAGCTATGGAGTAAGCATAAATTTAATAAATGCTTCAACATGATATTTCTATTTAGAATTTCTATTTTACCAACTATCGTTTAATTGATAGGTGTATAAAGGCTTTTCGTGAAGCTGGAGGACAAATACCCACAAAATTAAAGTCATTGACTTTGAAAAATGTCAAGGTAGATACTTTGACAACTGCTTACTCTTATATGTATTAATTTTCAACTGTAATATGTCAACTCTTATACTCTTATCTCAATTGCTGTTTATAGTAGTTAACTAACATTAAGTATAATTTTTTATTTGTAGTGTCCTATGCAAAATAATGACTGGGCTTGTGGCTACTATGTAATGAAATATATGCAAGCTATTGTCAAACAAGCATCACACGACATTCAGACTATAAGTCAGGTAATAAAGAAACATCATAAATTTACAAGTGATTGTAGTCATTTTATTAAATATTAGCAAGTGCATTTTTTGTTACAGATCTTTACAACTCAGCGTTACACACATGTGGACTTGGATGAATTCTGAGAAGAGTGGTCAGAGTCTTTTATAAATGAAGTCGATATAGCATTGGATTAAATATGTCGGCTGCATTTATGTATGTGGTTTGAGTACTCTTTCATATATTTACTTTTTGTATAAGTCATCTCAGACTTGCACTCTATCATTTTGTAAATTATGATGTGATTATGAATCATTTTTGTTATGAATGTGTGGTTTTGAATGGTGACGGTTGAGCATCAATGCTCCCCTCTCCCAGAATATATGAATCTTCTTGTTCTTCTATTCTATATTCAATTTCTTTAGAATTTTTTTAAAAAAAATTGTAACTTCTAGCATCGGTTTTTTAAATATCTGACCCTAAAGATTGAATTTAGTGTACACTTTCAGTGTACTCCTCGGTAGACAAGTTTTTCGACCGAAATATTTTCGGTCGACAAATTTCTCGACCGAGGGGGTACACTGAAATGTTTATTCAATCTTTAGGGTCGGTTATTCCAAAAAAACCGACCCTGTAAACTCAGTCGGTCGACAATTTTCTCGACCGAGGGGGTACACTGAAATGTTTATTCAATCTTTAGGGTCGGTTATTCTAAAAAACCGACCCTGTAAACTCACTCGGTCGACAATTTTCTCGACCGAGCGGTACAATGAAATGTTTATTCGATCTTTAGGGTCGGTTATTCCAAAAAAACCGACCATGTAAACTCTTTCAGTCGACAATTTCCTCGACTGAAGGCTGCACTGAAATGTTTATTCAATCTTTAGGGTCGGTTATTCCAAAAAAACTGACCCTGTAAACGGTCTCGGTCGAAAAAATTGTCGACCGAAAATATGTTCAGTCGACAATTTTCTCGACCGAGACCATTTACAGGGTCATTTTTTTTCGAACAACCGACCTACAGGCTCCTTTTTTCTCACCTAGGTCAGAATTTTTACAACCTTTTGCGTCGGTGTTTACTATGTAAGGTCGGTTTTATTTGGTTAAATAAACCGACGCTAAAGAGCAAATTTTATAGGGACGGCCACTTAGGCGTCAGTTAAAAAGTGACACTGCAGGCTTAAAAAAACCAACGCTACAGACCATTCCTGTACTAGTGGTACATCCTATGTGTATAGGTCACAACTTACATTGACAGTGAATGTCCATAAGCAATTTATGACATCACAAGCAATGCCAGGTATCTAGAAACACACCATTCCTACCCAAGTAATTGGATAGTTGGAGAACAACTTCAACCTACATCTATTATTAGTGTTAAAATGTTTGTATAGTTCTTATGTCTCTAAGATACAAATTGAACTTGAGACATGGAATCGTCATCCTCTTAACAATCCATCCATGTTCCTTGAACTAGAGTAGACTAGCTGAGATGCATGTGAGTTCACATATCATATATTGATTCATATGAGTGTGACCATACATTTCTCAATCTCTCTTATCAAGTGGCTAGAATATCAACTCCAATAGGAGGGACAAGTCTCTTCCACATCACTCACAGTCATTCCCCATGTGTCATAGCATATCTGAGCATCACCTTTATGGTAACCCTTATTCAGGGTCACATCGAATGATGTCAAAGTACATCAATGACATGTGATGAGTGTAGTAATTTAAGGTCTAAGAACCACAATCACCACTATCACTATGAGAGTTGATTATGACTATCATTCCATGCTATCCATGTATCACACTCAATGTGGATCTGTCTAGTACATTATTCTCTAATAAGTACCTATGTGTTTCACTTGATATCCCATATCATGAATAATGAGATTTTGTCCTCAATCAACACACACTCTAGACTTCTATATTACTATTTCTTATTTTCCTTCCATAATAATATCCTAATAGCGACATAATTAATATGTATGTACTCTAATCATACATATAATTTCATTGTTCAAGTCCTCAACCTGAAGACATATGTTATCGAGTAAGAGAATAATTTAGACATCTACCATGTTTGTGTCACCATCTCATTATTGAGGCAAACATAGTAGACAAAATTCACTACTACATAAATGGCTTATAACGTCACTTTTTAAGGTATCGGTTGTAATAACACACCAACACCTAAATAATAAAGCGTCGGTTTATAAAATAAACCGACATCAATCTGTGAAGGGCGACCAGGCACGGGTATCACTTTTATTCAGTGTCGGTTACATAATAACATACCGACGCCGAAAATTAACCGCCAAATCCAAAATTTCCAGTAAAAAAATTACCTCCAAAAATTTAACATATGGCGTCGGTCATTAACTAAAAAACCGACGATGAAAGGTTATTCGTGAAACAGAAATTGGGCACATTTTGATCGTCGGTTTTACATCAATGACCGACACTTATGGTTTTTCCCGCACTCTTCGCGAGAAATTTTTCACACCCTCTGAGTGTCGGATTTTCAAAACAACCGACGACTATGGTTATTAATCGAGAACCAATTTTTTAATCGGCGTATGTAGATAGACGTCAATTTTTTTTTAGTTAAAAATCGACGATTATCATTTGGAATAGGTGTCAGTTTGTGTTGTTAACCGACACTATTAGTTTTATGTGTCCGTAGTGTTGAATAACCAACACCGAATGTTAAATTAATATCGCGCGAGCGAGCCCGACTCTTCTCCTTTCTCTCTGTGATTGCAATCGGCTATTAGGGTCTGGCAATTCCGGCGTTCTCCTTGCTCACCGCCGCCGATCTCCTTGCTAACCGACACCGTTCTACTGCTACTTCCATCGCCGTCGTTCGTGGAGCTCGCCGCCTCCGTGGAGCTTGCCGCCTCCATGAAGCGCCGCTGTGGAGCTTGCCGTTTTTGGAGCTCACCGCCATTCGTGGAGCTCGCCGCCTCCGTGGAGCTCGCCGTTCGTGG
The DNA here is from genome assembly GCA_963693085.1 of Alisma plantago-aquatica. Lineage (NCBI taxonomy): Eukaryota > Viridiplantae > Streptophyta > Magnoliopsida > Alismatales > Alismataceae > Alisma > Alisma plantago-aquatica. The sequence continues at coordinate 123,035,887 of OY856410.1, read as the reverse complement.
AGCCGCCACCATCATTGGTCCTCTCCTCTAGTTGGTCCTCCTCTCACCAGTGCTAGCAGTCCTACTGCCAGAGCCAAAGCCAGTGCCACTAGCCACCGTGCTAGCAGTCCTACTGCCGGAGCCAAAGCCAGTGCCAGTAGCCAGCGCCAACAACAGCAGTCGGAACCAGAGCTTGCCATTATCGTCACCACTGCCACTACTAGAGGTAAAGCCTCCAATTGACTAGGTTTGCATCCTCAATTCATCCTTAACATATGTTAACAAATAATCCCTATAAACATGTAATGTTTATTTAATAGAATTGATGGTTGGCTTGGTTATTAATAATATATGACAAAAATAAAATGCTTAATTTTAAAATATATCCTAGATAAACCTTGTATATATGTGTCTTCCCTAGAAACCTTATATTGGATCTCACATCTATATAATATTTTCCACTACAGCAAAATCACCCAATAGTGGCATTTATTCTAGTGGCTTTTATAAAAAAAAGCCACTATCTTTCTAATATACAGACATTTTTTATTAAAATGCCTCTAAACCACCTATTATAGAGTTTCTAAAAAGGACATAACATTAAAGGCATTTTTATTTTTGATTAGATGCAATTTGAAATTGCCATACCAAATTATAAAACTAATTGGTAACACATTTTTTACTTCCCATGGAGCGTCAGCCTATTTTTTTGATCCTTGGCTTATCCTATTTTTTAATGTGTGTTGTTAATGTGTGTTGACCTTGGCTTAACCTATTTTTTAAACAAGTAGATGTCAATGATAATTTAGTTAAGCAATCCCTATGATTGATCCTAATTCAGTTCAGTATTGTTTTGCATTGATACCCGATCATGCTAAAATTTGTAGTGTGCATTTCCATGTTACTAGCGGATAGGACCCAGGCTCCTGTTCATTTTCTAATTCACTTCAAAATGATTAGAATGTGCCTGGGTCCTTATTATAAGTATGTTCTTTTATCCTTTTAAAAAGTATTTCAAACATAGTGTCAGGTACTCATAAAACTAAATATGAGTGTTGATTAAACAAATAGATAATAAGTGTCACCTCATTTTATGAAATACCAAGATACATCAAATTATAGAAAATACTAGTCTGAAAATTTATAACATCGTATATGTACTTACACTTTTTCTAAAAATATATAACATCGTTATATGTACTTACAGTTTGTTAATACTAATATTATGCAGTCTATGTCCACCCACAACAGTCACTATGAATTAGGCATCTATGTCAATGTTAACGTTTCCTATTAAAGAATAATTGGACATCATCCTAGATGATCGTTCCTTAAACCAATTGGCCATACCCAAACATTGGCGTTTTCTAAAAGGAAGACACTACAGGCCTGGTGAAGTGACCCTAAATTTTGGCAATTATTCACATGTTATCGAGGTTGAGTATGATTTGGCAGGAAATCTTGTATCAAAATCCAGTTGTCGTAATTGGATTAGAAAGATGCTTGTGGGCCGTAGCGACAAGATTTTTCTCCGTCCAGTTGGCCATAATACCATCAACGTTTGGATAACCAACATCAACTGCGAGACCCCCGATCATCTACGGCGGTATGAGTGCATGATGGAGGATATTAGCTCGAGTTCAGATGAATATGATTATGAGGCCCCTGTCAGTTCAGATTTGTCTAAATACAGTGAGGAGCTCCGCGACACAGCATAATCATCAAAAAGGCCACAGTAGGTCCAATTAACAAATATAATTGTCAAGACAAAAAAATTGTGTGTACACTTTTTGTCTGAAAGCAATCAATACTCATAGCAGCTTTCTTTTCTGAACTTCAGGAGAAGATCGCCACAATGATAAGTCCTCAAAGTTACTGATGCGGGACCATGTTGGTGTAGTATTTATTTGTCTATCTATCTTGACTTGTCTTTATTAATAGTGATTTTAATTATGTGCATGTTTAGGGGTACACCAACCCCTTTGTTTAGTTATTGTTTAGGGATACACCCCTGTTTGTGGATGTAAAAAGAGATTAATCAATGGAACTAAAAGTTGCTACATGAATGTTCCAAATTCACAAATCCATTCTATCTAACGACACATTCAAAACCAAACAACAAAAAGAAATATGCATATCCTATTATGTTACAAATTACTGATAAATTTCATTATAAATGTTCTTTTATCCTTATTATAATTATATTAACAAATAATCCCTATAAACATGTAATGTTTATTTAATAGAATTGATGATTGGCTTGGTTATTAATAATATATGACAAAAATAAAATGCTTAATTTTAACATATGATTATCTAGTATTTTTTCAATGATCACTTCCATTACGGTTCAGGAGCTCGCCAACCTTCTACCTACCCGTTCGGCTTCCACGTGCACCCATCCGTCTCACCTCTCTCCCTGCTCCAGAGCAAGATGCCTGACTGGGCTCAAATAGAGGTAAACATCCCCAAAAACCCTCTGTCTCGCCCTCTGATTTGTATTTACTTAAATACTGATTTGTATTTACTTATCTACTCGTTCATCTAATGATTTTTTTATTCATCACATTATTTAAATTTAGGGCTTTATATTTAAATGCATCTAAACATTCATAAGCTATTAATGTTGATTAATTTAGGAAGCATTGATATGTTGTTATGGCTGTCCACAAATGTTTTTATAAGAAATTGTGTGTTGAATGGAGTTGTGAACAAGGAATTGGTGTTGTATTTGTTGGCCTAGAAACCCGTCCAAGATTTACTCATTAGGAGTAAATCTTGGAGAGTCCCCGGTTTGGGACTGTTCTTGAAAACCTAATCTCACTTAGGATGTAAGTGTATAATGTGTATTGGGTTTTCAAGAAAATTTCGGCAGCATTTCCCCGTTTGTTCTCTAAGTACATATGTACTTGGAGAACAATGGGGAAATGTTGCTGAAATTTTCTTGAAAACCCAATACACATTATACACTTACTAGTGAGATTAGGTGTTCACGAATGGGATAGGTGGTACACATTTAAGAATGACATCACATGTATAAACCCTAAAGTTTTAACCATAAACTCTAATCTGTTTACCCTAGACCCTAATCTTGTGGTAATATATACTTATTTTCTCTTTGATCATAGAATGGATAGATCATGGATGTCCATTCACAATCACTGCACCCCAGAGTTTATTTCTAGTCTTGATCAGTTTGTTAGATTTGCCGAGGAACATAGGAAACAACCTGGAGATAGGTTCTACTGTCCATGTAGGCATTGCAGTAACAACTTGAAAGTCAGTACTGGTGACGAAATCAGAAGTCATGTCATGTGCAATGGGATTGTACAAGGCTATACAGAATGGCACTGGCATGGAGAGATTTCAAACCTGAAACCAGTGGATGTCGATCGCAGTGCTTGTGTGGAAGAAGAAATTGCCTCCGATGACGTAGATGTGAATGAACCAGTTCCAGTAGACATCGTTGATGCGATGCTGGATTGTTGTGGGGTAGAGCACACCGACCCACCTCCCATGTTTAGAAACATTGTGCATGATGATGAGATACCATTATACACGGGTTGTAAGTTTAAGAAGTTTAGCGCTGTGTTGAGATTGTATAAACTAAAAGCTAACAATCGATGGAGCGACAAAAGCTTCACGTCATTGTTGTCTTTGTTGAAAGAAATTCTTCCTGAAGGAAATGAGCTGCCGATCTCAACATACCGGTTAAAGAAATTGTTGTGCCCAATGGGAATGGAGGCCAAGAAGATACACGCATGCCCGAATGATTGTGTATTATTTCAAAAGGACTATGTGAATTTGAAAGATTGTCCGAAATGTTGTGCGTCAAGGTATAAATTGACGACTTTGGGGGAGTCCAAAACTGGTTCTCCCGCCAAGTTGATGTGGTATCTACCTATAATACCATGGTTTCAATGCTTGTTTGCCAATCCTATAGATGTAAGGAATTTGAGGTGGCATGCAGATGTTAAGAAAAATAATGATGGGATCCTACAACATGCGTCTGATTCCCCACAGTGGAAGAAGATTGATCTATTGTACCCTGAATTCGGTGAAGAGGACAAGAATCTAAGACTTGGGATTTGTATAGATGGAATGAATCCGTATGGGACATTGAGCAGCCAACATAGCACTTGGCCAGTCATGCGTGTTATATACAATCTTCCTCCCTGGTTGTGTATGAAAAATAAGTACGTTATGTTGTTGTTGTTGATATCGGGCCCTAAACAACCTAGAAATGATATCGATGTTTATCTTGAACCTCTGATTGATGACTTAAAGAAACTCAGGGGTGAAGGTGTGATGACCTATGATGCTTCGCGTAGAGAGACATTTTGTTTGCATGCTATGTTGTTTTGCACTATGAATGACTTTCTAGGATATGGGAATTTGTCTGGATATAGTGTCAAAGGATCTAAAGTGTGTCCTATATGTGAAGAGAACACTGATTCAATATGACTAAAACACGACGGCAAGACTGTATATCTTGCTCATCAAAGGTTTCTTCCAAAATTTCATTTGTATCGTAGGTTGTGCAAAGCATTCAATGGACGGAATGAGGAATGTAGTGCACCTAAACCTATATCAGGGGAGGATGTTTATGAAAGAGTGAAAGACATCGCCAATGAATTTGGTAAGAGATCACAATGTACGATGTCCACAAGGAGTGACAAGTCTTTATTCAAGAAGAAGTTGATATTTTGGGATTTTCCTTATTAGAGTTCTTTGACAGTCAGACATTGTATCGATGTCATGCACGTTGAGAAAAATGTATGTGATAGCGTCATCGGTACTCTGTTGAATATACCAGGTAAGACTAAAGATGGGATAAAATCCAGAATGGACCTACGTGAAATGGGAATAAGGTCAGAATTAACAGAACTACGTGAAATGGGTAATAAAAGAACATACTTACCTCCCGCTTGTTACACATTGTCTAGAAAGGAGAAGAAAGCATTTTGTGAATGCTTGGTAAATGTTAAGGTGCCACAGGGTTACTCATCCAACATCCGTACATTGGTATCAATGAAAGATCTGAAGTTGATAGGTCTTAAATCTCATGATTATCACATTCTAATGCAACAAATATTGCATGTGGAAATTAGATCTATATTTCCGAAGCATGTAAGGTTTGCAATCACCAGACTTTGTTTCTTTTTCAACAGTCTGTGCAGCAAAGTTATTGACCCTGATACTCTCGATAATTTGAAAATAGAAGTGGTTGTTACCTATGTCAGCTTGAGATGTATTTTCCTCCATCTTTCTTTGATATCATGGTACATCTTGTTGTCCACTTGACTAGAGAAGTGAAAATGTTGGGACCAGTTTTCTTGCATTGGATGTATCCCTTTGAACGATACATGAGCGTTTTTAAAGGTGATGTTTGAAACCGTTATCGGCCTGAAGGGAGTATTATTGAGGGTTTTATGGCGAGAGAGGTTATGGATTTTTGCAATAACTTTTTGAGTGGTAATGACGCTCCCGTGAATGACAAGAATATTGAGGAGCATTTTGGCAAAGGAGTTTTGGGAGCACGGGTGAAAGTAATCAACCATGAGCAGTTGGAGCAAGGTCACTTGTATATTTTACACAACATTGACGAAGTGAGTGTTTATATCGAGGAACATACCAATTTCATCAAGAGACAATATCCTCGATCCAATTCAATGTGGCTTGCTAGAGAGCATAACAATACATTTATTAAGTGGTTTGAAGATAAAGTCTTACATCAACTATCTCAAACACTAGACAATGTTACTGAAACCATCAAATGCCTTGCCTTTAAACCAAAATTGAGAGTTATGTCTTATGAAGGGTTTGACATAAATGGTTTCTCATATTACACAAAGCGTCAAGATGATAAGAGTGTCATCCAAAATAGCAGGGTCACCCTTCAAGCGTCTTCATTGTTTTTTGTAAGTACAAAGGATAAAAGTCCACGTGAAGCTAAAATGTCATATTACGGTGTCATTGAAGACATGAGAGTTTGACTATGTAGATTTCAAAATTCTGCTCTTTAAATGTAATTGGGTTGACAACAACAAAGGAGCTATAGTGGATGAATTGGGTTTCACGTTAGTGAACTTTGAAAAGATTGGCGAGAAGGGTGAACCATTCATATTGGCATCACAGGAAAAACAAGTATTTTATATCGATGATCCTGCAAATGATAAATGGTCGGTTGTTCTTCATGGTAAAAGACAGTTCATTGAAGATCCTATAGATGAAGAAGAGTACTATGATAAGTATGATGACTCCAATCCATTCTCAGTGGGTTGCCAACACCACCAAACATTGAAGTTGGGGATCACAATGACTTGTATGTTTGTGGGGATCATAATGAAGGATTGTTAATTGATAAAAGATCACAATATTAGAGGCATTGATGTTTATATTTTTATTATGTTCCCATGATGACCATGCTGATGATCACTGTGAGGGTGAGGACGTGCTTGCACTGCCTGACAATGTAAGTTTTAAGAATATATCCCTGAGGTTTCTATCTATATGTTCATTTATAATTATATTATGTAAGTGTGTTTTTTTTTTCAAAATTTTAGGATACTAGTTAATAACAATTCTATTTAATTTGCAGGTGTTCGCCAAAGACTATAGGCTATGCAGGACGGCCACGACATAGCTATGCAGGCCATTGACATTGCTTTGTAAATCCAAAGTGCAATAGTCGGAGAGAAAGCAAGCATCCCACACTAATGTTATATAGATATAAAGTGGGACTAAGGTGACGATCCCACCTGCTAAAATAGGTTACAGACAACTACATGTTACGACTGGGAGGTCGTGATTCAGCAACCGTATGCATTAGCGGGAGGACAAACAGATTTCACCACGAGTTAACATTGAAGAAGGTCTAACCTTCTTCAATGTTAACTCGTGGTGAAATCTATTTGTCCTCCCGCTAATGCATACGGTTGCTGAATCACGACCTCCCAGTCGTAACATGTAGTTGTCTGTAACCTATTTTAGCAGGTGGGATCGTCACCTTAGTCCCACTATATACATGTACTAAGCTATAGTGTTGTATGTAAATTCGGCACTACTGTTATTATGCACTATATATGTGTTAGTCTTTCATGTTGTTATATGAATTTGAAACACTTGTTCATGCTACACTTTATGTATTGTATCTGTATCATGCTTCCCTTCATTGTGGCTTCTTTTGCTATTTCATGGCTCTTTGAATATATGATTTTGTTGACAATGATGACAATGTCAATGAATTTTTATGAATTGTGTGTGAAAATCATCAATACATGAATGTTTCTACATGTGTCTGAATGGGAAAAGAGATGAAATAAATGGAACTACAGGTTGCTACTGGTTTATACATGTGTGTGATGAAAAAAAAATAATATGAATTATATGTTCTCATACATGAGTGTGAATCACATATATATAATATTGTGCATCATGTTAATTTTGCAGGTTTGTGGCCTGTTGTTGGCTGATATCAATGGATGTCGTAAAACCTGCAATTCATAACTGAATTGTAGGTTTCTCATCCTACGACCAGCCACAGCAGGTCTGCAGACTGACAGAAAAAAAACATCCGCGTCGGTTATTTGAAAAGAACCGACGATGTATGGTTACAATGTCGGTTTCCATACTAGTAACCGACATTGATTTCCCTAATGAGGCCAGACACGTCGGATATTTGTATAAAATCGATGACATAGGATAACAGTGTCAGTTTCCCTACTAGTAACCGACGTCGATTTCCCTAGAGGCCAGGCAACATGGCGTCGATTATCACTAAGAAACTGACGCCGATAGTGCCCCAGATGGCGCCCTTTCTATGGCACGAAGGTATGTGGCGTCGGTTTCGAACCTAATAACTTACGCCTATACCCCCTACTGGTGCATTTTTGGCACGTTTTTGGTGGTGCGCGAAGGGTTTTGGCATCGGTTTGAGAACCGACGCGTAACGGTTGGGCTTTTAGTGGCGCCCAAATAGGTGTCGCTTAAGAACCGACACTAAAGGCCTTAAAAAATCGACACTAAAGACCGGTTATGTACTAGTGATTACCTTTATAATTATCATATTAAGTATATGATATCCCATTACAACCATCATATGATTGTATTTGTGGGCATACTACCAACACTGAGTACCTAGATTTATAGGAGTGGTCAAGTTTTACCATTCATCTGTTTAGTTATCAATGCTAGATTTGGCGAGGCTAGTTGCAGACTATTTATCTAGTTAGCAGACTTACAATCCAAGTATTCTTCAAAGTCTTATACAATGAGATTGTAGCTTGCTATGATGATTTCACATGTCATGGTACACATTATGTGAGTTCAAGGCATAGTAAAATGAATTTGATATTCATGAAGACTACTCATTGACTGATTTAATCTTTGCAGTGATCTAGAGTAACTTTCCATTTGTATATTTCTAAATGACTAGTTCCCTTTGAGATTCATTAATTATGTTTGGAATGGATTTATTCCTTGTAGTTGGTTAAACCACTACTGCCAATTTTATGTGTGTGAATGATTAGATCCTTTATAGCTTGTTACTTCTCTACTTTAGATTTTGTTTCCAAACTAAATATCTTTTGACTATTTAAGTGATTTAAATTATTTCTTTGAAGTACTCATTCCTTGAGAAAGTTGGATCACCCTTCTACTCACAATTTTTAGGAAAAACATGTGGATTCAAAAATGTCAATGCCAAAGTGGATCTGTCACAAGATCCAAGAATCAAACTCGTCAAGTTTAGTCAGTCCCTATCACTTTAGGTGGAGAGTTATTAATGATGATATGTAACATTGTTTCCTTAATAATAGAGAATGTATGTGATTATCAAGAAATATGTACATGAAAATGTGAGAAATAGAATAAATTTTATAGATATGTATCTTTATTTCTGTGGTCAAATCAGAGGAATAAAGGTTTGCATTCCCTAGTAAAGTTAGTTTATGTGATTTAATGTAAGAAAATGTAGATTTTGTAACTAAAAATGAAGTTAAAGGTTATCTTTATATTATGTTAAATCCTCAATTTTTTCCCTATTCTCATGATTAGTGGTTATTGTGAGATGTGGGTGTAACATTTCAAGGTTCATGGTTTAGTGATGAATGTGTACTATGGGAAAGTGATATGATGTGGAATTCCTCTTGTGTAGATTTCTATAATTGATAGAAGGGCAACCTCACTTCCTATAAATAGGATAAGGGGGAAGCATACAAACTCAAGACAAACTGTATTGGGCAAAGACATAATTGGACCCGCAATACAAATAGACCAAACAACTTAATTAACTAAATAAATAGATTCTCTAATATGTACCACCTATCCCATCTTGAACACTTAATCTCATTAGTAAGTACATAATGTATAAATGGTTTAAAATAATATTTTAAGAGTTTTTCCCTGTAATTCTTGAGGAAAACCAATGTAGATGGGCAAATACCTTCTTGCATATGTACTTATAGAAAAAAAAAGTACTAACAGAACATCTTGAAAATCAAATACACATTATACATTTACATAGTAAGTGATATTAAGTGTTCAGGAATAGTCCCAATCTAGATTCAGACCAAGATTCACTCTTAATGAATGACTAAATCTTATATGAGTGTCTAGATCAACAAACTATGTGGTGTAAGGTATAGATACTAGGGTTTATATTTTGCGGTTTAGAATTTACATAAATTTATATCAATTTCAATCTAAATCTAGTTAATTTCAATAAATTTATATAAATTTTAGTGTATTAATTTCTAGTTGTGAGTATTTAACCATACAATATTCGTGATTGCTAATAATAAACAATGAACTTAGCATAAATATTAAAGGAACATTCATCAAAATTTTTGTAATAAATTTGCATCACGATAGTCTCTTAGACCTGAACATTCATCACAAGGCATATATTGAACATTCATCATATTCATCACAAGGCACCTAGCACAAATATTAATTGATCATTCATCACAAGGCATATATTAGGTTATAGAAAAAGAAATGGACCTCAATGACAACATAGGAAAGGAGGAGAAGCAATTGTGCCTGCAGAGGAGAGGGGGAGCAGCCACATCAACAGAGGGTGATGGCTCCAAGTAGATGTGAAGTGGTGGCATCTCCAAGAAGCAACAACATCATCTTCAAGAAGAAGCCATGGCGACGCTAAAAGAAACATCTATGATATAGAGAGGTGATCGTCCTATGGATGGAGGAGGCAAAGTGGTCGAGAGAGAAGAATAGGAGCAACTAGTAGTGGTGGAGAAAGGAGGAAGAAGTGGCATTGACAAAGATGATGGTTGCAATGGAGGTAGGGGCGATGGTAGGAAGAAGTAGTGGTGTCATCATATAGAACTAAGTCTTGTATAGGAAAGGAATAAAGAGAACGATTGGAAAGAAAATTTCAAAGGTTCACTTAGTAGCAATTGTACTGTCAATTAATAAAATCCACCAACAACATAGATTGTGTTGTCTATTTTATATAAGAAAATCAATGACGGAAGTGCATCTATATCATTGTTCTCACTTTTGGAATTTGATTTCACATGAAAGATCCCCTCTCCACCCTCAATGGGAAATATGTTTTTGGTTTCAAGAGCATAACCAACAATTTAAAATGCACTTCATCTTGAGAACTAATGTCACATGTATGTACATTCTCCAAACCCTCATACCTATAGTGTTACGACCCCACCTCCCGATAACCCCCCCCCCAATTAAGGGAGACCGAGAGGTCGAAGCCGCACACATAATTTCCAGATCAAGGTTCAACAATTAATTGATAACAATTAATAAATTCTACTAGACTAAACTGAAAAGCTGTAATAAGTAAAACTTTTGCATACCTTTGAAAATTTTGGAATTCTAAAACTTCTATCCAGAACTCAGGCTAGCTAACTAATCCTCCTTGGACTTTAATTAGTGTATTTCACAATATGACGGATTACTGTTTGTCCTTTTTGTTTTGTACCTAAAACGCCGACAAACAAAACGTCGGTCAGCCAAAGCTGGTATGTGGGGGATTCACTAATCATGCAATTATCTATAACAAATTATGGCATTCAATGATAAATTAACAAATAATATTATGTTTTAAGTATAACTACGCGATCCATGTGTACCCTATCCCCTGCGTTGTCCCTGCAGTGGACCTGGATACTACCTCCCTTATGGTAGATTCCCATTTTACCCCTCATGACTTCACCTAATAGGTGAATCAATTTCTAGGGCTGAGTCACATGGCACTACACGTGGGTAGCCCACTCCTTAACTCATGGTATGCTAAGAGTCTCATGGCACTACTCATGTGTAGCCCAGTTTCTAACTCATGATACCCTAGACCTTGATCTAGGTTATCCTTAGTCTTGACATAGCCACAGGGGTGGACTCGGATCTAGCTAGTTATACATATATACTCATAGTGATAGTCATAGTCACTTTATAGAGGCATGATTTAAAACATCCAACAGTTATTTCACACATTTAGGGAAACGTCGGTAAAACCTCGGAAAACTAAGCGGTATAGCCATAAGCGTAACCACATACCTCTTATTGCAGTTTCAGATACAGAATCAAAATGAAGAGAGAGAAAATTCCAAGTAAGAAAGCAAAGGCACAGAAACCCTGAAAATAAAAGTACAAGTTTACTTTTATTAATATTTATCCAATATCATCATGTCCCTTAGGGTTTCTATCCAATTTTAGGGTTTTCTTAAAAATTAGGGTTTGCTTTCATTTTCAATTATTACGAACCCTAATTCATCCAATCCACTTAAAACCTTTAAATTATCTCCTTTTAATATTCCTAAAAATTTTAGGATCATTATTTAGCAATTTATCAAAATAACAAAGTTTCCTTCTTCTTTTACCGTAAATTAGGGTTTTCATGTGCATTATCTTTCATTCATAGTCATAAACCCTAATTTATCCATATTTGCAATTAAAACGGATGAAAACTTCATATTATTAATTAACAGGTTAATAAACCTCTATTCAACCCATTAGGTTACAAAATCATCTTTTATATGCAATTAGGGTTTCCAAATAACTTGAAATGCATTTTACTAGCAAATTAAAGTACTTTTGCAAAACGAACTGGAGTCAGGTGTTACAATCATTTTTATCAGATTCCTTGCATTTTTCTACCCAACTTTTCATATATAAAGTTCTTTTATACGAGGTTCCTAGCTATTACTACAATTTTAGCAAGGAAAAGCATTTTTCTTGATTATTTGGTAGAGAGAAGGATTTACCAAAATTCATCAACCGCACGATCAATGCACCGCTGGTCCGCATCTGGATCCGATGCTCCTCGTCTATTGCCCCCACTAACCCCGCAAGCGGGTGTTGCTCTTCGTTGTGGTCATCAGATTGCAATCGAACACACAGAGTCGCAAGCGACTCACTGATCCGGTCGCTTCCTTGAGCCGTTAGATCCCCGCCTAGGATCACGATGATCCTGAATCAAACGACGTCTGTACGTCGTCTTTCTCCCCTTTCTTACTACTCGAGTCATGGCAGAGCAAGGCGGAGCTCTCGCCGGAGAAGGTTGAATCGAGGGAGAGGAAAAGACTAGGGACCTGATAGCTTGCCGCTCGGGATCGTTAGGGTGTTAGGACCCGATCGGTGGTCTATATATATAGGACTAGAGGCCTCTCCTAGGGTTTCTACATCTGCTGCCGCCCAAGCTTTTGGCCCAATTGGGCATTTGGCCTAGAAGCATCCAATGACTACTAAACCAGGGTTGCGGTGGTTCGGAATCCCTCCTAATCATAATGGAAATGTTTCCAAGATGGCACATCCATCAGTTAACGAAGAAAAAGATGGGGAAAATCCACCTGTGACCTGCGCTACATTCCTTGTCCCCTTGGGACTTTGATGATGAGCCACGTCACTTGGATTAAGATCCAACGGACATGATTACCCGCGCTTAAACAGAAAAGGAAAAGAATTCCCAATTATACAAGGAAAATCTTATTTTTGAAGATAACTTGAAAATTTAATAACTCCCAATCCTTAAATCCTTTTTGCCTCAAATTTGAAAGGAAAGTCGTTCATATGTTTATCTCTCATTATGAAAAAATAGGAGTCATTATCCAAAGGAAACTTGCCCTTTATTTCAGTTTCAAGTTATCCCTTATTTAATGGTATTTTCCACACATTCTTTATTTCCTTGGCCATTATCTAATTATCCTGAGTTCCTTGAACCCCAAGGAACCTTTATAACACGAAATTATATTTTTGGGAAATTATCTTTTAGCCTTTTCATCATCCTTTAATATTTTCTTATATATTCTATTTCCCCATTGTAATTCTTTATTAAATGAAACTCCTTTTTCCATTTTCTTTTTATTATTCTTTCAATTGGGCTTAATGGCCAGTAAGGCCCATCAATAAAGCATGCAAGGCTTTTATTCACGAAATTCATTTAAATTAAACCATGAAATCAAACATAAATCTTATTTATACATTTAATAGAGATTTACAAATCTCATTACATGTATTGAAATTGAGGTTATAACATCCTCCCCTCCTTATAGGAATTTTGTCCTCAAAATTCAATCAATCAAACAAACAAATTTGGATATGCCTTTTCCATGTCTGTCTTCAGCTCCCCTGTGGCCTCATCCTCTCCATGGTGCTTCCAAAGAACCTTTACCATCTCTATATTCTTATTTCTGAGCTCTTTTACCTTGGTATCTAGAATCCGCAAAGGAAACTCAGGATAAGACAATTTTCCTTGAAGCTCAATTGGTTCAATGCTCAGCACATGGCTTGGATCTTGCACATATCGCTTTATATTGGACACGTGAAACACATCATGCATCATACTGTATTGAGGGGGTAACGCCAAGTGATATGCAGCTTCACCAATCCGTTCTAACACTTCAAACGGGCCCACGTATCGGGGACTCAACTTTCCTCTATTTTTAGCTATAGCTTGGAGCGGTCAGATTTTCAGAAAGACATGTTCTCCGACAGCGAAATGCACATTAGTCCGCTTCGCATCAGCATATGACTTTTGTCGGTCTTGGGCTCTCTTTAGCCATTACCTGATTAAAGCGACTTTATCAGCATACACTTGGAGTTCATCTGACCTCAATAAGGTCCTTTCACCAACTTCATCCCAGTGAAGTGGTGACCGACACGGTCTCTCATATAGAGCTTCATATGGAGGCATCCCTATACTGGCTTGGTAACTGTTGTTGTAAGAAAACTCAGCTAAAGGCAATTACTGCTCCCATGATCCACCCCAATCGAGCACACAAGCTCGCAGCAGATCCTCTAAGGTCTGAATTGTCCTTTCTGACTGACCATCTGTCTTAGGGTGATAAGTTGTACTGAACTTTAACTTTGTACCTAGTTCCTCTTGAACCTACTTCCACAACTTGGAAGTAAACTTTGGGTCTCTATTGGAGATGATGGAACCGGGTATGCCATGCAAACGTACTATCTCTCTGATATACATCTCAGCTAAATCTGACACTTTGGCAGTGGTTTTTAGGGCAAGGAAGTGTGCTGACTTGGTAAGGTGATCTACCACAACCCATATCGCATCATGACCTCTCTTGGTCTAGGGTAGACCCACCATGAAATCCATGGTGATCTGCTCCCATTTCCATTCTGGAATCTCTATAGACTGTAAAAGTCCACCGGGTCATTGGTGTTCAGCCTTCACCATTTGGCACGTAAGACAACTGGCTACATAAGCTGCAATGTCTCTTTTCATCCCTAACCACTAGAAAAACCTCTACATGTCCTTAAACATCTTCGTAGTCCCTGGGTGTACCGTGTACTTAGAACCATGAGCCTCTTGTAGGATATGTTCCTTCAACGGTGAATCCTCAGGAACCCATATGTGATTCTCAAATCGGATTCCCTCGTCTATTCCCAAAGAAAGACGGGTATGTGGCTTCTACATCAAGCCTTTCATCTTGTCAAGTCATCCACTGGCCAACTGTGCTGTGACAATCTCATTCAATAACTCAGACTGTATCTGGATATTGGCCAAACGAACTCGATCATCTAACGGTTGAGGCGACCATTCCACCAATTCTTCTAAGCTCTTCCACTGACTAGACAAAACAGCTGCACACCTGAGCTATTTTCGACTTAAGGCATCAGCTACGACGTTCGCCTTTCCTGGATGATAGGCAATGGTGAAGTCGTAATCCTTCATGTACTCCATCCATCTTCGTTGTCGTAGGTTCAAGTCTTTTTGCATCAAAAGGTACTTCAGGCTCTTATGGTCGGTGAAGATCTCAAAAGTGGCACCATATAGATAATGTCATCAAAACTTTAAGGCATGGATGATAGCAGCTAACTCCAGGTCATGTGTCGGGTAATTCACCTCATTTGGATTGAGCTGTCGGGAGGCATATGCAACCACGTGCTGATTCTGTTTCAACACACAGCCAAGTCCCATCTTTGATGCATCGGTGAAAATCATGAATCCCTCATTTCCTGATGGTAGAGTCAGAACTGGTGCAGTGGTCAACTTCTCTTTCAACTCCTGGAAACGAGCTTCACAAACATCAGACCACATGAACTTTACATCTTTCCGAGTCAACATAGTCAGAGGCAAGGCGGTCTTTGAGAAATCCACGATGAAGCGCCGATAATATCCTGCCAACCCCAAGAAGCTTCGTATCTCAGAGGGGTTCTTCGGTGCTGGCCAGTCTCGAATTACTGACACTTTAGCTGGATCTACGGCGATCATTCCTCCTGAGATGATGTGACCAAGGAACATGACTCGGTCTATCCAAAACTCACATTTAGAGAATTTCCCATAGAACTTCTTCTTTCTCAAGATATCAAGGACCTTACTTAGGTGGTCTCGGTGTTGTTCTAGGTCATCAGAATAAACCAGTATGTCATCTATGAACACTATGAAAAATGAGTCAAGGAAGGGTTGAAACACACTGTTCTTAAGGTTCATAAACACACTAGGTGCATTGGACAACCCAAAAGGCATAACCACGAACTCATAGTGGCCATACCGAGTCCTGAAAGCGGTCTTTGGGATATCCTCACTCTTGACTCTCAATTGGTGGTAACCCGATCTTGGAAAAGACTCGAGCCGACTTCAACTGGTCAAACAAGTCATCTACCGGGGTAAAGGGTATTTGTTCTTAATGGTAGCCTGGTTGATCATCCGGTAGTCTATGCACATTCGGAGTGAACCATCCTTTTTCTTTACAAAAAGAACCGGCACTCCCCATGGTGATGTGCTAGGGCGGATAAAACCCTTGTCCAACAATTCCTGCAATTGCTTCTTTAGCTCAAGCAACTCAGCAGGGGCCATCCTATAGGGTGCTCGGGAAATAGGGTTTGTATCGGGAGCTAGCTCTATTGAAAAATCTACCTCTCTCTCGGGAGGTACCCCGGGTAGATCATCAGGGAAAACATCTGCATAGCTTCAGACTACCTCTATCTCCTCTAAGGGTTGTACCTTGGGTTCTGGCTTGGTGACTACTACTAAGAAAGCTTGGCATCCTTTACTCATCATCTGTTCTACCTTCAAAGCTGACACATATAGGCTGGTAGTGGCATCCTTCCTACCCCTAATGACAAAAGGTGGGTGACCTGGTCTCTTAATGATCACTTTCTTCTCCCTACAGTCAATATTGGCCCTATAGGTATAAAGCCAATCCATGGCAATGATTACATCAAAATCATTCATATCAAGAAGAATAAAATTTGTAGGAAACTCATGATCTCGATATTTCACAGGTATCACCAGAGTTTTCAAAAGGGAGGTAAAGATCCGACCACTCGGGGTTGTAACATCTAAGACATAACCTAGATCCTTGATATCCAAACAAAGCATAGTTGCAAGATTTCTTGAAATTAAAGTATTAGTAGATCCAGAGTCAAACAAGGCTTTCACATTATGTCCCATAACTTCAAGCATGCCTACATTGTTTTTCATCATGCATTAGACCATTACATGCTTAACTTTAAAACATAAAAGAAAACTCTAAGGGTTATTATCCTCAATCAACCGATTAGCATTAACTTGAGCCTCCTCATTGTCAATGGCAAACACCTGAGCTTGCCTTCTTTCTCCAGCAGGTGGGGCTACAGCTATAGGTGGAGCTACCACAGGTGGTGCTGCTACTGGTGGGGCTGCCACAGGTCCTTGTCCTCTGGGATCTGACATAGGACAGACAGATTGTAGATGTCCTTCTTGGTGGCATCAAAAGAAAGTCTTCTTCTTGTAGAAGCATTCACCGGCGTGGCCCTTCCCGCAGGTGTGGCAAGGAGGTCGGTTGTTCTCCTGACGAGGTTTCCCCTTTCCTCCATGTTTACCTTTATCTTGATGTCGTCCTGGACCCTTCTTGTGGTTGTTTCTCGTGCCTTGGGCTCCTTCAGTGAAACCCAAGTACCCCTTGGGTGGAAACGGTGCAGGCATCACGGTCCTCTCCATGTCTAAAGAAGTGTTGTAGGCTTCGGCGAAGGTTCTTGGCTTGCCTGCCATCACATAGGGCCTCATGGCAGGGTGAAGGCGCTCTATGAAGTGATCCAACCTCCTTTCTTCATCCATCTTGTACCCAAAGCGTTCTAGGATCCGGAACTTACGCCCAAAGTCTGCCATAGAAGAGTTTCCTTGGGTCATGTTGGTGAACTCCCTTTCCTTTTCCTTCTTAGCTGAGACTGGGACAAATCTGGCGGTGAAGATTGTCTTGAAATCAGCCCATGCCATGGGTTCCTCTGTCAAGTCTCTGCCAGCGATGTGGGTCT
Source organism: Alisma plantago-aquatica (assembly GCA_963693085.1). Lineage (NCBI taxonomy): Eukaryota > Viridiplantae > Streptophyta > Magnoliopsida > Alismatales > Alismataceae > Alisma > Alisma plantago-aquatica. Next base: position 123,018,169 of record OY856410.1, on the reverse strand, counting down.
CCCACCATATCTTAGTTGCCACTTCTAAGAGATGAGCAACAAAGAGGACCTTCTTTCCCAGTTGAACTTCAAGCATGCATAATCCATTCTCGACCGCAAGCAGCCAAGCTTCTGCTTTGTCGACCACCTCTGTCTTGTCCTCTCCCCAGAACTTCTCGATATTCAACTTGACGAAATCTAGGATGGTGACTCCTAGTCGAGGACGAACTGGATGTGGCTCACCATTCTCAGTTCTGGCTAGGTCTCGGAGGGCCAAGGAATTAATGGCCTCTGTCAGCTTCTTTTGCTGCTCTATCCACAAGGCCTCAAAGGTGTGGATCATCATAGTCGGTTCTGGACTTCCATCTTGGTGCTCCTCCATCTGGTCTGCTTCCTCGTACACATGCTGCTCTTCATACCCTTGGTCCTGCTCTTGATCAAGGTTGTCAAAGGGTATCAGATCAGGGTTAGGGACCTCATGAGTGGTTTCTTCAGGCCTCTTTCTCTTCTTAGAGGATTCACTATCCTGATTCCTCTTCCTCTTCTCAGAAGACCCCTTTCCTTTGTAGGGAGGCCAAGCACTCCTTGCTGGGTTCCCAGTGCCCTCAGGGATAGCAACGGTCTTTGTACGAGCCATCTATATAAGCATAACAAACAAACCTTTAGTTTATCATTAAACTAATTATACTTATGTCAGTGACGTCTCATTACATATCTTTTATTAATTTGATGGAGAATTCCTTAATCCTTAACTTATTTGCCCATACCACATGAGGGTGGGGAAGAGAGAGAAAACCCTAACTCTTAAAGTCCTTAATAGGAATTGTGATGAGAAGGGATGAATAAGATGAGAAAATCCAAAAGGTATCTTATTTCGATTCAAATCCTAGGACATCAGCCAGGCAGTCACACATTCCGGGAGTCCTCGTATTCCGATTAGTGGTGCGGAGGAAAATTTTGCCAGCCCCCGGAAGTGATCCTTTTCTAGACACCTCAGTCTTTCGAAAAATCCTCTAATAACTCCCTTGGGTTCTATGGAGTTTGTAAAATTTAATAATTATTAACAATTAAGTGGAGAACCTTGGCTCTGATACCAAATGTTACGACCCCACCTCCCGATAACCCCCCCCAATTAAGGGAGACCGAGAGGTCGAAGCCGCACACATAATTTCCGGATCAAGGTTCAACAATTAATTGATAACAATTAATAAATTCTACTAGACTAAACTGAAAAGCTGTAATAAATAAAACTTTTGCATACCTTTGAAAATTTTGGAATTCTAAAACTTCTGTCCTGAACTCAGGCTAGCTAACTAATCCTCCTTGGACTTTAATTAGTGTATTTCACAATATGACAGATTATTGTTTGTCCTTTTTGTTTTGTACCTAAAACGCTGACAAACAAAACGTCGGTCAGCCAAAGCTGGTATGTGGGGGATTCACTAATCGTGCAATTATCTATAACAAATTATTGCATTCAATAATCAATTAACAAACAGTATTACGTTTTAAGTATAACTACGTGATCCATGTGTACCCTATCCCCTGCGTTGTCCCTGCAGTGGACCTGGATACTACCTCCCTTATGGTAGATTCCCATTTTACCCCTCATGACTTAACCTAATAGGTGAATCAATTTCTAGGTCTGAGTCACATGGCACTACCCGTGGGTAGCCCACTCCTTAACTCATGGTATGCTAAGAGTCTCATGGCACTACTCATGTGTAGCCCAATTTCTAACTCATGATACCCTAGACCTTGCTCTAGGTTCTCCTTAGCCTTGACATAGCCACAGGGGTGGACTCAGATCTAGCTAATTATACATATATACTCATAGTGATAGTCATAGTCACTTTATAGAGACATGAATTAAAACATCCAACAGTTATTTCACACATTTAAGGAAACGTCGGTAAAACCTCGGAAAACTAAGCGGTATAGCCATAAGCGTAACCACATACCTCTTATTGTAGTTTCAGATACAGAATCAAAATGAAGAGAGAGAAAATTCCAAGTAAGCAAGCAAAGGCACAGAAACCCTGAAATAAAAGTACAAGTTTACTTTTATTAATATTTATCCAATATCATCATGTCTCTTAGGGTTTCTATCCAATTTTAGGTTTTTCTTAAAAATTAGGGTTTGCTTTCATTTTCAATTATTACGAACCCTAATTCATCCAATCCACTTAAAACCTTTAAATTATCTCCTTTTAATATTCCTAACAATTTTAGGATCATTATTTAGCAATTTATCAAAATAACAAAGTTTCCTTCTTCTTTTACCCTAAATTAGGGTTTTCATGTGCATTATCTTTCATTCATAGTCATAAACCCTAATTTAGCCATATTTGCAATTAAAACGGATGAAAACTTCATATTATTAATTAATAGGTTAATAACCCTCTATTCAACCCATTAGGTTACAAAGAATCATCTTTTATATGCAATTAGGGTTTTCAAATAACTTGAAATGCATTTTACTAGCAAATTAAAGTACTTTTGCAAAACGAACTAGATTCAGGTGTTATAATCATTTTTATCAGATTCCTTGCATTTTTCTACCCAACTTTCATATATAAAGTTCTTTTATACGAGGTTCCTAACTATTACTACAATTTTAGCAAGGAAAAGCATTTTTCTTGATTATTTGGTAGAGAGAAGGATTTACCAAAATTCATCAACCGCACAATCAATGCACCGCTGGTCCGCGTCTAGATCTGACGCTCCTTGTCTATTGCCCCCACTAACCCCGCAAGCGGGTGTTGCTCTTCGCTATGGTCGTCGGATTGCGATCGAACGCACAGAGTCGCAAGCGACTCACTTATCCGGTCGCTTCCTTGAGCTGTTAGATCCCCTCCTAGAATCACGATGATCTTGAATCAAACGACATCTGTACATCGTCTTTCTCCCCTTTCTTACTGCTCGAGCCATGGCAGAGCAAGGCGGAGCTCTCACTGGAGAAGGTTGAATCGAGGGAGAGGAAAAGACCAGGGACCTAATAGCTTGCCACTCGGGATCGTTAGGGTGTTAGGACCCGATCGGTGGTCTATATATATAGGACTAGAGGGCTCCCCTAGGGTTTCTACATCTGCTGCCGCCCAAGCTTTTGGCCCAATTGGGCGTTTGGCCTAGAAGCATCCAATGACTACTAAACCAGGGTTGCGGTGGTTTGGAATCCCCTCCTGATCATAATGGAAATGTTTCCAAGATGGCACATCCATCAGTTAATGAGGAAAAAGATGGGAAAAATCCACCTGTGACCTGCACTACAGTCCTTGTCCCCTTGGGACTTTGACGATGAGCCGCGCCACTAGGATTAAGATCCAACGGACACGATTACCCGCACTTAAACAGAAAAGGAAAAGAATTCCCAATTATACAAGGAAAATCTTATTTTTCAAGATAACTTGAAAATTTAATAACTCCCAATCCTTAAATCCTTTTTGCCTCAAATTTTAAAGGAAAGTCGCTCATATGTTTATCTCTCATTGTGCAAAAATGGAGTCATTATCCAAAGGAAACTTGCCATTTATTTCAGTTTCAAGTTATCCCTTATTTAATGGTATTTTCCACACATTCTTTATTTCCTTGGCCATTATCTAATTATCCTGAGTTCCTTGAACCCCAAGGAACGTTTATAACACGAAATTAAATTTTTGGGAAATTATCTTTTATCCTTTTCATCATCCTTTAATCTTTTCTTATATATTCTATTTCCCCATTGTAATTCTTTATTAAATGAAACTCCTTTTTCCATTTTCTTTTTATTATTCTTTCAATTGGGCTTAATGGCCAGTAAGGCCCATCAATAAAGCATGCAAGGCTTTTATTCACGAAATTCATTTAAATTTAACCATGAAATCAAACATAAATCTTATTTATACATTTAATAGAGATTTACGAATCTCATTACATGTATTGAAATTGAGGTTATAACATATAGTGTTAGTGGGTGTAACCTAACTAACATTTATATCCAATTCGAAGTGAATATAACTTTCATAGATCGCATCACCAGAAGCCTGTATATTCTATTTTAAAATGAGAACCAAACACCACGTTTAATGAAAGCATAGATGTATGCCATTAGTTTTTCTTCAAGAAACTGATGCCACATATTTTTTTTGGGTTGTCTGTGAAGTTTATTTTAAACTAAAAAACCTATGTTGTAAATTAAGCCATAACTATGTTATTCCTCAACAAAAAAGTTGACCAATTGTGATGTTAGTGTTTTAGTAACAAACATGATAAAGTTGTGATCTCGGTGTTCCTATAAAATCAAAGTTAATAACTGTGACTCCAGAGGACAAAATGTATTGGTGTATACGTATGTTGTTTTGAATAAATCGTAAGTCTTTGGTCAAGAAGGAGTCATAGTGGTCTGGGAGTCCGTGTATACTAGTTAATATTGTGGGGGAAACTTTACTCTAGTCCCAAGGTTGTCTACCATCATAAATATTGTTTCCTTATAGAAAATACCCTAATTATTCCTTGTGGTTCTATCGAATGCTTGAAACTATTAGTTACTAAAATCAAATTATATATGGGCTCTAATACTAATTTTAGTGACCCACTCCTCCTATTATACTCACTAAAGGTGGACCAGGAAGGCAAGGTTCCTTATCCACATATTTTCGTGGTTCCAAATAGAAATAAAGGCAATTAGTGATAATTAAATTCCAAACTAAATTATTGATTAGAGGAGTGGGCTAGAATAGATCCCCTCTAGGGAGTTAAAAGTTTTTCCAAAAGGGAAAGATTCTAGATAATATGGAATTACAAATCTAACTTGAACTAACAAAATTTCTCTTTATTTATCTTAAGCATTATTCTTATTCCCTACAAGGTTGTCTACAACATCATGTAAGCATTTCCTAACCTAAATTGCTGACAAACAAAATGTCTCTAATATATCATTGTATTGTGTTAGTTCATGCAAACAAAATGTGTGCACATAATTTGTTACTACATACAGTGCAATGACATTCTAATAAATGTAAATTGAATTGAGATATTTGAAACTAAATTCAGATAAATGCAAAAAAAAGTGTCTACAACATATAATGTCTTGCCCTATCCAAAAAAAGGTGGGAAAAAGAGATATTTGAGGTTAAAACTCTACTTATTGGTAGTAAAAGTGTTCATGGTGGCCACCAAGTTTTTTGTGAAAACAAGGAAAAAAGATCGTTGAAGAAATTGTATCTGTTTGAGTGATTATCCATGCTAGATAAAAAACAAGAAATTAAAGAGAAAAACTAGAGATCAGATCCAAAAATCTAGTCATAAGTGAGGAAATATTAGCACCACCATGTCGTTCATGTAAACCAATATCAAGACACTATCTTATTATAGAAAATTGAGTGATTCAAGATTATTAATATAAATAGAAAAAAATAAAAAATTTATTTAAATCAATTGGGGTGGTTTAGATGATTGTGTCCTTCATGTCATCCTCCAAGATGTCATATTGTTTAGGTGTGTTGTGGCCCTAATAACCTAAGAACCTCTCATAGAGGAGATCCTTCATTAGAAATGTGGACTGGTGCATATAATTTTATTGGATGACTAGCAACTGTATGCATATGAAACTAGTTTTGAATTTTTGAATTTAGTAAAGAATGAAAATTATTATGGAAAGAAGGTAATTATAATAGATAACAGATCAGTTGCAGCAATATATCAGATCAAATGATTTACTATAGATCAGATATAGAAAAATAGATGTAGTAGTTAGGCAAAACAATTATAGCAGTTTAGCATTCTACAAATTTAACAGATTATGTTGCATTAGAGGAAGGATCCCATAACCATAAGTAGTATTAAAAATAAATAGGCATATAGTCATTTTCTTTGTCTCAAGGAGATATAAAAGGGGCCTAGAATATGGTGGGTGTGAGGGTCTATTTATAGGTGGATTTTAGGATTCACAATTCTGGGTAAAACCTTTGGGAAGAGGTGGTGGATAAGAGTAATGTGCCACATGGGAGGGAATACAGATTGAGGCTATATGCCATGTGACACATGCAAATGGCTCTAATCTACCTAGTGTCCCTAGTTCATAGAAAGGAAATTGCTCATTTTTCCTATAATTATATGAATATTTAGAGGGAAATTGGAGAAAAATTGCACAAAAAGATAAGTCTGGATTATCTCTTGGGGTATTTATAAAAAGGAAGTTGAAAAAGGAATATTTTATTTTAAACAATCCAATTGGGAAATTATGAAAGATACCTTCTTTAAAGTTAAGTGAAAATTTTACTTTAAGTGTGAAATAAAATTTCTTTGTAGATGGCCCCAAACTGGGTCAAAGTGGGAAAAAAAGGATGGAGAAAATGTGTGAAAAATATAAAAATATATGGAAAATGTTATATGTTGGGATTGGGTAGAATATGGAATAGATTACATCCTTATCGAGATAATTTGCACCGAATTGTGATTTTAGTAGAGTGAGCAAAAAAGGGGTGTCAACAGTTTGCCCCTCTCAAGGCATGGCTCAAGATAGGAGTGAGAACTATAGGATTGAGCCAAGGCCAAACCCCATTTTTGGTCATGGAAGGCAAAATTTTTTGACTCTTCAAGGATGTTCTAGAAAACCTTTTTTATGGTCAAAAGTGAGTTTCATGCCCTTTCCTTATAAATATGAATTAATGAGGAAAATATTGGGAATAAATAACTTCTCCAGAGTAAATATGTTCTATCATTTAGGTATTTTCCTATGTCTTACCAATCATTAATTCCCCTAGAGTTCTGATGATCCTTAAGAGGTTTAGCGGCTAGAAAATTGACTCTCATCATTTCTTTAGTTCTTAAACCAGTATATGTCTAATTCTCCCACTAACTCATGCCTTAGTGAGAAAAATAATGAATGTGAAAGAAGGAATGTAGGATGTGGTTTCCCAAAAAAACATTAAGATTAGGAGTCTATGATCATTGGAAACAATGGTGGCAATTTCTCTGCTTGAGAAATAGATCTCACAGAGAAAGTGCATTCATCGTTCTTGCTATGCATCTATAGTTTTATTTGAGAGTGAAAGAATTAGGATCAAAACTCTTAAAGGGAACAATATGTGGATTTTTCCTATTGGGATATGGCTTGAATTATCAATATTTAGGATTGAGTTTTGATAGGATTTTTAGATTTAAGGTGACATTTTAAATAGTGAGAGTATCAATTATTTATCTGTCTTATTGAGGAAATGAGATTTAGATGAGATTGGATGTTTAGTCCATTATCCAACAAAAGGTAGTCTCGACGACGTGTTCCCTTACGGGTTCACCTTCCATCCTCTAGAGTATCGATGAGTGATGATCATCAACCCTCTAGTTCTTAGTCTTAAAAATTGGAGATTTGATCCGTAACTCAGGCTCATGAGGTGGGGTCAGAAATTTAGTTCATTTTTAGGTCATGATCTAAGATCGTCGAAGGATGTGTGTGTGAAAGAAACAACTGGTAACCCTAGATGTTTCTGTTCTAAATGAGATTTGGATTCTAATTGTAGGTCATGAGTAGGAACTCCTTAAAAATTCAAAAATAAAGAGTGGGACGATCAAGTTTAAGGTCATAGTTTGGATCCTATTTATGTATGAAATGAAACTTTGAGCCAGTTCAATTTAAGTTGTGATCTGGGACCCTAGATGATTGAAAAAAGTGATTGCAAACTTTGGTCTAGTTTTAGGTCATATTCTTGGACCATGGATTGGAAGAAGTAACCTAGGATTTTTTTCCACTTTTAGGTCATAATACCGGACCCAAAAAATGTTTTGAAATGTGCTTAAGGGTTAAATTCAATTCTAGCTCATGATCCAGGACCAAAAAAGAATTTTGAAATGTAAAGTAGCAGGTCGGTCCAATCAGAGGTCATATTCTGAGACTCGAAATTATTATATTTAGATCATATAACCGTTTTTATTAAAAAAAATAGATTTTTAGTTTTCTGAGTCAAGATTTGACTATTCTAAATTTTACACAAATTGTTGAGGCATTTGTGCTAGTTTTTTAATGATTTTTATAAGGTACTATTTTTTTGCTAAATTATAGGGACCTTCTTGTAAAAACTTTTGGAAGAAAGGGCTCTAGAGGGGGGGTGTTGAACAAATGTAAAAAGTTTAAACCAAATTCATTATACCTTCAAATTACTTTAAGAGATAAGATTGCAAATATGGAATTAGTGTGCAACTAAACATACATGATGAGAGAGATTGAATGAGATGAAGAACAAGCTATACATAATGGTTTGAAACTCCAAACTAGGAGAGTGTACGTCCACTACCCAGATAGTTTAACCTCTAGGATTTCACAACCGTTCCACCTTCCTTATATTCCATTATAAGAGATACAATAAGACGTTCCTTTTGTAGGACAAGGATATCTAGCCTTCCTTTTTAAGGATCTAAGGATCAAATAAACCTTATAAGGTCTTACCTATACTTGGAGAAAGAGTCTTCAACCTGTAGAAGGGCTTACCCACTTTTGCAACGAGCTGGACACCTTCACCAAGGATATCCCCTCTTGTAACAACTCTTCCACATTAAAGGAAATACTAACTTTTCTCTTGGATATTCAGCCGTGAACTTCACCTTCTCCAAGGAGAAGCTTACACCAACTTTTCTTTGAGAAACGAGGTTAGGAAAGGGAATATTGATAGCTCGACAAGGAGTATAATGAAGTATCTCTCTCACAAATAACCTATCTATGTTAATATGTAATAAGCAAGAGAGAGAAAGGGGCTCTTAGTAGACAAATCCACTCAACTATAGCTAGGGGCATAAGTACAAAACTCAGGATGAAGCCTAAGGGCCCCTTTTATAGTTGGGGGTGTATACTAGCTTGTAGAAGTACTTGGGAATGTATTTTAGTTATTTGGTGTGATGCAAGAGATCTATTTTTTAGTTTTGCAACACTCCAACGAATAGAAACACTTTTTCTACATATTCCGTACAGTGCGGTTAGTCGATTTTTAGTAAAAAAATCTCAACCATTAGCACTATTCAACAAAGCAATTTTACATTTTTGATGGAGTTTATCCTGGATGAAAGTCGACTGATGACTTAAATTTGTTTGTCTTGTACAGAGGTGTCGGTCAAGTTTGTCCTGGAGAAACTCATCCAACCCTGGTATTTCCCAAAATCCATCAAGGGTGTCTGTCGAGTTTATCAAAGATGAAACTCAGACAAAAAATACGTAATAATGAATTTTAGAAATCATCACTAGAGTGCTTAAATATTCATTTTCAGTGTTCCTAATGTTTTCTTAGCTTGATTACAAGTCATAGAATCCATACAAAAGGTCACAATAATTTTCCTAAGGGGTTTAGGGCATTTTCCAAAAAAGTGCATTTGCATTGACTTTGGCTTGTATTTGGTCAAGCTAGGGCTTGATTCAATTGATCCTTTTCATGTACCTAATACCTGAAATCAATCTCAAATAGACATACTAGATACATTAAAATGGAATAGTTAAATAATCGTCAAAATATGGACAATAAATAACTACAAGGTAAACATTTTACCCCTTTTTGAAGATGACAAACAATTCCTCAACATATTGAAAAGGACTTAGAATTTAAACTTTTACTTTGTCAATTGTAGGGGGATACATGAATGACTGATAGAAATCCCCCCCACTCTTAATTCATGCTTACATTTGCATGTATGGTTAATTTATCTAGAAAGCATAAATATAGAACATATACTCTATTTGAGTCCACTTTCATAGTCAAATGATATTTTAAATAATTAACTAGAAATGGACCAAAATCCAATATGTACTAAGCTCATTCTCCCCCCCCTCCCTGTCATATCGAAAGGGAGGGGGTAAAAGAGCTAAAACAAGTCTTATCCAAGGCAAAAACAAGACATGCAATCACCATACTTAAACACCACACATAAGCCAGAGAGACAATATATATGCTAGAGTCATAATCAAATATTGAAGTGCACAAAGATAAACCCATGAGTTAATGCAAGCACAGAGTTAAAGGTACATATAATAAGATTACAACAATAGTAAGTCCTCTTGAGATGAAAACTTCAAAAAATGAAGTAAAACAATAAGATATGGAAATAATAATCTGCAAATACAATGCCAAATGTGCATTACATGATAAACTACAAGAAGATAGATGTATGAGCACTCTAAGGACTAACACTAAATGTAAAGAACATCTATGTCAAGTGCCTCATCATGATCAGGCTAGTAGTCTTCATCATCATAGGGGCGTGCAACAGTAGAAGCAAGTGTGTCCTGACCAACATCTCCATCATCATCAGAGCAATCATCACCATCCTCATACTTGTCACCATCACCCTCAACAACATCTTCTGCATCCTCATCTGCCATATCCTCATCCTCAGGAGGTCCAAATGAGTGAGTACCAGGACACTTGTGATGTTGCTCTTCCCAAGACATACCACATGGACGTAGTCAATTGTGTTGCTCAAAGCTATATTGAGAAACACTATCAAAACCAACAAGCAGGGTCGAGGTAGTGCCAAGAGGAAGAGAAAGTAGCTGATAGGCACCCCACTGAGCAGAGGCAGGTCCACCATCAGAGGCAAGGGTTACAATAGAAGTAGTAGGGTGGAAGTTTGGGTGGAACTGACTATATGGATAGGAGGCATAGTTATCATCTGGTAGGGCTGGTATGTGAGATAAGGATGCGTACATGACAAGTTCATGTTTGACATTATTTAAACAACATCTTGGTGTAGGTTCTCCTCGACCTGTAAGCATCATGTAGTCCATGAGAGTTTCATTAGATACCTAAAAGGAGGCATGGTCATGTCTTAGAGGAGGTTGGGTAGAGGTTGAAACAGCAAGGGTAGAGGAGGTGGGGTGAAAGGATTTCTTGACTATGGTGTAACTGATGTAAACTTCTTTTCTACTGACTTTGTAGCTAATATCCTTGAAAAGCGAGTGGTCAGTGTGATGTTGAAAGAAAACACAAATCAGGTTGGGGTAGGGTGGGTGGGAGTCTCTGGTGTTTTTCTCTGTGTCAAAGAAAGTAATGTAATGTAGAATGTATCTTTCCCATTTGACACAAATATTTTAAAGAAGAAAATACATGATCACTATCAAGTTTTGGGCAATATTCAGTTGATTCTTTTTCAGATGGATGTTGTGGTTAACTAGGAGAGAAACCAAGTGAGTCTTAATATCTTGAGACGAATATGGTAATATAGCTTTCTTCCTATATGGAACTTCTAGCTTTTTTTGTGTTTTGTGGATATCAGGAAGAGATAACTTAGCATCAAGGCTTGTAGATGGTTCAGGGTCAATGAGGTCACCATAGGTAGGATAGGAAGACACACAATTTGATGAAGAACAATATAAGTAAGTATTCAAAGAATGCTCAGAGATTTGAAATTGTATCCCAGTGATCATGGATGTCAAAACCACTTGGGACTTGGGAGGATGCAATAAAGTGGTGTAGTTGTAGGTAAGATTTGCATAAAACTCATGCACTACTTTCCTGCTCGATAGGAAGTTGTTCAAGTCAAAGTGTTCATAGCAAAGAGAATCAAGCTGTTCATTGGTAAATAATTTCCTAACCTATTTAAAAACCTCATCGCTAGGGGTTAACAAGGGAGGAAAGGGGTAAGAGTTCCTAGGAAACAATTCATTGTAACGATTTACTACTTGATTTTATATCAATGAGGAACCATCATAGGAGATGACTCTAGAAGCTTTGGAGGACGAAGGAACTCTAGTTGGTCCAATTCTTTTCCTCCTATTGGACACCACAAAGAGGAGGCTTGATGGACATGAAGCAAAATAAGGAAGAAAATGGATGCATCATGCCTCCCAAGACTAGGGTAGATGTTGGGGAAGGTCAATTGGGGCAAGCTATGGGTTGGATAAGGGTTTGATGATGTAGGGTTAAAGGTTGAACTGAGATGGATATGAGTTGGTTGAGTTTTCTATATTTGAGAGGGATAAAATTGTTCGATAGTCTATATATGTATTTCTGCACATTAGTGTTTGCTATCAAGTTTGAGATTTGGGAAACTCAACTGACACTCTTGTGTGTTCGTTCCTTGGGAACGTTGTCAGTCAATTTTCTCCAGAATAAACTGGATAGACAAAAAAACCTATCAAAATATTCAAAATTTCATTCTAAGTCACTAGAGTGCTACATAAATTTAATTTCTAGCCTATCATGCATTTTGAACATATTAAGGCACTTCCCACTCATCATTGGAAACTATTTTGCAATAAAATAAGTATTTGCAAAAAATAGCCAAAAAAGTAAAATAAGGCATTAAAACTAGGCATATGTAGAAAAAACAAGTGTAACATGAGCATTTTATGAACACATGCATATAGATAAGAGAGCATCTATCTAAAAATCATACTGTTATTTTCGAGGGTAGTAACAAGCAATTTTGATCTAACACAAGTAAATGGCTCTCTAGCTAGAGGTTTGGTGAAAATGTCTACAAATTGGTTTTCTATGTCCACGAGTGATATAAATATCTTTCTTGCAATGTGTTCATGGAGGAAGTGATGGTAGGCCTCTATATGTTTTTCTCTACTATGAAATATAGGATTTTAAGAAATATGGATTGCACTAGTATTATCAGAGTAGATAGGAGAAACATCATAATGAACATTAAAGTCTTGGAGTATTTGCTTCATCCTTATAACTTGGGCACAACAACTCCCAACTGTATTGTACTAATCTTTGTTAGTTGAAAGAGCCAATGTGCTTTGTTTCTTAGAAAACCAAGAAACTAAGCATGGTCCTAGGAGGAAGCAAGTGCCACTTATGCATTTTCTACGAATTAAGCACCCAACATAATCCACATCACTATAAGCAAAAAGAGTAAAGTCCCTTGACTTGGGATGCCACATCTCATAATATCTATGGAAATAAAGGGGTTAGTCTCAAAAAAATTAACATTGATAGATTCTTCTACTTTAGATAACTCAATGCTAATTAATCTATAAGCTATACTCGTAGTACTATAGCCAAGATAGAAATCCTTATCAAATTTTGCATCAAACTTGTCAAGAGAACCTTCAATGTTTAAATCAAAACAAGGGCAACCAAGTACATGAAAGAAGTTGGCTTTCTACCATGCTATAACTCATAGGGGGTTTTGTTAAAACAAGGATGAGCGAAAACCTAGTTTTGCACAAAACATGAGGTGCTAATGGATTCAGACCACAAAATTTCTCTCTACAACCCCATTTTGTTGAGGTGTATGAGGGGAAAAAAAGTTGTGTGTATAACAAAATTCATCACAAAACATCTCAAATAAATCATTTTCGAAATCTCCCCCATGGTCACTATGGATAGAGATAATTTGGCAAGAAGCTTTGTTTTCAAGCCGATTGCTAAAGGTAGAACATTAAGAGTATCACTTTTTGAAACTAAGAACAAGGTCCAAGAAAAGTGAGAGAAATCATCGACAATCACAAGGAAATACTTGCTACCACAAAGAGACTGAGTTCTTATTGGTCCAAATAGATTGATGTGAAGAAGTTCAAGGGATCTCTTGGTACTATGGACCATTTTGGATTCAACAGAGGATTTGGTTTGCTTTCATCATGTATAAGGTTGCCATTCCTTATCCTTCTAAAAATTCAATTTACGAAGTCCTTTTACCAATTCCTTTTCTCTCAACTTCTTAAATTGATGCATACTTACATGACCAAGCCTATGGTTCCACAAAGATATATCACTTTTATCAACAAAAAGGCATCTACCAAGAATAGGCCTAAGAGATCAAGAATAATAACACAAAGGTTTCCACTTCTTGACATTGTAGGAGAGGGAATCTAGAAGCAAGCATTCAAGATAAGTAAATTGAATAAGATATCATTATCACATAATTGACTAATACTAATAAGATTGTTATGTAGTCCATCCCTAAGAAAAACATTATTGATGCATAGTGAATCACCTACATAACCCTCACTATAACTTTACCTTTCATGTTATCCCCAAAGGTCACCGATCCTCCTTTCTTTTTTGTGAAATTATTGAAATGGATCATCTCACCTATCATTTGCTTGGAGAAACCACTATCAACAATACATTTTTCTTTTACCTACAAGAAAGGAAGATGTCATTTCCAAATTCAAAGCGTGGGATCCCGATTTATCTTGGGGACCAATTTCATCTTTGGGTTGGTCCCCTTATCTTTGTATGGATAATAAGTAGAACAACGATCTTCACTCTTGGAATGTGCAAAATCCATAGGGTTCCTAGATTTGAATGACTCTCCATGAAGAATAGGAGATTCCTTGCTCTTTTTCTTTCCCTTCCCCATGATTTTGGGAGCTCCCTCATATCCCAAACCACTTCTACCCATTTGTTTTGTAAAGTGCTCTAGGACTTCATTGATGGATGTTTGCCCTCTGTGGAACATTTGTAATGAAGCTATAAGCTTTTGGTTAACATCACTAAGAGAAATATTGGTAAAAGAAAGGATATCTAGATCATCTTGAACATGAAGGAAGTCATCCACTAAATAAAGGGATTTAGTCAAGTAAGAATCTATTTCAAGGGTTATACTAGCTACATCATTATTAGGAAATAAAGGACTAGAAGAAAGATCATTGATATTAGCAAGCAATCTATCATTTTTATTCTAAGCATAGTAATCTCATCAAGATAGATTCTACTTTCATCCTTGATACCATCACATAGATGTCTAAGATCATTAAACTCAGAAACAAGCTTGCCACTTTCAATTCTAATCAAAACAAGTTCATTAATGCAAGCTTGGTTTTCATCTTTATGACTATTTATGTTCTTAAGATGAATACCATTTTCTAACTCAATGCCATGGTATTGCAATTCAAATTAAAGAAATTATACTTGCAAAAAATTTATACTATCAAGACGAGTCTTCTCATTTTTCTCAAGAATCTCAATTTTAGCATATAGATCATCAAAAACATTTCCTAATATTTTCTTCTTAGATGTAAATTCAGTGTTATAAGAACCTAAAACATTAATCATTTCAATGAGATCTTCTTTAGATAGTTCATTTAAGCTTACCATACATTCACTTACCTCACATACATCTTCACTGGTTGAGGCCATGATAGCAAGGTGATATTATCCTTCATTAGAGATGTAATCACTTGAGTAAGACTCCTCCTGAGTGGCATGGATAACATCCTTGTCTCTTCTTTCCTTTTTGTCTTTCCTCTTGAACTTTCTCTCCTTATTGTAGTCCTCCTTCTTCTTGGAGCTTCTCTTGTGGTAGGACTTATTTGCCTTGGGCAATCATTCTTGTAGTGTCCCTTTTAACCACACTCATAGCATCCTAGAGTAGACCAGGAGGAGGGCTTTCCCTTGAAGTGTTTTCCCTTGTAGTAGTTGGCTTAATGTTCACTAGGGGCTTTATCTTCACTACAGGGAGGAGTAGGCCGACAAGCAATTTTTTGTTAAAGGGCAATGGCCTCCACTTGATCTTTGATGGAATATTCCTTCTGTTGGGTGTTAGGGGAGGCAGAGAAGGCAGCGGAAACAAAAATTGTCTCCTCCCCAAACTCGGAACAAGGAAACGCATCAACATCTATACAATAGGAAATGATGGTTTTTGGAATCATACCTTGTCCCGAGGCTTGCTCGGCGACAATACCTCGTGCCTTGCGCGGTCTTCACCTCCTGTCTTGGACGGTGTCTATGCAACTCCTAGTCGCACCGGGACTGACGGGATTGAAGGCTGTCCTCCTAGCGGCAGAAACCTCCCGCCTCTGAAGTAGTCTACATGGACCACCTAGAACTCCTATCAGCGTACTAATCGCCAACACACTCTCCTGCCTCCAGTTGCAACTACAGTTGTCTTTCTCTTGTTGTGCCTCCCTTTTCGGGTAGCACTTGCTCGGGCTCTCTCGTTTACCAAAACCTAAGAGAACGACAACTTTGCAGAGCAACTAGTTGCAATGAGTTGTACTTTGAGAAGCCCCCAATACCCCTATATATATAGGAGAGTCATGGGACAAGGTTCTCTATCCCGGGCAATGTGGGACTAAAAGAAGGAGTAGAAGGGTTTGAGATTTTCCACAAAAGCAACCAACTCGCAACTTGAACCGATCATTTCACAAGTGAAACAGTCGGTTGGGGACCTGAACCGGTTGGTTCACAAATTAACCGGTCGGTTGGGACACCTCAACCGGTTGGTTCACAAGTGAACAGGTTGGTTGGTGGTCCTGGTTGGTTCCTGGTTGACTTTCCTTCTTTCATTTCTAGTTGGTATCGAATACCAATCCTATTTTCCAATCAAATTGGGCAAGTGAAACGAAAAGAAAATTCTCACCAATTCTACTTTCCCAACTTGCTCAGTTGAACCAATCATTTCAACACTTGAAGCAATCGTTCACCCTATACTTGAGCCGATCGACTCAACACTTGAGCCGACCAGTTCACCAAGCTGAGTCGATCGGTTCATCACATGAGCTGATCGGTTGGGAGTGTAGATTGTGCAAAATCAGTGAATTGCGATTTCAATCAATCCGATACTCTATTCAATCTGTCCAACACCTTGAACACTATGATTTTGAGCTATCAATCAATTGAGTATTTAATTGAACTACTAAACTACTTTAGTAATCAATCTAAACAGTGTTTGTGGACAAAACTCCTCTTCCAGGTTAAATCCTATGTGTGTGACCCTGTAGGTCCATTTCACGTTGGCAGTGAAAGTTGGAGAAGAACTTTCAATCCTACAATCCGTGAATGGTGTTACAGTGAATGTATAATTCCTTTGTCACTGATATCCTGAATGAACTCGAGGCATGGAACAGTCATCCTGTCAACGTTCATCCACTTTCTTGATCTCAGAGTAGATTGAACGAGATATGTCTGACATCAATATCACATACTGATTCACACATGCGTGCGCACGCCTATCTCAATCCTACTCATCAAGTAGCCTTGGATATCAAACTCCCTTAGGAGGTACAAATCCCATATCTATCACTCACCCCTCAAAAGTCCCATGTGTCAAAGCCACCCAATCATCACCTTTATAACAATCCATGTTTCAGGACTGTGTTTGATGATGTCAAAGTGTGCCCAACGACATGTCTTGAGTGTAGTGATTTTAGGTCAAAGAATCACACTCACCACCATCACTGTGAGTACTGACTGTGATTACCATGTCATGGTTCCATGTGTTAAACTCACGGTGGGTCTGTCTGGTACACTTGTTCTCTAACAAGTACCTGTGTTTGGTTTGATATCTCTATATCATGACTAATGAGATTTTGTCATCAACCAACACCACAATCTAGTCTTGTGTGTCATTGCTGTCTTTCTACCTTCCACAATGACATCCGACTAGGGACATAACAAGAATGTACAAACTCTTAGCATCCGTATGATCTCATCGTTCAGGTCCTGAACCTGAAGGCATACGTCATTGAGTACTGTCATTCTCTAGACATTCAATCTGTTCTATCATTATCTCATATGACTGAAGCAGAAAGAATTGGAAGCTTGCCTTTGATGTTTATCAAATCAATCTTAATGTATCCCACCAATCATCCCATGATTGGCTCTCAGGGCATACACACCAACAGACTCCCACTTGCACTGTGATCCAATCACCCTTGAATCATATTCATAGTGATCTTCAAACATGTCCCACATGTTACTGTGCTCTAGTGCTTAACATAGTGAGTAATGGCAACACCTTGCCAAAGTCAGTATAAATTCCATGTCTCTCATCTCTTCGTTGTACGTCACACGTATGGGATGGAGTTGCCGTAATATGCGATCTAGTATTCCTTTGCTAACCTTTAGCCACATTGCATGATTAAGGATTCCATACTTGTCATCAATGAGTGGAATATCTATAAGTTCATCTCATGAACTTCCAGATCCATATAGTATCTACTTCTGTTCTCTAATGCATAGATACTCGACATTTCCTTTTAAATGGTTTTATTGGAACATTTCCAATCATCAACAAACTTTCACTTTTATATATCCTATATATCTGTTTTTGCGATTAATTTTCTGTCCTTTCAGAAGTTCGCATCAATGTAACTCTTTACATTGAACTCTTCCTTATATCCATAGAACTGGTACTTCTCAAGTACTTATCAAGTTCTCACGGTATTCTAGTAACCCTTACTGGAAGAAGATAGACATCCACTCGTCATGTCCCACATACGAGTTATTAGGATGAGCACATCATATTGCCATGTCCTGCATACAAGATGATGAATTCATTTTGTTCTTGCCATGTCGATACATGCAAGATAATGGGATGACTACATACATGATAGATCCATATCTATTCTTAGTGTTCCCATTCTTCATAAGAATTGGGCACTTGTCCTTGGGATACTAACTCCATGTAACATGGACAAGTTTTCTCCCACTGAATTTGTGCACACTTAACCCTTCAGTGCATATTGCCAATGTATGCTTTCTCTTTTCAGGTCAAGAGGTTTTTGAGAACTATCTCTATAGATCTCTATTCCTATCACATAGGAAACATCTCTATCTTCCTTAAATATAATTTCCACTTTTGGATTTCCATTCTAGAACATTTCCATTTCACATGAACATGTGGAATGTGAACACGCTCCCACTAAATCACAGATCCCTTCTTTATCTTTGACATATCAGTCAAACCCTTTGACTATATCATCAAAGTAAAGATCAAATTCTGAGTTGCTTGTACTCAATCAATCACATTGATTAGTTCATTGTAACTTATAGACTTCGTTTGCATTAATGGATTCATAAACCTTATAGGTTGTGTCACGTACACATCCTTGTTTTATTCCTCATAGGAATGCAGTTTTAGTATCCATATGCCAAATGTCTTAGTCATTAAGTTGCAATCAATAAGCATCATCCTTCTCAAAATGTTATCCATGTGTCTTAACACTTAAGACTCATTTGCACTTATAGATTTGATCCAATGAGTGCTACCATCAAGGTCATACCTTATGGTTCACATGGATGTCATTTAGGATGTAATGGTCATAAACCATAACTCAAAATTCAGTTCCTCATATTCATCTAGATAGTTGACTCATCACATGAACAACTCATCACATAGATTATTGAGGTGTATCTGTCAAGGATATAAGAACTCACAACTCCTTGTGATTCTCAATGTCCTTTATTAGTGTGGGGTATTCTTTTACTAAGAAGAATTTAGTTATTTGATAATCATTCTCTAACTCCTTAGAGTATGATTCCTTCTTGATTTAGACAGCACCATGCCTTAATCATGAGTTCACTATGATACACTATCATAATCACTCAAAAGGATCTCAAACATTTGGTCCAAGTATTTCATTCATTGATCTCATCAAGAATTAACACTTTACCAAATTTGCACTTCATCTATGATAATCTTGAACACTTCAAGATATTCATATTGGTATTTCTTGAAACACCTTTTGAAGTATTAGCATTTACTCCAATAGGTATGTAAATACATCACATGAATTATACCTAATAGGATAATCACTCTCCCACTACATTAGTGAAGATTGATTAATCATGTCCAAGATATTCATGTCTCTTACTGGTTCTCTAACCAAAAGAGTCTAGATTTATCCATCACATGGAAACTAGAAATGAATTTCTCATGATTTATGCTAATTTGAGTTATCTATAACATTTATGTATCATTTTATCTTATGCATATCAAATACCACAAGATAAATAAGGCATTTCCACAAAGATCATATCTTTGAGATTGAAACATCAACTTTATTGATTGCCATCGTTGTCATACAATATGCAAAAATGAAGTGTTTCTATCTATTGGCAAATATGAAATAGCAGTTCATAACTGTATTACATGCCTTTTAGGCTGAAAATAAACTAAAGGTACTCCTATCTATTGCAGCAACACTTGCTCCAATGATGGGTACTTCTTTCTTGGTCCTTTCACAAAGGCCATCACTTCTTTGCGGATACTGCATATCATATATGACATATCCATATCTTGGTATCATATACCTCAGATAAAGAAGTGGTTCATTTCCTGATACCTTAGGTGGAGATCTCCATCCCCTCCTTCATCTTCTTTTGTTCTTCCAGATATAGAGGGAAATCCCTCATACACCCTTTCCCCATGTGCCTTGAGGCTGAAGACGGCTTGGATTGCTGGCTAGCATCAAAACACTTCTTTGTTTTGCCCTTATCCTTGCCTTTAAGAATTACCTTTCTCTTTGATCACATCAAAGATTATGGTTTGTCTTTATTCATCTTTGCTCTACTATCCTCAACATGTCCAACAACTCTGTCAACGCATGTCAAAGTTGTTCATGTTGTAGCTTATCATGAATTGTATGATTCTCACAACATTTGCAGTATCATACCAATAGCCAACCCTTGGCTCAGAGGGAATCCTTCTTAGTCAGGTTTTCCACATACCCAATCACATTGAGTGTGTGAATACCTTACAGGATGTACTTCTGTCATGACATACTAGGACAGTGTTTTGGAGACATCATATGTCTCATGTTGTCTCTGCAACTCATAGTTCAGAGAACACAACATCAAGCACTCCTCATCAATGTCTTCCTCGGTATGCTTCCATAAGCATACTTTCAACCATTGATGTGGTGGGATTGAGTTTATCTGGTCTTGGTATAACTAGGACTTAGAGCTTTCGCTCTTTGAGAACACTTGTCATCATCCTAACCAGTCGTGGAATTATTCCCATTTAATTTGTTGGTCTCAAAGACCGATCACAAATAAAGTGATTTGTTGATTAACCATTTATTTTAACAAATGGAAATATATGCAATTTTAGTCCAAAACTCTTTTTTGACTTATTTGATTGATTTGAAAAGTTGACGATATAATTTGGCCTTTAATTAATTATCGCTCCCACTATTTTACTTCAAATTGATAGCCCTCACCATCAATTCGGAAGATTGCAGCGTACAACCTTCTAGTGGGCAAGATCCATATTTCATCAAGTCATGAGTCACCTTTGGCTGATCGCCCACAATCTTGACTATTTCGGTAGGCCATCATGCCAATTGCATCATATGCAACTCTTGATGAATGAACATGTGCAACACCTTGCCATGAACATTCCTTGCCTCTGGGCTTAGATGCTCTAAGAATCACCACTTATGTCTAACCCAAAAGTCGACACGGTAAACATGCACCCTGCTTTGGCAGAACCTACATGTCTACCCTTCACACTTCCAAAAGATAGACGGCGCACCACACTTTGGCATAACCTATGCTTGGTCGATCGAGTTTTTCATGTGTGACGCTAATGGAAGGCATATAAGACTTAATATTTTAATGAGGGATTCAGTTTTTATATACATATACATATCCAATCACCACAATACATAGTACGTATCATATACATGCTATATCCCACAGAAAACATGCAAAATGATAAAAGTGATGATTATGGCCATCCTAATGTGATTTCTCGAGCCAAGAGGAATCACGGTCATCTAGGTCTACATCACATGCAACCTTTACAAGATGAACTCTATGCTTTGCCTTCTGAGTAGATCAACTCATCACATGAATGACTTGCTCGTTCTAGCCCGGTCGTCTCGGTGCCACCAGCCGATCGGTTGGCTCCTCCAACCGATTGGTTCGCCTGGTCATCGTGCATCTCATCATGGCCGCCACACGCTCGTCTTGCTCCTGAAACCAGTCATCAACATATCGGTTCACTCCTTGAACCGATCATCTAAAATGTCAATCGATCGTCTCAGCTGTCGTCTGGATGTCTGTCATTCTTCGACATAACAGGAAATAAAAACTATCCTATTTTACATTGCAAAAAGGAGAAACCTCGAGTTACATTCGAGGGGAGCAAAGGTAGGAAAGAAATCTCGAATTATTTCGAGTTACATCAGGAATAGGAGAAGGAAGATCGGTGCACAGACCGAGATGCAAGTAACCACATACAACCATACACAGATAGGGTTTATTGGCCATAACCACGCTATACATCCACCACAAAACTCGTTTAAGGGCGACGCGTATCGAGTGCATTAATAATACATATCATATATGTAATTGGGATTCGTGGATTTAGGATTGGACATGCATAAAGCCAATAAAGGCGACAAACCAAAATTGATCATATTGATATTCCTAAAATATAGAGCAGTTGACGTGGCTCTGATACCACTGCTGGGTTTTAGGGGAGGCAGAGAAGGCAGCGGAAACAAAAATTTTCCCATCCCTAAACCCGGAACAAGGAAACACGTCAACGTCTATACAATAGGAAAGGATTGTTTGTGGAATAATACCTTGTCCCGAGGCTTGCTCGGCGACAATACCTCGTGCCTAGCACGGTCTTCACCTCCTGTCTTGGATGGTGTCTGTGCAGCTCCTGGTCGCACCGGGACTGACGGGTTTGAAGGTTGTCCTCCTAGCGACAGAAACCTCCCGCCTCTAAAGTAGTCCACACGGACCACCTGGAACTCTAATCTCCTTGTCCCACAAGGAATTGGAAGGAGTCACACCCTCCTATCTGCGTACTAGTCGCCAACACACTCTCCTACCTCCAGTTGCAACTGCAGTTGTCTTTCCCTTGTTGTGCCTCCCTTTTCGGGTAGCACTTGCTCGGGCTCTCTCGGTTACCAAAACCAGAGAGAACGACAACTTTGTAGAGCAACTGGTTGCACAGAGTTGTACTTTGAGAAGCCCCCAATACCCCTATATATATAGGAGGGTCATGGGACAGGGTTCTCTATCCCGGGCAATGCGGGACTAAAAGCAGAAGAGAAGGGTTCGAGATTTTCCACAAAAGAAACCAACTCGCAACCTGAACTGGTCATTTCACAAGTGAAACTGTCAGTTGGGGACATGAACCGGTCGGTTCACAAGTGAACCGGTTGGTTGGGACACCTCAACCGGTCAGTTCACAAATGAACATGTCAGTTGGTGGTCCTGGTCGGTTCCTGATTGACTTTCCTTCTTTTGTTTCTAATTGGTATCGAATACCAATCCTATTTCCCAATCAAATTGGGAAAGTGAAACGAAAAGAAAATTCTCACCAATCCTACTTTCCCAACTCAATCGGTTGCAACAGTTGAACCGATCGTTTCAACACTTGAAGCAATCGTTCACCCTGTCCTTGAGCCGATCGACTCAACACTTGAGCCAACCGGTTCACCAAGCTGAGTCAATCGGTTCATCACATGAGCCGATCGGTTGGGAGTGCAGATTGTACAGAATCAGTCAATTGCAATTTCAATCAATCCGATACTCTAATCAATCTTTCCAACACCTTGAACACTATGATTTTGAGCTATCAATCAATTGAGTGTTTAATTGAACTACTAAACTCCTTTAGTAATCAATCTAAACATTATTTGTGGAAAAAACTCCTCTTCCAGGTTAAATCCTATGTGTGTGACCCTACAGGTCCATTACACATTGGAAGTGAAAGTCCATAACACTTATGACTTCACAAGTAAAGAGCGGTGCCTAGTCACACATCAGTGCTACCCAAGTGAAAGTAGAAAGTTGGAGAACAACTTTCAATCCTACAATTCGTGAATGGTGTTACAGTGAATGTATAATTCCTTTGTCACTGATATCCCGAATGAACTCGAGGCATGGACCATTCATCCTGTCAACGTTCATTCACTTTCTTGATCTCAGAGTAGATTGAACGAGATATGTATGACATCAATATCACATACTGATTCACACATGTGTGCGCATGCCTATCTCAATCCTACTCATCAAGTGTCCTTGGATATCAAACTCCCTTAGAAGGGACAAATCCCATATCTATCACTCACCCCTCAAAAGCCCCATGTGTCAAAGCCACCCAATCATCACCTTTATAACAATCCATGTTTCAGGACTGCGTTTGATGATGTCAAAGTGTGCCCAATGACATGTGTTGAGTGTAGTGATTTCAGGTCAAAGAATCACACTCACCACCATCACTGTGAGTACTGACTGTGACTACCATGTCATGGTTCCATGTGTCAAACTCACGGTGGGTCTGTCTGGTACAATTGTTCTCTAACAAGTACCTATGTGTTTGGTTTGATATCTCTATATCATGACTAATGAGATTCTATCATCAACCAACACCACAATCTAGTCTTGTGTGTCATTGCTATCTATCTACCTTTCACAATGACATCCGACTAGGGACATAACAAGAATGTACAAACTCTTAGCATCTGTATGATCTCATCGTTCAGGTCCTAAACCTGAAGGCATACATCATTGAGTATTGTCATTCTCTAGACATTCAATATGTTCTATCACTATCTCATATGACTGAAGCAGAAAGAATTGGAAGCTTGCCTTTGATGTTTATCAAATCAATCTTAATGTATCCCACCAATCATCCCATGATTGGCTCTCAGGGCATACACACCAACACCTTCATCTTCTTAGACTCCTTCTCTTCTAGCTTTCATTCTTTTACTTTCTTGTCAAATCTACTCTCATAGGCTTGGAGATTCCCATTGAGCTCCTCGGTAGCAAGGTCACTAAGACTTCTTATTTCTTCAATTGAGGTAACTTTGGATTGCCACACCTTGGGAAGAGATCTAAGGATCTGGGAGTTTATGGTTCCTTGATCAATAGGGTGGCCCAAAGATGCAAATCCATTCAAAATGGTGTTGAGCCTAGAATACATCTCCTCCAGTCTCTCTTTCTTACCCATCTTGAAGTTCTCGAAAATACCTTTATGCATGTATACCTTGGACTCTTTGATTTGCTTGGGCCCTTCATAGGTAATGCATAGTTTGTTACATATCATGTAGGTGGTCTCTCAAGAAGAGATCTGGTTGAATTTTATGAATTGAGAGTTGCATAGATGATGCTAATTGACTTAGCATTTAGTTGGGATTTCTTCAAGGTAGCTTTATCCCAACTAGACACATCTCCTTCCAACTCCTTGTAGGGAAAGATGACCACTTTCCATATGTCATAGCTCATCCCTTTCAAGTAGAACTACATCTTACTCTTCCAATATAGGAAGTGTGTGTCATCAAAGATTGAAGGTCTCATGGTGAATACACCCTCCAAGTTGAGAGAACCTAGAAGGTTGTAACCCATCTTCTCGTCTTGTGGGAGATCTAGTTTAAGAAGACTGTGGCGCTGATACCACTTATTGATCAATGCTCTCTAGAAGGGGTGGGGGTTTAATAGATCTAAAACACTTAAACCAAATTCATTAGACCTTCAAACTTCTTGAAGAGATAAGATTGGAAATATGGAATTTGTGTGCAAATAAACATATGTATCAAGGATGGGAGAGATTGAATGAGATCACAAACAAAATATGCACATTGATTCCAAACTCCAAATTAAGAGATTGTACATCCACTACCAAGAGAGTTCAACCTCTAGGATTTTGCAACCATTGCATGTTCCTTAGATTCCATTATAAGAGATACAATAAGCCCTTTCTTTTGTAGGTCAAGGATACCTAGCCTTCCTTTTCAAGGATCAAAGGATCCAATAAACCTCAAAAGGTCTTACCTATCCTTAGAGAAAGAGTCTTGAACCTCTACAAGAGATTATCCAATTTTTCAATGAGTTGGATACCTTCACCAAGGAGCTCCCCTCTTGTAACGAGTCTTCCACCTTGAAGGAATTACTGACTCTTATCTTGGATCTTCATCAAGGAGAAACTTACACCAACTTTTATTTGAGAAAGGAGGTTGGGAAAGGGCAGATTAATAGCTTAACATGGAGTATAATGAAGTAGCTCTCTCACACATAACCTATCTCACACATATTGATGTTAATCTATAGTAAGCAAGATATAGAAAGGGTCTCTAAGTAGACAAATACTCTCAATTATAGCTAGGAGCATAAAAGGAACACTTGGGATGAAGCCCAAGGGTCCCTATTTATAGTTGGGGGTGTATGCTAGCTAGTAGAAGAACTTGGGAATGAAGTCTAGTCATTTGTGGTGTTGTAAGGGATCCATGTTTGAGTTTTTCATCACTCCAATGACTAGAAATACTTTGTATATTTGGTACAATGCGGTCAGATGAGTTTCGATAAGGCAAACTCGACCAACAACACTATGAGACAAAGCAAATTTGAATTGTCGATCGAGTTTATCCTCGATGAAACTCAACCAACGACTAAATTTTTTTTCTTGTGTAGAAGTATCGATCGAGTTTGTATTGGGGACACTTGGCCAACGCTGGCAATTCTCAAAATCCATCAAGGGTGTCAGTCGAGTTTATCAATGATGAAACTCATCTGACAAAAGAACCTATAATGAATTTTAGAAATTGTCATTAGTGTGATTAAATATATGTTTTATGTGCTTTTAATTTTTTGTCATATTAATTACAAGTCATAGAATCAATATAAATGATTACAAAAATTGTCCTAAGGGTATTAGGAAATTTCCGACAAAAGTGCATTTGCATTGACTTTGTCTTGTATTTGGTCAAGCTAGGGCTTGATCAAATTTATTCTTTTCATTTACCTAATACCTAAAATCAATCTCAAATAGACATAATAGATACATTTGAATGGAATGGCTAAGTAATCATCAAAATATGGCTAATATATAACTTTAGGTCGACAAAAGCCACAAACATTTTTTGTCTTTAAAAGAGGGTGAATTGGAGGGGGGTCGAGCACCCTTCCTATTTCTTCTCCACTCGCACAAACAGTAGTGGTGAGGACCAACCTAGGACATTTAGAGAAATGAAGACAATGAGAAGAGAAAAAAAGAGAGCTAGAAAATTGCATTGATCTATGAGCCTGAGACTGGTGGATAGAAACATTCCCCCAACTCTCCCCGACAGAGTTAGGGGTGGCATAGGAGCTCTAGATCATCCTCTTTGGAAACATTCTAGTGCAAGTTTTAGCCACATCTGTCTAAGGGAAATTATGTATAACACCCGATCCCACTACACAAGTCTCTCGTAGAGGTTCGAGAATGATGGTTGGCCCCACTGACTACCACTAGCCTTAACTGCATGCTTTGTCATCACTCATGCACAAGCTAGGATAAACTTCTTGACTTGTCACCCATCAAAGTACTACTCTAGGCCAAGAACACTTAACTAAAAACTTCTTTTAGTGATGGGCTCCCTGAAAAGGAGGTGCACCTTGGTGATATTAGTAGTCCAATCATTCCTTTTGAGAACATTTTATCTGAGGCATCAAATCCGAAGAGATTGCAATATCCCCCACGTAGACTCTTGACATCCTCATCAAGACTTAACTACACAGTGTCATAATCTATCCCCATTTCAGTGTAGAACCAAATGACTCATGTACACCTAGCTCCCAACCACAACTACATGTGCAAGGGTGCTCCACCAACTAGGATACCCCTTTCCAACATGCCTAGATCGTATGGCTCAAAAACTAGCATGCCGAAGATGAAATGGGACCCACCTACTAGAGGGGAATTGAATCTGATACAATTTGCAATGCCTGAGTGCACTACTCAAGGCTTTAGTAGAGTGTTAGGAATGACTACTAGCCCCGCAGACCACCACTGGCCTTAACAGAGTTCTTTGTCCTTAATCAAGCACAAGTCGGGATAAACTTCCACATTGGTCACCCATCCTAGTACTACTTTGATCTGAGCACACTTAACTAGAAATTTCTTTTAGTGATGGGCTCCCTAAAATGGAGGTGCACCCCTTAGTGATATGGTTATTCAAATCATTCATTTTAAGATCATTATATTTAAGGCCTCAAATACTAGAATGTTACATTATAGCTTTCATTTTTACACTTCACTTTGGCCATTTTGGCCCTTGATGGTGAAATTAGATTTTAGGCTTCCCAATTATCTTCACGGTTTGGACTTTAAAGTTGATCTAGATGTGTGTTTTGTTTTTTGATCTGGGCAATTTAATCATTTTGTCATTTTCTCAATTGTTAGTATACGATCAAGCCGATTTTAGATGATGTTGAAAGCTTGTGAGGTTGCCATTATTTCTGAGTTGATGGATACTCATTACTGGCATGAGGAAGATCCCCTCGTAGATGAGCATGATACTGGCCATGATGCAGAGACTAAGGCATATCAAAGGTATGTGTACTTGCTTTTTTGATTGAATTTGTATCTTCTCTATCAATATTCCGACTGACATTTTCCTTGAGTAGGCATCATGGTGGTGCGAGTAGGTCATGGTGGAACTTCTTCCATTCAAGAGATACATTCATCATTTAAGTGTGTTGGTGATGAATCTGCATTACCAAGGATGTCAAGTGGAATGAGGTATAACTTGGAATCTTTTGCTCCATGTTTATTTTCTTTTTACTTTAATGAGCTTGAACCTGGGATTTTTTGCCATGTAGATATGATATTTGACTTTGTTATCTTCCTTGTTTCTTTAGGGTCTTGAATTGTTGAATGAATATCATAGAGTCCATTGGAATGAGATGGGTTATCTGTATGAGAGCCTAGTTGCTATGGAAATGGAGTTTCTGGAGGGGACTAGATTTGGTAGAACTAGTCATTATGAGATCATAGATAGACCCTATCTCCTTCTTCTGATTGACCATTTCCATATGGAGACTAGTAATTTTAATTTTTCTTTGGCAAGTTGGACATCACCTTGAGTTAGTTTGTCAAGACTATTGGGTTAGGGTTTGGTGGGACCCCCATTGGTTCTGTTCCTAACCGGCATGAGTGGGGTCATGGCCCCCTTGCTAGGATTCTAGGAGTGAACTGTGGATATGTCGAGATGGAATGCAAGTATGAGGTCAAGTTTTCTTGTCTAATGTTCACCTTCTTTCATGAGGATGAGTGGTAGGGTTCCAATGATCCTTTGTATACAACCCTAAGTCCAAGTGTTCTTGATCACCAATTTCCTATTTAGCAACAACTTGGGGAATAGAGGAGACATCCATTAGTTCTCCATTATTTTGGATTTGGATGCAATTCTCTCTATTTATCAGGGCGGTAGTGTGTCTGCCCATCTTTTGACACATTTGTGGAGATTGTCTTGTGGGTAATTTTGAAGGTAATTGATTTGGGCTGCAAAAAGTTGTGCATGTTTTATAGGCTTGATTGCACCAAGAATTTATCTGTTGTTTCTTTGTATTTTGTGATTTTAAATAACTTAAGTAGGTGATCTTCAATAATACTTCTTTTTGCAGTTGTAGGCCTGGTTTCATAGACCTATCACTCTGAATGTTCTAGAAGGTTGTTTGTATACTTCCCTTCCTACATGTATCCATTGGACTAACTATAACATCATGGTGAAATATGAGTAGTGGAGAGAAAAACTGGAGAGGATGGTCATGAACAAGGTATGTGTAGAACTTTAACACTGTATTATGTCATTCTTCTATACTTTATCTGACTCTAATTCACTGTTGTCTCTCAGTTTGATTATGATTGTCTAGGTTCCAGTGTGGAAACAACCACATCTTGTGCAACCTTCTTTGGGGCACTGTCTCTAGATTCTTGGTATATCTAATTTGACTATTTATCAGGGAGCATGTTGTATATGGATGAGTGTGCTTCTTGGCATTGGTTTGGTGGCTGTCACATCCCTTTTGTCTCTTTACCAAGTTTGGTTCCTTCTAGACTCAGGATCTATCAAGCTACTGGGGAGTTGATGTATTATTAAATGACGCATGACGAGTACTTGAGGTGGTACTACTCATATGGCCAACTTGTTCTCTTTTCCAGACACACGTAAAATTGATTTTGACATCCTTCAGTGGTGAGTGCCTGAGTATGATACTATAATACTTGCATTATGTTTAACATGTATTTCCTTACATGTGATTGACTATGTGTTGATTGAGGAGTTGGATGAGTAGGGGCATGCATTTCATCATTTGCCCCATCCTAATGTAGTTTCATTTCTTAAGGGTCTACCTTCTCTGCCAGTTGGTTCTTGAGTCTTTGATGACTTTCACACATTGTAACCTCATCAAGATTTCGACATTTTAGGCTTGTGTCAGTACCTAGGTGACTTTGGATGCACCTCGTCCTTCATGGTGATGTATGAGGCTTCAGATGTAGAAGGAGGGCTCCTCAAATTGAGCACCCCATAGGGCTATGGGCATATTTAGCATTTTGAGGGATCTTCTAGTAGAGGAGGCTTCACTCCAGATGTCCCCATTTAGAGTACAAATCCACCTTAAGCTATTGTGTGCGTAGGTTCCTCTCAATGTAGAGATACTGCCTTCAATGTGGAGGTTTCTTCTAGAAGCTCCGCTTTTGGTCACCAATGGTCTACCACTGGGAATCACTTTGATGTGAGTTAACAATGTCATTCTTTTGGGACTTCTTCCATTGATCATCGACCATTTGGCCAAGCGCTTGACTAGGTGGATGAAGAACAAGATTATAATGGCCCCGCCTCCCAGTAACCCCCAATTAAGGGAGACCAAGAGGTCAGAGCCGTTATCCCAATTTCCCGGATCAAAGGTTCGTCAAATAATCAGTAATAATTATTGAATTCTACCAACACTATACTAAAAGCTGGAATAAAATAAAACTTTGCATACCTTTTTCAAAAACTCGTATTTCTAACTTCTATCCACATCTGGACTCTATTTCTTAATTTCACAGTATGCCACTTTACTATTTGTCCTTTTCAATTTGTACCTAAAACACTGAAAAACAAAAGGTCGGTCAGCATAAATGAATATGCCGATATGTGAAGACAACCAAAATTTCACAAATATGGCTAACAATCTAAATATCGCAATCAAATTAATTAATATCCAATTTATGCTTTCAATGTGACATTCTCCACCACTTTTGTCCTAACACTGGAATACCCTCCTTAGGGTTTCTCTTTTGCCATAGACTTAAGGCTACCTTCTCCATCCCGAGCTTGGTGTATGGGGTCACCACTCACGGTGTCCATGGGTCTTCCCTCTTGGGCTTGACCTTTTTGCATCATCCATCAGGGTGGCATGTAGGTGCGAGAATACACACTTATATCATAATTGTGATAATCATAGTGACTTTATGATTTGCAAGTATGAACATCCAAACTAATAGGTTGCATTCAATGTGATTAATCATCTGAAAAATCGTCAGGAAACTAATGTGATTAACCATAATAAACCACATACCTGATCCAGAGTAATTTGATGTCTAAGCAAGAATATTCAAGAACAATCAATCAAGAAATCAACAATATCCTAAAATTAATGCCTAACATCCAAGTGTCATTATTTTATCCAAAACATTCTCAAGATCGACTTGGATTCCACCTTAGGATTTCTAGGCCAACTTTAGGGTTTTAGTAGGGTTTTAGCCTCCATAATGCATTTATTACTTTTAATGCTCTTTAGGTCAACAAACCCTCATTTCAACATCATAGGCATACTTGAATGTCAATTAAATCTAATATGCCCCATTTACACTAAAACTACCACCTTTCACCTTTTAAGCCAAGTCAAGATCATTAGGCCCAATTATCATGTTTGAGTTCTTTTTGCATTAACAACTAGTATTTCATTAATGATTATAGTAAAATTCACATATGAAACCTAATTTATTATTGATCTAACTTTATACACTAGGAAACTCTAATTATCCATATTAAGGGTCTTTATCCACAAAATAGTCAAAAACATCATTTTCATATCTTCTAGATTAATCTCCATATTAAACTCATTAATCCTCATAACTACCTAAATTAGGGTCTTTAAGCCCATTAAAGCATATTCGTTTACATTAAGCCAATTATGTGTGAAGATCATTCCTTTAGATCAAAATCATCCTTTTTAATAATAACATGTTAATATCCCTTTAAACCATGCACATAAATTTACTAGATCCCCTAACATTAAAACTAGGGTTTCTTAATCATAAAAAGCATTAAAGTTACTAACTTTGTGCACTTTTCGAACTAGAAGGAAAACTAGGCTCTACAAGTATTTTTATTGAATTTCTTGTGTTTTTCTGATCGAAAACCATATATTACTTGCTCTCATTAGATCATCCTATAGATTTCTACAATTTTACAAAATAATCAAATTTTGACCAATGGGACGCAGCCACGTCAAAACAAAATGATTTCTTTAAACCTTTATTTTCCTTTGCTCGCGGATCGCCACTTGGATCTACCTAACCAGTTACCCAGTCTAAATCTCTGCTTTCATCATCCTCGTGACGCGGACAGGGAGTGCCCGCTCCCCTGTTTCACCGTAAAAGCATGGTCCACACCTCCTCCTCAGGGGCGACCCCCCTCCCATCCTCAACTTGGTTCACGAGTATGCCAAACCAGAAGATACCTTATGCTACCTCTCTGCCTGGCTCCATTGTCTGTGGTGGCGCTCCCAGCCTCGGTCGAGTAGGTGGAGAAGGAAATAGGGTCGTCGCCCCTGGCTATGAGAACAAAGAACGGAAGAGGTGTAGGTGAGAGATTATTCATAATGAAGGTCAGTGGGTGTTGCGTTCGGTCTTGCAGATAGGTTTGGAGAGTCCTCTTCTTGTTTTGAGCCTTCGAGAGAATCGATGGTCTTATATAGGCAAGGGGTAGTGCTCTGCCTTTAATGGTTCTCCTAATCCAGTCAAGATTTGGGGAAACCTTGATTCCTCATGAAGAAAAGGAGATTCATATATGTGTAGATTCATTTTGATCTCCTGAAGAGATTGGGAGAGTTTCCAGAATTGATTGTGGACTAGGGAGGTAGAAATTTGAGAAATTTGATTGGAAAAACTATTGTAGTTCCTCCTTTTTTGGCTCAAGATTAGTGATGAGCAGCTACCGTCAGATCCCAGATCTGATGGTCCATATTTCACACGCCCAAGACAAACTTTTCCAATGAAATTGGAAAATTGTGACATTTAATGTTATCCTCTTCACTTTAGGAAATCTTCCAAAAATCATATCTCCCAAACCATACGTCCAATTAATACCAAAATTATACGGAAAGTCTATAAAGACTTAATCTGCTTATATTCCAAGTTTGAAACCAAAATATAGAAGGAGTAACTCCTTTTCTTTGTTTGCAAGTCAATGACTTATAAGGCATATATTTATGCCTTAAAACTTATATTTTCTCTCTCCTAATCTTTTATTTTTGTTACTTTGATTCCTCTCACCATTAGAAACCATGTGAACACAAAATCTTTTCCCAGATGGATCCATTATCCATATATCAACATATTTCTTATAATTTTATTATTATCTCATATTTCCTTCTAAATAAAGAAATATTTAATTGATCCTTTCTCTTTCATGTTGCATTATGTTTGCAACTTGGACTCCATGGAAGCCAAGGAACCCAAAAGGCACGAAATCCCCCTTTGGAGAACATTCCTTTGCCTTCTAAATATTTCTACATCTTTCTTTTCTCCATTTCTTAATTATTTATTTAATCATTGAATCTCCTTTTCTTTTCCTTGTTATTGGGCCCAATAGCCAATAAAGCCCACAAAGCAACCAACAAGGATATCATAAATGAAATTCATTTATTCAAATCAAATCACACCATTATTTATTCATATATATTTATTAAGAGAAATTGCATTTCTCATCAAAAGAACCCAAAATTGGGGTTGTAACATCCTTCCCTTGTGATAGGAATTTTGCCCTCAAAATTCCACTAAACATACAAGAAAACAGGATAAGACTTCCTCATGTCCATCATTGCTCCCATGTGGCTTCACCCCCTCCATGGTGCTTTCCAAGAACCTTCATCATATCTAATTCTTATATCTAAGTTCTTTCTCACCTTGGTACCTTGTACCCTCATAGGTGACTCAGGAAATTTCAGCTTCTCTCAAAGCTAACTGGGTTCATGGCTCAGCTCATGGCTTGGGTACCTCACATAGTGCTCTAGATCGGACTTGTGGAACACATCATGTTATCCTGAGGAGTAAGACTTAACATAACCATCTCCACCAATCCATCTCAAAAGGACCCATATATCGGGGACTCAGCTTTCTCAATTGTAGCTTAGAGGGGTCAGATTTTCACATCGCATATTCTCCCACAGTGAACTGCATGTCAGTCTCCTTTGCATCAGCTCATGACTCATGTCGCCCCTAGGCTTCCTCAACCGCCGCATGATCAAAGCGACTTCATCTACACACAATGCGGTCCTTTTCTGACCTTCACGAGGTCCCTTCACCAACATTATCTTAATGAAGTTGTGACTGACACAACCTCCCTTATAGAGCTTCTTTACATCCCGATACTGGCTATGGTGGTTATCATCACATCTCTCATAGGACAAGAGTTGTCTCCATGTATCACCCTGAATGAGCACACATGCTCTTATCAGACCCTCTAGTATGGATCATACTAACCATTCGTTAGTGGTGATAAGCTGTACTAGCATCGAGTTCGTCATGTATCTACTTCCACCTCATGGAAGTGAATCTTTAGGTCATACTCAAGAACCATTGAACTCGCATCATGGTCCAGTTGAACTGTGATGACCGTCTCGTGAAAATAAAATTAACTAATGCGGAAGCGTTCATCAACAACGGATTAGCAAAAATCACTAAAAATTAAAAATTTTTGCAAAGAGATCCATTCATAGGAAAACTCTTTCATTCGGAACCAAAGTAAAACTTTACATCCTGGATCATATATATACATCTCATGTACTTTTGCTTCTCAAGGAATACAAACATTAACTACTCTGTCTTAACTATACACAGGTAGTATAAAACCCTCGAGGCATTAAGCCAAAATCTCGAAATCACTAACTACTACTCCGAGGACCTGAGAGTACAGAGACGACACATAGGACTCTATATACATCTGAACATGACATGACAGTCAATGTCTCCACCTGAGACTTTACTGTTGTCCCTGCTACTGCTGATGTCCTTCACCTCCTGAAGGATTCCTGTCTCCTCGTCCGCGTCCACCTAAAAATGTGGTTCCCACGGGGGTGAGACAATTATAAAAATTGCCCCAGCGAGAGATATAACTCTCCGCCAGAAACATTGTTATTGTAACTTAAGAAGATAAATATGAACAGAGAAGTCATATTTAATTGACAACAGGTAATTGTCTAACAGTTTAGAACATCATTCTATGTCAGAAGCATTACCGTTAAAATAGAATCAACATATCATTTATCCTTTAAGGAATATGAAGAACATGTATAACATCTATTCAAACTACAGAATCATTATCACTGCATTAACGTTCTTCAGGCTTAGATCATATAACTAAAGCCTGGCATTATCGTTGTGGAGTCATGGCCCGTAGCCACACTCTTTTCACAAGGTGTTGGGATCTCAATCCCTTATTTCAACACTGGGAATTCTCATCCCTTCACAATTTCAATGCACTAACATGTGATTCTGGGTAATTGAACCCTTATCTCATCACCTGAGCATTGTTACCACATTCTCCAGCAATTAACACCTTTAGGTCATCTGACTAAGATAAGCATGATACTTGTTATACAAGCATCCATCATGGCACTTGAGGCCCATCAACTCTCTTGCTACCTCTTACCGGGCACAAGGTGTATTATGGCACACAAGGCCCAATAAAAAAATTCAAACTAATAACACATCATAGCTCATACCTGGCTATGCTCATCATCTCATGATACCTGTATGGTTAGCACATATGATAGCAGCACATCCATTATCTATCATCACCATGCAAAAACAATATATTAATAATTCAAGGGTATTACCCTTAATCCTTTATCAGGATTAGGATTTCCATCACACATCTCATGTATCAATATTACCCTTAATCCTTTACTAGGATTAGGATTTCCATCACAAATCGCATGTATCATATTCAAGTATGAATTCTATTTTTTTATTAGGGGATTATGGTTTCACATACCATTTCCCTTCATTAGAATAGGGATTGCATATAGCATCACCCTTCATTAGGGTTTCATATCACATTGCCCATAATTAGGGTTTACTAATCATTCCCAATTAGGGTTTCTCATAAAATCACCCTCATTTAGGGCTTCACATGGATACACCTTCAATTAGGGTTTCACATGGATACACCCTCAACTAGGGTTTGAGTTCAATAACCCTGTCAATTAGGGTTTATGTTCATGTTTAGGGTTTCATGATCTCTTTGCTTAAGGATCATAACCCTTAATCACCACATGAATCATATTCATGTATGAATTCATGCTATCAACTTATTAACTTGATTAGGTCATATCAACTCTTTAGTCGTGTACATACAACTATGATTAACATAGTGTATCAAGTCATTGATCCTATAAGCAATTAGGGATTCATCCCTTAATTGACACTTAATCACTTAGGTACTATTAGGGTTTCAACCTTTGTACCTTCATTTATTACCATTACTAATCATCATTGGATCAATATAAAATTCATCATCTTAATTCTCAAAAATTGAATTACATTGGACCTCCATTACATAAAGTATCCAAATGAATTAGGGTTTCCAATGTTGATTCCTTCAATCATTGGATTCATGGAACCAATCATCAATTGGACCTACCCTAATACATCAATTGAGTTTAATAGGTCAACCTTCAACTGATTTGACCCTCAATTGACCCTCAATTAATCATCAATTAGGGTTTGATTCAATTGAATTAGGGTTTAGAATCAATGAACCTTCAATATTCATCAATGTGTAACTAGTTACTTCATAACTATTGAACCACCATTCAAATGGGGTATAACCTGACCCCAAACGGTCTTGAGGTCGTTTGGATGACCTCCAAACGGTCTTGAGACCGTTTGCCCATCATATCACTCAAATCCAAGCAATCTAATTAGGGTTTGGTTCATTGAAGTGCTCACCAAATCAACAATCTATTGCAGATCAACATGATATCTTTAGACCTTCAACCACTGAACTATACTCAACCCTAGACCTCCAAACGGTCTTGGGTGACCACAAAACGGTCTTGAGGTCGTTTGGATGACCTCAAAACGGTCTTGAGACCGTTTGCCCATCATATCACTCAAATCCAAGCAATCTAATTAGGGTTTGGTTCATTGGATTGATCACCAAATCAGCATTGCATTGTATATCAGCTTAGTACCTTTAGACCTTCAAACACCTAACCATACTCAACCCTAGACCTACAAATGGTCTTGGGTGACCACCAAACGGTCTTGAGACCGTTTGGATGAGCTCCAAACGGTCTTGAGACCGTTTGCCCATCCAACCTTTGGATTTTAGTGAAAAATCATCATGGATTGGTCTATCGAGTTGATCAACAAATCAACATTTAGTTGCAGTATGATTTGGTACCTTTGGACCTTCAATTGGTCAACTATACTTGACCCCAGACCTCCAAACGGTCTTGGGGTGATCCCCAAACGGTCTTGAGACCGTTTGGGCTAATCAACCCAAAATCTCAACTTAACTCATTGGAATTTCAACACTGTTTTCAATTAGGGTTTGCCTAATTGATTAGCCTTCAACTCATGATCCCTTTGGAGTTAACCCCTAAAATTTGGAGGGTCATTAACCAACATCATTATGAACAAAAATATCATACGGTCAACGCTTGGTCAACGCACTCAAACGGTCTTGAGACCGTTTGCCCAAAACGTGCAATTAAATCAGATTGAAAATCAGCACTTAATCCAATTAGGTTTCCCTAATTGATAAGGCTTAAACTCACGATTTATTTGGAGTTAATCCCTCAAATTTGGAGGGTTATTAAAAAACATAATTATGAACAGGAATCCCAAACGGTAAACGTTTGGTCAACCATCACAAATGGTCTTGAAACCGTTTTCTCAACCAGGTCAAGTTAATCAGGTTGAAAATCAGCACATAATTCAATTCGATTGCCTAATTGATTGGCCTTCAACTCTGGATTCCTTTGGAGTTAATCCCTCAAATTTGGAGGGTTATCAGCCTACATAATTAGGAACAAATTTCCCAAACGGTCAATGCTTGTTCAACCATATCAAACGGTCTTGAGACCGTTTTCCCTTAAACGGTTTTCTGAAACCGCATAGTCAATCAAATTAAAACGATTTGGAGTAGCTATCAAAACGGTTTTGCTTGGTAATTTTCTTTGGATAAGCATCTAGGATGATGTCCTCATCCCTTTCCTACGAACAACCAAGAACAGCAACCGTTCTTGATGGAAATTGCAGCAAAGAAACAAGAGTGTATCAAATTGAAGAAATCAATCAACAAAGCATAGAGAATTGATGCAATAGCAATGTTTAAGGGTTTGAGTTATAAAACCCGCCTCCAATTGAGCTCCAAAGCTCCAAGCTCACGCCATTAATTGTGTATGAAGCTCTTGCAACTCCCCCTAGGCTCGTCCTCAAGCTTTTGATTGCAAAAGTTGGCTAGGGTTGAAGAGGAGATCGAAATAAGAAGAAATCCATAATTTATTTTCAATTTCCACCATGAAATCAAGGAGAACGAAGGTCAAGGGCTCACCCACAGGTTGGGGACGTGCTCCCTGCTCCTCCCTAGCTCCTTGGTCGGTTTTGCAAGCAAGGGAAAGAAGAAAATCCGAAATAGCCTTTCATTTGGCTTGAATTAGGCACTTTTATAAGGAAATTGATGAGAGAGAAAATGCATTATTAAAATGCATTAAATTCCAAAAATATGGCCGCCTCTTCCCCCTCAAATCCCTTAAGGACGAGGAACCTTCCTTTTCCTTTAATTATCCTTCATTATCCTTGATTTAAAGAAAATCAAATTAAGCACCTTAATGCTTATTATATTAATATCAATATGTGAGTGGGTTTTCTTTTTCTTATAATAAGGTGAGTGGAATTTCACCTACTTAGGATATTTTCGTTCCTTATCTTGGAAAAGGAACGTTAATCCTTATTCAAAATCAACCCAAAACATTTTGGTTGAAAGCCCTTCAATTATTTTTATTCATTTTTGCCCTAAATCAAATTAGGGTTTCAATTAGGCATTAATCTTGATTGTTTTAATATCAAGATTCTCTCTCCTCCAACTTAATTCGAATGAGGTGACCTCTCACTTTCTTTACTCTACATGATGCCAAATATTATTAGGGACCTTATTGAAGTGGTAATTTGCATATTGAACCCTAGGTTTTGGGTAAATTACACTTTATACCAAAACTAGGTTTTAATGCACAACATTGTCAATCAAGCTCTATCTTGGTGTCCAGGCTTTTAGAAACCTTACCACTTCATAAAATTCATTCTTATGATGTCTCAACATCATAGGAACATCTTATCATGCAACATTTGCAATTTAACCCCTCAACTTGGGTAATTTGCACTTTAGTCCAAAACAAGCAAACATTGCTTCAACATTGTCCAAACAGGACCAAAATTGAAACATAGGTTCCTCATGAGCCCTAATTACTTTTCACAAGATAATATTAAGCATCTAATCAACCTTATTAGGAAAAACATCTAGGGTTAACTCATAACCCAGGTCAGGGATGTTACAAATTATAAACCCCTAACAAGGATTTCGTCCTCGAAATCCCAGACAAAAGGAGAAACAGATTATTCATTAATCATGCCCTCAAGTATCCACATATCATCTTAATATCATGGAGATATCATGAATTATGTAATTCCACACAAGGCTCCTTTCACTAATTCAACCTTACCAATGTTTATGCAGAGCATAAACCCCTAACATATGATGTCCATATTATTGGAAAGAAGAAGCATAAAAGAACATACTTCTATCATCACCCAAGAATATTTATCAAAAGGAACAACATATATATCTAACAAAGATAATTTACTCAGTAATCCTTTAAGAAACTCTATGTAATTGGGATTGTTCACATAGTTCTTCTTATTAGTTGGAAATGCCACATAGCTTTTCCCTTTTTGATTGGGAATGACACATAGCTCTTCCCTTTTTGATTGGGAATGACACATAGCTCTTCCCTTTTTGTTGGGGATGACACATAGCTTTCCCTTTTTTATTGGGAATGACACATAGCTCTTCCCTTTTTGTTGGGGATGACACATAGCCTTCCCTTTTTGATTGGGAATGACACATAGCTCTTCCCTTCTTGTTGGGGATGACACATAGCTTTCCCTTTTTTATTGGGAATGACACATAGCTCTTCCCTTCTTGTTGGGGATGACACATAGCTTTCCCTTTTTGTTTGGGAATGACATATAGCTCTTCCCTTCTTGTTGGGGATGACACATAGCTTTCCCTTTTTGATTGGGAATGACACATAGCTCTTCCCTTCTTGTTGGGGATGACACATAGCTTTCCCTTTTTGTTTGGGAATGACACATAGCTCTTCCCTTCTTATTGGGGATGACACATAGCTTTCCCTTTTTTATTGGGGTTGGAATTGCACAAAGCATCTTCCTTTATTGGAATTGCACAAAGCATCTTTCTTTATTGGAATTGCACAAAGCATCTTCCTTTATTGGAATTGCACAAAGCATCTTCCTTTGTTGGAATTGCACAAAGCATCTTCCTTTATTGGAATTGCACAAAGAATCTTCCTTTGTTGGAATTGCACAAAGCATCTTCCTTTGTTGGAATTGCACAAAGCATCTTCCTTTGTTGGAATTGCACAAAGCATCTTCCTTTATTGGTTCCATATTTCTTATTTCATGATACTCATTAGATTGTCTCAGAATGACTACTTGATCAGAGCAATCAAAAAGACAACAATCTAAGAGTTTCCATACCCACTTTATCATCAATAGTTGTATACCTGGCCAGGGTTTACAAATACTGAGATCAAGTAGTATGCACTTACATGCTATCATATTCCTTTCTATTCATATCATTATACACACATGATTTTCCCTTGTTCCAACATGACTAAGTCATTTAGGAACTCTTTTAAAGCTCAAACTTTCTGTATTAAGGACTGATAACCTAGATTGTAAAGCTAGTATCCAGTCCCCTATATGCATTATTGTTGCCCTAATCTGCCCAACAAGAGCATGATCATAGGATTCTCTATCTTGATCAGGTCTTAATGGGGATTCTCAGGCAATCATTCTATTCTTGCATGATCCTTGCACCACTTCTTGGTGCAACAACATTGCCCTAAGCAATGTGTTCCTTGTGCTCTCCAGTCATTTTAAAACTTTACCCTTTCTCTGCACAAGAAGAAATCATTATAGGGTATACTGGAGGACACTAACACAGACTCGATACCTTAGTCCTATGTCTCTGTAGACTCAGAGAACCTAGAGCTCTGATACCACTAAATTGTGACGACCGTCTCGTGAAAATAAGATTAACTAATGCGGAAGCGTTCATCAACATCGGATTAGCAAAAATCACTAAAAATTAAAACTTTTTGCAAAGAGATCCATTCATAGGAAAACTCTTTCATTCGGAACCAAAGTAAAACTTTACATCCTGGATCATATATATACATCTCATGTGCTTTTGCTTCTCAAGGAATACAAACATTAACTACTCTGTCTTAACTATACACAGGTAGTATAAAACCCTCGAGGCATTAAGCCAAAATCTCGAAATCACTAACTACTACTCCGAGGACCTGAGAGTACAGAGACGACACATAGGACTCTATATACATCTGAACATGACATGACAGTCAATGTCTCCACCTGAGACTTTACTGTTGTCCCTGCTACTGCTGATGTCCTTCACCTCCTGAAGGATTCCTGTCTCCTCGTCCGCGTCCACCTAAAAATGTGGTTCCCACGGGGGTGAGACAATTATAAAAATTGCCCCAGTGATAGATATAACTCTCTGTCAGAAACATTGTTATTGTAACTTAAGAAGATAAATATGAACAGAGAAGTCATATTTAATTGACAGCAGGTAATTGTCTAACAGTTTAGAACATCATTCTATGTCAGAAGCATTACCGTTAAACTAGAATCAACATATCATTTATCCTTTAAGGAATATGAAGAACATGTATAACATCTATTCAAACTACAGAATCATTATCACTGCATTAACATTCTTCAGGCTTAGACCATATAACTAAAGCCTGGCATTATCGTTGTGGAGTCATGGCCCGTAGCCACACTCTTTTCACAAGGTGTTGGGATCTCAATCCCTTATTTCAACACTGGGAATTCTCATCCCTTCACAATTTCAATGCACTAACATGTGATTCTGGGTAATTGAACCCTTAGCTCATCACCTGAGCATTGTTACCACATTCTCCAGCAATTAACACCTTTAGGTCATCTGACTAAGATAAGCATGATACTTGTTACACAATCATCCATCATGGAACTTGAGGCCCATCAACTCTCTTGCTACCTCTTACCGGGCACAAGGTATATTATGGCACACAAGGCCCAATAAACAAATTCAAACTAATAACACATCATAGCTCATACCTGGATATGCTCATCATCTCATGATACCTGTATGGTTAGCACATATGATAGCAGCACATCAATTATCTATCATCACCATGCAAAAACAATATATTAATAATTCAAGGGTATTACCCTTAATCCTTTATCAGGATTAGGATTTCCATCACACATCTCATGTATCAGTATTACCCTTAATCCTTTACTAGGATTAGGATTTCCATCACAAATCTCATGTATCATATTCAAGTATGAATTCTATTCTTTTATTAGGGGATTATGGTTTCACATACCATTTCCCTTCATTAGAATAGGGATTGCATATAGCATCACCCTTCATTAGGGTTTCATATCACATTGCCCATAATTAGGGTTTACTAATCATTCCCAATTAGGGTTTCTCATAAAATCACCCTCAGTTAGGGCTTCACATGGATACACCTTCAATTAGGGTTTCACATGGATACACCCTCAACTAGGGTTTGAGTTCAATAACCCTGTCAATTAGGGTTTATGTTCATGTTTAGGGTTTCATGATCTCTTTGCTTAAGGATCATAACCCTTAATCACCACATGAATCATATTCATGTATGAATTCATTCTATCAACTTATTAACTTGATTAGGTCATATCAACTCTTTAGTCGTGTACATACAACTATGATTAACATAGTGTATCAAGTCATTGATCCTATAAGCAATTAGGGATTCATCCCTTAATTGACACTTAATCACTTAGGTACTATTAGGGCTTCAACCTTTGTACCTTCATTTATTACCATTACTAATCATCATTGGATCAATAGAACATTCATCATCTTAATTCTCAAAAATTGAATTACATTGGACCTCCATTACATAAAGTATCCAAAAGAATTAGGGTTTCCAATGTTGATTCCTTCAATCATTGGATTCATGGAACCAATCATCAATTGGACCTATGACCCTCAATTGACCCTCTATTAATCATCAATTAGGGTTTGATTCAATTGAATTAGGGTTTAGAATCAATGAACCTTCAATATTCATCAATGTGTAACTAGTTACTTCATAACTATTGAACCACCATTCAAATGGGGTATGACCTGACCCCAAACGGTCTTGAGATCGTTTGGATGACCTCCAAACGGTCTTGAGACCGTTTGCCCATCATATCACTCAAATCCTAGCAATCTAATTAGGGTTTGGTTCATTGAAGTGCTCACCAAATCAACAATCTATTGCAGATCAACTTGATATCTTTAGACCTTCAACCACTGAACTATACTCAACCCTAGACCTCCAACCGGTCTTGGGTGACCACCAAACGGTCTTGAGGTCGTTTGGATGACCTCCAAACGGTCTTGAGACCGTTTGCCCATCATATCACTCAAATCCAAGCAATCTAATTAGAGTTTGGTTCATTGGATTGATCACCAAATCAGCATTGCATTCTATATCAGCTTAGTACCTTTAGACCTTCAAACACCTAACCATACTCAACCCTAGACCTCCAAACGGTCTTGGGTAACCACCAAACGGTCTTGAGACCGTTTGGATGAGCTCCAAACGGTCTTGAGACCGTTTTCCCATCCAACCTTTGGATTTTAGTGAAAAATCATCATGGATTGGTCTATCGAGTTGATCAACAAATCATCATTTAGTTGCAGTATGATTTGGTACCTTTGGACCTTCAATTGGTCAACTATACTTGACCCCAGACCTCCAAACGGTCTTGGGGTGATCCCCAAACGGTCTTGAGACCGTTTGGGCTAATCAACCCAAAATCTCAACTTAACTCATTGGAATTTCAGCACTGTTTTCAATTAGGGTTTTCCTAATTGATTAGCCTTCAACTCATGATCCCTTTGGAGTTAACCCCTCAAATTTGGAGTGTCATTAACCAACATCATTATGAACAACAATCTCATACGTTCAACGCTTGGTCAACGCACTCAAACGGTCTTGAGACCGTTTGCCCAAAACGTTCAATTAAATCAGATTGAAAATCAGCACTTAATCCAATTAGGTTTCCCTAATTGATTAGGCTTCAACTCACGATTCCTTTGGAGTTAATCCCTCAAATTTGTAGGGTTATTAATAAACATAATTATGAACAGGAATCCCAAACTTTCAACGCTTGTTCAACCATCTCAAACGGTCTTGAAACCGTTTGCTCAACCAGGTCAAGTTAATCAGGTTGAAAATCAGCACATAATTCAATTCGATTGCCTAATTGATTGGCCTTCAACTCTCGATTCCTTTGGAGTTAATCCCTCAAATTTTGAGGGTTATCAGCCTACATAATTAGGAACAACATTCCTAAACGGTCAACGCTTGTTCAACCATCTCAAACGGTATTGAGACCGTTTTCTCCCAAACGGTCTCAAACCGTTTGCCCTTAAACGGTTTGCTGAAAACGCATAGCCAATCAAATTAAAATGATTTGGAGTAGCTATCAAAACGGTTTTGCTTGGTAATTTTCTTTGGATAAGCATCTAGGATGATGTCATAATCCCCTTCCTTCGAACAACCAAGAACAGCAACCGTTCTTGATGGATATTGCAGCAAAGAAACAAGAATGTATCAAATTGAAGAAAT
This sequence comes from Alisma plantago-aquatica, assembly GCA_963693085.1. Lineage (NCBI taxonomy): Eukaryota > Viridiplantae > Streptophyta > Magnoliopsida > Alismatales > Alismataceae > Alisma > Alisma plantago-aquatica. Next base: position 122,973,500 of record OY856410.1, on the reverse strand, counting down.
CAATCAACAAATCATAGAGAATTGATGCAATAGCAATGTTTAAGGGTTTGAGTTACAAAACCCGCCTCCAATTGAGCTCCAAAGCTCCAAGATCATGCCATTAATGGTGGATGAAGCTCTTGCAACTCCCCCTAGGCTCGTCCTCAAGCTTTTGATTGCAAAAGTTGGCTAGGGTTGAAGAGGAGATCGAAATAAAAAGGAATCCATAATTTATTTTCGATTTCCACCATGAAATCAAGGAGAACGAAGGTCAAGGGCTCACCCACAGGTTGGGGACGTGCTCCCTGCTCCTCTCTAGCTCCTTGGTCGGTTTTGCAAGCAAGGGAAAGAAGAAAATCCGAAATAGCCTTTCATTTGGCTTGAAAAAGGCACTTTTATAAGGAAATTGATGAGAGAGAAAATGCATTATTAAAATGCATTAAATTCCAAAAATATGGCCGCCTCTTCCCCCTCAAATCCCTTAAGGACGAGGCACCTTCCTTTGCCTTTAATTATCCTTCATTATCCTTGATTTAAAGAAAATCAAATTAAGCACCTTAATGCTTATTATATTAATATCCATATGTGAGTGGGTTTTCTTTTTCTTATAATAAGGTGAGTGGAATTTCACCTACTTAGGATATTTTCGTTCCTTATCTTGGCAAAGGAACGTTCATCCTTAATAAAAATCAACCCAAAACATTTTGGTTGAAATCCCTTCAATTATTTTTATTCATTTTTGCCCTAAATCAAATTAGGGTTTCAATTAGGCATTAATCTTGATTATTTTAATAACAAGATTCTCTCTCCTCCAACTTAATTCGAATGAGGTTCCCTCTCACTTTATTTACTCTACATGATGCCAAATATTATTAGGGACCTTATTGAAGTGGTAATTTGCATATTGAACCCTAGGTTTTGGGTAAATTGCACTTTATACCAAAACTAGGTTTTAATGCACAACATTGTCAATCAAGCTCTATCTTGGTGTCCAGACTTGTAGAAACCTTACCACTTCATCAAATTCATTCTTATGATGTCTCAACATCAGAGGAACATCTTATCATGCAACATTTGCAATTTAACCCCTCAACTTGGGTAATTTGCACTTTAGTCCAAAATAAGCAAACATTGCTTCAACATTGTCCAAACAGGACCAAAATTGAAACATAGGTTCCTCATGAGCCCTAATTACTTTTCACAAGATAATATTAAGCATCTAATCAACCTTATTAGGAAAAACATCTAGGTTTAACTCATAACCAAGGTCAGGGATGTTACATGAACCATCTCTCTTACATGTAGTTCAACCAGATCTGTCCCTTAATAAAACTCTCTCTTTCTCTTAGATCATGTCATCTAGGTAAGGTGATTTACCATAACCCATATTGCATCTTGACCTTCCTTGGTCCATGGAAGATTTACCACAACATCCATAGTGATGAAATCTCATTCCCTCTCAGGGACTCTTTATCCTCTATATCATCTCAATGGGTTATTGGTATTCGTCCTTCATCTTCTGGCATGCATGGTGACAACCCACATGCAACTTCATCTTAGGCATCCAAAGTACTACTGAAACTTACCATCTTAGTAGTACCATGATGTATGGTGACTTATAATCCTGATCTCCTGTATATCATGATTCATCAAGATTGATTCCTCAGAAACCCTAAATCACTCTAGTCAGGGTTTCATCACCTCCTTTTCCAAAGAAGTTCATTTGAGGTTCTACAACCACCTTTCTATCACCACAAGCCTTGGGCTGGATGATCAAGCAACCATTAACTCGATCAACAAATCTTGTTACATCTGAGTATTAGCCAAACATATCTCATTTTTCAAACTTAGGGCTAACTTAACAACCTCTTCTAGCCTCTAGCTAAACTAGGCAGCTGCATCTCAACAAGTGCATTCATTACCACCTCACATCTTTATGTATAAGGTAATGTTCAAGACATACACCTCCATGTATTCCACTTATTATCTCATCTCAAACTCTAAGTCTATATTCATAAAGAAAACTCTGAGCTCATCCTCTTAGTTTTCAAACTCAACCTTGTATAGTTCATAAGTTCCACATAGCTCATGATAAAAAACATCCTCCTAAGATGACTACCTTAGTTCTCTTGGTGTTTGTACAACATCCACACATCTTACACTCCACAAGGGTATATTATTATCTCCATCCTCATGCATCATAGCAACGTTTCCACTCACATTATCTTTATCCTTGGTGTACAACAAGCGTACTGTTCTATCTCTCACTCCCATAATAAGAGGAAATAAGTAGTTGGCTGCAATTTAAATACAAAGTTCTTCCCGTTCTAAGAGTGGAGATGGTACATCCCACATTGTCAGTACACCTCCAATCTAATTTGAAACGTGCATCACATGCCTCTACATCATTAACATCTCAACATCTAGGTTACTTCCATGAAAAACTGGTCTCGAATCCACTTGGGTCATCACACCATCCTTGGTCATCTCCTCTAGGTCTGTAGGGTGCCGACACTTTTGGGGTCATCCCTCTTCCCTTATGCATCAGAGAGTGCCCTCTTCATTTTCCCTTTGGGTCCCATGAGTTCATGAAGGTGATCAATCTCCTAACCCATGGCCTTTAGTCCATGAAAGCTGTTACCTCCCAACCCTGTGGTCATGTGCAACTAGGGAATTAGGCAACTCCTACTTTCATCAGTCTTACCCCTACCTGACCCTAGGATAGACTTAGGATTCTAACATAGTAAATATCCAAATTGAAACCTTACCCAAGTTTCCATCATCTCTCATGACATTTGTGGTCTGACTTACATCCTTTCATAGGGGTCATGGCAACCTATCTACCTCGGTCAGGCCCCATACCGGTTAAATCCATGGTAACACACCCACATGTACTCAGAGATGATCATCTATGGGTCTACAAGTTCACTCTTATACTATGTACTCTAAACTTAGCTTCTCAAGATTCTATGAGACCTCTTAGGGTTTCCTCAAACCCAACCAAAAGCTGGTATACACCCTCCAAGAGGGTCCCTCTCCCAGGATGGGAGGAAACTACATCTTGATAATAAAGGTCACAACGTCCTTATGTCCAGGGTTTACCTTCACATGAGCATGCTTAGCCCTAGAAAGCTACTAAGGCACATAGCTAACAAACAGACCACCTTCTATACAATGATAGGTCTCCATGGTAGGTCCTTCTTGTTTCTATTCCTTCACATTGGACCATCATCATACCGTCCCATGTCACCAACTTATAGGTGAGGGGTTCATCAATCCTACACCTTAGCCAAGTGGTTTCCTTTTCCTCTAAACATTAGGGGTTCCATGCTCAAATACATGGAAACTCAAATCTCATAATGAGCATCAGGTACACCTAGCACTACTACTTCCCCTCTTAGGTCTAGGAACCCTAGGTTCACCTTTCTGATGTCCAACTGCATGCTCAACCTTGTAACCACGTACCAAGCATGTACAAGGTACGTCATGCACTTCCTATTATCATTCCACGTGAATAACACCTCAGAGTGGAGTCCTCCTCAAGGACAACCAACTAGGTATAATGCCTCACAACTTTTTACTAAACCTTTTCACTCTTCTTCCTAACCCTAGATGGTAAACACCTATACCATAGGCACATAGGTACCAGAAGCCTCATCCTCCCTCTAGGTTTTGGTTCCTCTAAAGGCAACCAAGATACCATAAGCCCCCAAGGATCATGCATGAGGCAACCACAACCATCCACTTAGGTCGCATCATCCTCCACTCCTCAGGGTTTCTCCTAACCCAAAGTCTAAACTTCCAACCTTCTTGCATGGGTCCTGCTCTCTCTCTCTCTCTCTCTCTAGAGTTAACCCTACAAAAAACCTTACTACTAAGGGTTCTCTCTCCAAGGTGGATAGAGCTCACAAGCATACGCCTACATGGGTGAAACCCATGTTCGAACCTATGTTCTCTCAAGATTATCCATAGCTCTTTATGCTTATCTCATAAGCTATCCAACATACTCTCCTAGCCAGGGTTTTAGCCTACTGTTAGGCATACTAACGTACTTTGGGTGCAACTTTGCCATGCTCATATAAGATCATAGGGTTTCTATATGGTCATCACTAACCTCATCAATGAAGGAGTTATCCTTCACCCTAACATGCATGACCCTTCCCAGGGTTGGGTCGCTGAAGGTACTAGGTCAACCAACCTCACATGGATCATACCGTCATGGGAATCCAAACTAAAAGCATGTCCACTCACACACATGGTATACCATGACATCTAGCTCATTGTGTCATCTCTCTCTCTAACCTTCACTTCGAGTTAGGGGTATCATCATCCTCAAAGGATGTCCCAAGTCTCTACTTATAATGGAGGTCTCTACCTCCAAAACTAACTCTCTCTACTTATCCTCCTGACAAGAAGGTCTAGCCTCAGGTCTCTCTTGAGGGCATGACAACATATGCCATACAACCTAAGCATGCAACAATTCTTTAGTTTACGCTTAAACTATTAGGCTTATGTCCATGACATCTTATTTACATGATTTTCATTAATTTGGTGGAGGATTCCTTAAACCTTATAAACTTTACCCATACCTCAAGAGGGTGAGGGAGAGAGAGAAAACCCTAAACCTTATAATCCTAACAGAATTAGGGTTGAGAAGGGATGAAAATAGGTGAGAGGGTCCTAAAGGTATCTTATTTTGAGTCAGATCCTAAGATATTGGCCAGGAAGTCACACAAATCTGGGAGTCCTCATATTCCGACTAGCGGTGTGGAGGAAAATATTGCCAACCCCTGGACGTGATTCTTTTCTAGACACCTCTGTCATTCAGAAAATCCTCTAATAACTCCCTCAGTTCTATGGAATTTGTAAAATTTAATAATTACTAAAGATTAAATGAGGAACCAATGCTCTGATACCAAATTTAAAGACCCCACCTCTTGGTAACCCCCAATTAAGGGAGACTAAGAGGTCAGAGTCATTATCCCAATTTCCCTGAACAAAGGTTTGAAAAATAATCAGTAAAAAATATTAAATTCTACCAACACTATACTGAAAGATGGAATAAAATAAAATTTTGCATACCTTTTTCAAAAACTTGGATTTCAAACTTCTATCCACATCTGGACTCTATTCTAACTAATCCTCCTTGCACTTTATTTCTTAATTTCATAATAAGCCACTTTATTGTTTGTCCTTTTCAATTTGTACCTAAAATGCCAACAAACAAAATGTCAGTCAGCATAAATGAATATGCTGGTATGTGGGGACAACCAAAATTTCACAAATATGGCTAACAATCTAAATATCACAATCAGGTTAATTAACAAGCCAATTTACACTTTCAATGTGACATTCTCCACCACTTTTGCCCTAACGCTAGAATACCCTCCTTAGGGTTTCTCTTCTTCCATTGACTTAAGGCCACCTTCTCCATCTCGAGCATAGTGCCTGGGGTCACCTCTCATGGTGTCCATTAGTCATGTAATAAAGACCAACTTCTCTATCCCGAGCTTGGTGTCTGGGGTCACCACTAATGGTGCCCATGGGTCTTCCCTCTTGGGCTTGAACTTTTTGCATCATCCATTAGGTTGGCATGTAGGTGTGAGAATACACCCTTATATCATAATTGTGATAATCATAGTAACTTTATGATTTGCAAGTATGAACATCCAAATTGATAGGTTGCATTCAATGCGATTACTGATCCGAAAAACCTTCGGGAAACTAATGTGATTAACCATAATTAACCACATACCCGATCCAGAGTAACTTGATGTCCAAGCCAGAATATTCAAGAACAATCAATCAAGCAATCAACAATATCCTAAAATTAATGCATAACATCCAAGTGTCATTGTTTTATCCAAAACATTCTCAAGATTGACTTGGATTCCACCTCAGGATTTCTAGGCCAACTTTAGGGTTTTATTAGGGTTTTAGCATCCATAATGCATTTATTACTTTTAATTCTATTTAGGTCCACAAACCCTAATTTCAACATCATAGGCATACTTGAATGCCAAATAAATATAATATGCCTCTTTTACACTAAAACTACCACCATTATCCTTTTAAGCCATGTCAAGATCATTAGGCCCAATTATCATGTTCGAGTTCTTTTTGAATTAACAACTCGTATTTCATTAATGATTATTGTTAAATACACATATGAACCCTAATTTATCATTGATCTACCTTTATACACTAGGAAACTCCAATTATCCATATTAAGGGTCTTTATCAACAAAATAGTCAAAAACAACATTTTCATATCTTCTATATTAATCTCCATATTAAACTCATTAATCCTCATAACTACCTAAATTAGGGTCTTTAAGCCCATTAAAGCATATTCATTTACATTAAGCAAATTATGTACTAAGATCATTCCTTTAGATCAAAATCATCCTTTTTAATAATAACTGGTTAATATCCCTTTAAGCCATGCACATCAATTTACTAGATACCCTAACATTAAAACTATGGTTTCTTATTCATAAAAAGCATTAAAGTTACCAACTTTGTGCACTTTTCGAACTAGAAGCAAAACTAGGCTCTACTAGTATTTTTATTAAATTCCTTGGGTTTTTCTGATCCAAAACCATATATTACTTGCTCTCATTGGATCATCCTATAGATTTTACAATTTTTACAAAATAATCAAATTTCGACCAATGGGACGCAGTCACGTCAAAATGAAATGATTTCTTTTTACCTTTATTTGCCTTTGCTCGTGGATAGCCACTCAGATCCACCTAACCAGTTACCCGGTCTGGATCTTTGCTTTCATCATCCTCGTGACGTGGACAGCGAGCACCCGCTCCCCTATTTCACTGTAAAAATAGGGTCCTCACCTCGTCCTCGGCGGCGACCACCCCTCCCATCCTCGACTTGGTTTGTGAGGATGCCAAACCAGAAGAGGCCTTCCGCTACCTCTCTGCTGGCTCCATTGTCTGTGGTGGCGCTCCTAGCCTCAACCGAGTAGGTGGAGAAGGAAACATGGTCATCACCCCGGGCTATGACAAGGGAGAATAGAAGAGGCGTAGGCGAGAGATTATTCATACCGAAGGTCAGTGGGTGTTGCAACCGGTCCTGCGGAGAGGTTTGGAGAGTCCTCTTGTTGTTTTGAGCCTTCGAGAGAATCGATGGTCTTATATAGGCAAGGGGTAGTGCTCTGTCATTAATCGTTCTCCTAACCCGGATGGGATTTGGGGAAACCTTGATTCCTCATGAAGCAAAGGAGATTCATATATGTGTAGGTTCGTTTTCATCTCCCGAAGATATTGGGAGAGTTTCCAGAATTGATCATGGACTAGGGAGGCAGAAATTTGATAAATTCGATTGGAAAAACTATTCCAGTTCCTCCTTTTTTGGCTCAAGATCAACGATGAGTAGCTACCGTCGGATCCCAGATCTGATGGTCCATATTTCACGCACCCAAAACAAACTTTGCCAATTTAATTGGAAAATCATGACATTTAACGTTATCCTCTTCACTTTAGGAAATCTTCCAAAAATCATATCTCCCAAACCATACGTCCAATTAATACCAAATTTTTAGGGAAAGTCTATAAAGACTTAATCTACTTATATTCTAAGTTTGAAGCCAAAATATAGAAGAATAACTCCTTTTCTTTGTTTGCAAGTCAATGACTTATAAGGCATATCTTTATGGCTTAAAACTTATATTTTCTCTCTCCTAATCTTTTATTTTGTTTATTTTGATTCCTCTCACCATTAGAAACCATGTGAACACAAAATCGTTTCCCATATGGATCCATTATCCATATATCCACATATTTCTTGTAATTTTATTATTATCTTATATTTCCTTCTAAATAAAGCAATATTGAATTGATTCTTTCTCTTTCTTGTTGCATTATCTTTGCAACTTGGACTCCTTGGAACCTAAGGAACCCAAAAGGCATGAAATCCCCATTTGGATAATATTCCTTTGCCTTCTAGAGATTTCTACATCTTTCTTTTCTCCATTTCTTAATTATTTATTTAATCATTGAATCTCCTTTTCTTTTCCTTGTTATTGTGCCCAATAGCCAATAAAGCCCATAAAGCAACCAACAAGGCTATCATAAAGGAAATTCATTTATACTAATCAAATCACACCATTATTTATTCATATATATTTATTAACGGAAATTGCATTTCTCATCAAAAGAACCCAAAATTGGGGTTGTAACAAAGATCAACAGGTAATCATTTATATTTAGCATTTTTGTTCCATGATGTATTTTCCTTTCTTGTATAAAAATCATGTGTTAGTCATGTTGGTATTTGTTAGAACTCTTTTGAACTTTGAATACAAGTTTGAATTTATGTTTAAATAAATTTGTGAGGTTTTGTGATCCTCAATTTAGTCTCATAATTAAGAGTTTTATCTACGAACCATGTTTGGTAGATCTACAAATTGCCTCAATACACAGGTTGACCAGAGGTGGTTACTATAGTGATCTACCTACCCTATGAAACACAGAGGCTTTCTTGTCACAAGATGTGTGTTCTATTGTCCATTGACATAGATAGATGGGTTGTATTTTGTGATTCTACTAGGAAAAAGGACATAAAGTCCCCTTGTCTCAGGGAAACGAGTTTATACCTACAAATAGGATTGTATCCCTCATCGTTTTAGCATTTCCTTCTTCTCATGACTTTGGATCATGGGAGAGGAGATCTGGAAGATCCCACTTTTGTGGAATCCACCTATCAAGTTGTCCAAGGTGGGATATTGTATCAATGATCTTTATGAGAGATAAGAAGTTGAGCTGGTGAGATTTGGTGTGACCTTGTCATCTTCATCATTTAGTTTATGTCGATGTTGTGAGGGATTTGATGTTGGTGATGATCCACATCTATGATGCTCTAAGCCACACCTTCTATTTTGGCAACATTGTTCTAACTCCCACCTCGGCGGATGTGTCTAAGATCACATGGCTTCCTTTCATGACTGATGATTGGTGGTACTGAGGAAGTCAAGATGGTTTGCTGAGCTGGGGAGTTTATTGGTGTGAAGAAGTCACACATTGCTCAATGGTTGATTGGTTACAACCTTTTCTTTCGAACAACATCCGTGTGGGAGTTCTTTATGATCAAAGCGTGTTGTGGTGTTATTTCATTCATTATGCCTCTCCTATTGGTGAATACTTTGATCATTATGGATTAGCTATTCTTCGAGGAGCTTTTTGGGATAGTGAAAACTATTTCTTTTGGAGTCATGGCTGCTCTATGTAGGAAGGAAATTGTTGTTCCTTTGATATTTTCCAAGTTGTATGAGTTCTTGAATGAAGTTCAACTAACTGGAAAGATAAGGGAACCCTTCCAGATTCTGGAGATTTATCTAGGAATATGCCTTGGTCCTTCTAGATCTAATAAAGTCTTCAAATCCTCATCATAGTTTGGAGTAGTTTCTATTAAAACACATCCATGTGGGTGAGCCCCTTAAGTTGCATGGCGATTTGGCTTAGTGTCTTGGGAATAAGAAGGTTGTAATGTGTGTAGGGGATGGATGTAGTTCTGTCTTTAGAATTTAAAATGCATCGTGGCTTTAATGCATGGACCCATAGCCTAAGGCTCTAGTAGGGTTTTAGGAATGATGATTGGCCCCATAAACCACCACTAGCCTTAACTGCACTCTTTGTCCTCATTCACATGTTGGTCGGGGTCAGCTTCCCAACTGGTCACCCATCCTAGTTCTAATCCAAGGTGAGCACACTTAACTATGGAGTTCTTTAGTGATGGGATCCCGAAAAAGAAGGTACACCTTGGTAATATGGGTATTCTAATCAGTCCTTTTAAGATAATCTTATTCAAGGCCTCAAATCATGGGACATTACAATCTCTCCAACATAGACTCTTGATGTCCTTGTGAAGGCTCAACTATATGGCCTCATAATCATTTCCCATTTCAGTGCTGACCCAAATGGCCCATGTACACCTAGCTCCCGCTCACGACTACGAATGCAAGTCAGGCTCCATCAACTCAGATAGTCATTTCCAACATGCATGGGAACTACCAGCACATGGGTGCCTCCATCAACTCAGTAATCCCTTTACAACAATTGTGGACAGCACAACTCAAAGACTGGCATGCCACAGGAACATGTGGGCCGCACCTACTAGAGGGGAGTTGCCTTTGATACCATTTTTAATGCTTGGGCCCACTTCCCAAGGCTATACTAGTGTTTCAGGAATGATGAATGGCCCCACAGACCACCACTAGCCTTAACTATGGGCTTTTTCGTCACTAATGTGCAAGTTGGGGTCAACTTCCCGACTGGTCACTCATCCCAGTACTACTCCAAGCTGAGCACAATTAAATATGGAGTTCTTTAGTGATGGGCTCCTGGAAAAGGAGGTGCACCGTGGTTATATGGGTAGTCCAATCATTCTTTTTAAGATCATCTTACAGTGGCCATGCCTTATTTTCAATGAATGATCTTATTTCTAGGTCTACAGAGTTGTGTCATGTACTATCATGTGTCAAAACTGAGGCAATTCAATCATAGGAAGTGGATATATCAAGTTGAATCTTTTCCTCCATTATTTAAGAAACTAATGACATATTCTTAGAAATTCCAAGAGAAGGTGGTGCATATGTGGTTGAACTAGAAGATGTTGACTCATGATTCCTTCCCAATGAGTACAGACTACTCTTTCAAATATTTCGAGTGGCTTGCATCGAAACCAACAGTGGCAGTGAACTTTGATTTTATTGGGGGACAACAATAATGTCTCTTTTATGTTCTTATTCTTTTATTTATTGGCATAAGAAGCTAGGGTTTTGTAATGATTTTATTTCTGAAAATTAAAAAAAAAGACTTCATGAAATGTGGTACTAGCTATGGGTAATACTCCCTCCATGATATTTTGAAATGTGCATTGGACTTAGTTCCTTGAGGTGTAAACTATTATGAGCTCCTTTCTAGAAAATTGTCCGATCGAGGACAATCTAGATCTCTTATCTATGTGTTTTCAGACTCAAAGGATACCTTTAGTTTTTCATGTATCAAGATCACCTGCTTCTCGTCCATCTTCTTGCATGAAGTTGAATGATTGAAACCCCAAGCTCTTTAAGCTATCTCTCAGCGTGGTTTAGTAATAGATGTTTCCTCCCTCTAAAGGTTAATGACCATTATATTATAAGGTGAACCCTTATCCTATGGGAGATGATGGAAAAAGCTCTACATGATATGGGTGTCATGCTAAGAGTTAAATCCATGTCATGTAATAAGTGTGTTAGTAGAGAGTCCCTACCTAGTTGGGAGAAGGAACCAAATGTTAGAAACACCCTGGTAGGCTTCACTCATGACATGCCTTAGAGCATAGATCGACCACAAGCATGTACCTACCTATTTAAAAGGATTGTTAGATTATATATATATATGTATATATATACATATATACATATATATATACATATACATATATGTATATATATATATATACCCACCTATTTTTGAGATGAGGAAAGAGTATCTAGAATGGGTTTCAATCTCAATCCCTCTCATGGTGGTCCTACCGTTTCAGGTTAACACAAAAATATGTAATTTCTATGGCATATCCCTGGATAAATATGTCAGTATGCTGATTTTGAGGATTGGATATGATTTTCCTATGGGGACTGATAACCTCTGCTATGCTCCTATTTGATTGAAGGGTTTCACCTAGTTTTAGGTGTAGTCATAAACACTATTAAGTGTAGTTTATTCTGGTGCTCCTATTTTAAGGAGTTATTTTTAGTTTGGTGAACAGTTGGGGCCTCAGGATAATGGTCGTGCTCCTTCCATACTAAGCCCCAGGTTCGAATTTGACCTTTCTACTATAGAGTTCACTAGGTGATATTATTATGTGTTTAACTAGATTTTAGGCATCCTTAGAGGGTTTGGGAGCTTTTGGATCCGTTACATGACTTTCTGCAAAAAGTATTTTTCATTGTTGTAGCGTGATCAGCAGTAGTAGCATTTGTCAAGGATGGTGTTTGTGTGATGAAGATGAATATTTCCATCCATGTGTTTTAGAAACATAACAACCAATTGTAGATGTCGTGTATGATGTAGGGCCCATCTCATTTAGGGTTAAACTTTCCCCTAGAATCATAATTATGGATAAATCATAATACTAGGTCTCCCTTTTGGAAGTTGTGTGGTCAAACCTTATTATTAAATGCTCAAGCCATTATTTCTTGGTAACATTATGCATGGTACATGGTTCTTGCCTGCCGTTCTTCAAGAGTGTTTAGGTAGTAGACTTAACCTTAAAGACATTTGGTCTCCTGTATACCTACTTCATGTAATATGTGGAGTAAAGGGATTTGGATTTCAACTAATAGGACTTCTTCCATCCCATACTAGGGGGTATGGCATATCCCCTGTGGAAATTTTGATGGAACTGTGGTAGGCTCACAAAGGCATTGGAAGATTTTTATGCCAATTATAATGAGAGTTGATAGTCTTCTTTAGAATCTTGTTAAATTTTTGTTAGCAGATTCTACAACTCCTTTCACTGATGTTGATAAGGTGATGTTCGATGATGTATTATCCCCAAATATCTAAGGTACTTATCTCAAGTCTTGATATTGAAGAGTCTTATTGTCTCAAATGATCTCAGACATTATCCCATATCGGCTTATGATATTGTTCTCAAGGAACTTGATGACTTGTTGGGATGAAACATTAGTGATGGACATTGCTTCTATCCACACGGTAAAGCAGTCATTTACAAGGACTTTGAAGCAATTTCAATATGAAACCTTAGGGTTAACTTAGCTCATAATTTTGATTACCCAAGATGAGTAAGGTCAAGGCATGGTCCTACTGTTGTGCTGATTTGTAGGCAAATAACTATATTCCCTAGGTATTTGGTAGGTCTTGTAATTTTCACACAAATTGGCACAAATCTATTTCCATGGTGTTCCACTTGTACCAAATAGATATATTTTCTTGTCTAGCATGACTACTTTCATGTGTGTTCTGCGTAACCTTGCATGAACTTCCTTCATGTGAGCTTCAACTTCTTCCATGTCGATGCATCAAAGAAGAGTCTGTTTGTAAGATCTATAATATAGTTGTTCTTCCCCTAGAACGTATTGTGTGGGTCACCACTTGAGTTCCAGTTGCTGACCTTGGGAGAGGTTCTCAGGAAAGACTTGGTTCAATAAATACATCTTGATGTCATAAAATGAAGCCCTTTCTTTATCGTTGGATGAATTATCAATGACCATGCAATAGGCAGGTTGAGAAAGTACCTTATATTTATGAAATAAGATCAATCCTCATTGAATCTCAATACACGAAGAGAGGGTTGATAGAGTGTTAGCAAAGGCATTTTTCTCATTCTGATGAAGTGAGAAGAGATATGCTTGAAGCCTTGAGCCAGAGAGCACATATGTTCCTAGTAAGGTACCAAGTTTTGTTGGTGTGTTCTCTAGTTATTAAGTATATAAGAGATGATAAGGAGGGAGTCCATGTATACCAATAAGAATTTTTCCTCTTGCTATTTGGAGAGATGGAGTCCCAAACTATAGGCTTAATATTCATCCAGATTAATAGTGGTATTGAATTCTAGTCGTCTAGGTACTAGTAGTTGCCCATGGGAACTTTGAAGGATTACACCTATTTTGACTCCTTTTTCATTTACACCTTCATTGAAGAAGATTTTCCATATGTCATTATCTGGAGGGATCCCCACATTTAGTGGGTTGATCATCCCTATATTATTGTTTGGAGACCTATATTCATGAGTAGCTTCTTCCAAGAATGGGGAATATTCTAGTTGATATGCGAGGATTTGTGATTTGGATACCTTCATCAGAAGATAGGTAATGTCTAATTTTGACAGCATTACCTACCATTTAGTGTATCATTCGGTCAGATTTGGGAGACTGCATAAATTGCTGAGTGGATTATTATAGGAAATTAGTAGTAGAGGGTACATAATTATATAGTGGCATAACTTACTCATGGCATGAATCAGATCCAAGAAACAATATTCAATTGTAGTGTACCTTCAACAGAAGATAGGTAATGTCTAATTTTGACATCATTACCTTCCATTTAGTGCATCGTTCGGTCATATTTTGGAGACTGGATAAATAACTGAGTGGATTATTCTTGGAAATTAGCAGTAGAGGATACACCATTAAAAAGTGGCATAACTTAATCTATGCTTGAATCAGATCCAAGCAATAATTTTCAATTGTAGTGAAGTGAGCATCTATTTAATTAAAATTCTTATATAGATAGTAGATAGCATGCTCTGTTGGTATGCATGCCTAGACATCCAATCATATAATGATAGTAATGAGGCATTATATACCTAATTTGGTAATAATAAATGTAATTCCTTCTATTATGTTTGTCTAAATCATAATATGATGACATACACATAGTAGATGTATAAAGAATAATGTTACTCGATGACAAATGTCTTTAGGTCGTAGACTAGAATAATGAGATCATATGTATGATATGATTACATCCATTCCTATTATGTCCCTATTCATATATTACTGTGGAAGCAAAATAGACAAAAGTAATACATAAGACTAGAGTGTGTGTTTACTGATGATAGAGTATCATTCATCATGATATATGATATCAAGTCAAACACATAAGTACATGTTAGGGAAAAATATACCAGACAAACCCACCTTGAGGGTGATACATGGAAACCATTGAATGGTAGTTAGAATCAACTCTTATAGTGATAGTGGTGATTGTAGTTCTTAGACCTAAAATCACTACACTCATTGCATGTCATTCTGTGTACTTTGACATCATCCAACATGTCCTAGAATAAGGGATACCATAAAGGTGAAGTTGGGATACATTGTTACACATTGGGAATGACAATGAGTGATGTAGATGGTATTTGTCCCTCTGATAGGAGATTCATATCCAAGTCACTTGATAAGTGAGACTGAGAAATGTATGTCCATACTCATGTGAATCAATATATGATATTTGAGCTCATATGCATCTTAGAAAGTCTGCTCTAGCACAAGGAATATGGATTAAACCTTGAGAGGATGATGATTCCATGCCTCAAGCTGAATCTAGATATCACAGACAAAGGAACTATATGATCACTATAACACCAATCAAAAACTGTAAGTTGAAGTTGTTCTCTAACTTTCCAATTACTTAGGTCACAATGATATGTTCCTAGATAATGCTCATTGCTTGTGATGTCAAAAATAAGTTAGGACATTCAATACCAACTTAATATGGGACCTATAGGGTCACACGTATAAGATGGACCTAGAATAGGAGTTTATTCATGATTGATGTTTAAATTGATTAGTAAAGTGTTTAGGTATTCCAATTTAAACAAAAATGGCTAAACACTTACTAACCAAACTGTGAACCAACCAGTGAAGTGTTGAACTGATCATTTCAAGAATCAGGTCAATTTAGACTACATTGGTTGGACATTGCATGTACTAGGACATGAACTGACTGATACAGTTGGTGAACGAACTAGTTCAAGGTCTCAAACGACCAATTCAACTTGTGAACCGCCTAGTTCAATGATCAATATGATTGGATCAAGGATCATGGCTGACATCACATTATGCATTAATTGAATATTGAAAGCCATTGTGATTGTGAATAGGAAAGAAACTGAATAGATTGGTTAGATTGTTGAAATGATCATTTCACTAGGAACCAATTGTTTCACTAGAGAATTGAACGGTTCGATGCTCACAACTTCCATAAAAGTACTGAAAATATGTCTCTTTGACTCCTAGATGATTTGGAAAACTTAACCCTGGCCATCCTATATAAATGGGGGTAGTCTAGGCTTTTAGAGACACTACAATAAGCTCTGATGGTTGTTGTACTCTCTAGTTATGGTAACTAAATAGCCCAAGCAACTCCTACTCATAAAAGGGAGGGACAACTAGGGAGAGACAACATGAGAGAGCAAACCAACCCAAGTAAGTTGATGTTCAAAGGGTCAAATACTTCATGTTGACTCTGATAGCGCAACGTGGAGTTCCCAATGGACTATGTGGATTAAAAAGAGGCATGGAGGTTGTTTCCAACATTTTATGAGGAATCGTCAACCTCCGTCCGTGGTGCTACACCAGGAGGTTGACTTTTGTAGTTGTTCGTGTGTGTCTTCTGAAGATTGCACATCATTATGTAATAGTTGTCACTAGATGTGCTCCACGAATAGGTATATCTCTTGTTGCCTTATTTCCTAAATGCATTGTTGTAGACGTGATTCTCTAATCAAGAAATAAGGACAAATTTTTTGTTTTTATGACCTTCTTTTTCATCCCTATTCCCCAATAATGGTATTCGAGCCATGCCATTTTACTATGTTTTGGAATTTAATCAGTATAATAAAATTTTGGATTTATCATTTATTTATTACATGCAATGCAAATATTTAAATGATTAATGTGAAAATCCAATTAAACTACCACATATGATCATATATATATATGATATCATATGTATATGCAATTTATATGCGTTTGGCTAATATTGGTTTTGATGGTTGATGTTAGCATTGTTATGGCCAATACTCTAGATCTTTGTTCTAGCTTGTATGGTTGGTTTTCCTATTTATATCTAGATTTGGATACCGAGGGTCTCCCCCTTTTCCATATGTAAAAGTATTAATTCTTTATTTCATGTGATCCCCTTGAATGTAACTGGAGGTTTCCCTATTACCATGTAATATTTCAAATATGATTAGGATAGTCTTAATTTCCTATAACAAAAAAGAACGTGATCTACTCCATATGAACTGACTGACTCAAAAGTCGAATCAATTGACTAGAGGAACAAGGAGGCCAGACGATAGGAGGAACTAACTGATCGTCTGGTGGCCCAACCAATCGATTGAAGGAGTCTAGACATTCCCTTGACCAAAGTTCAAACAACTTATCTATGAGACCAACTGACTGACCAAAATGCCAAACAATCAGTTCAAGAGTTGAATTCATCAACCTTGGTTTTTTTCAAAACATATATTGAACAAAAATAGGTTTCTATATCTGACGTGGAGCTTAGGGGGTAGTAGTTCCTTGTGTCTCCAAGAAATTTCAATAATATCTCCATAACCATCACTCATGTTTCATAATTTCATGTTTCATTTCTGGATATAGTAAGTATATAATACATATAAGTATGTGGTGATTGGATATGTATATGTATCTACATAAATATAAAATCCCTCTATCAACTATTAAGTCTTAAAAGCTTTCCATAAGCTATACCCATGAAAAGCTTGGTCGACTAAGTGTTGGCACATCAAGAGATGTGTGGTGTCCATCTCGTGGAACTGTGATGGTATTTATGTGGCTTGCCAAGAAGGGTGAATTACTATCGTGTTGGATTTGGGTCAATGTTAACTAGATGGTCTTAATGAGATTATGTACATAGAAGCATGCAAATGTCTATGGGAAAGAGTTTTGCATAGCATCTATATAAGAATTTCTTGAAATGTGATTTGAAAATGTTGCCTACCTTAATAAACTCGTTATAGACGCTAGTGTTGGACATGTAATAACTCAATTGTTTTGGGTCTTGGCTAATGAGAAGGTTGTACACTGCAATCTTCCAAATTAAAATGTGATGCCTATCAATTTGAACAAAATAGTGGGAGTAATAATTAATTAAAGGACTAATTAATATCGTCAATATTGTCTAATCAAATTAGATTATGTTTTGACAAAATTGCAATTTTCTTTTTTAGAATCTAATGACACACACAAACACATTTTCTTTGTGACCGATCCTTGAGAAGGACAAGATGAACATGAACAACTTCTATGACTGGTTTTGGATGCTTTGAATCATTCTCAATCAAGAGTGCAAGCTCTATTTCTTGGAGACACCATAGCCGGATGAACCCGCTCCCACTGTGGATAAGGATGATAGAAATACGTATTGGAATTAGTCTAAAGATGATGTGAGTATCAATGCTAGATCTTTTTCTCAATCAACTATGAGTTGTAGAGATATCATGAGAACATGGATGTTATGGAGATGGTCACACATCTTAGAAACATATACTAAGATCAAGCAAGACAAGAGAGATATGACATCTCAAAGGCATTGTTTAAATGCAACATGGTAGAAGGAGATTCATTAGGTCCACAAACACTCAAGTTGATTTGGTATGTAGAGAATCTTTCTATAATGGGATTTCCCTTGGGTCAAGAATTGGTGACAAATGTGATTCTACAGTCACTGTTGGAGTCATACCACCAATTTGTCATGAACTACAATATGAATGATTTTGACAAGTTGTTGTAAAAATTACTTGGCAAGTTGTTGACAACTGAAGCATAGATGAAGGGAATACCCAAATCTATGATGATGCTCAACAAAGGGAAGTCCAAGGGAAAATGCAAAGCTAAGAAGATTTCTAAAGCTAGCTAGAAACCAAAGTCATCTACACTGAAAGCTAAGGGAGGAGTGAATAAGGATAGGAAGTGCCAACACTATCACTAGCCCGAGGACTAGAAAAGGAACTATCCTCTTTATATAGAGGAACTTGGGAAGAAGAAAGAAATAGAGATCTCTAATTCAGGACCTGAGAAAAAGTAAGCGAGATCTATGCGGATCAAGATTTATTGCCATTATAGTTGAAATCTTTCATTCATGGGCATGTAATAGAATTAGTGAGTTACTATTATGTACTTACCATTAATGGAAACATCATGTATATTGTATGGACCATATATTATGAATACCTGATGTATTATTTTAAAAGTTAAGATCTTAAATGGTTGTTCCCTATCCCTCCTAATCTATACTTCATAGTTCTAGAGACAAATATGTGTGACATATATGTTGAATGACTCAATGAATCAAACAATAAACTTATTAAATTGTCATCTAGAGCACACAAATAAGAAATGAATTCTAGAATCCATACAAATGGTTGTCTAGATTCTTTTGGTTATTGAACCAATATAGAGTTCAAGTCTTATTTATTGGGCAATATGACAAAAGCAGCTTTCACTAATAGTAGTGGGAGAGAGAATATTCTATTAGGGATCAATCATATTGATTTCTACAGAACTTTTAGAATAAATTGGTGGTTAATAGTACCTCATTATATTTACTATTGATCTCTATAGATATGGTAGATTGTATTTAATGAAATACAAGTCTAAATATCTTGAAGTGTTCAAGGAGATCATGAATGAAATAAATAACCCAATTGGTATAAGTATTAAAACCCTTTGATATGATTGATGTGGAAATATTTGTACCAAAGAGTTTGAGGACCTTATGGGAAGCCATGATGGTGTATTAAGATGAACTCTACCTGAAAAAAAAATGATAGTATATCATGATAGCGTATCAAAAGAAGGACATGGTGTGATTATCAATAAATCTAGTTAATCTTACAATTTCTTTTTTTGGCACATGCTTTACACTAAAACAATATACCGTATAAAATGTTTGAGACACCATATGAGATATAGAATGAGAGTTGTCCAGATATATCTTTATAAAGATTAGGATTGAAATCTCATATAAGAAAATAGATTCTTGAAAAACATTGCCTACAAATCACATCAATTTTATTTTGTTGAATACTACTTTTTCTAATATGAGAATAGGATTTTTTCCCAGGATGGCAGTATTCCTAAAGGGAATTTAATTCAAAGGAATTAGTGGGAGAGAAGTAGAAATCAAAAAGTTTGAAACCTATAAGAAAATACAAAAAGTAAAGAGGTGTGGCAGGAACAAGGAGAATCACAAAATTGTTGTGCAATCTCAAGTTCCTTATGTAACACACAACCTCATATATCTAGTAGAATAAGCCTTCAATTTGAATGATTAAGATATATTATAACTGAGAAAGGGTGTGAGTTGGTCATAGATAATGAGAAAACAACCTACCTAGAAGCTATTGCAGGACCTGAGTATGAGAAATGACTTGAGGACATAAGATCCAAGATGTATTCCATGTGCAGGAACAAGGTATGACTGTGACGCCCCGTTGTGCCAAAACTGAGATTTCTCCAAACCAAACTGTAGAAATAAAAAAAAATGAGGTTACCATAAAACACAGGAAATTAAAACCGATTTCATATAACATAAGAGTTGCAACATTTTGTACATTAGTCCAGAAAATCCACTTGTATTTCATATCACTTTCCCAAAACGCTATAAAAGATATTGTTCACTGACTCTCAAGCCAAATCATGTTAAACATGATAACATGTTCATTTACATATATGCCATCTCTATACAACAACAAACATAAAGACAAAACCTCGCATTGGTACATATAACAAAAACCTCCCCAAGGACCAGAAAACCTCCCCAAGGACCGGAGTGTACAATAATGACAAATAGAATTCTACGTCTATACACAAGAAGCATGTCCAATGTTTCAAAATTTACTGGTTCTCTTGCTGCTCAACACCAACAGCACGATACCTACATTCTCATGCTCGACCACCTAAAACTAAGAAGGTAGATATCATACTAAGTAGGTTGAGCAGATTCAACTAAATGATATGTAATCATCATATAAGCAAACTGGGCAAGACAAGGAAGTTGCTAGTGAACAATAGATCAAGTTATATTCTAAAAAGGAATATGAAGAACATGTATAACAATTGACTCCTCTTACCATTTAATAATTCAAGAAATCAGTAAAAGGATAAGGAAAGGGGTTCAACCAATGTTATACATGTTTGACCCTATTCAATATGCTAAACAAATGTGTTATATATTTTATTATTATTCCCAAAGGATTTGAGTCATACCACCCAAATCCAACCAACCACTACTAAGTCAAAATCAATGACATATAAGGTCTATGGAAGAGTGGGAATCCATGACATCCCCAAACCTCTTGGTCAGCACAAGAGAAAACACCGCAGAGACATATCAGTCAACTGCAAAAAGGTGATATATAGTGAATAAAAGGATCCGCTCTTGCATGGTTGTCCATATATAAACACCTAGCCCACCTTGGTACAGTTAAAAATGCTAGAAGAATAGGCTCATGCATGGCCGTTCTTAAAAGAAGGATTGGCTCACGCATGTCCATCCATGTCATAAGGAGATCGACTCAAGCATGGCCGTCTCACACAACTTGTAATTGTGGATGCAAGGAGATACTCGATTTACACCCCCACATATTCAAAAATATGTTCTCTGAGTTATACTTGCTTCACCAATCGAACAACTAAAGATGACACTAGAAAGGATCTATGGAACAAGGCACCTACATGATTAGGGTTCCACTTGATTAGTTAGCCAATTGGGTGAATTTTAGAATCAATCAAGTTACAACATATAAAGTCAAAACAAACTCTACAAGAATAAGGGCATACTACAACATTATAAGATATAAAATGTATAAGGTGTGAACTTGTCACACTATCACCACATGCTTCCTATAGCATTTCCATACACAAGGCCGCCACCAATGTCACATCACGGGGGAACATCAGTCCCTCCATCATTTCACTAGAGGTTATCACCTCATAATAGGCATCATGGCATCACTAGGTCATCAGACCGAACCACATAAACCCTACATGTAAATCACCACATCATGCCTCAACAATGTGCATAATCACCATTCTGTATCATATGATCATCATTGCAACATACACAAGCCATGGTATACTTGTCACCTACAAGGCTAGAGTTTTATAAATAGGAGAGAGAAAACGTCATAATATAGTAATCACATCAAAGGAGTCAAGAAAGCACGCTATAGTTTCCAACATTAAATTTAGGGTTACAAGTGTAGTTGATTAGGGTTTTA
The DNA here is from genome assembly GCA_963693085.1 of Alisma plantago-aquatica. Lineage (NCBI taxonomy): Eukaryota > Viridiplantae > Streptophyta > Magnoliopsida > Alismatales > Alismataceae > Alisma > Alisma plantago-aquatica. The sequence goes on along the minus strand of OY856410.1, from coordinate 122,951,744 downwards.
TAGCCATATTTCATCACTAAACCCTAGGTACATTATCTTCCACTTTCTTGTATCATACTAGGCTTAAAGAAAATGATTAGGGTTGATAAAGCAACCATCCACCTCATTCATTACTCATATACATGTGTTGATTATGTGTTCAAGTATGTCTCAAGAACCCATCATACATATGTCTCAGCTATCCATCATCCTTGTCTCGTGACCATCCACCATTCATGGATAGTTAACACCCACTCCCCAAGGTGTTCCAACGACCAACATCCATGGTGTCTCGGCCATGACTAACACTCATGATGTTGTGACCGCGACACCCCAAAGGGAGAACTTGTTACTAGGTGTGATGTCTTGACCGTGACATGGGTATATGTCTCAACCCCAAAACTAAGAGAATCTCGATTGAAATCAAACCTGGATCAGGATCAACCTGAAGTTAGGTGTCTCGACCATCACTAGGTGTGATGTCTAGACCCTAAAACCATACATGTGAAGGTGTGTCGACCCAAGGTAAAACAAGATATAGTGACCACTAATTATCAATCTACCACCAAGGAAAAGGTTCGTATTCACATGGGTATTAATCATGATCAAATAGAAGATTCCTTTAGCCTAAACATAAGATAAAACCAAGGAAAAGCATCAATAACAATGAGGACAAACCTCATGCAAAATGAGCACCAAAACTATAGAATATGCATCACGAAACCACCATAAAAACACCTCATGCTAGAGAGAGTAAACCACATTTAAGGCGACCAAAATAGTAATTAAACTCCTTATAACATCTAGGTACACAAAATTGATGCATCTGATCAAATCTAATGTAAAAAGAGAGAAAGCAAACTACCATTCCATAACAATCACCAAAATCATGTGCTTTGAATTAGGGTTTTGGACCTAAGCAAACCAAGCATGTTAATCACCATCAAACAAGATCTATAGGATGGTATCATCTACCATCACATTAGGGGTACATTTTAGAGAGAAAAACAACAACATGCATGTATGAAATGTACAATAATAGATAGGGCTAAGTGTTATATAACCCTTCTATTTTGGAAAGAGAGCAAGCTCCAAGCTCAAGATCCATTATAGGGAAGGAAGCTCCAACAAGGATCACCACTTCAGCCAGAAGATCACCTCCAAAAAGAAGAACACCTTGGTTAAAGGTAGCTCAAGAAAAGGGGAAAGGAAACCCTAGGCCGAACCAAAGAAGAAAGGGGGGAAAGAGGAAAAAACATCCTCCCATTAGTTTCCCCCATGAATAGTCCATAGTCTAAGGCCTTTTTGAAAGGAGTTTCTCTCATGGTGGCCAATAGGGTAAAACCCTAGTCTATAGTCAAGGAAAGAGGAAGAAATGGATGAAGGCCCCAAAGGAAAATATTTACACAAGAAAGGCATATGCTTACCAAGGTTGAAGATGACCAAGGATCACCAAATGCATGAGGTCCAATCACCAAAGCTTACAAAGATCACCCCTTATAGCTCCTCAAAGCTCTAAAAACAATCAAGCAAGGAAGGATAAGGAAGATGGACGAAAGAGTTGCTTGCATGGAGAGAAGAGGGATTATATAGCAAAGGAGGAGAGAAGTAGGGTGAGGTGAGGTATCAACAAGATAGGGCTCTAAAGAGACACTTGTCCATCGAGAAAACTAACATGAAACCACTTAAACCATGCATGCATGAGATGGTGATACAACTACATTGGGTCTTGACCACTTGGGTATCCCAACACATGGTCTTGGTCGTGACCACCACATGGTCGGGATAAAGCACCAAAACACAACATGATCAAGACAGAAAGAAACACCAACATACTAGGTCGAGACACTTCACTAGAGCACAACTATATTGACCCAAGAGAACCCACAACCATATTGGTTGAGACAAAACCATAGAAGGGAGGGGTCTTGGTCATGAAACCCCCAAAACACCCCCTCAAGGTCGAGACAAGGGTCACAACCTTCAACAAGTTACACATAACCAATGCACTTCAAACCCTAGAAACCCTAATCACCCCCTAGTGATGTCACCACTCAATCAAGGCTCAACCAAGGAACCCCAAAGCATAAAACTCTCTCTCATGAAGCTAAGAGAGAGAAGGAACACTCTAGAGGTGGTAAATTGTAAAATCACCCTCATAAATGGATAAATTGTGATTTGCCCCAAAACTTGCATAAAAAAAGCATAAACATCATCCAAACAAGCACAAATTGGATACTTAAGCTCTCGAAAAGATATGAGATCATCTAAAAGGATTAGAAAAAGGTTATAGACACTTACTTATGCAACAAAAATAGGGTCAACCAAAAACACAGGTCAAGGGTCTTATAAGCCATAATTCTCTTATAAGGATTTCACCCTCAAAATCCTAACTAAAGAGAGATGTGTACTTCCTCTGCATCTCTTCCTCAAGCTCCCAAGTGGCTTCCTAAATGCCATAATGAATCCATAGAACCATCATCAACACTATGTCCTTCTTCTTCTTCAACTTCTTCACTCTTCTATCAAGGATCAAAACGATCCCTTCCACATATGACACATCCTCATGAAGCTCAACCTCAACTGACTATTAAACTAACTCTCTATCAGGGTGGCACTTTCTCAACATGGACACATGGAATAGTGGATGCAACATGTACAAATCAAGTGGAAAATCCAACTTATATGCTACCTTCTCTACACGTTCCCCCAGAGGGTAAGGTCCCATATACCTAGGAGCTAACTTATTCCTCCTCCTGAACCTCAAAATACCCTTCTAAGGAGACACCTTGAGATACACTTTGTCTCCCACTTGGAAATCTAAGGGTCTACGCCAGTTATCTGCATACGAATTCTTCCCGTCCTGTGTTGGAATCAACTATTGTTGAATAACTTTGATCTTCTCTGTCATCTTCTACACAAGTTCAAGACCAAGAAGTTGGTATTCACTAGTCTCATACTAACACAATGTAGTTCTGGAACATCTCCCATAGAGCACCTTGTAAGGTTCCATATAGCTTCTTTGTTGATATCTATTATTATAAGAAAACTCTATCAAACTGAGGTGGATGTCCCAACTGGCCAGAAATTGTAAGACACAAGCTCTGAACAGATCCTCCAAGGTCTATATGGTCCTCTTAGACTGACAATCTATCAGTAGGTGGAAGGTAGTACTAAAACTCAATTGTGTACCCAAATGTTGTGTAGAAGAGCTCCCAAAAGTGGCTCATAAATTGAGAACCTCTATCAGACACAATGGTAACTGGAACACCATTCAAACACACTATATCATCAACATATACCTGAGAGAGCTTCTCTACTGTATATGTTGTCTTCATAGGAAGGAAATTTGTTGACTTAGTCAAACTGTGAATGATCACCCTAATGGAATCATGACCTTTGGCAGTCCTAGGTAGACCAACCACAAAGTCCATCGTCATGTGATCCCATTTCCATTGTGGTATACAAAATGGTTGAAACTGTTGGGTCTTAGGAGAGGCAGAGAAGGCAACGGAAACAAAAAAATTCCTCCCCAAACCCAGAACAAGGAAACGCGTCAATGTTTATACAATAGGAAAGGATGGTTTGTGGAATCATACCTTGTCCTGAGGCTTGCTTGGTGACAATACATCACGGCTTGCACGGTCTTCACCTCCGGTCTTGGACGGTGTCTGTGCAGCTCCTGGTCGCACCGGGACTGACAACTCCTGGTCTCACTGAGACTGTCGGGATTGACAGAAATCCTCTGAGTGACATAAATCTCCTGCCTCTGAAGTAGTCCACACGGACCACCTGGAACTCCAATCTCCTTGTCCCACAAGGAATTGGAAGGAGTCGCACCCTCCTATCAGCGTACTAGTCACTGACACACTCTCCTACCACCAGTCGCTTACTTCAGTTGTCTTTCCCTTACTGTGCCTCCCTTATCGGGTAGCACTTGCTCGGGGTCTCTCAGTTACCAAAAACAGAGAGAACGTCAACTTTATAGAGCAACCGGTTGCACTGTGTTCTTCTTTGAGAAGCCCCCAATACCCCTATATATATAGGAGGGTCATGGGACATGGTTCTCTATCCCGAGAAATTTGGGACTAAAGCAGGAGTAGAAGGGTTCGAGATTTTCCACGAAAACAACCAACTGCGCAACCTGAACCGATCGTTTCATTTATGAAACGGTCGGTTGGGGACCTGAGCCGGTCGGTTGACACCTCAACCGATCGGTCGGGACCCATGAAATGGTCATTTCACTTCTGAACCGGTCGGTTCGTGGTCCTGGTCATTTCCTGATTGACTTTTCCTCTTTTGTTTCTAATTGGTACCTAATACCAATCCCTGTTCCAATCAAATTGGGCAAGTGAAACGAAAGGAAATTTCTCACCAATCCTACTTTCCCAACTTGCTCGGTTGCAACAGTTGAAACGATCATTTCAACACTTGAATCAATCGTTTCACCCTATCCATGAGTTGATTCACTCACCACCTGAGCCAATCGGTTCACCAAGCTGAGCCGATCGGTTCATCACATGATCCGATCGGTTGGGAGTGCAGATTGTGTAGAACCAGTCAATTGCAGTTTCAATCAATCTGATGCTCCAATCAATGTGTCCAACACCTTGAACATTATGGCATTGAGCTATAAATCAATTGAGTGTTTAATTGAACTACTAAATTCCTTTAGCAATCAATCTAAACATTGTTCGTGGACAAAACTCCTCTTCCAGATTAAATCCTATGTGTGTGACCCTACAGGTCCATTTCACATTGGCAGTAAAAGTCCATAACACTTATGACTTCACAAGAAAAGAGTGGTGCCTAGTCACACATCAACGCTACCTAAGTGAAATAGAAAGTTGGAGAAAAACTTTCAATCCTACAATCCGTGAATGGTGTTACAGTGAATGTATAATTCCTTTATCACTGATATCCCGAATGAACTCGAGGCATGGAACAATCATCCTGTCAACTTTCCTTCACTTTCTTGATCTCAGAGTAGATTGGAAGAGATATGTATGACATCAATATCACATACTAATTCACACATGCATGCATGCCTTTCTCAATCCTACTCATCAGGTGGCCATGGATATCAAACTCCCTCAGGAGGGACAAATCCCATATCTATCTCTCACCCCTCAAAATCCCCATGTGTCAAAGCCACCCAATCATCACCTTTATAACAACCCATGTTTCAAGACTGCATTTGATGATGTCAAAGTGTGCCCGTGTTGAGTGTAGTGATTTCAGGTCAAAGAATCACACTCACCATCATCACTTTGAGTACTGACTGTGACTACCATGTCATGGTTCCATGTGTGAAACTCACAGTGGGTCTGTCCCGTACACTTGTTCTCTAACAAGTACCTATGTGTTTGGTTTGATATCTCTATATCATGACTAATGTGGATTTGTCATCAACCAACACCACAATCTAGTCTTGTGTGTCATTGTTGTCTATCTACCTTCCACAATGACATCCGACTAGGGACATAATGAGAATGTACAAATTCTTAGCATCTATATGATCTCATCATTCAGGTCCTAAACCTGAAGGCATACGTCATTGAGTACTGCCATTCTCTAGACATTCAATCTGTTCTATCACTGTCTCATATGATTGAACCAGAAAGAATTGGAAGCTTGCCTTTGATGTTTATCAAATCAATCTTAATGTATCGCACCAATCATCCCATGATTGGCTCTCAGGGCATACATACCAACAGACTCCCACTTGCACTACGAGCCAATCACCCTTGAATCATATTCATAGTGATCTTCAAACATGTCCCACATGTTACTCTTCTCTAGTGCGATCATAGTGAGTAATGGCAACACTTTGCAAAAGTCAAAATAAATTGCATGTCTCTCATCTCTTAGTTGTACGTCACACGTATGAGATGGAGTTGTCGTAATATGTGATCTAGTATTCCTTTGCTAACTTTTAGCCACATTGCATGATCAAGGATTCCATACTTGTCATCAATGAGCGGAATATCTATAAGTTCATCTCTTGAACTTCCAGATCCATATAGTATCCACTACTGTTCTCTAACGCATAGAGACTCAGCATTTCCTTTTAAATGGTTTTATTGGAACACTTCCAATTATCAACAAACTTTCACTTTTATATATCCTATATATATTTTGCGATTAATTTTCTATCCTTTCAGAAGTTCGCATCAATGTAACTCTTTACATTGAACTCGTCCTTATCTCCATATAACTAGTACTTCTCAAGCACTTATCAAGTTCTCATGGTATTCCAGTAACCCTTACTAGAAGTAGACAGACATCCACTCGTCATGTCTTACATATGAGTTATCAGGATGACCACATCATATTGCCATGTACTACATACAAGACGATGAATGCATTTTGTTTTTTCCGTGTCGATACATGCAAGATAATGGGATGATTACATACATGATAGATCCATATCTATTCTTAGTGTTCCCATTCTTCATAAGAATTGGACACTTGGCCTTGGGATACTAACTCCATGTAACATGGACAAGTTTTCTCCCACTGAATCTGTGCATACTGAACCCTTCAGTATAGATTGCCAATGTATGCTTTCTCTTTTTATGTCAAGAGGTTTTCGAGAACTATCTCTATAGATCTCTATTCCTATCACATAGGTGTTGGTATGTATGCCCTGAGAGCCAATCATGGGATGATTGGTGGGATACATTAAGATTGATTTGATAAACATTGAAGGCAAGCTTCCAATTCTTTCTGGTTCAGTCATATGAGATAGTGATAGAACAGATTGAATGTCTAGAGAATGACAGTACTCAATGACGTATGCCTTCAGGTTCATGACCTGAATGATGAGATCATACAGATGTTAAGAGTTTGTACATTCTTGTTATGTCCCGAGTCGGATGTCATTTTGGAAGGTAGATAGACATCAATGACACACAAGACTAGATTGTGGTGTTGGTTGATGACAGAATCTCATTAGTCATGATATAGAGATATCAAACCAAAAACATAGGTACTTGTTAGAGAAAAAGTGTACCGGACAGACCCACCGTGAGTTTGACACATGGAACCATGACATGGTAGTCACATTCAGTACTCACAGTGATGGTGGTGAGTGTGATTCTTTGACCTGAAATCACTTCACTCAACACATGTCGTTGGGCACACTTTGACATCATCAAACGCAGTCCTGAAACATGGGTTGTTATAAAGGTGATGATTGGGTGGCTTTGACACATGGGGCTTTTGAGGGGTGAGTGATAGATATGGGATTTGTCCCTCCTGAGGGAGTTTGATATCCAAGGCCACTTGATGAGTAGGATTGAGATAGGCATGCGCACACTTGTGTGAATCAGTATGTGATATTGATGTCATACATATCTCGTTCAATCTACTCTGAGATCAAGAAAGTGAATGAACGTTGACAGGATGATTGTTCCATGCCTCGAGTTCATTCGGGATATCAGTGACAAAGGAATTATACATTCACTGTAACACCATTCACGGATTGTAGGATTGAAAGTTGTTCTCCAACTTTCTACTTTCACTTGGGTAGCACTGATGTGTGACTAGGCACCTCTCTTTGCTTGTGAATTCATAAATGTTATGGACTTTCACTGCCAACGTGAAATGGACCTGCAGGGTCACACACATAGGATTTAACCTGGAAGAGGAGTTTTGTCCACAAACAATGTTTAGATTGATTACTAAAGGAGTTTAGTAGTTCAATTAAACACTCAATCAATTGATAGCTCAATATAATATTGTTCAAGGTGTTGGACATATTGATTGGAGTATCAGATTGATTGAAATCGCATTTGACTTATTCTGCACAACCTGTACTCCCAACCGATCGGTTCAAGTGTTGAACCGGTCGGCTGAGGTTGTTGAACCGGTCGGCTCAAGTGTTGAGTCGATCGGCTTATGGTCAGAGTGAAATGATCGGTTCAAGTGTTGAAATGATCGATTCAACTGGTGCAACCGAGCAAGTTTGGAAAGTTAGTTCGGTGAGAATTTTCCTTGCGTTTCACTTGCCCAATTTGATTGGAACAAGGATTGGTATTCAATACCAATTAGAAACAAAAGAAGGAAAGTCAATCAGGAACTGATCAGGACCACAAACCGACCGGTTCAGAAGTGAACCGATCAGCTCATGGGTCCCAACCGATCGGTTGGTGTTCCAACCGACCGGTTCAGGTCCCCAACCGACCGTTTCAGTTGTGAATCGATCGGTTCAGGTTGCGAGTTGGTTGTTTTGTGGAAAATCTCGAACCCTTCTACTCCTGCTTTAGTCCCATATTGCCCGGGATGGAGAACCCTATCCCATGACCCTCCTATATATATAGGGGTATTGGGGGCTTCTCAAAGTACAACTCAGTGCAATCACTTGCTCTGCAAAGTTCTCGTTCTCTCTGGTTTTGGTAACTGAGAGAGAGCCCGAGCAAGTGCTTCCCGCAAAGGGAGGTGCAGTAAGGGAAGGACAACTATAGTTGCAACTGGAGGTAGGAGAGTGTGTTGGCGACTAGTACGTCAATAGGAAGGTGCGACTCCTTCCACTTCCTTGTGGGACAAGGAGTTTGGAGTTCCAGGTGGTCCGTGTGGACTACTACAGAGGCGGGAGGTCACTGCCGCTCAGGAGGACAACTATCAACCCGACAGTCCGGTGAGAGGAGGAGTCGTCAGTCTCGGTGTGACCAGGAGCTGCACAGACACCGTCCAAGACCGGATGTAAAGAGGCGAGATCACCTCTTTACTAAAATTTAAAGGAAATACAAACATTCACAATTTTAACAAAAATTTAGACTTTGAGGACGGTTGCATAATATTCCAAATAAATAAGCATGATTCCAGATACATAATAATATGTCAATAGCAGTGGAAAGAAAGAAATAACAAGCCTTCTAATGGCTTTATTGTTTATTACATCATTGCTTTCTAAAAGAAAAGATAAGATAGATAAGAGGATCTAGCTATAGCAATCTAGCCATCCTTCTTGTCAAGCTAACGATCTCAGCATAGGAATCTTTCTTCAAGCCCTTCTTTCACCTTGCTCAGCACCAACACCTGGGTGGTTGGGAAGACACCCAGCAAGAGGGAAAACAAAGAAAAGTATGTGTTACACTAACAATCCATCAAAGACAAAGAAAGTTGTAACAAGTAAACTAGGCTAGATATTTGGTGTAAGAAGATATCAAAGAGTATGAGGTTTTTATAAGAGAACTTGCCATTAACAAAATAAATAAAGGTTTTAGCATGTCATTTAATATGTCTATCTAACTAAGTAGGGTTGAGGCACCTACCGGACCTCTAACCTTAGGTGAGGGAAGAATTAAAAACATTTCCAAATCACCTACAAATTTTTAATGGGGAGAATAATAAACATTCCCCTAGGGCGATTTTATACATGCCCTCTATGGGTGGTTGTACATAAGTACCACTACTTAAAGATTAAATAGAACATTTAATTTCATGCTAACAAAAGATTTATGGCAAAGATAGTAAAAGCATATATAACATGGCAGTGGGGTATGAATACCCAAACAAGAGAATACTACATCTACATTTGAGGCAAATAAGCAATTTAGGTTTCAAGAATTCAATGGTTTAGATCAAGTTAAACCTCATAAAAGAAATATAGGTATTGGACTAAAGATTTCCCAACTAATAGGTAGATGCACAATCAAAACTCATACTAAACACATACCTTATCCTCAGGTGTCCTAGATTTCCCTTTTCAACTCTTCACACGAATTATAAACCCAAATTACCTAATACATCATTATATTCATAAATTAGAATTACATGCATTCATTTAAAAGATTGAAAACCCTAATTTACTAACTTTTTGCACAAACTCTCGATTCAGACTTCAAAAACCTCATAACCATCTTAGTTAGGTTTTCCTGATCAAAATAACATATAATATTGTATATTTTGGAAATATGGATTCTTAGGGTTAATTTTAGTGATTTTAAGATAATTAAATCGATTTAAAAAAACACATTTTCGCAAACCTCAAAACCAGATCTCAAAAATATTTTTATTAAATAGATCTTGTTTTCCTGATTTCAAAACACTATTTATTTACTATTTTTGACCAACGGAATAATTTATAAAAATTAATTCGCCTCGACCAATCACAGCCTACCACGTAGGCAAGGCCGGATGGGCCAAGCGGTGACGGGCGCTTGGCAGCGGCGACCCGCGTCCCGCGGTCGCCTGCTACCAGCCGCGCGATGCGGTCAGTTGGACGGAGAAAGGACAGCGATACCCTCGCGCGGAAAGCAGGAGAAGAAAACGAGTCAGGGGTAAAACCGGAAAAAGATGAGCATCGTCTTCCTCCTCTCGCTCGAGCAACGCGAGCAGCAGCTCGGCCCCAAATTTGGGCAAATCCGCAAATCGCGACCAAAACGCACGTTCAGATAGTCGAAAGAAAGAGAAAGAGGAGACGAAGTTGGTAGTACCTTCAATTTGGGACGAGATCGACGGAGGAGGGAAGGAGAAGCGCCGCAAGCTTGGGACCTTCGGCGACTTGTTGGGGGGTCGAAACGTCCACGAAAATCCAAATTGAAGATATGATCGAGTTGCTAGGGCGTCGGCGGTTGCGAGGGTTGGGTTATTTATAGGCAACATGCCCTAGGTTAGGGTTTAGCTAGGGGCAAGGTGAGGAGGTCGGCGGCCACTTTAGGCATTTCACAAATACTCGCCAAAGCCCGCAAAATTTGGGATAAATCTGTGCGTAATCGCGCGAGGAATCGAACAAGGAAAGTTTGAGAAAAATCCATCGACTACACTCCAAGATAATGCGATTTAAAAAAAATTGGGAAAAAAAACACCTGTTGCCTTCTTTGGCTTGAGGTAGGAGACGACCGTGGGTCGTCAGATCGGTGGACGCAGGTCTACGAAAGGATCTGGGCCGTCCGATCATGCACATGGGATAAGGAAATCAAATTTCTAAAAAAATCGATCAAAACTCATTTAAACCTTAAATGTGTTTCTCTCTCTTCATTTGGAGGCTCAAACGTTGCCCAAAAATTACCAAATTTTATATCCTAACTTATTTCGATGCGTAGAATCCAAATATGGAGTTAGTTTTGCATTTTGAGAAAGTTTGATAGGTAAAATAATTAATATATCATTTTCTCTTTCCTCCTTCAAAAGAGGTGATAACATTATCTAAAATTAATGTAACTTCACCCATAAGTCTCCTTAAAGGTTTGGAACACGATTTTGCAATTATCTTCATAAGTCGAAATTATCTTTATATTTATTAAATAAATAGAACATTCTACACACACTCTCTCTCTCTCCTAATTTACTTATTATTCATATATTATCCAAATTAGTTGCAAATTTGCACAGAGGCTTATTTTTATGTTTAGAATACGAATTTGAAGTTATTTTCCTGATTTGAGAACATTAAGTATTTTATTTCTCTTTATTGGCATATTTCCTACATTCTTTAGATAATGTTATTAATATTTATATTTATGTTCCATTTTAAATGATACTTGGCCCTTAAGTTACTTTTTTCTCAAGGAAACGAATTAAATTATCAAATTATCATGATGGTTTCAGATTATAATATTTGTTGCAAAAATCTTTGTAATTATCTTCTTTACCCATAAATTCTCATATTACCATTAATTATTACATTTATCTTCTTCCTTGTATAAAATTCGGATTTTCTTCTTATCTCTCATATTCTAGGGAACACTAGAAGGTTCTAGGACGAATTATTTTATCCCTTTTTATTTCTTAAGGTGAAATTGCATTTTAAACCCATTCTCTAATTCTAATTGAGGCATTTGTGCATGCAACCTTGAAATAAGAATATATGGGAAACATTTATCCAATAACCATCTTAATTTCTTTTAAATCAAAGCCAAGGACAAATGGGACGAAAATGAAGGACAAAACTTATAGAAAAGAGTACAAAGAGGTACATAGGAGATTTCAGTATGTTACACCGGAGGTGAAGACCGCGCAAGGCGCGAGGTATTGTCACCGAGCAAGCCTCGGGACAAGGTATGATTCCACAAACCATCCTTTCCTATTATATAGACGTTGACGCGTTTCCTTGTTCCGGGTTTGGGGGAGAAATTTTTTTGTTTCTTCTACCTTCTGTGCCTCCCCTAAAACCCAACAGTGGTATCAGAGCCACGTCAACTACTCTATATTTTAGGAATATCGATATGATCAATTTTGGTTTGTCGCCTTTATTTATTGCATGCGATGCGAATAATATTGGCTTTATGCATGTCCAATCCTAAATCCACAAATCCCAATTACATATATGATATGTATTATTAATGCACTCGATGTGTGTCACCCTTAAACGAGTTTTGTGGTGGATGTATAGCGTGGTTATGGACAATAAACCCTGTCTGTGTATGGTTGTATGTGGTTGCTTGCATCTCGGTCTGCGCACCGATCTTCCCTCTCCTAATCCTGATGTAACTCGAAATAATTCGAGATTCTTTCCTACCTTTGCTCCCCCCGAATGTAACTCGGGGTTTCCCTTTTAAGCAATGTAAAATTAGGATAGATTTTATTTCCTGTTATGTCGAAGACCGGCAACATCGAGACGACAGCTGAGACGATCGGTTCAAGGCGTGAACTGATCGGTTGACGTTCCATACGATCAGTTCAAGGAGTGAACCGATCAGTTGATGACCAGTTCGAGGAGCGAGACGAGTGGGTGGCGGCCATGATGAGATGCACGACGACCAGGCGAACCGATCGGCTGGTGGCACCCAGATGACCGGGTCGGACCGAGAAAGACGTTCATGTGATGAATTGATCTACTCCAAAGGCAAGGCATAGAGTTCATCTTGTACAGGTTGCATGTGATGTAGACCTAGATGACCGTGATTCCTCTTGGCTCGGGGAATCACATTAGGATGGCCATAATCATCGCTTTTATTGTTTTGCATGTGTTCTGTGGGATATTGCATGTATATGATACATACTATGTATTGTGGTGATTGGATATGTATATGTATATAAAAACCAAATCCCTCATTAAAATATTAAGTCTTATATGCCTTCCATTAACGGCACACATGAAAAGCTCGATCGACCAAGCATAGGTTACGCCAAAGCGTGGTGCGCCGTCTATCTTGTGGAAGTGTGAAGGGTAGACATGTAGGTTCTGCCAAAGCAGGGTGCATGTTTACCGTGTCGGCTTTTGGGTTAGACTTAACTGGTGATTCTTAGAGCGTCTAAGCCCAGAGGCAAGGAATGTTCATGGCAAGGTGTTGTGCATGTTCATTCAACAAGAGTTGCATATGATGTAATTGGCAAGAGTTGCCTACCCGAGAGATCTAAGTTGTGGGCAATCAGCCAAAGCTGACTCATGACTTGGAGGATTTCTGGATCTTGCCCACTAGAAGGTTGTACGCTACAATCTTTCGAATTGATGGTGAGGGCTATCAATTTGAAGTAAAATAGTGGGAGCGATAATTAATTAAAGGCCAAATTTTTATCGTCAACTTTTCAAATCAATCAAATAAGTCAAAAGAGTTTTGGACTAAAATTGCATATATTTCCTTTTGTTAAAATAAATGGTTAATCAACAATAATCACTTTATTTGCGATCGGTCTTTGAGACCAACAAATTAAATGGGAATAATTCCATGATTGGTTAGGTTGATGAGAAGTGTTCTCAATCAAAGAGCGAAAGCTCTAATTCCTAATTATCCCAGAACCAAATGAACTCGATCCCACCATATCAATGGCTGAAAGTATGCTTATGGAAGCATTAGGAGGATGACATTGATGAGGAGTGCTTGATGTTGTGTTCTCTGAACTGTGAGTTGCAGAGACAACATGAGACATATGATGTCTCCAAGAAACTGTCCTAGTATGTCATGACAGAAGGAGATCCAGTAAGGTATTCACACAGTCAATGTGATTGGGTACGTGGAAAACCTGACTAAGAAGGATTCCCTCTGAGCCAAGAGTTGGCTATTGGTATGATACTGCAAATGTTGCGAGAATCATACAATTCATGATAAACTACAACATGAACAACTTTGACAAGCATTGACAAAGTTTATGGACATGTTGAGGACAGTAGAGGCAAAGATGAAGAAAGACAAACCATAATCTTTGATGTGATCAAAGAAAAGGTAATTTCTTAAGGGCAAGGACAAGGGAAAAGCAAAGAAGTGTTCTGATGCTAGCAGGCAATCCAAGCCGTCTTCAGCCTCAAGGCACATGGGGAAAGGGTGTATGAGGGAATTGCCCTCTATATCTGGAAGAACAAAAGAAGGTGAAGGAGGGGATGGCAATCTCCACCTAAGGTATCATGAAATGAACCACTTCTTTATCTGAGGTATATGATACCAAGATATGGATCTATCATATATGATATGCAAGATCCGCAAAGAAGTGATGGCCTTTGTGAAAGGACCAAGAAAGAAGTACCCATCATTGGAGCAAGTGTTGCTGCCATAGATAGGAGTATCTTTCGGTTTATTTCAGCCTAAAGTGCATGAAATAGAGTTGAGAACTACTATTTCATATATTGCCAATAGATAGAAACACTTTATTTTTGCATATTGTATGACAATTATGGCAATTAATAAAGTTGATGTTGCAATCTTAAAGATATGATCTTTGTGGCAATGTCTTGTTTATCTTGTGATACATGGTATGTATAAGATAAAATGATACCTAAAGTTATTGATAACTCAAACAATCAAATTAGCATCAATCATGAGAAATTCATTTCTAGTTTCCATGTGATGGATAAATCTAGACTCTTTTGGTTAGAGAACCAGTAAGAGACATGAATCTCTTGTACATGATTAATCAATCTTCACTAATGGTAGTGGGAGAATGATTATCCTATTAGGTATAATACATGTGATGTATTTACATACCTATTGGAGCGAATGCTAATACTTCAAACGGTGTTTAGAAAAATACCAATATGAATATCTTGAAGTGTTCAAGATTATCATAGATGAAGTGCAAATTTGGTAAAGTGTTAATTCTTGATGAGATCAATGAATGAAATACTTGGACCAAATGTTTGAGATCCTTATGAGTGATTATGATAATGTATCATAGTGAACTCATGATTAAGGCATGGTGATGTCTAAATCAAGAAGGAATCATACTCTAAGGAGTTAGAGAATGATTATCAAATAACTGAATTCTTCTTAATAAATGAATACCCCACACTAATAAAGGACATTGAGAATCACAAGGAGTTGTGGGTTCTTATATCCTTGACAGATACACCTCAATTATTTATGTGATGAGTTGTTCATGTGATGAGTCAACTATCTAGATAAATATGAGGAACCAAATTTTGAGTTATGGTTTATGACCATTACATCCTAAATGACATCCATGTCAACCATAAGGTGTGACCTTAATGGTAGCACTCATTGGATGAAATCCATAAGTGCAAATGAGTCTTAAGTGTTAAGACACATGGATAACATTTTGAGAAGGATGATGCTTGTTGATTGCAACTTAAAGACTAAGGCATTTGGTATATGGATACTAAAACCGCATTCCTATGAGGAATAAAACAAGGATGTGTACGTGACACAACCTATAAGGTTTATGAATCCATCAATGCAAATGAAATCTATAAGTTACAATGGACTAATCAATGTGATTGATTGACTACAAGCAACTCAGAATTGGATCTTTACTTTGATGATATAGTCAAAGGGTTTGACTGATATGTCAAAGATAAAGAAGGGATCTGTGATTTAGTGGGAGCGTATTCATATTTCACATGTTGATGTGAAATGGAAATGTTCTAGAATGGAAATCCAAAAGTGGAAATTATATTTAAGGAGGATAGAGATGTTTCCTATGTGATAGGAATAGAGATCTATAGAGATAGTTCTCGAAAACCTCTTAACCTGAAAAGACAAAGCATACATTGGCAATTTGTACTGAAATGTTCAGTATGCATAGATTCAGTTGGAGAAAACTTGTCCATGCTACATGGAGTAAGTATCCCAAGGCCAAGTGTCCAATTCTTATGAAGAATGGGAACACTAAGACTAGATATGGATCTATCATGTATGTAATCATCCCATTATCTTGCATGTATGGTCATGGCAAGAACAAAATGCATTCATCATCTTGTATGTATGACATGACAATTTGATGTGCTCATCCTGATAACTCGTATGTGGGACATGACGAGTGGATGTCTGTCTACTTCCAATAAGAGTTACTGGAATACCATGAAGAACTTGATAAGTACTTGAGAAGTACTAGTTCTATGGAGATAAGGAAGAGTTCAATGTAAAGAGTTACATTGATGCAAACTTCTGAAAGGACAGAAAATTAATCACAAAATATATATAGGATATATAAAAGTGAAAGTTTGTTGATAATTGGAAGTGTTCCAATAAAATCATTTAAAAGGAAATGCCGAGTATCTATGTGTTAGAGAACATCAGTAGATACTATATGGATCTGAAAGTTCATGAGATGAACTTATAGATATTCAGCTCATTGATGACAAGTCTGGAATCCTTGATCATGCAATGTGGCTAAAGGTTAGCGAAGGAATACTAGATCGCATATTACGGCAACTCCATCTCATACATGTGACATGCAGTGAAGAGATGAGAGACATGCAATTACTAACTTTGGCAATGTAACATACCGGATCTTGGACCCTACCTTAGAATTTTGACCTTTTGGTGATTTTCCAAGGTTGAGGTTAGGATGATCCTAATAATATAATGCATGAATAATGTAATCTAATATGTAATATAACTCATTCGGATGGTAATAAGGAGTTAAAGAACTTAATTGGATAAATATTTCCCATATATTCTTAATATAGGGTTATATGCGCAATTAATTCAGTTGGGTTTTTAATAATGGGCTTGAAGTGCAAATTGTATACTAAGCAATAAAAATAATAAAATATTTCGTCCTAGAACTTTCTAGTGCTTTTTAGAATATGAAAAGTAAATAAATCCCAATATATATATATAAAGGAGATGATAAATGTAGTAATTGGAGATAATATGGAATATTTTGGATAAAAGAAGATAATGTGGAATATATTGTTCCAAAAATCCTAAATAGAAATGCAAGAAGATAATTTGGATAATAAATATATCAATTTCGTTTTCTTGACTTAAAAGTTGCTTAATGGAAAAGTATCATCTAATTTGGATAACAAATAAATATATTAAAGCCTTTATTACAAGATAATGGGAAATAAGCCAATAAGGTGAAATAAAATATCTAATGTCCTCAAATTAGAAAAATAACTCCAGATTCGTAATATAAACATAAAAATAAGCCTTTGAGAAAATTTGCATTTAATTTGGTCAATGTTTAATATTTTATTTTAATCTAGAGAGAGAAAATGATTTAAAGACCAAAAATATTAAATATATATTGATAAAAATTAATTAATCTCGAAAACGTGTTCCTAATGTTTATTATTGCTTATAGGCCAAGTTTTATATTTTTAGAAAGTTTCTAGATGCCTCTAATAAATTAAAAGGCTAAACAAGTGATAAAATTTAAATGAATTAAATAAAATAATAAAAGTATTCGAAAAAAATATATTAATGCCAAATTCGTGTTATACATATTAAAATAGACCTTTGGATGAATTTTTAATTAATTTGGAAAATATTTGATGAGATGATAAAATTAGGAGAGAGAAAGTATGTAAAACTTTCAAATCATTATTTAAAATAATAAACAATTTCAACAAATAGAAATAATAACAAATTCGTATCTAACATACTTAATATGAGTTATTGGAGAAGTTTTATAATTTTTGGATAATCATAGATTCATAAATAAATGAGGAAAGAGAAAATATATTTTGAATTATTTAGTACATTAAAGATTTTCAAAACGTAAAACTAATTTTATATTTGGATTCTACACGTCAAAATAAGTCAGGGTGCAAATTTTGGTTATTTTTGGAAACTGTTTGAGCTGTCAAATAAAGAAAGACAAAAAGTTAAATAATTAAATAAAGGACTTTAGTCCGATCATTAAATACCATGATGCGCGCTCCACCATGGACCATTGGATCACGATCAAACGGTGTCCGCATCATCTTCTACCTCCAGCCCATTTTGGAAACAACAAAAGATACACAATTTTCAAATGCAAATATATCATTCGTTTCTCGACCAAATCGCGAGTTTTTCGGCTCGTTGGATTCCTTTTTTGAATCCGCACAACATTATCACAAATTTTTCATATTTTGATGAACGTTTGAGAGGTTCCCAGGTCGGCCGAAACTCCTCTCACAACCCAAACTCGGAAACCGTAACACACACCTCCTCATCTATATATACCTATACCCCTACGTGCGCCGACACTTGTGCAACTCGCCTATCTTCTCAATTGCTATGTTCGTCTCCGTTTGGACCCCGGAGAGCCACCGAAGCTCCCTACCTTGCGGCGCCTTTCTCTCTCTCCACGTTGCTCCTCCGGTGAAATACAAGGTATGGTTGAGTTCGTTTTGTCTTTGGCTTTGGTTTGCATATCTGAACGTCGATTTTCGTCAAGTATAGCGGTTTTGCCTATTTCTTCCTCGAGCAACAACTCGTTGCTGTTGTCCATGTCGCGTGGGTGAAGGGAAGGAGATGGTCTCTGATGATTTACCATTTTACCCCCGATAATTCCCTTTTTTTCTCTCTATTGTCGCGAGGGTTACTACGGTCTTTTACATTTTCTCTTGTTTGCTTTGACCGGGAGTTCACCAGGCTAGCTGGGCGCCATGTGAGTGCGGGGCCAGCCTCCCATTGGGCCAGGTCAGTGTGGAGCGGGCCCACTCCTATCTCTCTCCGCTCGGTTTAAACGACTTTGCCTACGTGGCAATTTCTAATTGGTGCTTTTTAGAAAATTCATAACTTTTTACTCGTTGCTCTAAGAATTAAAAATAAATAGTGTTTTGAAATCAGGAGAACGAGATCTATCCATTAAAAATGTTTTTGTGGTTTGATTTTGAGTTTTTCGAATATGTATTTTTCGAGTTGATTTAAATTACTTAAAAATCAAGAAAAATAGCCTAAAAGTCAGTATCTCGAAAATATACAAATATACATGTTATTTTGATCAGAAGAACGTAAATAAGACAGTAGTGAGGTTTTCAGGGTCTAATTCGATCGTTTGTGGAAAAGTCGATAGTTTTGAGGTTTTAAGCCTTTAATGAATATACATATATCTAATACATAAATATGATGATCATATTAGGGGAAAGTGGACACTGATCTTGTTAGGGATCTGAAAGCGAGTTCTAGGGTTTGAAGGTTTGAGGTATGTTAGCATCTCCTATTTTTCTTTATTGAGCATAAACCTAAATTGTCTTTCTTTTGGTCCTATGGACATTAGCTTACACCTTGTCTTGTTCTTTTGAAATCATGCTTCATGTGAAGTATCTTATTTTATTATTAATCTTGTGATCATAGATATTCTCTTGGCATCTTATCTTGTTGCCTTGGTGCAAGTTGGACTTTTGATACTATATGCCACTGTGATGTGGATTTTACTTGTTGATATATGCCCACTATGATGTGGATGTTTATATGTTCGTGTTGTCCATTGTGTGATGACAACATCATATTATTCTGACCATACTTGTCTACTTGCCTCTACATTAAACATGCTATGTGATTCAATAGCACTAGAGTAGTGTAATTGCATTGGTTTTGGGGTTATGTGCCCTTTATGCTTTTGGGATGGAGGTTATGTGCCCCATACCCGGGTTTCAGCTTTATGGGGGTTGGCCCAATTTCATATATTTTGGGAGTTTGGTTATGTGCCATTCTCTATCAGGCTTCAGCTTTATGGGGGTTGGCCGCCATTGTCTTTATATTGTTCTAGTATTATGCTTATCTCACATGCATGCAGGTTGATGATGATATGTGCTTTGTTTCCCACCATGGTGGTGGATGTTTATATTGATAGCACATTCTTTTTATTTTGTTGGTTATGGCAAGTATCCCTTTTGTTATGATTCTTTTCTCTTGATACCCAATTGGGTGGTCCTTATTTCTTGCATGGGAAGCCTTTACATTTGATGTCCTTTATATCCTTATATTGCTCAATTTTCTTTTTAGTATGCACATACCAGCCTTTGATGATGTTTCCTTTTGTTTCTTCTTTTGCTGGGGTATGCTTCCAACCCTAGGTGGAGGACTTGGATGACAAGACGTGATGACCTAGACTTAGCTTGAGATGAT
Source organism: Alisma plantago-aquatica (assembly GCA_963693085.1). Lineage (NCBI taxonomy): Eukaryota > Viridiplantae > Streptophyta > Magnoliopsida > Alismatales > Alismataceae > Alisma > Alisma plantago-aquatica. The sequence continues at coordinate 122,931,576 of OY856410.1, read as the reverse complement.
GAAGCTTGGAGACAATCTTGAGGTGGTTTATATTTCCTCTACATGGATCCTTGTGATGTAAGTTTAAGTTTGTAACCCTTTGTTTTATAATTGAATAGTCAAATCTTTTCTTCCGCTGCAATACATTGGTCTTTTGATTACCATTATATAAAGATTTGAAAATTTTACACTCACTCCATCATACCTTCTGAGTGTGTTTGGACTGGAGGTTTTATTGTTCAAATTTTTAGTAAGGAAGTGATTTCACTTCTTTACAGCATGGTATCAGAGCCCATGGTAGTCGGAATTGACTATTTCAATTTTGTCTCCGTTTAGAACCCCTGACTTAGTTAGTTACCTTTAAGTGAGATGTTGACTCTAGATCTGATATATGATTAACTTTTATGCAATAAGGTTTGGTTTGAGGACAAGAATAGGTTATGAGGAAGTAATCATATGGAAATATTGTGACTTGGTTTTCGCTTTGATTTTGAGCTCACCATTGTTTCATATCGTATGATTCTTCGAAGGAAAATATATTTTCAATTATATTACTATATGTACAAAATTTCTTGGATTTATCGATGTTTTCTTGAACTAAGTCACAATGAAGCGAAACTCTAGTTTGAGTAGAATCTAACCCTAGTTTTATGATTAGGATTGAAATAAAGGTGTAGTTGACCTACCCTATGACTTTTTGGATGATCAAGTAGGGTTGATAGGTTAGAGACACAAGGACCTAAAATTTCAACCCTAGATGGAATGACTATAGTTGGATACATGAGAAATAGTAATCTTCAAAAACTTTCATAATTAAGAGATGTGGGTAGCTCTAAAAAGTTGTTTAGTTTGACTTGTTAGGTTGAACCCTTTAAGGGGTGGAGAGCAGTTGGTGGTTGATGATTCAATCTTTAGATTTCGAGGACGAAATCCTTTTTTTAAGGGGTGGAGTATTGTAACATACCGGATCTTGGACCCTACCTTAGAATTTTGACCTTTTGGTGATTTTCCAAGGTTGAGGTTAGGATGATCCTAATAATATAATGCATGAATAATGTAATCTAATATGTAATATAACTCATTTGGATGGTAATAAGGAGTTAAAGAACTTAATTGGATAAATATTTCCCATATATTCTTAATATAGGGTTATATGCGCAAATAATTCAGTTGGATTTTTAATAATGGGCTTGAAGTGCAAATTGTATACTAAGCAATAAAAATAATAAAATATTTCGTCCTAGAACTTTCTAGTGCTTTTTAGAATATGAATAGAAAATAAATCCCAATATATATATATAAAGGAGATGATAAATGTAGTAATTGGAGATAATATGGAATATTTTGGATAAAAGAAGATAATGTGGAATATATTGTTCCAAAAATCCTAAATAGAAATGCAAGAAGATAATTTGGATAATAAATATATCAATTTCGTTTTCTTGACTTAAAAGTTGCTTAATGGAAAAGTATCATCTAATTTGGATAACAAATAAATATATTAAAGCCTTTATTACAAGATAATGGGAAATAAGCCAATAAGGTGAAATAAAATATCTAATGTCCTCAAATTAGAAAAATAACTCCAGATTCGTAATATAAACATAAAAATAAGCCTTTGAGAAAATTTGCATTTAATTTGGTCAATGTTTAATATTTTATTTTAATATGGAGAGAGAAAATGATTTAAAGACCAAAAATATTAAATATATATTGATAAAGATTAATTAATCTCGAAAACGTGTTCCTAACGTTTATTATGGCTTATAGGCCAAGTTTTATATTTTTAGAAAGTTTCTAGATGCCTCTAATAAATTAAAAGGCTAAACAGGTGATAAAATTTAAATTTATTAAATAAAATAATAAAAGTATTCGAAAAAAATATATTAATGCCAAATTCGTGTTATACATATTAAAATAGACCTTTGGATGAATTTTTAATCAATTTGGAAAATATTTGATGAGATGATAAAATTAGGAGAGAGAAAGTATGTAAAACTTTCAAATCATTATTTAAAATAATAAACAATTTCAACAAATGGAAATAATAACAAATTCGTATCTAACATACTTAATATGAGTTATTGGCGAAGTTTTATAATTTTTGGATAATCATAGATTCATAAATAAATGAGGAAAGAGAAAATATATTTTGAAATATTTAGTACATTAAAGATTTTCAAAAGGTAAAACTAATTTTATATTTGGATTCTACACGTCAAAATAAGTCAGGGTGCAAATTTTGGTTATTTTTGGAAACTGTTTGAGCCGTCAAATAAAGAAAGACAAAAAGTTAAATAATTAAATAAAGGACTTTAGTCCGATCATTAAATACCATGATGCGCGCTCCACCATGGACCATTGGATCACGATCAAACGGTGTCTGCATCATCTTCTACCTCCAGCCCGTTTTGGAAACAACAAAAGATACACGATTTTCAAATGCAAATATCTCATTCGTTTCTCGACCAAATCGCGAGTTTTTCGGCTCGTTGGATTCCTTTTTTGAATCCGCACAACATTATCACAAATTTTTCATATTTTGATGAACATTTGAGAGGTTCCCAGGTCGGCCGAAACTCCTCTCACAACCCAAACTCGGAAACCGTAACACACACCTCCTCATCTATATATACCTATACCCCTACGTGCGCCGACACTTGTGCAACTCGCCTATCTTCTCAATTGCTTTGTTTGTCTCCGTTTGGACCCCGGAGAGCCGCCGAAGCTCCCTACCTTGTGGCGCCTTTCTCTCTCTCCACGTTGCTCCTCCGGTGAAATACAAGGTATGGTTGAGTTCGTTTTGTCTTTGGCTTTGGTTTGCATATCTGAACGAGTCGATTTTCGTCAAGTATAGCGGTTTTGCCTATTTCTTCCTCGAGCAACAACTCGTTGCTGTTGTCCATGTCACGTGGGTGAAGGGAAGGAGATGGTCTCTGATGATTTACCGTTTTACCCCCGATAACTCCCTTCTTTTCTCTCTATTGTCGCGAAGGTTACTACGGTCTTTTACATTTTCTCTTGTTTGCTTTGACCGGGAGTTGACCAGGCTAGCTGGGCGCCATGTGAGCGCGGGGCTAGCCTCCCATTGGGCCAGGTCAGCGTGGAGCGGGCCCACTCCTATCTCTCTCCGCTCGGTTTAAACGACTTTGCCTACGTGGCAATTTCTAATTGGTGCTTTTTAGAAAATTCATAACTTTTTACTCGTTGCTCTAAAAATTAAAAATAAATAGTGTTTTGAAATTAGGAGAACGAGATCTATCCATTAAAAATGTTTTTGTGGTTTGATTCTGAGTTTTTCGAATATGTATTTTTCGAGTTGATTTAAATTACTTAAAAATCAAGAAAAATAGCCTAAAAGTCAGTATCTCGAAAATATACAAATATACATGTTATTTTGATTAGAAGAACGTAAATAAGACAGTAGTGAGGTTTTCAGGGTCTAATTCGATCGTTTGTGGAAAAGTCGATAGTTTTGAGGTTTTAAGCCTTTAATGAATATACATATATCTAATACATAAATATGATGATCATATTAGGGGAAAGTGGACACTGATCTTGTTAGGGATCTGAAAGCGAGTTCTAGGGTTTGAAGGTTTGAGGTATGTTAGCATCTCCTATTTTTCTTTATTGAGCATAAACCTAAATTGTCTTTCTTTTGGTCCTATGGACATTAGCTTACACCTTGTCTTGTTCTTTTGAAATCATCCTTCATGTGAAGTATCTTATTTTATTATTAATCTTGTGATCATAGATATTCTCTTGGCATCTTATCTTGTTGCCTTGGTGCAAGTTGGACTTTTGATACTATATGCCACTGTGATGTGGATTTTACTTGTTGATATATGCCCACTATGATGTGGATGTTCATATGTTCGTGTTGTCCATTATGTGATGGCAACATCATATTATTCTGACCATACTTGTCTACTTGCCTCTACATTAAACATGCTATGTGATTCAGTAGCACTAGAGTAGTGTAATTGCATTGGTTTTGGGGTTATGTGCCCTTTATGCTTTTGGGATGGAGGTTATGTGCCCCATACCCGGGTTTCAGCTTTATGGGGGTTGGCCCAATTTCATATATTTTGGGAGTTTGGTTATGTGCCATTCTCTATCAGGCTTTAGCTTTATGGGGGTTGGCCGCCATTGTCTTTATATTGTTCTAGTGTTATGCTTATCTCACATGCATGCAGGTTGATGATGATATGTGCTTTGTTTCCCACCATGGTGGTGGATGTTTATATTGATAGCACATTCTTTTTATTTTGTTGGTTATGGCAAGTATCCCTTTTGTTATGATTCTTTTCTCTTGATACCCAATTGGGTGGTCCTTATTTCTTGCATGGGAAGCCTTTACATTTGATGTCCTTTATATCCTTATATTGCTCAATTTTCTTTTTAGTATGCACATACCAGCCTTTGATGATGTTTCCTTTTGTTTCTTCTTTTGCTGGGATATGCTTCCAACCCTAGGTGGAGGACTTGGATGACAAGACGTGATGACCTAGACTTAGCTTGAGATGATGAAGCTTGGAGACAATCTTGAGGTGGTTTAGATTTCCTCTACATGGATCCTTGTGATGTAAGTTTAAGTTTGTAACCCTTTGTTTTATAATTGAATAGTCAAATCTTTTCTTCCGCTGCAATACATTGGTCTTTTGATTACCATTATATAAAGATTTGAAAATTTTACACTCACTCCATCATACCTTCTGAGTGTGTTTGGACTGGAGGTTTTATTGTTCAAATTTTTAGTAAGGAAGTGATTTCACTTCTTTACAGCATGGTATCAGAGCCCATGGTAGTCGGAATTGACTATTTCAATTTTGTCTCCCTTTAGAACCCCTGACTTAGTTAGTTACCTTTAAGTGAGATTTTACTCTAGATCTGATATATGATTAACTTTTATGCAATAAGGTTTGGTTTGAGGACAAGAATAGGTTATGAGGAAGTAATCATATGGAAATATTGTGACTTGGTTTTCGCTTTGATTTTGAGCTCACCATTGTTTCATATCGTATGATTCTTCGAAGGAAAATATATTTTCAATTATATTACTATATGTACAAAATTTCTTGGATTTATCGATGTTTTCTTGAACTAAGTCACAATGAAGCGAAACTCTAGTTTGAGTAGAATCTAACCCTAGTTTTATGATTAGGATTGAAATAAAGGTGTAGTTGACCTACCCTATGACTTTTTGGATGATCAAGTAGGGTTGATAGGTTAGAGACACAAGGACCTAAAATTTCAACCCTAGATGGAATGACTATAGTTGGATACATGAGAAATAGTAATCTTCAAAAACTTTCATAATTAAGAGATGTGGGTAGCTCTAAAAAGTTGTTTAGTTTGACTTGTTAGGTTGAACCCTTTAAGGGGTGGAGAGCAGTTGGTGGTTGATGATTGAATCTTTAGATTTCGAGGACAAAATCCTTTTTTTAAGGGGTGGAGTGCTGTAACATACTGGATCTTGGACCCTACCTTAGAATTTTGACCTTTTGGTGATTTTCCAAGGTTGAGGTTAGGATGATCCTAATAATATAATGCATGAATAATGTAATCTAATATGTAATATAACTCATTTGGATGGTAATAAGGAGTTAAAGAACTTAATTGGATAAATATTTCCCATATATTCTTAATATAGGGTTATATGCGCAAATATTTCAGTTGGGTTTTTAATAATGGGCTTAAAGTGAAAATTGTATACTAAGCAATAAAAATAATAAAATATTTCGTCCTAGAACTTTCTAGTGCTTTTTAGAATATGAATAGAAAATAAATCCCAATATGTATATATAAAGGAGATGATAAATGTAGTAATTGGAGATAATATGGAATATTTTGGATAAAAGAAGATAATGTGGAATATATTGTTCCAAAAATCCTAAATAGAAATGCAAGAAGATAATTTGGATAATAAATATATCAATTTCGTTTGCTTGACTTAAAAGTTGCTTAATGGAAAAGTATCATCTAATTTGGATAACAAATAAATATATTAAAGCCTTTATTACAAGATAATGGGAAATAAGCCAATAAGGTCAAATAAAATATCTAATGTCCTCAAATTAGAAAAATAACTCCAGATTCGTAATATAAACATAAAAATAAGCCTCTGAGAAAATTTGCATTTAATTTGGTCAATGTTTAATATTTTATTTTAATCTGGAGAGAGAAAATGATTTAAAGACCAAAAATATTAAATATATATTGATAAAAATTAATTAATCTCGAAAACGTGTTCCTAACGTTTATTATTGCTTATAGGCCAAGTTTTATATTTTTAGAAAGTTTCTAGATGCCTCTAATAAATTAAAAGGCTAAACAAGTGATAAAATTTAAATGAATTAAATAAAATAATAAAAGTATTCGAAAAAAATATATTAATGCCAAATTCGTGTTATACATATTAAAATAGACCTTTGGATGAATTTTTAATCAATTTGGAAAATATTTGATGAGATGATAAAATTAGGAGAGAGAAAGTATGTAAAACTTTCAAATCATTATTTAAAATAATAAACAATATCAACAAATGGAAATAATAACAAATTCGTATCTAACATACTTAATATGAGTTATTGGCGAAGTTTTATAATTTTTGGATAATCATAGATTCATAAATAAATGAGGAAAGAGAAAATATATTTTGAATTATTTAGTACATTAAAGATTTTCAAAAGGTAAAACTAATTTTATATTTGATTCTACACGTCAAAATAAGTCAGGGTGCAAATTTTGGTTATTTTTGGAAATTGTTTGAGCCGTCAAATAAAGAAAGACAAAAAGTTAAATAATTAAATAAAGGACTTTATTCCGATCATTAAATACCATGATGCGGGCTCCACCATGGACCATTGGATCACGATCAAACGGTGTCCGCATCATCTTCTACCTCCAGCCCATTTGGAAACAATAAAAGATACACAATTTTCAAATGCAAATATCTCATTCGTTTCTCGACCAAATCGCGAGTTTTTCGGCTCGTTGGATTCCTTTTTTGAATCCGCACAACATCATCACAAATTTTTCATATTTTGATGAACGTTTGAGAGGTTCCCAGGTTGGCCGAAACTCCTCTCACAACCCAAACTCGGAAACCGTAACACACACCTCCTCATCTATATATACCTATACCCCTACGTGCGTCGACACTTGTGCAACTCCCTATCTTCTCAATTGCTCTGTTCGTCTCCGTTTGGACCCCGGAGAGCCGCCGAAGCTCCCTACCTTGCGGCGCCTTTCTCTCTCTCCACGTTGCTCCTCCGGTGAAATACAAGGTATGGTTGAGTTTGTTCTGTCTTTGGCTTTGGTTTGCATATCTGAACGTCGATTTTCGTCAAGTATAGCGGTTTTGCCTATTTCTTCCTCGAGCAACAGCTCGTTGCTGTTGTCCATGTCGCGTGGGTGAAGGGAAGGAGATGGTCTCTGATGATTTACCGTTTTACCCCCGATAATTCCCTTCTTTTCTCTCTATTGTCGCGAGGGTTACTACGGTCTTTTACATTTTCTCTTGTTTGCTTTGACCGGGAGTTGACCAGGCTAGCTGGGCGCCATGTGAGCGCGGGGCCAGCCTCCCATTGGGCCAGGTCAGCGTGGAGCGGGCCCACTCCTATCTCTCTCCGCTCGGTTTAAACGACTTTGCCTACGTGGCAATTTCTAATTGGTGCTTTTTAGAAAATTCATAACTTTTTACTCGTTGCTCTAAAAATTAAAAATAAATAGTGTTTTGAAATTAGGAGAACGAGATCTATCCATTAAAAATGTTTTTGTGGTTTGATTCTGAGTTTTTCGAATATGTATTTTTCGAGTTGATTTAAATTACTTAAAAATCAAGAAAAATAGCCTAAAAGTCAGTATCTCGAAAATATACAAATATACATGTTATTTTGATCAGAAGAACGTAAATAAGACAGTAGTGAGGTTTTCAGAGTCTAATTCGATCGTTTGTGGAAAAGTCGATAGTTTTGAGGTTTTAAGCCTTTAATGAATATACATAAATATGATGATCATATTAGGGGAAAGTGGACACTGATCTTGTTAGGGATCTGAAAGAGAGTTCTAGGGTTTGAAGGTTTGAGGTATGTTAGCATCTCCTATTTTTCTTTATTGAGCATAAACCTAAATTGTCTTTCTTTTGGTCCTATGGACATTATCTTACACCTTGTCTTGTTCTTTTGAAATCATGCTTCATGTGAAGTATCTTATTTTATTATTAATCTTGTGATCATAGATATTCTCTTGGCATCTTATCTTGTTGCCTTGGTGCAAGTTGGACTTTTGATACTATATGCCACTGTGATGTGGATTTTACTTGTTGATATATGCCCACTATGATGTGGATGTTTATATGTTCGTGTTGTCCATTGTGTGATGGCAACATCATATTATTCTGACCAAACTTGTCTACTTGCCTCTACATTAAACATGTTATGTGATTCAGTAGCACTAGAGTAGTGTAATTGCATTGGTTTTGGGGTTATGTGCCCTTTATGCTTTTGGGATGGAGGTTATGTGCCCCATACCCGGGTTTCAGCTTTATGGGGGTTGGCCCAATTTCATATATTTTGGGAGTTTGGTTATGTGCCATTCTCTATCAGGCTTCAGCTATATGGGGGTTGGCCGCCATTGTCTTTATATTGTTCTAGTGTTATGCTTCTCTCACATGCATGCAGGTTGATGATGATATGTGCTTTGTTTCCCACCATGGTGGTGGATGTTTATATTGATAGCACATTCTTTTTATTTTGTTGGTTATGGCAAGTATCCCTTTTGTTGTGATTCTTTTCTCTTGATACCCATTTGGGTGGTCCTTATTTCTTGCATGGGAAGCCTTTACATTTGATGTCCTTTATATCCTTATATTGCTCAATTTTCTTTTTAGTATGCACATACCAGCCTTTGATGATGTTTCCTTTTGTTTCTTCTTTTGCTGGGGTATGCTTCCAACCCTAGGTGGAGGACTTGGATGACAAGACGTGATGACCTAGACTTAGCTTGAGATGATGAAGCTTGGAGACAATCTTGAGGTGGTTTAGATTTCCTCTACATGGATCCTTGTGATGTAAGTTTAAGTTTGTAACCCTTTGTTTTATAATTGAATAGTCAAATCTTTTCTTCCGCTGCAATACATTGGTCTTTTGATTACCATTATATAAAGATTTGAAAATTTTACACTCACTCCATCATACCTTCTGAGTGTGTTTGGACTGGAGGTTTTATTGTTCAAATTTTTAGTAAGGAAGTGATTTCACTTCTTTACAGCATGGTATCAGAGCCCATGGTAGTCGGAATTGACTATTTCAATTTTGTCTCCCATTAGAACCCCTGACTTAGTTAGTTACCTTTAAGTGAGATGTTGACTCTAGATCTGATATATGATTAACTTTTATGCAATAAGGTTTGGTTTGAGGACAAGAATAGGTTATGAGAAGTAATCATATGGAAATATTGTGACTTGGTTTTCGCTTTGATTTTGAGCTCACCATTGTTTCATATCGTATGATTCTTCGAAGGAAAATATATTTTCAATTATATTACTATATGTACAAAATTTCTTGGATTTATCGATGTTTTCTTGAACTAAGTCACAATGAAGCGAAACTCTAGTTTGAGTAGAATCTAACCCTAGTTTTATGATTAGGATTGAAATAAAGGTGTAGTTGACCTACCCTATGACTTTTTGGATGATCAAGTAGGGTTGATAGGTTAGAGACACAAGGACCTAAAATTTCAACCCTAGATGGAATGACTATAGTTGGATACATGAGAAATAGTAATCTTCAAAAACTTTCATAATTAAGAGATGTGGGTAGCTCTAAAAAGTTGTTTAGTTTGACTTGTTAGGTTGAACCCTTTAAGGGGTGGAGAGCAGTTGGTGGTTGATGATTGAATCTTTAGATTTCGAGGACGAAATCCTTTTTTTAAGGGGTGGAGTGCTGTAACATACCAGATCTTGGACCCTACCTTAGAATTTTGACCTTTTGGTGATTTTCCAAGGTTGAGGTTAGGATGATCCTAATAATATAATGCATGAACAATGTAATCTAATATGTAATATAACTCATTTGGATGGTAATAAGGAGTTAAAGAACTTAATTGGATAAATATTTCCCATATATTCTTAATATAGGGTTATATGCGCAAATAATTCAGTTGGGTTTTTAATAATGGGCTTGAAGTGCAAATTTTATACTAAGCAATAAAAATAATAAAATATTTCGTCCTAGAACTTTCTAGTGCTTTTTAGAATATGAATAGAAAATAAATCCCAATATATATATATATAAAGGAGATGATAAATGTAGTAATTGGAGATAATATGGAATATTTTGGATAAAAGAAGATAATGTGGAATATATTGTTCCAAAAATCCTAAATAGAAATGCAAGAAGATAATTTGGATAATAAATATATCAATTTCGTTTTCTTGACTTAAAAGTTGCTTAATGGAAAAGTATCATCTAATTTGGATAACAAATAAATATATTAAAGCCTTTATTACAAGATAATGGGAAATAAGCCAATAAGGTCAAATAAAATATCTAATGTCCTCAAATTAGAAAAATAACTCCAGATTCGTAATATAAACATAAAACTAAGCCTTTGAGAAAATTTGCATTTAATTTAGTCAATGTTTAATATTTTATTTTAATCTGGAGAGAGAAAATGATTTAAAGACCAAAAATATTAAATATATATTGATAAAAATTAATTAATCTCGAAAACGTGTTCCTAACGTTTATTATTGCTTATAGGCCAAGTTTTATATTTTTGGAAAGTTTCTAGATGCCTCTAATAAATTAAAAGGCTAAACAAGTGATAAAATTTAAATGAATTAAATAAAATAATAAAAGTATTCGAAAAAAATATATTAATGCCAAATTCATGTTATACATATTAAAATAGACCTTTGGATGAATTTTTAATCAATTTGGAAAATATTTGATGAGATGATAAAATTAGGAGAGAGAAAGTATGTAAAACTTTCAAATCATTATTTAAAATAATAAACAATTTCAACAAATGGAAATAATAACAAATTCGTATCTAACATACTTAATATGAGTTATTGGCAAAGTTTTATAAGTTTTGGATAATCATAGATTCATAAATAAATGAGGAAAGAGAAAATATATTTTGAATTATTTAGTACATTAAAAATTTTCAAAAGGTAAAACTAATTTTATATTTGGATTCTACACGTCAAAATAAGTCAGGGTGCAAATTTTGGTTATTTTTGGAAACTGTTTGAGCCGTCAAATAAAGAAAGACAAAAAGTTAAATAATTAAATAAAGGACTTTAGTCCGATCATTAAATACCATGATGCGCGCTCCACCATGGACCATTGGATCACGATCAAACGGTGTCCGCATCATCTTCTACCTCCAGCCCGTTTTAGAAACAACAAAAGATACACGATTTTCAAATGCAAATATCTCATTCGTTTCTCGACCAAATCGCAAGTTTTTCGGCTCGTTGGATTCCTTTTTTGAATCCGCACAACATTATCACAAATTTTTCGTATTTTGATGAACGTTTGAGAGGTTCCCAGGTCGGCCGAAACTCCTCTCACAACCCAAACTCGGAAACCGTAACACACACCTCCTCATCTATATATACCTATACCCCTACGTGCGCCGACACTTGTGCAACTCGCCTATCTTCTCAATTGCTCTGTTCGTCTCCGTTTGGACCCCGGAGAGCCGCCGAAGCTCCCTATCTTGCGGCGCCTTTCTCTCTCTCCATGTTGCTCCTCCGGTGAAATACAAGGTATGGTTGAGTTCGTTTTGTCTTTGGCTTTGGTTTGCATATCTGAACGTCGATTTTCGTCAAGTATAGCGGTTTTGCCTATTTCTTCCTCGAGCAACAGCTCGTTGCTGTTGTCCATGTCGCGTGGGTGAAGGGAAGGAGATGGTCTATGATGATTTACCGTTTTACCCCCGATAATTCCCTTCTTTTCTCTCTATTGTCGTGAGGGTTACTACGGTCTTTTACATTTTCTCTTGTTTGCTTTGACCGGGAGTTGACCAGGCTAGCTGGGCGTCATGTGAGCGCGGGGCCAGCCTCCCATTGGGCTAGGTCAGCGTGGAGCGGGCCCACTCCTATCTCTCTCTGCTCGGTTTAAACGACTTTGCCTACGTGGCAATTTCTAATTGGTGCTTTTTAGAAAATTCATAACTTTTTACTCGTTGCTCCAAAAATTAAAAATAAATAGTGTTTTGAAATCAGGAGAACGAAATCTATCCATTAAAAATGTTTTTGTGGTTTGATTCTGAGTTTTTCGAATATGTATTTTTCGAGTTGATTTAAATTACTTAAAAATCAAGAAAAATAGCCTAAAAGTCAATATCTCGAAAATATACAAATATACATGTTATTTTGATAAGAAGGACGTAAATAAGACAGTAGTAAGGTTTTCAGGGTCTAATTCGATCGTTTGTGGAAAAGTCGATAGTTTTGAGGTTTTAAGCCTTTAATGAATATACATATATCTAATACATAAATATGATGATCATATTAGGGGAAAGTGGACAATCATCTTGTTAGGGATCTGAAAGCGAGTTCTAGGGTTTGAAGGTTTGAGGTATGTTAGCATCTCCTATTTTTCTTTATTGAGCATAAACCTAAATTGTCTTTCTTTTGGTCCTATGGACATTAGCTTACACCTTGTCTTGTTCTTTTGAAATCATGCTTCATGTGAAGTATCTTATTTTATTATTAATCTTGTGATCATAGATATTCTCTTGGCATCTCATCTTGTTGCCTTGGTGCAAGTTGAACTTTTGATACTATATCCCACTGTGATGTGGATTTTACTTGTTGATATATGCCCACTATGATGTGGATGTTTATATGTTCGTGTTGTCCATTGTGTGATGGCAACATCATATTATTCTGACCATACTTGTCTACTTGCCTCTACATTAAACATGCTATGTGATTCAGTAGCACTAGAGTAGTGTAATTGCATTGGTTTTGGGGTTATGTGCCCTTTATGATTTTGGGATGGAGGTTATGTGCCCCATACCCGGGTTTCAACTTTATGGGGGTTGGCCCAATTTCATATATTTTGGGAGTTTGGTTATGTGCCATTCTCTATCAGGCTTCAGCTTTATGGGGGTTGGCCGCCATTGTCTTTATATTGTTCTAGTGTTATGCTTATCTCACATGCATGCAGGTTGATGATGATATGTGCTTTGTTTCCCACCATGGTGGTGGATGTTTATATTGATAGCACATTCTTTTTATTTTGTTGGTTATGGCAAGTATCCCTTTTGTTATGATTCTTTTCTCTTGATACCCAATTGGGTGGTCCTTATTTCTTGCATGGGAAGCCTTTACATTTGATGTCCTTTATATCCTTATATTGCTCAATTTTCTTTTTAGTATGCACATACCAGCCTTTGATGATGTTTCCTTTTGTTTCTTCTTTTGCTGGGGTATGCTTCCAACCCTAGGTGGAGGACATGGATGACAAGACGTGATGACCTAGACTTAGCTTGAGATGATGAAGCTTGGAGACAATCTTGAGGTGGTTTAGATTTCCTCTACATGGATCCTTGTGATGTAAGTTTAAGTTTGTAACCCTTTGTTTTATAATTGAATGGTCAAATCTTTTCTTCCGCTGCAATACATTGGTCTTTTGATTACCATTATATAAAGATTTGAAAATTTTACACTCACTCCATCATACCTTCTGAGTGTGTTTGGACTGGAGGTTTTATTGTTCAAATTTTTAGTAAGGAAGTGATTTCACTTCTTTACAGGCAAGGTGTTGCCATTACTAACTATGTTGGCACTAGAGCACAGTAACATGTGGGAGATGTTTGGAGATCACTATGAATATGATTCAAGGGTGATTGGCTCGCAGTGCAAGTGGGAGTCTGTTGGTATGTATGCCCTGAGAGCCAATCATGGGATGATTGGTGGGATACATTAAGATTGATTTGATAAACTTCAAAGGCAAGCTTCCAATTCTTTCTGGTTCAGTCATATGAGATAGTGATAGAACAGATTGAATGTCTAGAGAATGACAGTACTCAATGATGTATGCCTTCAGGTTCATGACCTGAACGATGAGATCATATAGATGTTAAGAGTTTGTACATTCTTGTTATGTCCCTAGTCGGATGTCATTGTGGAAGGTAGATAGACAACAATGACACACAAGACTAGATTGTGGTGTTGGTTGATGACATAATCTCATTAGTCATGATATAGAGATATCAAACCAAACACGTAGGTACTAGTTAGAGAACAAGTGTACCGGATAGACCCACCGTGAGTTTGACACATGGAACCATGACATGGTAGTCACAGTCAGTAATCACAGTGATGGTGGTGAGTGTCATTCTTTGACCTGAAATCACTGCACTCAACACATGTCGTTGGGCACACTTTGACATCATCAAACGCAGTCCTGAAACATGGGTTGTTATAAAGGTGATGATTGGGTGGCTTTGACACATGGGGCTTTTGAGGGGTGAGTGATAGATATGGGATTTGTCCCTCCTGAGGGAGTTTGATATCCAAGGCCACTTGATGAGTAGGATTGAGATAGGCATGTGCACGCATGTGTGAATAAGTATGTGATATTGATGTCATACATATGTCGTTCAATCTACTCTGAGATCAAGAAAGTGAATGATCATTGACAGGATGACTGTTCCATGCCTCGAGTTCATTCAGGATATCAGTGACAAAGGAATTATACATTCACTGTAACACCATTCCCAGATTGTAGGATTGAAAGTTTTTCTCCAACTTTCTACTTTCACTTGGGTAGCACTGATGTGTGACTAGGCACCGCTCTTTGCTTGTGAATTCATAAATGTTATGGACTTTCACTACCAATGTGAAATGGACCTGCAGGGTCACACACATAGGATTTAACCTGGAAGAGTAGTTTTGTCCACAAACAATGTTTAGATTGATTACTAAAGGAGTTTAGTAGTTCAATTAAACACTCAATCATTTGATATCTCAATATCATATTGTTCAAGGTGTTGAACATATTGATTGGAGTATCAGATTGATTGAAATCGCATTTGACTAATTCTGCACAACCTGTACTCCCAACTGATCGGTTCAAGTGTTGAACCGGTCGGCTGAGGTTGTTGAACCGGTCGGCTCAAGTGTTGAGTCGATCGGCTCATGGTCAGAGTGAAACGATCGGTTCAAGTGTTGAAACGATCAGTTCAACTGGTGCAACCGAGAAAGTTGGGAAAGTCAAGTCGGTGAGAATTTTCCTTGCGTTTCACTTGCCCAATTTGATTGGAACAAGGATTGGTATTCGATACCAATTAGAAACATAAGAAGGAAAGTCAATCGGGAACTGATCAGGACCACGAACCGACCGGTTAAGAAGTGAACCGATCGGCTCATGGGTCCCAACCGATCGGTTGGTATTCCAACCGACCGGTTCAGGTCCCCAACCGACCGTTTCAGTTGTGAACTGATCGGTTCAGGTTGTGAGTTGGTTGTTTTGTGGAAAATCTCGAACCCTTCTACTCCTGCTTTAGTCCCATATTTCCTGGGATGGAGAACCCTATCCCATGACCCTCCTATATATATAGGGGTATCGGGGGCTTCTCAAAGTACAACTCAGTGCCATCAGTTTCTCTGCAAAGTTGCCGTTCTCTCTGGTTTTGGTAACTGAGAGAGAGCCCGAGCAAGTGCTTCCTGCAAAGGGAGGTGCAGCAAGGGAAGGACAACTGCAGTTGCAACTGGAGGCAGGAGAGTGTGTTGGCGACTAGTACGTCAATAGGAGGGTGTGACTCCTTCCACTTCCTTGTGGGACAAGGAGTGTGGAGTTCCAGGTGGTCCGTGTGGAATACTATAGAGGCGGGAGGTCACTGCCGCTCAGGAGGACAACTATCAACCCGACAGTACGGTGAGAGGAGGAGTCGTTAGTCCCGGTGCGACCAGGAGCTGCACAGACACCATCCAAGACCGGAGGTGAAGACCGCGTAAGGCGCGAGGTATTGTCGCCGAGCAAGCCTCAGGACAAGGTATGATTCCAGAAACCATCCTTTCCTATTATATAGACGTTGACGCGTTTCCTTGTTCCGGGTTTGGGGGAGAAATTTTTTGTTTCCGCTGCCTTCTCTGCCTCCCCTAAAACCCAACAACAGGAAACATCTTTATCTCCCTTAAACATAATATCCACTTTTGGATTTCCATTCTAGAACATTTCCATTCCACATCAACATGTGGAATGTGAACACACTCCCACTAAATCACAGATCCCTTCTTTATCTTTGACATATTAGTCAAACCCTTTGACTATATTATCAAAGTAAAGATCCAATTCTAAGTTGCTTGTACTCAATCCATCACATTGATTAGTCCATTGTAACTTATAGACTTCATTTGCATTAGTGGATTCATAAACCTTATAGGTTGTGTAATGTACACATCCTTTTTTTATTCCTCATAGGAATGCAGTTTTAGTATCCATATGCCAAATTCTTAGTCATTAAGTGGCAATCAACAAGCATCATCCTTATCAAAATGTTATTCATGTGTCTTAACATTTAAGATTCATTTGCACTTATGGATTTCATCCAATGTGTGCTACCATCAAGGTCATACCATATGGTTCACATGGATGCCATTTAGGATGTAATGGTCATAAACCATAACTCAAAATTCGATTCCTCATATTCATCTAGATAGTTGACTCATCACATGAACAATTCATCACATAGATAAATGAGGTGTATCCGTCAAGGATATAAGAATTTAAAACTCGTGATTCTTAATGTCCTTTATTAGTGTGGGGTATTCTTTTATTAAGAAGAATTTAGTTATTTGATAATCATTCTCTAACTCCTTTGAGTATGATTCCTTCTTGATTTAGACATCACCATGCCTTAATCATGAGTTCACTATGATACACTATCATAATCACTCATAAGGATCTCAAACATTTGGTCCAAGTATTTCATTCATTGATCTCATCAAGAATTAACACTTTACCAAATTTGCACTTCATCAATGATAATCTTGAACACGTTAAGATATTCATAATGGTATTTCTCCAAACACCATTTGAAGTATTAGCATTTGTTCCAATAGGTATATAAATACATCACATGTATCATACCTAATAGGATAATCATTCTCCCACTACCTTTAGTGAAGATTGATTAATCATGTCTAAGATATTCATGTCTCTTATTGGTTCTATAACCAAAAGAGTCTAGATTTATCCATCACATGGAAACTATAAATGAATTTCTCATGATTGATTCTAATTTTATTGTTTGAGTTATCTATAACTTTTAGGTATCCTTTTATCTTATGCATATCAAATACCACAAGATAAATAAGCCATTGCCACAAAGATCATATCTTGAAACATCTCTTTATTGATTGCCATCATTGTCATACAATATGCAAAAATAAAGTGTTTATATCTTTTGGTAAATATGAAATAGCAGTTCATAACTGTATTACATGCCTTTTAGGCTGAAATAAACTAAAAGGTACTCCTATCTATGGAAGCAACACTTGATCCAATGATGGGTACTCTTTTCTTGGTCCTTTTACAAAGGCCATCACTTCTTTGTGGATATTGCATATCATATATGACATATCCATATCTTGGTATCATATACCTCAGATAAAGAAGCAGTTCATTTCATGATACCTTAGGTGGAGATCTCCATCCTGTCCTTCATCTACTTTTGTTCTTCCATATATAGAGGGCAATTCCCTCATACACCCTTTCCCCATGTGCATTGAGGTTGAAGACGGCTTGGGCTGCTGGCTAGCATCAGAACACTTCTTTGCTTTGCCATTGCCCTTGCCCTTGCCCTTAAGACTTACCTTTCATTGATCTCATTAAAGATTAGGGTTAGTCTTTATTCGTATTTTCCTCTACTGTCCTCAACATGTCCAACAACTTTGTCAACGCTTGTCAAAGTTGTTCATGTTGTAGTTTATCATGAACTGTATGATTCTCACAACATTTGCAGTATCATACCAATAGCCAACTCTTGGCTCAGAGGGAATCCTTCTTTGTCAGGTTTTTCCACATACCCAATCATATTGAGTGTCTGAATACCTTACTGGATCTCCTTCTGTCATGACATACTAGGACAATGTCTTGGAGACATCATATGTCTCATGTTGTATCTGCAATTCATAGTTCAGAGAACACAACATCAAACACTCCTCATCAATGTCTACCTCAGTATGCTTCCATAAGCATACTTTCAGCCATTGATATGGTGGGATCGAGTTCATCTGGTTCTGGTATAACTAGGACTTAGAGCTTTCACTCTAGATTCAGAACACTTCTCAATGTCCTAACCAGTCGTGGAAAAATTCCCATTTAATTTGTTGGTCTCAAAGACTGATCACAAATAAGTGATTATTGTTGATCAACCATTTATTATACAAATGGAAATATATGCAATTTTAGTCCAAAAACTCATTTTTGACTTATTTGATTGATTTGAAAAGTTGACGATATAATTAGGCCTTTAAGTAATTATCACTCCCACTATTTTAGTTCAAATTGATAGCCCTCACCATCAATTCAGAAGATTGCAGCGTACAACCTTCTAGTGGGCAAGATCCTGAAATCCTCTAAATCATGGACCAGCTAGGGCTGTCACCCACAACTTAGATCTCTCAGGTAGGCAACTCTTGCCAATTCCATCATATGCAACTCTTGATAAGATGTCATATGCAACTCTTTGCCATGATCATCTCCATGCCTCAAGGTGCTAGATCCTATCTAGGTCACCTTGTTAAGTCCGACCCAAAGCAAACATGATGAATATGCACCCTTCTAGGGCAGACCCACATATCCATCCTTCACACTTCCACAAGATAGAGTGTGCACCACACTAGGGCATGCCCACACTTAGTCGATCAAGCTTTTCATGTGTGTCACATTTGGAAGGCATCTAAAACTTAATATTTAATGAGGGATTTGGTTTTATATACATATCATATCCAATCACCACAATATATAGTATGTATCATATACATGATATATCCCATAGAAAACATGTGAAACGATAAAAGTGATGATTATGGCCATCCTAATGTGATTCCTCAAGCCAAGAGGAATCACGGTCATCTAGGTCTACATCACATGCAACATGTACACGATGAACTCTGTGCTTTGCTTTCTGGGTTTGATCAACTCATCACATGACTGATCGGCTCGCCATCAGGCTGGTCGACTGGGTGCCACTAGCCGATCGGTTGGCTCCTCCAACCGATCAGTTCACCTGGTCGTCGTGCATCTCATCATGGCCGCCACCCGCTCGTCTCGCTCCTCAAATCGGTCATCAACCGATCGGCTCACTCCTTGAACCGATCGTCTGGAACGTCAACCGATCGGTTCACGTCTTGTACCGATCGTCTCCGCTGTCGTCTGGATGTCCTCCTTTATTTGACATAACAGGAAATAAAATTCTATCCTATTTTACAATGTAAAAAGAGAAACCTCGAGTTACATTTGAGGGGAGCTAAGGTAGGAAAGAAATCTCGAATTATTTCGAGTTACATCAGGAATAGGAGAAGGAAGATCGGTGCACAGACCGAGATGCAGACAACCACATACAACCATACACAGATAGGGTTTATTTTCCATAACCGCACTATAGATCCACCACAAAACTCGTTTAAGGGAAACACATATCGAGTGCATTCATAATACATATCATATATGTAAATTGGGATTTGTGGATTTAGGATTGGACATGCATAAAGCCAATTTTATTCACATCGTATGCAATAAATAAAGGCGACAAACCAAAATCGATCATATCGATAATCCTAAAGTATAGAGCAGTTGACGTGGCTATGATACCACTGTTGGGTTTTAGGAGAGGCAGAGAAGGCAGCGAAAACAAAAACTTTCCTCCCCAAACCCAGAACAAGGAAACGTGTCAACGTCTATACAATAGGAAAGGATGGTTTGTGGAATCATACCTTGTCCCGAGGCTTGCTCGGTGACAATACCTCATGACTTGCGCGGTCTTCACCTCCGGTCTTGGACGGTGTCTGTGCAGCTCTTGGTCGCACCCGGACTGACAACTCCTGGTCTCACTGGGACTGTCGGGATTGACAGCTATCCTCCGAGCGAAAGAAATCTCTCGCCTCTGAAGTAGTCCACACGGACCACCTGGAACTCCAATCTCCTTGTCCCACAAGGAATTGGAAGGAGTCGCACCCTCCTGTCAGCATACTAGTCACTGACACACTCTCCTACCACCAGTCGCTTACTGCAGTTGTCTTTCCCTTGTTGTGCCTCCCTTATCGGGTAGCACTTGCTCGAGCACTCTCAGTTACCAAAACCAGAGAGAACGACAACTTTACAGAGCAACTGGTTGCACTGTGTTGTTCATTGAGAAGCCCTCAATACCCCTATATATAGGAGGGTCATGGGACAGGGTTCTCTATCTCGGGCAATGCGGGACTAAAGCAGCAGTAGAAGGGTTTGAGATTTTCCACAAAAACAACCAACTGCGCAACCTGAACCGATCATTTCTTTTCTAAAACGGTTGGTTGGGGACCTGATCCGGTTAGTTGACACCTCAACTGATTGGTTGGGACCCATGAAACGGTCGGTTCACTTCTGAAACGGTCGGTTCACTTCTGAACCGGTCGGTTCGTGGTCCTGGTCAGTTCCTGATTGACTTTTCCTCTTTTGTTTCTAATTGGTACCTAATACCAATACTTGTTCCATCAAATTGGGCAAGTGAAATGAAAGGAAATTTCTCACCAATCCTACTTTCCCAACTTGCTCGGTTGCAACAGTTGAACCGATCGTTTCAACACTTGAAGAAATTGTTTCACCCTGTCCATGAGCCGATCGACTCACCACCTAACCCAATCGGTTCACCAAGCTGAGCCGATCGGTTCATCACATGAGCCGATCGGTTGGGAGTACAGATTGTGCAGAACCACTCAATAGCAGTTTCAATCAATCTGATACTCCAATCAATGTGTCCAACACCTTGAACATTATGACATTGTGCTATCAATCAATTGAGTGTTTAATTGAACTACTAAATTCCTTTAGCAATCAATCTAAACATTGTTCGTGGACAAAACTCCTCTTCCAGATTAAATCCTATGTGTGTGACCCTACAGGTCCATTTCACATTGGCAGTGAAAGTCCATAACACTTATGACTTCACAAGCAAAGAGTGGTGCCTAGTCACACATCAGTGCTACCCAAGTGAAATAGAAATTTGGAGAACAACTTTCAATCCTACAATTTGTGAATGGTGTTACAGTGAATGTATAATTCCTTTGTCACTGATATCCTGAATGAACTCGAGGCATGGAATAGTCATCCTGTCAATGTTCATTCAATCTCTTGATCTCAGAGTAGATTGGAAAAGATATGTATGACATCAATATCACATACTAATTCACACATGTGTGCACGTCTTTCTCAATCCTACTCATCAAGTGGCCATGGATATCAAACTCCATCAGGAGGGACAAATCACATATCTATCACATGTGTCAAAGCCACCCAATCATCACCTTTATAACAACCCATGTTTCAAGACTACATTTGATGATGTCAAAGTGTGCCCAACGACATGTGTTGAGTGTAGTGATTTCGGGTCAAAGAATCACACTCACCACCATCACTGTGAGTACTGACTGTGACTACCATGTCATGGTTCCATGTGTCAAACTCATGGTGGGTCTGTCCGGTACACTTGTTCTCTAACAAGTACCTATGTGTTTGGTTTGATATCTCTATATCATGACTAATGAGATTCTGTCATCAACCAACACCACAATCTAGTCTTGTGTGTCATTGCTGTCTATCTACCTTCCACAATGACATCCGACTAGGGACATAATGAGAATGTACAAACTCTTAGCATCCGTATGATCTCATCGTTCAGGTCCTGAACCTGAAGGCATATGTCATTGAGTACTGTCATTCTCTAGACATTCAATAAGTTCTATCACTATCTCATATGACTGAACCAGAAAGAATTGGAAGCTTGCATTTGATGTTTATCAAATCAATCTTAATGTATCCCACCAATCATCCCATGATTGGCTCTCAGGGCATACATACCAACAGACTCCTACTTTCAATGTGAGCCAATCACCCTTGAATCATATTCATAGTGATCTTCAAACATGTCCCACATGTTACTCTACTCTAGTGTGATCATAGTGAGTAATGGAAACACTTTGCCAAAGTCAAAATCAATTGCATGTCTCTCATCTCTTCAATGTACGTCACACGTATGAGATGGAGTTGCTGTAATATGTGATCTAGTATTCCTTTGCTAACCTTTAGCCACATTGCATGATCAAGGATTCCATACTTGTCATCAATGAGCGGAATATCTATAAGTTCATCTCATGAACATCCAGATCCATATAGTTTTCACTACTGTTCGCTAACGCATAGATACTCGACATTTCCTTTTAAATGGTTTTATTGGAACACTTCCAATTATCAACAAACTTTCACTTTTATATATCCTATATATATTTTGCGATTAATTTTCTGTCCTTTTGGAAGTTCACATCAATGTAACTCTTTACATTGAACTTTCCTTATCTCCGTAGAACTAGTACTTCTCAAGCACTTATCAAGTTCTCATGGTATTCCAGTAACCCTTACGGGAAGTAGACATACATCCACTTGTCATGTCTTACATACGAGTTATCAGGATGAGCACATTATATTGCCATGTCCTACATACAAGATGATGAATGCATTTTGTTCTTGCCATGTCGATACATGCAAGATAATGGGATGATTACATACAGGATAGATCCATATCTATTCTTAGTGTTCCCATTCTACATAAGAATTGGACACTTGGCCTTGGGATACTAACTCCATGTAACATGGACATGTTTTCTCCAACTGAATCTGTGCATACTGAACCCTTCAGTACATATGGCCAATGTATGCTTTCTCTTTTTAGGTCAAGAGGTTTTCGAGAACTATCTCTATATATCTCTATTCCTATCACATAGGAAACATCTCTATCTTCCTAAAAGATAATTTCCACTTTTGGATTTCCATTCTAGAACATTTCCATTTCACATCAACATGTGGAATGTGAACACGCTCCCACTAAATCACCGATCCCTTCTTTATCTTTGACATATCAACCAAACCCTTTGACTATATTATCAAAGTAAAGATCCAATTCTGAGTTGCTTGTACTGAATCAATCACATTGATTAGTCCATTGTAACTTATAGACTTCATTTGCATTAGTGGATTCATAAACCTTATAGGTTGTGTCACATACACATCATTGTTTTATTCCTCATAGGAATGCAGTTTTAGTATCCATATGCCAAATGCTTAGTCATTAAGTGGCAATCAACAAGCATCATCCTTATCAAAATGTTATCCATGTGTCTTAACATTTAAGATTCATGTGAACTTATGGATTTCATCCAATGGGTGCTACCATCAAGGTCATACCTTATGGTTCACATGGATGACATTTAGGATGTAATGGTCATAAACCATAACTCAAAATTCGGTTCATCATATTCATCTAGATAGTTGACTCATCACATGAACAACTCATCACATAGATAAACGAGGTGTATCCGTCAAGGATATAAGAATTTACAACTCCTTGTGATTCTTAATGTCCTTTATTAGTGTGGGGTATTCTTTTATTAAGAAGAATTTAGTTATTTGATAATCATTCTCTAACTCCTTAGAGTATGATTCCTTCTTGATTTAGACATCACCATGCCTTAATCATGAGTTGACTATGATACACTATCATAATCACTCATAAGGATCTCAAACATTTAGTCCAAGTATTTCATTCATTGATCTCATCAAGAATTAACACTTTACCAAATTTGCACTTCATCTATGATAATCTTGAACACTTCAAGATATTCATAATGGTATTTCTCCAAACACCATTTGAAGTATTAGCATTTGTTCCAATAGGTATGTAAATACATCACATGTATTATACCTAATAGGATAACCATTCTCCCACTACCTTTAGGGAAGATTGATTAATCATGTCCAAGATATTCATGCCTCTTACTGCTTCTATAACCAAAAGAGTCTAGATTTATCCATCACATGGAAACTAGAAATGAATTTCTCATGATTGATGCTGATTTGATTGTTTGAGTTATCTATAACTTTTAGGTATCATTTTATCTTATGCATATCAAATACCACAAGATAAATAAGGCATTTCCACAAAGATCATATCTTGAAACATCTCTTTTTAGATTGCCATCATTGTCATACAATATGCTAAAATAAAGTTTTTCTATCTTTTGGAAAATATGAAATAGCAGTTCATAACTGTATTACATGCCTTTTAGGCTGAAATAAACTGAAAGGTACTCCTATCTATGGCAGCAACACTTGCTCCAATGATGGGTACTCCTTTCCTGGTCCTTTTACAAAGGCCATCACTTCTTTTTCGATATTGCATATCATATATGACATATCCATATCTTGGTATCATATACCTCAGATAAAGAAGCGGATCATTTCATGATACCTTAGGTGGAGATCTCCATCCCCTCCTTCATCTTCTTTTGTTCTTCCAGATATAGAGGGCAATTTCCTCATACACCCTTTCCCCATGTGCCTTGAGGTTAAAATGGCTTGGGCTGCTGGCTAGCATCAGAACACTTCTTTGCTTTTCCCTTGCCCTTGCCCTTAAGACTTACCTTTCATTGATCTCATTAAAGATTAGGGTTAGTCTTTCTTCATATTTGCATCTACTGTCCTCAACATGTCCAACAACTTTGTTAACGCTTGTCAAAGTTGTTCATGTTGTAGTTTATCATGAACTGTATGATTCTCGCAACATTTGTAGTATCATACAAATAGCCAACTCTTGGCTCAGAGGGAATCCTTCTTTGTCAGATCTTTCCACATACCCAATCATATTGAGTGTGTGAATACCTTACTGGATCTCCTTCTTTCATGACATACTAGGACAATGTCTTGGAGACATCATATGTCTCATGTTGTCTCTGCAACTCATAGTTCAGAGAACACAACATCAAGCACTCCTCATCAATGTCTTCCTCGGTATGCTTCCATAAGCATACTTTCAGCCATTGATATGGTGGGATCGAGTTCATTTGGTTCTGGTATAACTAGGACTTAGAGCTTTCACTCTATGATTGAGAACACTTCTCAATGTCCTAACCAGTCATGGAAAAATTCCCATTTAATTTGTTGGTCTCAAAGACTGATCGCAAATAAGTGATTATTGTTGATCAATCATTTATTGTACAAATAGAAATATATGCAATTTTAGTCCAAAAACTCATTTTTGACTTATTTGATTGATTTGAAAAGTTGACGATATAATTAGGCCTTTAATCAACTATCACTCCCACTATTTTAGTTCAAATTAATAGCCCTCACCATCAATTCGGAAGATTGTGGCGTACAACCTTCTAGTGGGCAAGATCCTGAAATCCTCTAAACCATGGACCAGCTAGGGCTGTCACCCACAACTTAGATCTCTCAGGTAGGCAACTTTTGCCAATTGCATCATATGTAACTCTTGATAAGATGTCATATGCAACTCTTTGCCATGATCATCTCCATGCCTCAAGGTGCTAGATCCTATCTAGGTCACCTTGTTAAGTCTGACCCAAGGCAAACACGATGAATATGCACCCTGCTATTGCAGACCCACATATCCATCCTTCACGCTTCCACGAGATAGACGGTGCACCACGCTAGGGCATGCCCACACTTGGTCGATCAAGCCATCTTCCAAAACCATTTTCCTCAAGTTATCCACACCAAGAACCATGACTCTATTGTGGTAATACACTATTTCATCATTTGCCTCATGGAAGCCATCACACTTCTTACTGTTGAGCTCTGATTGCATTTGTTGTATCACATGATCAACCTGTTGTGCCTCTCTAATCTTCTACCTCAACATGGGCTTCACTTGCAGTTGTGCCAATAGCCATACTAACAAGGATACCTCTAGCGTCACATTCATCTGATGCAAGGAGACCAACATGTCTCTCTTATGGCACACCAAGGAACACAACTACACTTTGTCTGTAGAAGATGGCGAAGAAGACTTCCTGCTCAAGGTGTCTGGCATGACATTCACCTTTCCTGAATGGTAATCAATTGTGCAGTCATAGTATTTAATTTAAATCCATTTAGTGTCACTACTTAGTGTTCAAATCCTTTTATGAAAAGATTTACTTCATTTTCTTATGATTTGTGAAGATTTGGAATTCTCACCATAAAGGTAGACTCTAGATCTTCAAGGCATGGACCACTACATCTAGCTCCAGATAATGTGTTGGGTACTTCTCCTCATGTTTCTTAAGATGTCGCGAAGCATAAGAAATTATGTTCTTGTCCTACATCAACACGCAACCCAAATCATTCCTCGATACATCACAGAAGACTATGTATCCTTTCCCTTACTCAGGCCAAACTAATAGTGTCACACTAGTTAGTTTCTACTTTAACAACTGGAAGGCATGTTGACAGTTGCTCTCCCAGATGAAAGGCACATCTTTCCTTATCAGCTTTGTTTGGGGTAATGTTATTGAACTGAAGTTCTTGATGAACCTCCTATAGTAACCTGCTAAACCTAGAAAACTATGAATTTCAGTCAGCATCTTCTACTGTTCCCTGTCTATCTGCTTCCACTTTCTTGGGGTCCACACGAACTCCCTCCGTGGATATCACATGTCCTAGGAAGGACACTTCCTTCAACCAAAACTCTGACTTGTGAACTTGGCATACAATTGGTGTTGTCTCTACATGGTCAATGCCTGACACAGATGCTGCTGGCTATCCTTGGAGTAGATCAAGATTTCATCTATAAAAACTACCATAAACTGGTCAACATAGGGCCTAAACACCCTGTTCATTAGATCCATAAATGTTGTTGATGCATTAGTTAGCCCAAACAGAATCACCACGAACTCATAATGATCATACTGAGTCCTGAACGTTGACTTAGGTATGTCATTCACCTTGATCTACAATGGGTGATATCCCAATCTCAGATCTATCTAGGAAAACATTGTGTCTCCTCGCAATTGATCAAATAGGTCATCAATTTGTAGTAAGGGACACCTGTACTTTATCATCACTATGTTCAACTTCTTATAGTCTATGCACAGTTTCATAGATCCATATTTCTTCTTTACAAACAATGCTAGGGAACCCCATAGTGACATACTCAATCTAATGAAACCTTTCTCAAGCATCTCTTATAACTATTTCTTGAACTCTTCCATCTCTTCTGGTGCCATCTTGTATGGTGCCTAAGCTGCCGACTGGGTACTTGGGACTATATTGATATCAAAATCAATCTTTCGATATGGAGGAACACCTAAAGACTCCTCTAGAAACACATCTGCAAACTCACATACAATTGCTACCTCCTGGATACTAGGACTCCTCACCTTATTATATATCACATGCGCCATAAACACATCACAACCCTGCCTCATCGGCTTCTCCACCACCATCACTGACACCAGATACATTAGAAGAATCTTCCTATCTCCTTGGAAGATCCACACCTCATCACCATCCTAAAACGTTACCATCTTGGCACTAAAGTCCAATACCACCCAATACTTATCCAAGGTATCCATTCCAAGGATCACATCGAATCCATGCATGTCAAGTGTTAGGGGATCCACTTGAATGCTATGTCCTAAAAAAGAAAGGACCCTAGAAGGACACACCTCCGATAACAATGTGGAACTAACAAACGTGATTTCTAAACAAAGGCAATCACGTCTATGTCTAACATGCATAGAGATACTAGTAATCACTTTAAGAGTGATAAAAGAGTGTGTCACACCCAGATCAACCAAAACGTATATAAAGCAAGAAGAAGACAAATTGGAATGAAATAACTCCATCTACCCTATAACTACTCATGGGTTGACCACTCCATCTACCTGGCTCATGCATAAAATCTAGTTGTCGCCTGCTGGCATCCCCATCCTCTACTGGTATGCCCTATAGAACCATCTTGTGATGTCTTTCTACATCCTCATCCTCCTTCACTATTGTACTATTGTCTCTTCGAGCCCAGTTGACTCTACCTCAGTTGTTGGGTCACCACATCATCCTTCATAGAACAAAACTACTTGGTATGCTCGACCTGGCCACACTTGTAGCATGTTGTACTCTCATATTGTGGCCTTGATGGCCCCATCACTGATACTAATGCTACACTGGGACTCCTTCCCGTTAGAAAACCATGACCTCTGCCTTTACTGGGTGGCCACTGAGTCTATGCATTGTACCTCTGTTGGGTTGGCAGTGTAGAAACCTAGTCTTCTTAAAGCCTTCAGATGGTTGCCCCTGGTACTGTGCAAGCCTCTTCTTGGCACCCTTCTCCCGCTTTTCAATCATTGATCATTCAATCCTGCTAATAGACTCCATAAACATGGTGAACTTCTCATGACTCTCAAGCACTACCATAGCTGTCGTTAGCTCACTGTTCAGACGCTTCTCAAAAAGTCTGATCCTCTCCTCATCTATCATCACCATGTGAGGATATAACCTCAACAACTCCATGAATCTTGCTTTATATTTATTGATCGTCATGGGTCCTTACCTAATCTTCTCGAACTGAGAGATCTTCTCATCAAGATAGGTATGCAGGAAGTACCTACTAACAAACACCCTTCTGAACTCCTCCCAACGTATATCAACACCTGGCCATTTCTCCTCCTCAATGGCCCAACAATGGATAGCACATCCCTTCAAAAGGTACACCACGTGCTTCACCTTATCAGCCTTGGGGATGATAAGGATCTTGAAATGCTTCTCCAACCTTGTCAACAAAATATCTACATCTGGTTGATTCATTGTACCAGCATACTCCACATCTCTAGCATGCCTCAACCTCTCGAAGGTATTCCCACTGCCTAAGGATTCTACATGGGGAATAGTTGCCCTAGATTGGGGGATAGGCATCCTGTCCTCCATGCACTCTAAGGATTCTACATAGGGAATGGCTGCCTTAGAGTGGGGGATAGGCATCCTATCCTCCATGCACATCATCGTCGTCATGAATTGTCCAAAGATGGATTGGAAAGCTAGATTTTCTGTCATAACCGAGTGAAACTGGGGAAGTTCATGTGCCCTCCCATCAACAACCTACCTACCTATACCTCCACCTGTTGCACCAACACCACTGTTTATCAATGTTTTCTTCATGTTCTCTAGCCATCTTTTCAACTCTTCTTCTTCTTCTTCTTCTTCTTCTGCATAAGCAGAAGTGACTATAAGACAAACTGGAGGACACTAGAATAGACACAACCCTATTCCTATGCCCATGTAGACTCGGTGAACCTAAAGCTCTGATACCAACCTTAAACTATGATGCCCCGGTGCTCCACAAATGAGATTACTCAAAACCAAACTATGTAAATAAAATTAAACATCCAGGTTACCATAAATCACATGAAATTAAAACCAATTCATAAAACCATAAGAGTTACAACATTTTTCACATCCGCTTGCAAAAGCCACTTGTATTACATATCACCTTCCCAAAGCATTATACAAGATATTATTCGCTGGCTCTCAAGCCACATCCTGTTATACATGATAACATATTCATACACATATATGCCATCACTATACAACAATGGGCATAAAAGCAAAAACTCGTATCGATACATACAATAAAAACCTCCCCAAGGACCTGAGTGTATAGGGACAACACATAGGACTCTACTTCTATACACAAGAAACATGTCCAACCTTTCAGCTACTACTAGTCCTCTTGCTACTACTTTCTCATGCTCGACCACCTAAAAATGTGGAAACCCACAAGGTGAGACCAAAAGTCCCAATGAGAGATATAACTCACCACCAATGTCTATTAAAAGCACATATAACTAAGTAGGTAGATATCATACTAAGTAGGTTGAGCATATTCAAATAAATGATATGTAATCAATAAATCAGCAAATTGAGCAAGACTAGGCAGTTACTACTAAACAATAGATCAAGTTATATACTAAAAGGAATTTGAAGAAGATGTATAATTGTTGACTTCTCTTACCGTCATATTAATTAAGAAATCAGTAAAAGGATAAGGCAAGGGGATCAACCAATGTTATTCATGTTTGACCCTATGCAATATGCTACACAAATGTGTTACATCTTTTATTATTATTTCCCCAAGGATTTGAGTCGAACCACCCAAATCCAACAGACCACTACTAAGTCAAAATTAGTTCCATACAAGGTCTATGGAAGAGCCGAAAACAACAACCTCACCACACCTCTTGGTCAGCATAAGAGAAAACACTATAGAAATATATCAATCACCTATAAAAAGGTGACATGTAGTCAACAAAAGGATTAGCTCTCTCATGGACGTCCATACATAAACACCTACCCTAACTTGGTATAGGTAACGATGCTAGAAGTACAGGCTCATGCATTACCGTTCTAAAAGAAGGATTGGCTCACACATCGTCATCCATATCACAAGGACATCAACTCAAGCAGGGACGTCTCACACCCTATAATTATGGATGTTAGGAGATACTTGACTTGAACCCTCATATATTCTAAAATACACACTCTGAGTTATACTCACTTCACCAATCCAACAATTAAAGCTGACAATGGAAAGGATCAATGGCACAAGACACCAACATGATTGGTGTTCCACTTGATTAGTTAGCATATTGGGTGTTAGCAAATTGGGTGATTTTTAGCATCAATCATGTTACAACGTATCAAGCCAAAACAAACTCTATAAGAATAAGGCCAGGTACAACTTCATAAGATATAAAGTGTATAAGTTGTGAACTTGTCTCACTATCACCACATGCCTCCTATAGCATTTCCTTACACAAGGCCACCACCAATGTGATATCACTAGGGAACATCAGTCCCTCCATCATAACACTAGAGGTTATCACCTCACAATAGGCATCATGCCATCACCAAATCATCGAACCCAATCACATAAACCCTGCATGAACATCACCACATTATGTCTCAACAATGTGCATAATGACAATTCTGTATCATATGATCATCACAACATCATACACAAGTCACAACATACTTGTAACCTGCAAGGTTAGAGTTTTATAAATAGGAGACAGAAAGCATCACAACATAAGTAATCATATCAAAGGAGTCAAGCAAGCACACTTTAGTTTCCTACATTATGTTTAGGGTTACAAGTATAGCTGATTAGGGTTTTATAGCCATATTCCATCACCAAACCCTAGGTACATTTCTCCCAATTTCATGGGGCACACTAGGATTAAATAACATGATTAGGGTTGATAATGCAACCACCCATACAACACTATATATGCCTCAATCATTACTCATATACATGTGTTGATTACGTGTTCAAGTATATGTCTCAATAACCCATCATGAATACGTCTCGGCTATGCATCATCCATGTCTTGCGACCATCCACCATACATGGTTAGTGACCACCCACTCTCCAAGGTGTTTCAATGACCAACATCTATGCTGTCTCAACCACAACTAACACCCATGATGTCATGACCGTGACATACCAAACCGAAAACTTGCTTGACAATCACTAGGTGTGATGTCTCGACCATGAAATGGGTATATGTCTCGACCCCAAAATAAAGAGCATCTTGACTGAAACTGAACCTAGGACATGACCATACTAAAGCTAGGTGTCTCGACCATCACTAGGTGTGATGTCTAGACCCCAAAATAATACATGTCAAGGTGTGTAGACCCAAGGTAAAATAAGATATAGTGACCACTAATGATCAAGCTAGCCCCATGGAAAAGGTCTCTATTCACAAAGGGATTAAGCATGACCAAACAGAAGATTCCTTTGGACAAAATAGAATGTAAAACCAAGGAAAACAATTAATAACAATGAGGAGAAACCTCATGTAAAACAGCCACCAAAACCTCAGAATATGCATCATGAAACCATCATAAAAAAACCTCATGCAAGAGAGAGGAAACCATGTTTACGACACCCAAAACAATAAGTTAACTCCTCATAACATATAAGTATATGAATATGATGCAGGTGATCAAACCCATGGTCAAAAGATAGCAAGAAAACTAGCATTCCATAACAATCACCAAAATTGGTTGCATTGAATTAGGGTTTCAGATCCTATGCAAACCAATCATGTTAATCACCATCAAACAAGATCTAGAGCATGGTATCATCTAGTAGAAAATTAGGGGTATGTTTTACAGAGTAAAACACCAA
This sequence comes from Alisma plantago-aquatica, assembly GCA_963693085.1. Lineage (NCBI taxonomy): Eukaryota > Viridiplantae > Streptophyta > Magnoliopsida > Alismatales > Alismataceae > Alisma > Alisma plantago-aquatica. The sequence continues at coordinate 122,899,344 of OY856410.1, read as the reverse complement.
CATGCATGTATAAAATGTGTGATAATAGAGAGCGAAAAATGTTATATAATCTACCTATTTTGCAGAGAGAACAACATCCACGCTCAAGCTCCAAATGAGGGAAGGAAGCTCCAACAAGGATCACCACTTCGGAAACACGATCATATCCAAAAAGAAGGATGCCTTGGTCAAAGGTAGCTCAAGAGAAAGTGAAAGGAAAACCTAGGATGAATGAAATAAGTAATGGGGAAAAGAAAAAAAAAACATCCTCCCACTAGTTACTACCATGGACAGTCCATAGTCTAAGGCCTTTGTGAAGATGAGTTTCTCTCAAGGTGAGCACTAGATTAAAACCCTAGTCTACAATCCATGAAAGGTGAAGAAGAAGATGGAGGTTCTAAAGGAAAATGTTTACAAAAGAAAGGAATATTCTTATTAAAGTTGAAGATGGGAAAGGATCACCACATGCAGAGGTCTGATCACCAAACATTCCAAAGATCACCCCTTCTAGCTCCTCAAGGCTCCAAATATAATCAAGTGAGGAAGGAGAAAGAAGATGGATGAAAAGAGTTTCCTTCTTGAAGAGAAGAGGGTTTATATAGTAAAGGAGGGGAGAATTAGGGTGAGGATGAGGTGTCAACAAGATAGAACTCCAAAGGGACACTTGTCCACCCAAGAAACTAACATGAAACTACTTAAATCACACATTCATGAGATGGTGATAAAACTATGTTGGGTCTCGACCACTTGGGTTTCCCAACACATGGTCATCGTTGCGGCCACCACATGGTCGAGACAATGCACCAAAACACAACATGGTTGAGACAAAAAGGAAAACCAACACACTAGGTCGAGACACTTTGATGAATGAATATTCATCCATCTTTCACATATTTTTCTTTGTCATGTTTCATTACATTTCATTCTTTCTAGTAAATTTAGGACTAAATTGTAAACTTCCCACTTTTTTATTGTTCATGAAAATACTTACCCAATTTTCCTTAATATTTTAGGGATTTTCTCCAAAGTTCGGTTTGACCCTCAGAGACAGCAAGACGATCATCTCACTAGACCCAGACGGTTGGCTCACACGCACAAAGACCCTCATTCCAGAGCCAGACGACCCCTTGGTCTTACTTCAATCAGCTGACTTAGCTAGCCGGACGACCGCCTCAACCAGCTGAGACAATTATTTCATGCAGTCATACGAACACTCTCACATAGCCAGATGGCTAGGTCACCCAGACCTAACCTCACATTGAAAATTATAGGCTCCCATTCACGTATAGGATGCCAGACAACCGCCTGAGCCCCCATACACCTGTTGCGTAGTCTTATTTCAAGGCCAAGAAATGAGAGAGACAGGCACTGCCATTAGAGTTTAGCCACCCCTTCTAATTCAAGCCACATCATGCATAGAATGGGCGGCTCATGGAAACCAAAACGACCATTTGGAGTGTCACTTCAAGTCCAAGTAATCTTCCAGATGGGTGCCACTAATACCCTCTATAGGATTTCTCATGCAATCTTGTAGATGAACGTCCAATCAGCACTAAACAAAATTATACAGCAATCATTGCTTATTCTCTTTTTTTCACCCCCCTTATGGTTTCCACCCCTCCTTCACCTATAAAAGGAGGGGGGACTCCACTAAGCAAAGGGTCCCAAGTTATTTTTATACGAAATCAATATAAGAATTTTGTCATTTCATTTTAGTGTAATCTTCTCTCAAGAGCAATAAAGTTAGTTCATTTGTTTCAATTCTGCATCTCTCTTCTCTGGTTCATCTTTTTGCATTTCTTCTTGGATCAGAAGAAAAAGAAAATGAGTCATTTAATCGTCACCGCCTTGGACTCTACAGAGATCTGGAATTGCGGTCTATGACTCTTTTGCTTTCTTTCCTCATTTCTCCCATTCTTGCCATGAGTAGCGTGTAGTTTCCTTATTGAGGAAAGGGGAATATCCCCTTAGCCATGTGTTAATCAGATTGCGTTTTTACATGACTATTTGGATGGATGTTTTTTTCAGTTTAGAAATCACAAATTTGAACGATGTAATTAGTCATTTTTATCTCTTGTTAATCCCGACAGATGTGACCGTAGAAATTGGGATTTAGAACCCCTAAATCAAATTTATAGGGATTTTGTTGCGACCATGGAAAAATCCCCTTTAGGATGAAGAACACAGACACATGAACACAAGGACCAATGGGTTCATATAGAGTTCCGCTTTTGTGTTTTATTTATGAATAAGAACATACTTACTCCCTTCTTATTATTGTGTATTGTTCGATTTTGTTTTCACAAGGGCTAAGGTGGTGAAACCCCTAAGCCACAATGCCTTCCTCTTTGATTTTCCCTTTAATTTTCAGCATTTTACTTTTATTAGACAATCTTCTACGCTAATAATTTCTTCTTTTACTTCTCTTGTTTAGAATAATCTTTTATTTTCATTTCATTAGTGTAACCTTTTGTTCTTCTTACAATTTCCTTTCTCGCATTGGAATAATCACCCCCCTCAATCGAACTTTACATTATGCAAATCATTCAAAGAAAATAAGAAAAATAAATATTTTCAAAAATAAATCGGGTTTAGGAGAAATAAATCTTATAAACGTTGTCATGTGGGATAACCCTTCTATACTATCCTTAATTGGATAGTAAAAAAGGCGTAAACACTAGGGTAATTTTTCTAGTGAATTGGTGTGATAACGATACATATCAATTTTGGCGCCATTGTCGGGGACAATGAATCATTTTCTCGAACCCCAAAAATTTTCAAAAAACTTTTTTTATGCCTTCCGAGTAACATTCTGGAAGTGTGATCTCCTCTTTCTACTGTGTTTCCATTCCATTAGTACATTTTTTTTGCAAATGAATATAACTATTTAGTTGAGAATGCGCTGCCCATCGAACGATCTTACGCCACCAGTTTTTGACCCTGAGCCAGAAAGAACTTTCCATCGCTTAAATCGATAAAACCGACTTTGGATGGATGAAGAGGAGGTTTCCCATAGGATTGAGTAGGAACTTGCCACTCAAAGAAAGTTGATGATTGATGAATGAGTGGCTCAAGAAGCCAACTTGCACGCAGCCTATATCACTGAGCAAGAGGCTATAGAAGTCACTCAGAGGGAGGCTGAGAAACAAAAACAACTAAAGGATTTTTCCACTCGGAAAATAGGATATGAACAACACCCAGTTGTGCCACCCGTGATCACAACCCCTCAATTTGAGATCCGCACTCAGTGCATCATGATACTTCAAGCCAATCCTTTTTTTGGGACCAGGGTTAAAAGTTGTCAAGATCACCTCCAACGCTTCACGGACCTTAGCTCCTTGATTAAGATCCAAGGAATTTTTGAAGATGCCATTAGACTTAGACTATTCAAATACTCTCTTTTAGGGGCATCCATCAGTTGGTACAATGCCATGGAGAGTAAAAGCCCTGTCACTACTTGGGAAGCACGTCAAACAAATTTTTTGGATAAATACTTCCCCCATGTCCTCACCTATTAGATTAGAGGACAAACCTTGTTGTTTTCAATGGTCCCTACAGATAGCTTAGGAGAAGCTTGGGAAAGATTTGGGGAACTCCTCTATCATTGCCCTCATCATGACATATAACAATCTCAACTCATTGAGATATTTTATCATGGTGTTGATGATGACACCTAAAAATTTCTGGATTCCTCATATGGAGGACATTTTATGTTCCCAAACCTAAGCAGTCCATGGGAGATAGTTAAAAGAGCTTCTAAACCCTGGCTAGATGAGGAACCGGTGGGGTCTAAAAAGTGGCTAAGGCTCAGGTAAACCCAGACATTCATACTATTGCCGAATCTCTCAAATTAATCTCATTGAAATAGGACTTCCTGGAATAATCATTTAATGCCTATGAAAGACAACCATAACAAGTGAGGGTTGCAGAATCTCTATGTGTGATATGCCAAGGGTATGATCATGCTACCCTCTAATGTCAATATCTCTACAACAACCTAGTGTAGCCTAATGTTGGTCAACAAGTAGAGGATCTCAACTCTGTCCATAGTATCCTGAGCCAGGCTTACTACAATCCAAACCAAGCCAGATACCATCCCGGGTTTCAATATGGAAACCCCTCAGAAGTTGAATACTCATCTCAACTACCCCCTCCACAAAGACCCCCACAACTCCAAGCCAACTATCATCCACCACCAGGTTTTACATATAATAACAACCAAAGGAATTTTGAGAACTAAGGGAATTTTAGGGGAAACTTCCAAAACTGTGGATCTTACTAAGGTCAACAATATCAAAACCTACATCAACCACCACCAACTCAATAGAATGCCCCTACCCCTATTGTAGAGGATAGGATTTCAGCCTTACAACAAATCATAATAGCGCACAAGAATTTGACCGACGCTCAGTTCACCCATTTTTTACCCAACAAAAACCCCTTGCAGGGACTTTCACCAGACAACCCGAGAATAACCCAAAACATCTTGAACAACTAATGATTGTTTCCACTTGTTCGGGGCAGACTCATATCCCTCCCCCAAAGAAACCCACAGTTGTTCCCTTGGACTTTGAAGATGATGATACAGTGATCATTGAAACCCCACCCTCACCTACCTCCACTGTTCCCACTCCTTCCATTGCCATTCATGTGGTCCCACCTGTGGAATGAGCCAAAAATTCCCATTTACAAACCTTAATTCCCTTATCAGGCTTGCCTAAAGCAATCTAGGCTTGACACCCATTTTGTGAAATTTAGGGAGGCCATGAAAAAGTTGCATGTGGAAATTCCCTTTCTTGATGCCTTAGCCGACATGCCAGCTTGGTACAAATATATGAAATCCCTTTTGACCAGGAAATACCACTGTGTCAAGCATGAGACGGTCATGCTTCCTAGAACTACCTATGATATTATCCAAAGTAAGATGACTAAAAAGAAGAAAGACCCTCGCTCTTTTGGGATTGGGCGCTACCTAGGTGATAATGCGTGTAGGAAGGGTCTTGCAAAGTTGGGTGTGAGTATTTCTATTATGCCCTATACTCTTTGCAGGAGGTTAGGTTTTGTTGACATGCTCCCCACCACCATTACAATCCAATTTAGCTGACTCATCCATGACTCAACCCATGGGGATTATTGAAGTCATACCTATAAGTGTTGGGAAAGATGTTGATGTCCCGTGTGACTTTGTCATCATTGACATCAAGGAGGACTTAAGGTACCCCATCATCTTTGGCCTTCCCTTTTTGGCCACCGCTCGTGCTTTGTTTGATGTTGAGGCCAGAACCATTTTCTTGAACCTAGGAAAAGAAACCCTAAATTTTATGGTATTCAAAGGCATGTGCGGACCAAGCCTCCAAGAAGAAGTCTATCGTCTTCATTGTATTGAGAAGATGCAACAATTGAGACAAGAATGGGAACTAGTTGAAGATCCCCTCCAAAATGCCCTTGTGACCCTATTGACTGTGGATTTGAAGATGCTCAACTGGAGCAATTTAGACATCATCTGGGCACCTTTGAATAGATTCATGATCAGGAGTTGAAGATCTATAAATGGTCTCCATTGAGGATGTTAAACTTGAAACCCCCAAGGCACCTAACATGAAACCTCTACCTGAAGATCTTAAGTATGCCTTCCTTGATGAGAAAAAGCTTTATCATGTTATCATTAATGTAAATCTCACACATGAATAGGAAACCAAGCTAATGATGAACTTAGGAAGAGGAAATCTACCTTAGGATACAAGATGGCTGATTTGATAGGAGTAGATCAATCCATTTGCATGCATAAAATTCCTATGGTAGAAGAGTACAAACCTTCTAGAGACCCTCAACGGAAATTCGACCCCAACATGAAAAAGGTGGTGCGTCTAGAGGTTATCAAGCTTTTGATTTTAGGGATCATCTACCCCATCTTTGAATCCCCTTGGGTTAGCCCAGTTCAAGTTGTCCCCAAGAAAGGGGGTAGCATAGTTGTGAAAAACAACAATAACGAGCTTATTCCCACTCGCACTGTTACAGGGTGGAGGATGTGTATTGACTATAGGAAACTGAATAAGGCCACTAGGAAATATCATTTCCCCCTTCCTTTCCTAAATCAAGTACTAGAGTGCCTCTCCCATCAACAATATTTTTGCTATATTAATGGATATTCATGTTTCTACCAAATTCTCATTCACCCAGACGACCAAGAGAAAATGACTTTCATTTGCCATTTTGGGATTTATGCATTTAGGATAATGTCATTGGGGTTGTGTAATGCCCCGGCCACCTTTCAGTGGTGCATGTCCGCTATCTTCGCTGGACTGATAGAAACTATCATGGAGGTTTTTATGGACAATTTCTCCATCTATGGAGATATTTTTGAATCTTGTCTCCATCATTTATCTTTGGTTTTAGAAAAATGTGAAGAATCACATTTGATCCTCAATTGGGAGAAGTGTCACTTTAGGGTGATGGAAGTAATTATATTCAACCATATGGTGAGAAACTATGGCATTGAAGTTGATAGAGACAAGATCGAGGTCATCTCCTCCCACCACCCTCTTCCATCAAGGACGTTCGTGCCTTCCTTTGGAACGTGGGTTTTTATAGATGATTCATCTGTGTTTTTTCTAAGATCACCAAACCCCCAACCAATCTCCTCCAAAAAGAAACTCATTTTATTTTTCATAAAGTTTGCATGACCAATTTTCTTTGTTTGAAGGATGCCGTCATTTCTACTCCCATCATTAGGGTCCTAGACTAGTCCCTACCTTTTGATTTAATGTGTGATGCAAGTGATTACGTCGTTGGTGCTATTCTAGGACAATATGTAGATAAAAAGCACCATATCATCTACTATGCATCTAGGACCTTGGATGAAGCCCAACAAAATTACACAACTACTAAAAAGTAAATGCTAGCCATAGTATATGCCATTGGCAAATTCCTCTCAGATTTGGTAGGTTCCAAAGTTATCCTTTACATAGACCATGCATCCATTAGATATTAGATGACCAAAAAGGATGCCAAACCCCACCTTCTTCGTTGGGTCCTTCTACTTTTGAAATTTGACCTAGAGATCTTATATAAAAAGGGTTGTGAAAATGTTTTTGCTGACCATCTTAGTCACCTTGATTTTTTCGAGGATGTTGGCATACCCATAAATGACTCCCTTCATGATGATAAACAGTTAAATATGGAATCCTAATATCCTTGGTTTTTGGATTATGTAAAATTTCTAGCCGCAGGTGTATTGCACCCCGAATATAAGGGACATTCTAAGGCTAAATTTTTACATGATGTAAAACATTACTATTGGGATGATCCATATTTTTTTAGATTATGTTTGGATGGACTTTATCACAGGTGCACATTGAGGAAGAGGCTCATGACATACTTGAGCTTTGCCATGTTGGCCCCACTAGTGGGCACATGAGTTCTCATAAAATAGCTAGGAAGGTCATGGAATCTGGGTTCTTCTGGCATACTCTATTTAAAGATTCGTATCATTTTGTCCTTACTTGTGATGAATGTCAAAGCACCGAAAACATATCTAAGAGAGACAAAATGCCCATGACTTATTGGGAGTAGATTGAAATTTTTGATGTGTGGGGATCTACTATATGGGCCCATTCCCTTTGTCCTGTGGGTACAAATATATCTTCGTGGCTGTTGACTACATTTCCAAATGTATTGAAGCCATCCCCACCAAAACATGTGATTCCAAGCATGTGAAGAATATCTTTAAAGATATCATTTTTCCTCAATTTGGGGTACCTTGTACAGTAGTATCTATTGGAGGTTCCCATTTTCGAGAGAAGAGCTTTGAGTCCTTGTTGAAATAGTGTGTAGTACACCACCATGTTGCCACCCCTTATCACCCTCAGACTAGTGGTCAGGTCGAGGAGTCGAATAGGAAAATCAAGTTTATCCAAGAGAAAATGGTGAATCACACTAGGACCAATTAGGCTTTAAAAGTCAAAGATGCCTTGGTCATATAGGACCGCATACAAAACTCCCATAGGTACCACATGCTTCAAATTGATTTATGGGAAATCATGCCATCTACCCATAGAATTAGAGCATAAGGCCAATTGGGCCATCAAGACTCTCAATTTTGACTTAACTGCTGCATGTGAAAACCATTTTTTGCAAATGCAGGAGTTATATAAGCTAAGTGTGACTACCTATGAAAATGATAGGATTACAAAGACAAAACCCAAATATGGCATGATGGTCATATTAGGCAAAAGGACATTACAGTGGGCAATAAAGTTCTAATGTACAACTCTAGATTAAGACTTTTCCTAGAAAACTTAAATCTAGATGGTATGGGTCCTACCTTGTCAAGTGTGCCTACCCTCATGGAACTTTTGTTCTTTGGGACAAGGTTTTAGGGGAATTTGAAGTCAACATCCATCGACTTAAATGGTACATGACTGTTGAGGATTTCTTGTCTTTCAAGCACATCAACTCTCCTTACTTGAAGACCTTGACTTGCATGATCCCCCACCTCCCCCTCTTGAGCCTGCAATGGCTCCATGATCTAGTTCTGTCGGGCCATCGACATAAAACTAAGCACTTATTGGGAGGCTCAATCAATTCATTTTTGCAAAAAAATCATTTCCATAATTGTCTTAGCTAACACTAGTGTTTCAATTTCAATTCTCTCAAAAAAAAATTGAGTTGGTAACCCGCTTGGTCACCAGACCAGTGCTACCTGCGACACCAAGCCAGATGGACATTTGGATAGACCTAGACTGTCGTCTCAAGAGTACGTTGACCACTACGTTGTGGATGTTTCGAATTTTGAAAGGGTACAATTTTAGTGCCAGACAGTCGTTTTTCCCACAACAAGGAGGCATTTTTGCGGATTCAAAATTTAAAATGACCTCAAAAGGCAAGGAGTACACCTTGACCAACGATCGACCACTGACCGTTTTGCCCAACTGAAACAACTGTTTCATAGATCAGTTCGTCTTTAAATCTTCCCTTCAACAGAGTTCCTTTCATATGCTCCTACTCCTCTGCCCAGTCGACCGCCATCCTCATGAGACACCCAGACCACATCCCATCTGGCCGCTCATCAACAAGGTGATGATCTCCTTGCCGCCTGACTTTTTTGCTCCAACAAGGCTCTCATTTCCCCCAACAACTGTCCGCCTCCTTGCAAAACTGGGCACCTCCTTGTGGAACCGGCAGCTCGCCTTCATCCTTCCAACACCAGGCGACAGGAGTTCTCATATGTTCTACGATCGCAATGCCAATCCCACTCGCCCCACTTGGCATCAAAAGTTTCACCCCAGATAGACGTTTCCCCCGAGCCAGGTAGACGTTTCTGTCTCTCTCGATGACCACCTCTGTAACATCCCTGACCTGGGTTATACTTAACCCTAGGTGTTTTGATTAAGAAAGATGATTGTATGCTTAATCTTATCTTTTGAAAAGTAATTAGGGCTCTTGAGAAACTTATGTTTCAATTTTGGTCCTGTTTGAACAATGTTGAAGTAATATTTGCTTATTTTGGACTAAAGTGCAAATTACCCAATTTGAGGGGTTAAATTGCAAATGTTGCATGATAAGATATTCCTCATGTGTTGATGCATCATGACAATTAATATGATGCAAAGATATGGCTTGTGGTAGCCTGAGTACCAAGGAAGAGCTGATAAAGCAATGTTTGTGCATTAAAACCTAGTTTTGGTGTAAAGTGCAATTTATCCAAAACCTAGGGTTCAATATGCAAATTACCACTTCAATAAGGTCTTTATTGTTTCTTGGCATCATGCATCAATCACCTAAACCCTAATCGGGATGAGTGCTGATTTCATAAGTGATTTAGTTTGAAACTTGGGTTGATTGACCCAAACGGTTTCAAAACCGTTTGGGAATCACCCAAACAGGCTCAATACCATTTGGAGGTCTAGGGTTGAGTATGGTTAGGTATTTGAAGATTCAAACATATGGTATAAACCCTAATCGGCTAAGTGCTGATTTTGCAATTGAATGAGTTGATGCTTTGGGTTGATTGACCCAAACGGTTTCAAAACCATTTGGGGATCACCCAAACGGTCTCAAGACTGTTTGGGGGTCACCGAAGACCTTTTGGAGGTCTAGGGTTAAGTTTGGTCAAGTGATTGAAGGTCCAAAGATACCAAATTGAAATACAACTAAGTGCTGATTTGGTGACCAATCCTAGGATCCAAACCCTAATTGAATGACATGGTTGAGGATGATATGATGAACAAACGGTCTCAAGACCGTTTGGAGGTCATCCAAAGGATCCCAAGAACGTTTGAGGTTCACCCAAGTCCGTTTGGAGGTCCAGGGTTGACTATGGTTACGTGTTTAAAGATCTAAAGGTACTAAGTTGAAGTGTAATCAAATGCTGACTTATTGATAAATCAAATGATCCAAACTTTGATTTATTGACTTGGATTTTGATGTTGACATGGGAAAACGGTCTCAAGACCATTTGGAGGTCATCCAAACGACCTCAAGACCGTTTGGGGTCAGGTCATGTCCAATCTGGATGATGGTCCAATAGTTTTAAAGCAACTAGATTCACATTGGTTAATGTTGAAGGATCATCGATTCCAAACCCTAATTCAGTTGATTCAAACCCTAATTGATGATCAATTGAGGGTTAATTGAGGATCAAATCAGTTGAAGGATGACCTAATTAACTCAATTGAAGTATAGTGATGGGTCCAATTGAAGACTGGTTATATGAATTCAATGATTGAAGGAATCAACATTGAGAACCCCAAATCGAGTTGATAGGTTGAGACCATCTTTGGTCCATGTGGTTTTGAGGAGGTTTGGACCAAATGGTCTCAAGACCATTTGAGTCCAAACAGTCTCAAGACCATTTGAGTCCAAACGGTCTCAAGACCATTTGGGACCAAATGATCCCAAAGCGGTTGAGCCCATGCAGTTTCAAAAGGTGCTTTATCAAATGGTTTCAAGTACTTGCTTTAGCAAACGGTCTCAAGCACCACCTTTACCAAACGGTTTCAAACCATTTCAACTTTGAATGACAAAGACCGTTTGGGGCTCAAGTAGTCAAAATTAATTGAGGACTCAATCGGGTAATCCACTTGGACACCTTTTGTAATTGAAGATTCAATTGGTCAATTCAATTGAATACCTTATGTAATGGAGGTCCAATGTAATTGAATCTCTTGAGAATTAAGATGATGAATGCTCCATTGATCAAATGATGATTAGTAATGATAATCAATGAACGTACAAAGGTTGAAATCCTAATAGTACCTAAGTGATTAGTGTCAATTCAGGGATGAACCCTAATTGCTTATAGGAACATTGAGGTGGTACTCTATGCTAATCATAGTTGTATGTACTTGATTGAAGGGTTGATATGACCTAATCAAGTTGAGAAGATGATAGCATGAGGTTCATACATGAATATGATTCATGAGGTGATTAAGGGTATGATTCTTAAACAAAGAGATCATGAAACCCTAATCATGAACATAAACCCCAATTGACAGGGCTATTGAACTCTAACCCTAATTGAGGGCAATTCTGAATGAACCTCTAATCTAGGGTGAGGATGTAACCCTAATATAGGGTAATGATATATGAAACTCCAATTTAGGGAAATGAGATGTAAAACCCTGATTGGAGATGAATAGTAGACCCAAGATGTGGGTAACCATAGTGGAAACCTTTATTAAGGTTGATTCCATGTGAATCCCTAATTGAGGTTGATTCAATGTGAATCCCTAATTGAAGTTGATTCCATGAGAAACCCTAATTGAGGGTGATGCCATGAGAAATCACTAGATGGGATGAATAGTAAGCATTAAGTATAGGCAATGAGATGTGAAATCCTAATGAAGGGTGATGCTATATGCAATCCTAACCCTAATGAAGTATGATAGTATGTGAAACCCTAAACCCTATTAAAGAGTAATGATATGGGAAACCCTAATCCGAATAATGAAAGGGTAACTAATACATTGATGGGGGAAATACCTAAAGTGATTGATTGTAAATACGCTTATAGCAAGTAATGCTTTAACTTGAGATGAGCCCATATCATTAAAGATAGTTGGACTATTCATATGTGTAACCTATGCACTTCATGGTAAGAGTGATAGGTTAGTGGATGAAAGGATTAAGATGGGAAATACCTTAATCCAAGATAAGTTGATAACTCAAGAAAGTTGGAAGTAATGAGGTAAGTGATACATCAAGATAAGAAAGACTTCAAAGTTAGCATATCAAAGTTGATATACTTTGATAACTATGGAATCCTAATGTGAGATGGGAAACCTTAACCCTAAATTGGGTAATGGGACATGAGAAATCATAATATGATATGAATAGTAAGCCCTAACCCTATTGAGGGAATACAGGTGTTACTATTGTATTACATGAAGTAATATGTTATGTTGCCTAGTGAGAGGTGACAAGATGCTTTATGGGTCTTATGAGCCATGAGGATGGTTGTTGCCTAGAGAGAGGTAACAAAATGTTGTAAAGGTTACCCAGGATTGATATAGATCAATACCTGGAATAAAATCATAGGATTGAGATAGTTCAATACCTGGAATAGAGGCACATGATTAGCATAGTCTAATACCTGGAATAACAATTGTATAAGATTGGCTAACTCCCAATACTTGGAATAATAACATAGGATTGGCTAACTCCCAATACCTGGAATGCACAGGATTGGCTAACTCCCAATACCTAGAATAATAACACATGATTGGCTAACTCCCAATACCTAGAATGCACATGATTGGCTAACTCCCAATACCTGGAATAATAACAAAGGATTGGCTAACTCCCAATACCTGGAATGCACATGATCGGCTAACTCCCAATACCTAGAATAATAACACAGGATTGGCTAACTCCCAATACCTAGAATTTATAGGATTGGCTAACTCCCAATACCTGGAATAATAACACAGGATTGACTAACTCCCAATACCTGGAATGCATAGGATTTGCTAACTCCCAATAACTGGAATAATAACACAGGATTGGCTAACTCCCAATACCTGGAATGCACAAGATTGGCTAACTCCCAATACCTGGAATAATAACACAAGATTGGATAACTCCCAATACCTGGAATAATACCACAGGAGTGGTAATAACCCAATACCTGGAATAGTTGCATAGGATTGACATAGATCAATACCTGGAATAGTTATATAGGATTGACATAGATCAATACCTGGAATAGTTGCACAGGATTGACATAGATCAATACCTGGAATAGTTGCACAGGATTGAGATATATCAATATCTAGAATAGTTACACAGGATTGGCATAGATCAATACCTGGAATGGTTATACAAGATTGACATAGTTCAATACTTGGAATGGATACACAGGAATAATATAAGTTTAATACTTGTATTAGTTGCACAGGATTGGTGTAACCCAATGCCTGTAATATTTACATAGGATTGGTATAGACCAATGCTTGAATAAAAAATGATGAAGTACACTCTCATGTTCTATATAACCAAAATATGTTTAGCAGATTGGCTAAGGCCAATAAGTTGAAACAAGAATGTCTCATGGGTGACATATCCAAAATAATGAGTGTCACAAGAGAAGTTTGACATGATGGTATAATATGAAGGATAAATGATATACATGTTCTTCCTATTCCTTATCAAAAGCATAGTCGATCTATTGTTTTATCAAAAATAGTTACAATGTTTTAATATGAGAATGCTTTAAACTGCTTATCCTCTGCCAGTTTTATATCCTTAGCTACAATAATAATGTTTTGGCGGAGAGTTATGTCTCCCACTGGGACAATTTACAATTGTCTCACCCGCGTAAGGATCCAATGTTTTTAGGTGGACGCGTACAAAGAGACAGGAAACCTTTAGTAGAGAAAGAACAGCTGCAGCATAAAGGACAGCAGTAATATCTCAGGTGGAGATATTGTCTGTCTAGTCTTATAGTTAGAAAGTCCTATGTGTCGTCTCTATATTCTCAGGTCCTCGGAGTCAATAATCAATGTTTTTATTTAGTTGATCTGAGATTCTGGCTTGATGCCTTGAGGTTTTATGTTGTCTGTATATAATGTTGAATAGGATAGTTGATGTTGCAATCCTCGAGAAGAGATAGTACTGGTTGTGTACTTATGGAATAGATTGTAAATATTATACTTTGGTTCTTGATGAAAAAGATTTCCTATGTGTGGATCTCTTTGCAAAAAGTTTTAATTTTTAGTGATTTTCAGTAATCTGTTGCAAATGATTCACTTCCGCTTAAGTAAATTTCATTTTTATAAGTTGGATTCCACAACTTAGTGGTATCAGAGCTCTAGGTTTGCTGAGTCTACAAAGACATAGGACTAAGGTAGTAGAGTCTGTTGTAGTGTCATCCAGTGTATCTGATAGTGTCTTCTACTCATATGGGAGAATAAGAACTTGAAGATGACTGGGTCACATGAGGAGTTTGTTGCAAAAAGCAGCAATGCTGCACCAAGAAGAGGTGCAGGGGAGTAGGCAAGAGAGGGGCAATTGCCTGAGAACTCCCTAGCTAATCCAACTGTGATAAGAAATCCCTCCTTAGGAATCATTGTTGGGGAATTTAGGGCAACCATGATGTATTTAGTGGATCGAGCACTAGTAGTACAACCTAGATTACCAGCCCCTAATGATGATGTTTTAGACATCAACATGATATATAATCCACATCAGTAGGTGGAAGTAATGGGAAATGATGAAGTTCTGGACTTAGAATAAGTCTGTGCTCAACCTCAGCCTGTTGAATCAATAAATAGTAAAGGAAGGAATAGGTTTCAACCCCAAAAGCAGAATTTGCTATAGGTGTAGAAAGCCTGGACATATTGTAAAGAATTATCCAACAAATAACAAGGAAGTGAGAATTGAGAAAAGGCCTATTCAAATCCAGGGACAGAGTCCTAATAGTTCCAAAAAGGGAAAGATTTTGGTACCACCAGTACAACCAGGACCTAGTGCACCAAGACAATGGTCATCTAGAAAGAGTAAATAACCCTCTAGATCATACCTGGCACCCATAATTTTCTACATGTGTAGACAGGTTGGACATCTGGCCAGAGATTGCTCAGCCAGAAATGTTATGGTGAATCAACCTCTGAGGCAGAACCAGCCTGAGGCAGTGAATAATCCACGAATCATGACAGGTTAGAAAAAATAATGTCATTCTAAAATGTCTTTTATGGTTTCCTGAGTTAATTGGGAAGGTAATTGATTGAAGTTTCTTTGATTAATCCTGTGAGGACTTACATTTTGCATAATAAACATTATAGATGTTCATGTTGCTCTTACCTCTATGAGAAGAAGATGAGGTATTGAAGGGATGCCTGGATAAAATCCAGTGACGTTAAATCTTATATTTGTGATAATATGAAAAAGAAGGAATATAATAGCATAAAAAGTGCATACTACTTAATCTCAATATTTATATACCCTCGCCAGGTATACAACTATTGATGATAAAGTGAGTATGGAAACTCTTAGATTGTAATCTTTTTATTGCCCAGATTAAGTAGTCATTCTGATACAATCTAATGAGTATCATGAAATAAGAAGCATGGAATGAATAAATGTGCCCTGTTCTAAGCATAAGAAAGAGAAATCTAAGATAACCTCAGATGAGCATGTTTGTAGGAGGAATATGATTCCTTGTTTTCTTTTCTCTCAGGGACATGGCAATCAAGTGGGTCATAGGACACTTGATGTGCATAATATAAAGATGTTTATGTGATGGATTTTTAGAATGGTATCAGTTTATCTTGGACTTTAGCTCCAAGATGAAGATATATGTAACAAGTAATGTCCCAAGATGAAAGCAAGATAAATAAGTGATGTGTTTTAATACATGTGATAGATACCAAGGTAATAGATTCTGGTATCTAAGAAATAATAGATGGTTTATGTTGAATATGTGAAATGGTCAATTATGAAATCAAATTAATCATGTAAAATAATATGAACATCACATGTTAGGGGTTTATGTTTTGCATAAACATAACAATTGAAGATATCTTTGAGGAAAGTTCTTAATTGATAAGTAACCTTTCCTTATGATAAGAGAATGTACAACTAATGAGATAGATAGTGCCGGTAATAAGGAAAGATAGTATGGTGTTATCAGGTGAGATGACACAATCAGGGTATGAAAAGACTTATATTCTCAAGTGGATGACAGAATATAATGGTGATCTTGAAAGAGAAATAATGAACCAACTAAGGAACATGGGAGTATGTGTTCCATGTGAACCATTCCATGATAAATTTGTGTGAAATAACTTTTTTTTGATCAAAACTCTATGGTGTCTCCATAATAATGAGGTGTTATGTGAGTACATGATGATATGATGCATGGATAATATATGTTTCTCTTTATCTAGGATTTCGGGGACAAAATACTTGTTAGGGGTTTATAATTTGTAACATCCCTGACCTGGGTTATACTTAACCCTAGGTGTCTTTATTAAGAAAGATGATTATATGCTTAATCTTATCTTGTGAAAACTAATTATGGCTCTTGAGAAACGTATGTTTCAATTTTGGTCATGTTTGAACAATGTTGAAGTAATATTTGCTTATTTTGGACTAAAGTGCAAATTACCCAAGTTGAGGGGTTAAATTGCAAATGTTGCATGATAATATCTTCCTCATGTGTTGAAGCATCATGAGAATGAAGATGATGCAAAGCTATGGCTTGTGGTAGCCTGAGTACCAAGGAAGAGCTAATAAAGCAATGTTTGTGCATTATAACCTAGTTTTGGTGTAAAGTGCAATTTATCCAAAACCTAGGGTTCAATATGCAAACTACCACTTCAATAAGGTCCTTATTGTTTCTTGGCATCATGTAGAGAAAAGAAAATGAGAGGGGCACCTCATTTGAATTAAGTTGGAGGAGAGAGAATCTTGATATTAAAATAATCAAGATTTAATCCTAATTGAAACCCTAATTCGATTTAGGGAAAAATAAATGTATTAATTAAAGGGCCATCAACCAAAATTAAAATGGTTGGATTCAGATGTGCGCAGAAATCCTTGAGCCTTGCAAGGACCACGAAAATATCCAAGGAAATGGATAGCTCACTCACAATTTTATAAGAAAAAGAAATATCCACTCACATATGGATATTAGTATAATATGATTTAAGGTGCTTAATTTGCTTTTCTTTAAATCATGGATAATTGAGTGGAATAATAGGAAAACAAGATGGCATCGTGGAAAAGGAGTTGAGGGGGAAGAGGCGGCACCATTTTTGGGATTAAATGAATTTTTATAAGGCACTTTCTCTCTCCTTGAATTTCTTATAAAAAGACCCTTTACAAGCCAAATGAAAGGCTTTTTCATTTGCACTTCTTCTCCTTGCTTGGAAACCGACCAAGGGAGCTAGGGGGGACCTGCAGGACGACCCCCAACCTGTGGGTAAGGTTCTTGATCCATTTCACCTTGATTCCATGGTGAAAATCGAAAATAAATTATGGATTTCTTCTTATTTCGATCTCCTCTTCAACCCTAGCCAATCTTTTCAACCAAAGGCTTGAGGACGAGCCTAAGGGGAGTTGCAAGAGCTTCATCCACAATTGATGTCGTGAGCTTGGAGCTTTGGATCCCAATTGGAGGCGGGTTTTATAACTTGAAACCCTAACTTTGTTAATGTATTCAATTCCCCATCAAATAATGATCATTTCTCTAGTTACAATTATTGATTTGGTTGATTGATGCAATTTCCATAGAAATCACAGCAGCTTTCGTGGGTCTAGAGCTTGATTATGATGACATCATCATAAGCACATACCTCCCAAAATATCTATACCAAACGGTTTCAATCAAATGTCCAAACGGTTTGTGTTTTGGGAGCAAATAGTTTCAAGCCGTTTGGAATGAAACGATTTCACTAAACCGCATAGAAGCAAACGATGTAAGACCGTTTGGTGATGTTGACCAGGGTTTACCATTTGGGTATTTGTTCATAATGATCTATGTTAATGACCCATCAATTATTATTGATTAACTCCAATCAGTTCATGAGTTGAAGGTCCATCAATCACCTAAACCCTAATCGGGTTGAGTGTTGATTTCATAAGTGATTGAGTTTGAAACTTGGGTTGATTGACCCAAACGGTTTCACAACCGCTTGGGAATCACCCAAACGGTCTCAAGACCGTTTGGAGGTCAACCAATACCGTCTGGAGGTCTAGGGTTGAGTATGGTTAGGTATTTGAAGATTCAAACATATGGTATAAACCCTAATCGACTAAGTGCTGATTTTGCAATTGAATGAGTTGATGCTTTGGGTTGATTGACCCAAACGGTTTCAAAACCATTTGGGGATCACCCAAATGGTTTCAAGACCATTTGGGGGTCACCCAACACCGTTTGGAGGTCTAGGGTTAAGTTTGGTCAAGTGTTTGAAGGTCCAAAGATACCAAATTGAAATACAATTAAGTGTTGATTTGTTGACGAATCCTAGGATCCAAACCCTAATTGAATGACATGGTTGATGATGATATGATGACCAAACAGTCTCAAGACCGTTTGGAGATCATCCAAACGATCCCAAGACCATTTGGGAGTCACCCTAGACCGTTTGGAAGTTCAGGGTTGACTATGGTTAGGTGTTTAAAGATCTAAAGGTACTAAGTTGAAGTGCAATCAAATGCTCTGACTTATTGATCAATCCAATGATCCTAACTTTGATTGATTGACTTGGATTTTGATGTTGACATGGGAAAACAGTATCAAGACCGTTTGGAGGTCATCCAAACGACCTCAAGACCGTTTGGGGTCAGGTCATGTCCAATTTGGATGATGGTCCAATAGTTTTAAAGCGACTAGACTCGCATTGGTTAATGTTGAAGGATCACCGATTCCAAACCCTAATTCAGTTGATTCAAACCCTAATTGATGATCAATTGAGGGTCAATTGAGGGTCAACTCAGTTGAATGTTGACCTATTTAACTCAATTGAAGTTTGATGATAGGTCCAATTGAAGATTGGTTACATGAATTCAATGATTGAAGGAATCAACATTGAGAACCCCAAATCGATTTGATTGGTTGAAACCATATTTGGTCCATGCAGTTTTCAGGTGGTTTGGACCAAATGGTCTCAAGACCGTTTGAGTCCAAATGGTATCAAGACCATTTGGGACCAAACGATCCCAAACCGGTTGAGTCCATGCGATTTCAAAAAGGTACTTTAGCAAACGGTTTCAAGTACTTGCTTTAGCAAACAGTCTCAAGCACCACCCTTAGAAAACGGTTTCAAACCGTTTAAACTTTGAAAGACAAAGACCATTTGGGGCTCAAGTAGTTAAGATTCATTAAGGATTCAATTGGATAATCCACTTGGACACCTATTGTAATTGAAGATCCAATTGGTTAATTCAATTGGATACCTTATGTATTGGAGGTCCAGTGTAATTGAATCTCTTGAAAATTAAGATGATGAATGATCCATTGATCAAATGATGATTAGTAATGATAATCAATGAAGGTACAAAGGTTGAAATCCTAATAGTACCTAAGTGATTAGTGGAAATTAAGGGATGAACCCTAATTTCTTATAGGAACAATGAGGTGGTACTCTATGTTAATCATAGTTGTATGTACTTGATTGAAGGGTTGATATGACCTAATCAAGTTGAGAATATGATAGCATGAGGTTCATACATGAATATGATTCATGAGGTGATTAAGGGTATGATTCTTAAGCAAAGAAATCATGAAACCCTAATCATGAACATAAACCCCAATGGACAGGGCTATTGAACTCTAACCCTAATTGAGGGCAAATCTGAATGAAACTCTAATCCAGGGTGAGGATGTAACCCTAATCTAGGGTAACGATATATGAAACTCCAATTTAGGGAAATGAGATGTAAAACCATGATTGGAGATGAATAGTAGATCCAAGATTTGGGTAACCATAGTGGAAACCTTAATTAAGGTTGATTCCATGTGAATCCCTAATTGAGGTTGATTCAATGTGAATCCCTAATTGAAGTTGATTCCATGAGAAACCCTAACTGAGGGTGATGCCATGAGAAATCCCTAGTTGGGATGAATAGTAAGCATTAAGTATAGGCAATGAGATGTGAAAGCCTAATGAAGGGTGATGCTATATGCAATCCTAACCCTAATGAAGTATGATAGTATGTGAAACCCTAAACCCTATTAAGGAGTAATGATATAGGAAACCTTAATCCGAATAATGAAATGGTAACTAATACATTGATGGGGGAAATACCTAAAGTGATTGATTGTGAATACCCTTATAGCAAGTAAAGCTTTAACTTGAGATGAGCCCATATCATTAAAGATAGTTGGACCATTCATATGTGTAACCTATCCACTTCATGGTAAGAGTGATAGGTTAGTGGATGAAAGGATTAAGATGGGAAATACCTTAATCCAAGATAAGTTGATAACTCAAGAAAGTTGGAAGTAATGAGGTAAGTGATACATCAAGATATGAAAGACTTCAAAGTTAGCATCTCAAAGTTGATATACTTTGATAACTATGAAATCCTAATGTGAGATGGGAAACCTTAACCCTAAATTGGGTAATGGGAGATGAGAAATCATAATATGATATGAATAGTAAGCGCTAACCCTATTGAGGGAATAGAGGTGTTACTATTGTATTACATGAAGTATTATGTTATGTTGCCTAGTGAGAGGTGACAAGATGCTTTATGGGCCTTATGAGCCATGAGGATGGTTGTTGCCTAGTGAGAGGTAACAAAATGTTTTAAAGGTTACCCAAGATTGATATAGATCAATACCTGGAATAAAATCAAAGGATTGAGATAGTCCAATACCTGGAATAGAGGCACATGATTGACATAGTCTAATACCTGGAATAACAATTGTACATGATTGGCTAACTCCCAATACCTGGAATAATAACATACGATTAGCTAACTCCCAATACCTGGAATGCACATGATTGGCTAACTCCCAATACCTGGAATAATAACAAATGATTGGCTAACTCCCAATACATGGAATGCACAGGATTGGCTAACTCCCAATACCTGGAATAATAACACAGGAAATGCTAACTCCCAATACCTGGAATGCACATGATTGGCTAACACCCAATACCTAGAATAATAAAATAGGATTTTCAAAATCCCAATACCTGGAATGCACAAGATTGGCTAACACACAATACCTGGAATAATAACACAGGATTGGCTAACTCCCAATACATGGAATGTACAGGATTGGCTAACTCCCAATACCTAGAATAATAACATAGTATTGGCTAACTCCCAATACCTGGAATGCACAGGATTGGCTAACTCCCAATACATGGAATAATAACATAGGATTGGCTAACTCCCAATACCTGGAATGCACAGGATTGGCTAACTCCCAAAACCTGGAATAATACCACAGGATTGGTAATAACCCAATACCTAGAATAGTTGCACAGGGTTGACATACATCAATACCTGGAATAGTTATACAGGATTGACATAGATCAATACCTGGAATAGTTGCACAGGATTGACATAGATCAATACATGGAATAGTTGCACAGGATTGACATAGATCAATATCTAGAATAGTTACACATGATTGGCATAGATCAATACCTGGAATGGTTACACAAGATTGACATAGTTCAATACTTGGAATGGATACACATGAATAATATAAGTCTAATTCTTGTATTAGTTGCACAGGATTGGTGTAACCCAATGCCTGTAATATTTACATAGGATTGTCATAGACCAATGCCTGAATAAGACATGATGAAGTACACTCTCATGTTCTATATAACCAAAGTTTGTTTAGCTGATTGGCTAAGGCGAATAAGCTGAAACAAGAATGTCTCATGGGTGACATATAGAAAATAATGAGTATCACAAGAGAAGTTTGACATGATGGTATAATATGAAGGATAAATGATATGCATGTTCTTCCTATTCCTTATCAAAAGAATAGTTGATCTATTGTTTTATCAAAAATAGTTACCATGCTTTAAGATGAGAATGCTTTAAACTGCTTCTCATGTGCCAGTTTTATATCCTTCACTGCAATAATAATGTTTTGGCAGAGAGTTATATCTCCTACTAGGACAATTTACAATTGTCTCACCCCCGTGGGATCCAATGTTTTTAGGTGGACATAGACAAAGAGACATGAAATGTTTAGCAGAGAAAGAACAACAACAACATCAAGGACAGTAGTAATATCTTAGGTGGAGATATTGCCTATCTAGTCTTATAGTTAGAAAGTCCTATGTGGCGTTTCTGTACTCTCAGGTCCTCAGAGTCAGTAATCACTGTTTTTATTTAATCTATCTGAGATTTTGGCTTGATGCCTTGAGGTTTTATGCTATCTGTATATAATGTTGAATAGGACAGCTGATGTTGCAATCCTCGAGCAGAGATAGTACAGGTTGTGTACTTATGGAACAAAATGTAAATATTATACTTTGGTTCTTGATGAAAAAGATTTCCTATGTGTGGATCTCTTTGCAAAAAGTTTTACTTTTTAGTGATTTTCAGTAATCCGTTGCAAATGATTCGCTTCCGCTTAAATAAATTTCATTTTTATAAGTTGGATGCCACAACCTCCATCGCGAAGCACCACACTTTCTCGCACACACCGTCGCTTGTCATCCTTCAATGATTTTCACCCCAGAGGGGCAGTCCAAGAACACCAGGCGGTCATATGAGTGTCTCCAGACAACCGTCTTAAGGGGGTGACAACCTGCTCATCCTCTCCTTTCCTCACCAGTGTGACACCATCCTGGTTTGGCCAGATGACTGCCTCATGCCCGCGAAATGACTGCTTCACTTCTGTCAAATGGATGTTTCACCTCCCTCAGCAACAAATCTTCAACATGTCAGAAGGCGGATCAAGATGTAGCTTTGTTGACCATTTTTGCAAGCGGAAGCAACCCACAAAACATACAGTTTCTCGTGAGCCTACTCGCCATTCCATTGTAAGGTCGGGAATTCACATTGAGGATCCAACTAGAGAGTCCTCCCCAGAAGTGGCATCAGACATGCAACATGACACTGATGAGATCGAGTTCATCATGGTGTCTATGTAGGGATGTTCTGCATCACATCATGACCCTGACTCCATTGTGCCCTACTTCCCCCGCATAGCTCCTACTCCAAAAAATTATGCACAATTTCTCGACATCGAGCACTATAAAAGGTCCAAGTTGACCACCTCAATTGGCATCTATCTTCCCTGTTGGGCCTACGAAATCACTCTTGAGGTGCTTGGGATTCAAGAGGTGGTTGACCTTACTATGTTATTGGCTTGTTGGTATGTATGATCATATGGAAGCTTGGCTAGATAATTACTTGTTTGACATACTTGTTCGCTATGATAAGTACGTTCATTTTTCTTAAAATATGTTGATCAAACATTTATTATAATTGGACTTGTCCATTATGCAAACCTTTTCTGCCTGCCTATATTCTCAGGGTAAGGGCACACAGTTGGGTGTCTTACTTGAGGTGTCAAGATAAGGCAAACCATGTCGATAAAAGGGTTAGCTAATCTTGAGCACCCTTACAGACCCTTCCAATGGGAAGATGGTCAATGGCATAATATGTTGTCGAGTATAATGGAAATGTACTTAACACACATTTTGTATAAAATAATATTCTGAAGTGTTTCATGCTTTGTTTCTACTTCTTGCTTAATGTGATGTTTCTATACATGCAATTTTTATTATACTCTTAAACTATTTACATGCCTTTTCATAGCGTACTTACTTCTTATCATTAATATATTGTGTTTATCAAACTTTTACTTGCCAAACAAAGATTTTCTACACTCAAGACTCTCATATCTAAAATGAATCACCAATGGGTATACTTGAATCTAGAAATGGGTACATATCTATATCTCCATGTTTAGTATCTTATTGTTGTTGCTTTTACATATATATTGCATGTGTGAAATATTTGTTCCATTCTATGGACGGATGCCCAAGTCCACTCACCTTTGGCTTTGTAACCATTAGGAGTGTGGACTTAGGGCAACAAGCAGTTTAATGAAAAATGGTATCAGAGACATGCACACATGCCTCTATATATTTTTAACGTATAACACCACTTAAGAATACAAGGAGGACTAAAATCCTTTCTTTAAAAGTTTAGAGAGTCTTCTAGCATCTCGTTTCTTCTTTAAGGACCACCTAAGCCACCCAAGCATATGATAATTAGTTAGTATTCTCATATCCTCATGTGATTCTTCTCTCATGACTATTAATCACATGAAATCTTGATTTTGGGTAGCTTATGTAGGGAAAAGGTAAAATTCATATGAAATAATGAAAGTTGATTAGACGATAAAGCCATGATTTGATCTTAAATTGAGAACCCTATTTAATGTATGGAATTACTCTTAAAAGTGATGTCCTCATGTGTAAGTTTAGGAAAACTCAAATGTTACCAAATCAAATATAAGTGATTTCTATGTTTGAGGTAAATCCTTGATTTGGCAAAATAAAGTAGAACTTGTGTTTTATACCTCATGGTTGATGAGGTTTTGATTATACCTATGTTGTCCCTATTTTAATCAAACCTCAAACATAACTAAGAAATATTTCCCTATTGATAAGTATCATGCCATATACTTTGAAATAACTATATACTTGACCCTGAGATCATGATGGGAAGAATTTGATATATGAGACATTTCCCTATTGATTCTTAGGATCATTTTAATCTCAAGTTTGAATAATATGATAGACCTAGATATCTATCTTCCGCTACTGTACTCAAACTCTTGAGTCCTCAATTTGACTTCTCAATTTCCAGAACAAACTGGTACCTTGATAATAAAAGGAATGGCGTTCTATTAGGTCCTTGAACTCGCAAAATCTCAAAATACGGTTTCCCTATTAATGATCTTAACATTTGACTTAGATCTTATGAAATAAGACATGTCCCTATTTGGATATGTTTGATGACTCATGATTAATATGATTAATGTACTAGATTTGGATGGTAGTTGACTTATGACACCCCTAATCTAGGTCACATCTCTATTATGACTACCTCTAATTTTTCATTTCATTGATTTATTTAGAGTGTGTAAAGGGGTTCTGATATATGCCAAGTCCACGACGATATTGATACTCAATCTTAATTAAAACTTGGGGACGATCTTGAATTATGATGATGTTGACGATAGTTAGTGGTTAAGATCCTATAAAGAACTACGTTTAGATCATTCATCAACCTTGAACACTATGAAAATGAACTTGATATTGATGTCACAAAATGTTGAATAATGCTTGAAATGTTGCTTTATTGTTTCTTGATTGATGTATATGGATGAATCACCACCCCTAAGGTCTAAATAGTAACCTAAACCCTAGTTTAGAAATGTTTGGACCTATGAACTTGATGTCCAAACTTGACTCTCAACGTTGGTTTATGAAATCTTGACTCACAATTATTGATCTTGGTATCACCCTATGTGGACCTTGAAATCACCCTGGATATATGACTAATGACTTTCATGTTATCAAATCGCAAAAATTTGAAGTTATTAGTACGATGATTCGCTCAATTTATGACTTATATGTGAGCTCATTGTCGACTAGGGTGGGACCTTCCATTTCTTTTGAGAACGAAATCACAATGTTGGAATATGATGATGGTAACAAATTGTTGGAATATGAAATCACAATCATGGATGTATAATCCCACATTGGCCAATGTAGAATCTAGAAGTCTATATGTTGGGATTGAAATTCATGTTGTATTCTTGACTCAAGATCTCTATTAAATTTGACCTAAAATGTAATCTTTCCAAAATGTGACTCATATGAGGATCTCTCCAATTTGATGATATAGGTGACTATGGTTGACTATGACTCTCAATTGTTCAATATTAGAATGAGATTGGTATTCTAAGTAATGATGATACCTTGAGAAAATATTGTGATGATTTTGATGTTGAATATGAAATCTCAAATCTCAATTTTTGGATTGATTTAATTTTGGGTGACAAAATTTCCATTTAAGGTGGGGACGATGTGATAACCTAGTTTTCTATTTTCTAAAATTAATTCATACCTCAACAAGTCTGAT
This sequence comes from Alisma plantago-aquatica, assembly GCA_963693085.1. NCBI lineage: Eukaryota > Viridiplantae > Streptophyta > Magnoliopsida > Alismatales > Alismataceae > Alisma > Alisma plantago-aquatica. The sequence continues at coordinate 122,873,280 of OY856410.1, read as the reverse complement.
ACTCGGTGGTGCTCAACAACCTTCCTTGCCTTATTTTGATGATTGAGAGTCTTTGCGTACTCAATGTATGAATCGGAACCGATTTAATGTTACCATGTAGTTTTACTAATGTTGGGGCTTTTGTTACACCATGGATATGTAAATCCATGTTTAGTCCTTAGAATGAGTCCCTTTCTGTCCTAACTTTGATTCTGTGTTGTGGGTCTGGATACCACAGTTCTAAAGTATATTTCCTTGTCCAATTTGGGGATCAAAAGTGGGAGATGATTCCATTCAAATTTAAGGTCTAATTTATAGCCTCTTTCTCCATTAGTGAAGCTTAGGCCAACCAGGCCTGGGACCAGTTGAACCCCTTTCTTTATGCACCCCCATTCTCATCCCTCTCGCATTCATGGTTGTACTAGAACCCATTGTCTCTGATGTTTTAGTTTCACCTCCTCTTTTCTCCCTCTCCCCTCGTATCCTACCCCTTTCTTCAGCTTGACTAGCTATGTATGATAGTGGGGTGTCAGTGGGGGAGGATACATCCAATTGGAAACTGCCTCCACCAACATGGAAACATATAAAACCTAAACCTACTCCTCCACTTCCCCATCATCCTATTTAAACCCTCCTACCATCTTGTTATCTGGGTTTAGCTTCTCCCTCCCCATCAAAAGCACCATCTTCCACTCTTCTCACCCACCTGCACCATGGCTCATGATCCCAATGGTGTTAGCTTGGCCAGGGCTTCAAAACATGCACATCATCTTGAAAATGAAGGAGGGGTAGCATGGCCCTGCTTGCTCCTACTCTGCCCTCTCTTATCTCCCTCTCTTTGTTAGATTTGATGATGATGCATCGGCCTCGTAGCCACCTTGGTAGTTGGGTATAATTGCACCTGCTCGAGGAGAATGACTACTAGGAGGGTCGTGCACCTGCATCCTTTGCCTCTTGCTTCCCCTCACCCTTGCAGATGAACCTAGCCACTTTCTACACCTTGCAAAGCATCACGCGGAATGGGCCCACACCATAATGTACCTGATCCACCTCAATCACTCGAAGTTGTCCCGACTTGCACCTAGCCATTGTACCTGCTCAGCCAACACCATCCAATATCTAGTGGAGCAGTGGGAGCCAGGGGTCCTGATCGCAGACCACCTCTGCCTAGTGCAACCATGTGAAAGGAAGTGATGAGCCCCGATCGGGGGACCTGGGGTTGAGCGGCCGTCGGATTGAGATCGGAGGGCCTGGGGTGCTACAAAATTTTTTGGTAATACCTCGACCTTTCTTAAAAGTTTGCTCCATGAATATTCCAAAATTGATAACATGGGCATCATGTACTCAAATGAGGTATATAATATATGATTTTAGATCCTCTCAATGAGATATATCCAATGAACCTAATTACAAGGCCTAATTCTACTTGTAGCTCATTTGATGATAAGAATTGTATCTTTTAACATCTTCTCACATGATCAATGGTGCATAATGTGCTAACATAATCTTTTATGATGCAAAACATGATGATACCTCTGAACCGGTAATCTTAATCTTATTTAGGCTTGTTTGAGGCCTTGGATCATCTTGATTTACTTATAGTGTCTACCATGACCTTAAAATATCCCCCTTTATGTCTTTCAATGATGTAAATTTGTCAAGTTTGGAATGTTATCTTAATTTGTCATCACCTAACCTTTTTAATATTAAAATTAGTAGACATAATGATATTTGGTGATATTTGTAAATAATATATTACCCCCCTTTTGTGTTGAGTAGTCATACAACCTAAAATCACACTTGTGCACTTGTTCCCTAAAAGAAGTCTACATGTGTATGTTTTTGAACCACTATGGACTTATGCAAAGTTGATCGTTAATTGTTAAAAATTTATGTTCACCTACTACTCAGACTCTATAATGTCTTGTAAGATGAAATTCCATGAATCACACTCTTATACACTCATGAGATACATGTGACAATTAATGTGATGTTAATGTAAATGTTAATTGTTGGTCTCCAACCTTGCTAGACCATACTCTAATGACAGATGTGGTATCTTAATGACTTAAAATTAATAGAGTTGTCACTCTATAACTCTAAATCCTAATTGATCTACTCAATGCTTCTATGACTTGGAAATGTGACTATGTCGCATGAATTTGATCTAATATGACTAGTTATGATCTTACATGCTTAAACCTCAATGAAGATCCAAATCATATGCTTCCATTATTTCCCAATAAGAATTTATCTTCATTTTATATTACTCATAATGTGGATGTACCTCCTAGATCTAAGGTGCTGGTATGAAGTTTGAACAATGTTGAATAACTGCATGCATGTGTGGCACTTTGGAACTAAGATTTAGATACTTGAAACCTAGGTATAAGGGTACATCCACATGATTTATATGATTCTTCTCTTACCATAAACATATTGATCTATGACCCACTATTATTCCTTTCTATATCTTAGGTCCACTTTGGGTTGGGCCTTCTCTAGAATCTTACACATGGTTTTTTACTTGGTCTCTACTTTCAATGTACACTTTTCTCTTGACCCTACTACGTTATTGGATTGTTTTTATGTATGCTCGTATGAAAGCTTGGTAAGATAATTACTTGTTTGATCTACGTGTACCCTATGATTAGTACATTCATTCTGCTTGAAATATGTTGAACAAACCTTGATCATAATTTAACTTGTCTATTATACAAACCATGTGTAACATCCAATATTCTCCGCGTAACGACACATGGTTGGGCGACTTACTTGAGGTATCATGATAAGTTGGACAATGTCGATAAAAGGATTAGCTAATCTTGAGCACCCTTACATATCCTTCCAATGGAAAGATGGTCAATGGACATATTATGTTGTTGCGTATAATGGAAATGTACTTAAAACACATTTTGTATAAAATAATGATGTTAAGTGTTTCACACCTTGTTTCTACTTCTTTCTTAATATGATGTTTCAATCCAAGCAACTTTTATTATACTCTTAAAATATTTACATGCCTTTTCATAGCGTACTTAATGCTTTGCATTAAGATCAATTTTTTTGTTTCCAAATGAAGATATGCTTCACTCAAGACTCTCAAATCTAAAACGAATCACCAATTGTGTGCTTGATTCTAGAAATGGGTACCTATCTCTATATCCATGTTTAGTATCTTGTTGTTACAACTTTTACATATATATTGCTTGCATGAAATATTTGTTCCATTCAACAGATGGATGCCCAAGTCCACTCGCCTTTATCTTTGTAACCATTCGAAGTGTGGACTTAGGGTAACGAACAGTTCTATGATAGTATGTGAAGAAATGGTGAGGGATATTTTTGCTTCTAATGCCCCTCATTCAAGATACCTTCAGTAATTGTTTTAGCAACACTTGAGATATCATTTGTGAGGACATTTGAAAAACAACATGATAGTTTTCTTGTAGTTGGGAGAAAGCACAAATCCATGAATCACTATTTTTTTTTACTTATTTCAAAACAATGTCAACCAATAACATGAATGATTGTAAAGTCATTGTTGACTACTCTATTCTATACAAGATTATGGTTATACCCATTACACAATTATCATACGAAATTCCTTCATGACATTGTCTTGGATATGTAATGTTCATTGTTTAAAGGGAGAAGTATAGAACATAATGTACTTCTTGAAATTCAATTCTTGTTTTATTTTAAATTCATAATTCCTCCAATAAGAGATTAAATATATGGCTTTTAGTGTTCATGGACAAAACTTTTCATAGTATAAATTTTCCTTTTAGGTGTACAAGAACTCTTTCCTTGCTCGATGGTGTATGTATTTCAAAGTATGATACTGGACATGTAGGGTGGTATAATTCATGAAGTGTCTTAGGACACTACTACAATGAGTTATACAAATGGAAGGTTTCACAATAAGTGTGTCTACAATATCAATGAAGGGGATATAAGATCAAGCATTGAAGCTTCCTTCAGATGGAGACATTCATTATAAGTTACCAAATCAAGATAGGAAGATTGTATGTAGGTTTAACATTACCCTAAACGTCATGTGATGACTATATGGAAATGCATAACCATCTCTGAGTGGATTTGTATGACTTAAATTACATTGAAATGTGATGTATCTTAATTGTGTTTGAGGCCCACATCCTTTCTTTATCCTGGTATAGCACATAGAGTTGATGAGTAATGTCCATTATAGAAACCTTATTTGGTGTACAAGACTTACACTAACTACCTTGTACTACATCATATGTCATGAGAAAAATTGTTACCTATGTGATAAGAGTACCCTAAATTAAACAAAATATTTTGAATTATTATATATTGGTATTATAAAATGTATTATATCAAACTAGAATAAGGCTAGGATAACTCCTTATATCTTTTTTTATCAATATTTGGTAATTTAACTCCAAATATGTATTGTAGAAATTTGTATAACTACATAGTTTTTGTTTTGTTTGGCCTACATGCCTGTAGCTTTTTTGTATGTATCAGATAGATACAATATTTTATTCCCATTGCAAGTACTTTACTCTAAATACAAAAATAATGTTGAGAGATATTATGCAACTTAAATATAATTTCAATGATTATTTCCTTAGTAATTTTAAACATATTTTTCACAACATAGTAACAAAGTCATAAGTTCTATAGAATGAAATATACATTATGGAATCAACTACATTCTAGATATGTAATCCATAAATGATCAAACAAACTTCCCATATTGTAAGCCTGCCTTCTATTGAAACATTCTAATATTTCAATCCTTAATAAGTTTGGAAGGACCTTATTCATGTAGCTCATTTAAAAGGAAAACTAAACAAAGTAGTTGTTCATACTATTAGAGATATATAATTGATGTTATCTTGTGTTTATATATGCTTTACATGGCTTTATATTTTTGATGCATGAGTTTTATACAAAAGCAAAATATATTATGATATTATTCAATATTTTAGGTCAACTATTACGTTCCCCATGAATTAAATATATACAAAAATGTGTAATATAGAATTGATTATGTGACTATTGAACATTATTAACATTAAATCAATGTTTATTATATTTTGTGATAGTTTAATTTGAAAGCATTGACAATATTTTTTGCACCTCTTTCCTTCACATTTTGTGTTTTGTACCATTAATTTAACGCTCGTCACAAAAGACAAAAGCTACCAATTAGTTACAATGACATATTGGTTTCTTTTTTATAATTCATAACAACATTAATAGATAAATTAGAATCTAACCACATACCAATAAAACTACAAATCTTGTACCAAACAATCTAACAATTTTGATTGGAAAACAAGAAGTTCCTAGATACAATATTGGGTTGTGTAGAGTTCTAAAGAAGATAAACACATTGTATCTAAAGAAGGGGGATGCACCCCGACAGTAGGCCTCTAAACAAAAATAGATAGATGTTGACATCAGTCTATATTCTCCATTACAAATATGTTTTGGAGTTTAGGTTATTTAGGACAACATGATGATATAGAGCTTGAAAGGATTTCATACCTTGTGTTTAGAGTATTTTATGATTTATCTTTTATATATGTTGTCTTTTATTTAATTGTTCAATTTATATTTTGGTTTAGGATTTATTAAGCAATTGTTTCAGTTTTAGTATCTAAATGTAATTTTAAGGATGTACTTGTAATTTCTTAATTAGTTTTTGTTTTAGTTTAGACTTGAGGATAAATAAGCCAATTAGGGCTTCCTTCGTGCCATCTATATAATCCCATGCTTTGGGGCATTGCCAGTAGAGTTGAATGATGAATTGAGTTTTTTAGTTACAACATGGGTTGCATCAAATGGTACTAGAGCATGATATCTAAACCTTAGTCAAGATCCCAGGACCCCTGGAGATGGCCAAAACCCTAGGTGTGGCCTAAATACCATTTGTTGGTCTCCTAAACCCTAGCTTTAGGATCCATATCCACCGTCAATTTTATCCAAACCCAAGGTTAGATCCACTTATTAATCACAAACCCTAGGTTAGGATTAATCTCAATCATCCACCAAATTCCACCCACACATCTTGTAACGACCCTCAAATTTTAAAATTTGAAAGAAAAGGACTACATATTTAGTCATAAAATGTTTTCCATATTTAATAAAGGTGAAACCCTTAGTTGAACGAATTTGTCTTACATTTGTTCATTCTAGATGAGACTATGGTTATTTAGTATGCCCAAAATGAGGTAATGCAACATATATATCATGTGGACCTTGAAATGAATCATATACATAATGCATCAACAATGTCAGTTAATACACAAAACATAACCCTAATTATACAATGGTGACTAGTTAAGGTTGAATGATGGATTGGACCCACATACATGAACAATGTATCCCATTTTTTGGTATTTGAGTAGATAATAGAATACTAGAGGTTCCACTAAATTTGGGTGACACTTTTTCCTTTTTAGTGATTAGTTATGAGTTAATTACCTGAAGTAACTAATAATGTAAAACACATGTTTCCCTAACTCATATTAAAAATATAATTATATAATTGAATTCCTCATGGTCTAGTTATCAAACCTACCAAATTTGGTTAGATTTAGATAATCCTAGATGCTCCAAAAGCTACTAGGAAATAAGGAAGAGATTATGTTAATTTTGTGTAATAATTGGGTAATAATACAACCAATTATCCTAGTATTGCCCCAAAGCTCAGGATAATTAGCCTTGCACGGCCTATCACACGCTTCTTTAGATAATCGGTCTCTTTGAGAGCCATTGGATAATCGATCATAGGGTAGAGCATTCATCCCCTACCTTGCGCAGAGTCCGTACGGGGGAGAGAACCGAACCCCGACACCATGGACTGCAATAACTTATTATGCCCTCAATGTTTAGCAATTATCTTGGAACCAACAGAATCGAGAGACAATCCCTATTTCATGGAACCCTAACTTCACCCCTATATCCATCCCTATGAGAAATGCCCAGCTGGCCATCTTCTTCAGTTGAGAAGCCTCCATCGCCACAACACCACACTGAAGTGGACCAACATCCGGGCATACCTGGAGCATGGCGTGGACCTCCACAACACTCCTCCACCCTCAATTTTTCTCGAGGCCACCCAAGAAGTTTCCACAAACTCAAGAATCACTGACGATGATGATGAACTCCGCCTAACATCACCAACTATACCAGTACAATTTAATCTCTAGTAAGCATCTTTGTACACTGGTGTATTTTTCCAACATCTTAGTTTATGTCGTGATACCCTCCTATGCCCTACCAGCGAAACTGAGTTCCTGGTAGTATAGTGCTACCTCCGTCAAGGTCAGATGGCCACTTTCAGGCCATGAAAACCACTGTCCTAGCTTCGATAGATACCTTGGAAGATAATGTTGAAGTTGTTTTACCCGATCTACCACTAAATCATGGATTCATATTTTCAAGCTTTGTGTCCTATTTTTTGGCAACTAGCTGTGGCTTCAATTTATAGGAATTTGTTTATCCTATGGTTGTTCTCAAATCATCGCCTAACACTCACGAGCCTTATACATTCTTCATGATTTGAGTTTTTGTATTATATCACTATCTATCCCTTGTGGTTTCCCCTTCCATGGCGGAAATTTGGGGGTAGTACTCCCAGCCATCCCAGAGTCATAAAGATGGGCCACTGAGACTGAAATCTCACAATGAAACGAATGCATTGTTTTTCCAGTTTTCACTTCCATTCAATCGAAGCTTTAGATCCTAATTTCTTCTGATTTGAGTTCTCAGTTTGCATTAACTATGGGGGATGATCATACCATGTGCCAATTTCCCTGGTCCACCCTTGGAGCGACTCGCATGAATGTTATGCATACCTAGACATTTCAGTCATTTACCCTATGACTTTTGTAAACTGGCACACTTTAGTTCTAAGTGAGCTAGACAATGTGGCCAGTAACCATTGGGCCACCTCAGTGAGGTGGTACCAACTGTATTTTCAGTTAGGATTACACAGGTGGAACTATTGAACGTTTTGATTGGTCTATTTTAATTTGATCTTTAACAAACCATAGAAAATAATCTATAGGTTAGATGGAGACGATCCATATATGGTTTTTGATCAGTTTTTTGAGACCTATCAAATGGCCATGGATTTAGATCCATATTATCAACCTACTTTCCATGATTCATTGAAACCATAAAACCCTAGTCCTAACCATGATAATTAATATACGTATATGTTGGACAAGATAATTAGGACTGATTAGGACTCGAACTTCTGTTAGTGTACCTCCTCAACCTCAGGTGGGTGGATCATGCACACTGAGTATATTTATAGGGTGTTGGGTTTACATTATTCTTTCATGTAATTAATATTACTCAATTAAAGTGCAATTATGTGATTACTCAGTTATGGTAATGAAAATCATGCACATGCTATCAATTTACGCTTCTTATTGATTTAATGATTCTACTATCATTAGAAATACTATGAATCACTACCATGCTAATTATTCAAGAAATCATGAAGATCACACTTAAGAAGAAACCATGCTATGTTAATATAAGTCCTCTCGATCATGTTATGTGAGCCTTAATCGGCCTTACGTGAGCCTTAAATGGCCTTATGATATCTGTGGGGGCATTATGTGAGCCTTAATTGGCCTTATGAGCATTGTGGATGCATTAGGAGAGAGAGACTATATTAACTCAAGTTAAATTACATACCATTATTTATCATGTTAATTTATTAAGTTTCAAGTAATCATGTTCACCATGTTAAGTAACTAAGTTTTTCAAGCTATCTCATGTTATTTCATGTTATAACTACTTAGTTCCACTCACATAGTTTTATGTTGTCTTGCATGTGTTGGGGACGAGATGTCCTCAGACGAGGAGAAGGAGAAGAAGTAGATCTCAAGGACATCAACTCAAGCTCAATGATAGATCCTACCTGGTGGGGTGCCATTCTTGATGGTTACCATTTATTAATAGTCTTTCATGTGGAAGTTTTTAGATTCAAACTCTCTTTATGTTGGACATAGAGTCCCTTAGTTATAGCATGTAACAATGTACGTTGTGGATTTTTTAATTCTATGGATTGTGCTTGGTTAATGGTATCATTTCATGATTTGTCATGATCTCCATTATGTGAAAATTCTTCCTCTATGGTTTTTTTAGTTTTATAAAGGAGGTCTTGACAAAAGTGGTATTAGAGAAATCCTAGAATGGCCACTGTAGTAGGATCTTATGTTTCACTCGACACGCTTATCTAAGTCTCCTTTCCTATTCCAGATGGCCCCTAAGTGTCTCCTCAAGCATGACAAGTCACCCCCTCATTTCGGTGGAGAGAGTGAGCATGACTTTGAGCATGAGGAGAACCCACATGGAGCAGACCCTCCACTCTCATACAATGTGTTGGTCAGAGCTTTATCTGATGCAATGGGAGGATGAGTGGGAGACCATCATCAGAGGAGGAATGAAGTCACCCTGATAGACTTCCTCAAGGTGAATCCTGAGACGTTCGCAGGAGAAGAAGAGTTCGATATTGTGGGTAAGGATGAGGCCTAGATCCACAACTTGGAGCATTGCTTCCATGACCTAGACTACTCTGAAGAGCCTCGTGTTAGGTTTGGGACGCACAAAATGAGTGGACCTGCTCGTATCTGGTGGGAGCATTTCTGTGATGCCATAGACTAAAATGAAGAGTTCCTTACATGGGAGGAGTCACATGGAGGCTTTCAAGAGCCACTATGTATCAGAAGCGATGATGGATAAGGAGTTAGAGTTCCTCCATCTATGACAATGTGGTGACATGATCATTATCCAGTACACCATGAAGTTTTGCATCCTCCTGAAGTATGGAACCGTGATGACTAAGCTGAAAAGAGCCAAGAAGTTCATTCGAGGTCTCAAGAATGATCTCAGCTACTCGCTTTCTAGAAGAGGCCACAAGACAATGTAGGGTTCCCTAGACACTACTCTGGAGCTTGAGGATCAACCAGGGAGGGCTTGGAAGAAGAACTCCCACAATGGACAATGTCACCACCATGGCCACAATAACCAGGACCAACACCAAAATGATCACTGGAAGCATAAGGCCCTAGAGTATCCTCCCATGAAGGATGAATGCCCCAAGTGTGGCAAATTCCATGTTGGGCCATGCAGATTGGGCCTAGGTGTCTACTTCTACTGTGGAGGAGAAGGGCACTTCAAGGAAAGATGCCCTAGGTTAGGTTCAAAGAAAGGAGCGGATCAGAACCCTAACCCAGGCCCCTCAGAGAAGAGGAAAGCTAGGATTTTCACCATGGTGGATGATGAAAGTAATGTTTAGTTTTCAAGATATATTAGTAACTCATGCACTCATTAGTTTTACAAGTCATGTTAGATATATTGCAAAGGTTATCCATGTGAATACCATATCATGATTACGTTAGTGCTTCCTTATGAAAAGTTATCATTGGATAATGAGTTAGTGTACATATATGAGCACTTAAGGTGGGTAGTTCCTTAATATAACATGAAAATTTTGAGGATGCAATTTCTATAAGGTGGGTAGGTTGTAACGACCCTCCAATTTAAAAATTTGAAAGAAATGGACTACATATTTAGTCCCAATTTTTTTTTCCATATTTAATAAAGGTGAAACCCTATGTTGAACAAATTTGTCTTACATTTGTTCATTTAAGCTAAGACTATGGTTATTATTATGCCCAAAATGAGATAATACAACACATATATCATGTGGACCTTGAAATGAATCATATACATAATGCATCAACAATGTCAATTAATACACAAAACCTAACCCTAATATGCAATGGTGACTAGTAAGGGTTGAATGATGGATTGGACCCACAAACACAAACAATGTATCCCACTGCTTGGTATTTGAGTAGATAATAGAATACAAGAGCTTCCACCGCATTTTGGTGAAGGGTTTTCCCTTTTAGTGACTATTAATGTGTTAATTACCTTAAGTAACTAAAAATGTAAAACACATGTTTCCTTAACTCATATCAAAAATATAATTGGACATATGAATTCCTCGTGGTCTAATTATCAAACCCCTCAAATTTGGTTGGATTTAGATAATCCTAGATGCTCCAAAAGATACTACGAAAAAAGGAAGAGATTATGTTAATTTTTCATAATAATGGGGTAATAATACAACCAATTATCCTAGTATTGCCCCAAAGTTTGGGATAATTGGCCTTGCATGGCCTACCACACACTACTGTAGATAATAAAGTTCTTTGAGAGTCCTTGGATAAGTGATCGTAGGGTAGGGCATTCGTCCCCTACCTCGTGCAGAGACGGTGTGGGAGAGGGAACAAAACCCCGACCCTGTGGCATGCGGTAACTTAATTTGTCCTCAATGTTTCACAATTATCTTGGCACCAACAGAATCGAGAGACAATCTTGAGTTCATGGAACCCTTACTTCACCCCAATATTAGCCCTGTGAGAAATGCCCAACTGGCCTTCTTCTTCAGTTGAGCGGCCACCATCCCCAAAACACCACACTGACGTGGACCAACATCTGGGCATATTTGGAGCATCATGTGGACCTCTACAACACTCCTCCACCCTCAATTTTGCTCGTGGGCACCTAAGAACCTATCACACTCTCAAGCATCCTAGACAGCAATGACGAGCTCGACCTAGCATCACTGACCATCCCAGTCCAATTAAGTGTCTAGTAAGGATCTTTGTACACCGGTGTAGTTTTCCAACATCTTGGTTTACATCGTGACTCCCTCCTATGCCCTACCCATGAAACCGAGTTCCTGGTAGTACAATGCTACCTATGTCTAGGTCAGACAGCCATTTTTAGGCCATGAAAACCAATGTCCTATCTTAGATAGATACCTTGGAATATGATGTTAAAGTTGTTTTACCCGATCTGCCATTAAATCATGGATTCACATTTTCAAGCTTTGTGCCCTATTTTCTGAACACTAGCTCTAATTTCGGTTTATTGGTATCGGTTTATCCTATGGTTGTTCTCAAATCATTGCATGACACTCATGAGCCTTATATATTCTTCAGGCTTTGGGTTTTTGCAATTTATCATGATCTATCCCTTGTGGTTTCCCCTGCCATGGCGGCAATTTGAGGGTAGTACTCCCAGCCATCCTAGAGTCCTAGAGATGGGTCACTAAGACCAGAATCTCACAACAAAGCCAGCACATTGTTTTTCCAATTTTCGCTTCGATTCAATCAAATGTTTATATCTAGATTTCTTCTGATTCGAGTTTTCAGTTTGCAGTAGCTATGGGGGATGATCATAACAGGAGTCGATTTCCCTCGTCCACCCTTGGAGTGACACACATGAATGTCACGCATAGATTGGCATTTTAGTCTTTTACCCTCTTACTTTTTTTTACTGTCACACTTTAGTTTTGAGTGAGTCGGGCCATGTGGCTAGTAACCATTGGGCCACCTCAGTGAGGTGGTACTAAATGTATTTTCGGGCAGGATTACATAGGTATAATTATTGAACATTCTGATTGGTCAGATTTAATTTGATCTTTAATAAATCTTAGAAAATAATCTAGAGCTCAGATGGAGATGTTCCATATATGGCTTTTGATCAGTTTTTTGAGACCTATCAAATGGCCAAGGATTCAAATCCATATTCTCAATCTACTTTCCATGATTCACTAAAACCCTAAAACCCTAGGCTTAACCATGATAATTAATATACTTATATGTTGAACAAGATAATTATGATTGATCAGGACTCAAACTTCTATTAATGTACCTCCTCAACCTCAGGTGGGTGGATAATGCACACTGAGTATATTTATAGGCTTCTGGGTTTACATTGTTCACTTGTGTAAATAAGATTACTCAATTAAAGTGCATTTCTATGATTACTCTATTATTCTCATGAAAATCATGTGCATGTTATCAATTTATACTTCTTATTGATTTAATGATTCTACTGTCATTGGAAATACTATGAATCACTACCATACTAATTATTCAATAAATCATGAAGATCGTGCTTAAGAATAAGAAACCATGATATGTTAATATAAGTCCTCTCGATCATGTTATGTGAGCCTTAACCAACCTTATGTGAGCCTCAAATGGCCTTATGAGCTCTGTGGGAGCATTATGTGAGCCTTAACCAACCTTATGTGGAAGTTTTTAGTTTAAAACTCTCTTTAAGTTACCATATATTAATAGTCTTTCATGTGTAAGTTTTTAATTTAAAACTCTCTTTATGTTGGACTTAGAGTCCCTTAGTTATGTCATGTAACAATGTACGTTGTGGTTCTTTTTATTCTATGGATTGTGCTTTGTTAAAGATATCATTTCATGATTTGTCATGATCTCCATTATGTGACAATCCTTCCTCTATAGTTGTGTTAGTTTTATAAAGGAGGTTGTGATAAAAGTGTTATCTAAGCAATCCTAGAATGGCCACTGTAGTAGGATCTTATGTGTCACTCCACACTCTTATCAAAGTCTCCTTTCCTATTCTATATCGCCCCTATGCATCACCTCGAGCATGAAAAGTCACCCCCTCATTCTGGTGGAGAGAGTGAGCATGACTTTGAGCATGAGGAGAACCCACATGGAGTAGATCCTCCCCTCTCGTACAATGTGTTGGTCATGGCTTTATCTGATGTAATGAGAGGACGAGTGGGAGGCCATTGGAGGAGGAGGAATGAAGTCACCCTAATAGACTTCCTCAAGGTGAAGCCTGAGACGTTCACAAGAGAAGAAGAGGGAGATGTTGTGGATAAGGCTAAGGCATGGATCCACAACTTGGAGCATTGCTTCCACGACTTGGACTGCTCTGAAAGAGCCCCATGTTAGGCTTGGGACGCACATGCTAAGAGGACCAGCTCATGTCTAGTGGGAGAATTTATGTGACACTAGAGACCAAAATGAAGAGTTCCTCACATGGGAGGAGTTTGTGGAGGCTTTCAAGAGCCACTATGTGTCAGAAGTGTTGATGGATAAGAAGGAGTTAGAGTTCCTCCATACACGACAACATGGTGACAAGATCATTATCCAGCACGCCATGAAGTTTTGCATCCTCTAGAAGTATGGAACCGAGATGACTGAGCTTAAAAGAGCTAAGAAGTTCATTTAAGGTATCAAGGATGATCTCAGCTACTCCCTTTCTAGATGAGGCCGCAAGACAATGAAAGATTCCCTGGACGCTACACTGGAGCTTGAGGATCACCCTGGGAGGGCTTGCAAGGAGAATTCCCATAATGGACAATGTCACCACCATGGCCACAATAACCAGGACCAACACCACAATGATCACAGGAAGCATAAGGCCCAGAGGATCCTCCCATGAGGATGGATCCCTGAGTGTGGAAAATTCCATGTCAGGCCATGCATATTTGTCCTAGGTGTCTACTTCTACTGTTGAGGAGAAGGGCACTTCAAGGACAAATGCCCTACGTTAGTTGCAAAGAAAGGAGCGGATCAGAACCCTAACCCAGTCCCTCTAGAGAAGAGGAAAGCTAGGATTTTCACCCTAGTGGATGATGAAAGTAAGGTTTAGTTTTCAAGATATATTAGTAACTCATGCACTCATTAGTTTTACTAGTCATGTTAGATATAATGCAAAGGTTATCCATGTGAATACCATATCATGATTATGTTAGTGCTTCCTTATGAAAGGTTATCACTGAATAATGAGTTATTGTACATATATGAGAAACCCTAAGTTGGGTAATGCCTTAATATGAATTAAAATTTTAGGGATGAAATTTTTATAAGGTGGGTAGGTTGTAATGTGTTAATTACATTAAGTAAAAAATAATGTAAAACACATGTTTCCCTAACTCATATAAAAAATATAATTGGATAATTGAATTCCTCATAGTCTTAATATCAAACCCAAAAAATATGGTTAGATTTAGATAATCCTAGATGCTCCAAAAGATACTAGAAAATAAGGCAGAGATTATGTTAATTTTGTGTAATAATTAGGTAATAATTCAACCAATTATCTTAGTATTGCCCCAAAGTTTAGGATAATTGTCCTTAAACATCCTATCACACGCTTCTTTACCTAATCATGCTCCTTTTTAGCCATTGGATAAATGATCAGAGGGTAGAGCATTCATCCCCTACATCGTGCAGAGTCCGCACGGGGGAGGGAACAGAACCCCAACCCCCTGGTCTGTGATAACTTAATCTTCCCTCAACGTTTTGTAATTATCTTGGCACCAATATAATCAAGAGACAATTTCGAGTTCATGGAACCCTAACTTAACCCCTATATCGAGCCATGTGAGAAACGCCCAACTAGCCTTCTTCTTCAGTTGTGTGGCCGCCATCCCCACAACACTACATTGAAACAGACTGACATCTGGCCATAACTGGAGCATCGTGTGGACCTCTGCAACACCACTCCACCCTCAATTTTTCTCGAGGCCACCCAAGAAGTTGATGTAGACTCAAGCATCCCGGAAGGAGATGACAAGCTCGGTCTAGCATCAATGACCATCCTAGTCCAATTAAATCTCTAGTAAGAATCTTTGTAAACTGGTGTAGTTTTCCAACATCTTGGTTTATGTCGTGATGCCCTCCTATGCCCTACCCACAAAACTGAGTTCCTGGTAGTACACTGCTACCTCCATCTAGGTCAGACGACCGCTTTCAAGCCATGAAAACCACTGTCCTATCTTCAATACATACCTTGGAAGATGATGTTGAAGTTGTTTTACCCGATCTACCACTAAATCATGGATTCACATTTTAAAGCATTGTGCCCTATTTTATGGCAACTAGCTCGGGCCTTGATTTATAGGCATTGGTTTATCATATGATTGTTGTCAAATCATCACCTGACACTCACGAGCCTTATACATTCTTTAGGATTTGGGTTTCTACTGCATATCGTGATCTATCTCTTGTGGTGTCCCCTACCATGGCGGCAATTTGGTGGTAGTACTCCCAGCCATCCCAAAGTCTCAGAGATGGGTCACTGAGACCGGAATCACATAACAAAGACAACACATTGTTTTTCTAGTTTTTGCTTCCATTCAATCAAATCTTTGGATACAATCTTTTTCTTATTCGAGTTCTCAGTTTGCAGTATCTATGGGGATGATCATACCATGTGTCAATTTCCCTAGTCCATCCTCGGAGCGACTCGCATGAATGTCACACATACATGGCCATTTCAGTCTTTTACCCTCTGACTTTTATTTTCTATCACACTTCAGTTCTAAGTGAGCTGGGCCATGTGACCAGTAACCATTGGGCCACCACAGCGAGGTGGTACCAACTATATTTTTAGGCAAAATTACATAGGTGGAATTACTGAACGTTCTGCTTGGTCAGTTTTAATTTGATCTTTAATATATAATAGAAAATAATCTAGAACTCAGATGGAGACGGTCCATATATGATTTTTGATCAGTTTTTTGAGATCTATCAAATGGTAAATGATTTTGATCCATATTCTCAACCTAATTTCCATGATTCATTGAAACCCTAAAACCCTAGGCTTAACCATGATAATTAATATACTTATATGTTGGACAGGATATATAGGACCAATTAGGACTTGAACTTCTATTAGTGTACCTCCTCAACCTCAGGTGGGTGGATCATGCACACTGAGTATATGTATAGGCTTCTGGGTTTACATTATTCACTCGTGTAATTAAGATTACTCAATTTAAGTGCAATTATGTGATTACTCGGTTATGCTCATGAAAATCATGTACATGCTATCAATTTATGCTTCTTATTGATTTAATGATTCTACTGTCATTGTAAATACTATGAATAACTATTGTGCTAATTATTCAAGAAATCATCAAGATCACACTTAAGTATAAGAAACCATGATATGTTAATATAAGTCCTCTCGATCATGTTATGTGAGCCTTAACCGGCCTTATGTGAGCCTTAAGTGGTCTTATGAGCTCTATGGGAGCATTATGTGAGACCTACCCGACCTTATGTGAGACTTAATTGTCCTTATAAGCACTCCAGATGAATTCAGAGAGAGAGACTATATTAACTCATGTTAAAGTGCACACCATTATTAATCAAGTTAATTTACAAGTAATCATGTTCACCATGTTAAGCCACTAAGTTTTTCAAGCTATCTCATGTTATTTAATGTTATAACTACTCAGTGCCACTCATATATTTTTACTTTGCTTTGCATGGGCCGGGGATGAGATGTATGTAGATGAGAAGGAGAAGAAGTAGATCTGAAGGACATCTACTCAAGCTCAAGGACAGATCCTACCTGGTTAGGTGTCATTCTAGATAGCTACCTTTTATTAGTAGTCTTTCATGTGGAAGTTTTTAGTTTAAAACTTTCTTTATGTTGGACTTAGAGTCCCTTAGTTATGGCATTTAACAATGTACATTGTGGTACTTTTTATTCTATGGATTGTGCTTGGTTAATGATATAATTTCACGATATGTCATGATCTCCATTATCTAAAAATGCTTCCTTTATGGTTGTGTTAGTTTTATAAAGGAGGTCGTGACACATCTATCAAAATATACAAAATATTTATTCATTTTGTATAGCTATGTGTCGCCACTTCTCTTCATCTTGTTTGTTTGATTTTTGGTCCACTACCTTCCACCGTGAACCACAACCAGTCATAAACCACACACCACATATCACCTTGTTGCCTTCCCCAATTCACTGCCTGACTCCCAGCTTATGTCACTGCTAACTCAAAATCACGCTTCTACAGATCTCATGATTTCCGTCCACCACATATCTCATGGTCGTTAACCAGTAGCACCCAAGTGACAGAATCGTCGAGGGCATATGACGGCCAACACACAAGTTGTCACATCTCCTCACACCCCTCGTCTTCTTGTCTCACCACTACCATACTCCAAGCGCCAGGTCACCCGCCCGATCAAGAGCCGCACAAACATCGCACATACGCCCACTAGATCCCCCAACACCAATGTGATCTACACCAACCATGTCGAGCATTTGGCCAGCAATGCACACCTGACCTCCCAAACTCCCCCGACTTCCTGCATTTCTTCCCAGCCATGCCCAGCAGCCGCCCACCTTGTTCCTTTCCAGTACAGAACACCATCAACACCTGACGACTCTGGCATGACCTGTAAAAGACCAGTGTTAAACTCAATCCTCAAATACAACTCACCATCCTCAAAAGATCATTGTTAAACTCTACAAAAGATAGTCTTCTCATGGTCGATAAATCCTCGCCCAACAACCCTGTTGTGGTCAACTTCTATCCCAGTGCAAATCAGTACATTTATGGGTGTTGATAATTTGGAAAATCCTTCTGACCACGTCAGTGTGGAGGTGGATACCTAGATCAGGGGACTCAAGTCATACCTCCAACGGATAAAAAAAATGTCATTGACACAATATGGAGATGGATGATATAATTGCAAAATGTTAGTGACATTGAATCATTATGACTGAAGTTTTGACCATTATGACCGACATTTTGGCCGCTTGGAAATTATGCTTCTGGATATGAGATAAAAGGTATGTGAACTATCTGAATGCATTCCAGGGAAGCCTGCACCTAGACATCCAGAATGACATGATAACATCTCCACATCAATAAGAATGTTAGTTGATTTGTCTTTGGTAAAATTGATACTATAAAAGGAAAATGACGGGTATGTTGCTATGACTCATTCACCACCGGTTACACCATCATTAACAACATACATCAATAGTCCAAGAAATATTGATATGGTGCTAGCTCATTCCTCAATGCCTCCTTTACTGGATAACGTCAACCTTACACCATGCTAATTACCAAAGTCCTTATCAATTATTGCACGCAACAACATCTATGCTCTTTGTGTTGATGATGTCTACATTGCCACCTTGGTATCACCAATGCTTGTGGATGCTTTAATGATAATATCTTTACAAGTGCATGAATATTATGGTGTGCTTGAGGTTGACAATAGTCCAACTCTGATTTCCCGAAAGCATCTGATCCATTTAATCTACCACCTACCACTTTTGGGAGAGCCTGCGTAGGATATGTACCTAACTCACCACTGGCTCGTCTTTGAACCCTGGGGGAGTTGATGCAGGACAACATGTTGATCCAGAGCTTGATATTCATACATTTTGTTTAGAGTTTTTTATGATTTATCTTTTATATATGTTGTCTTTCATTTAGTGGTTGTGTCTTTATTTTGATTTAGGATTTATTATGCAATTGTTTGAATATAAGGATCTAAATGTAATGTTTGACTTACTTGTAAGTTCTTAATTAGTTTTTGTTATAGTGTGGACTTGAGGATAAATAAGCCAATTAGGGTTTCCTTAGTGTCATCTATATAAGCCCATGCTTGGGGGCATTGTCCATTAGAGTTGAATGATGAATTTGTTTTTTTAGTTGCAACATGGGTTGCATCTGTAGGTCTTGTACCCAACAGTCAAATCCTGAATGCACAACTATTTGATACTATTGGCATCCCTCATGATGGCATCTTTACCCAAATCATCTGAATCGAGAGAACATATTGCAAGATCTAGTGGGGGGGTGAATAAAGCTTTTTGGAGTTTTTAAAGTTAATTGAAAATAATTAAACACTTTAATAAGAAGTAGAAGCAAATAAGGAAGATACAAGGATGTAGAGTGGTTCCTACCTTAGAAATCTAAGGTAGTCATTCCACTACCTGATTGTTTCCAATTGGGATATTGAAAGAAACTCATTTTATTACCTATTGAGGATGTTACACAAAATGCAATTGCTTTCCTACACCCTTAAAGTAGCCTTCACCTGAAGTAGCCTCAATCCTCCTAGAAGCAACCTTTTGAAGTAACTCCAAGTCCACCCTTGAAGTAGCCTTCTCTTGAAGTAGCTTCAATCCTTGAGGAAGCCTTCTGAAGTAACTCCAATTCACCGGGAGCAGCCTTTACCGCCTTGAAGTAGCTCCACGAACCACCTTTCAACAACCTCCAACCAAGGAGTAGTCAAGGAGAACAAAATACAGTAAAAGGAACAAGATTGGAAGAAAGAAACAATGTTACCAATTAGTACAGCGCTTTGATCCTATATCAAGCATATTAATATCCTATCCAATATAGAGGAACGTGGTAGTGTGGTGGCTAGGAGATACTAAACTATAGGACACTAATGAAGGGCTCAAGGAAACTAAATCACAAGTGAATCTGTTCTTGTTTCTCACAAAGAATGATTCTCAAGTTGAAATGGGTATGCTCAAGTAATTTGAGTGTCCTAAGGCATGTCCAATTTATAGGAATGGCTTATAAGGGCCTAGGGATGTTCTAGGCACTTTCTAGGGTGTTCTTAGTGCTCAACTTGCAACGGCTAGTTGTTTAGCACTGTTGAAAAGTGCAGTCCAGAACCTATCTTGGTCGAGAAGTTTGTCGACCACGTGTATCTCAATCGAGCATTTCTTTGACTGAGGGAGGGTTTGGAGTGAATGTATTGCAACGTTCATTTCCAACTTCCAACCACTTTTCTAGCTCAGTCTAGCATCTATAGAAACTAATGGAAGGTCTACTCTCGGTCAAGAAAGTTATCGACCGAGGGTTGATTTGGGGTTACATGTGCAGTTCCATAATCAGTGCTCATGTGTTAGACTAAGGTGGTTCTCGGTCGAGAATTTTGTCGATCGAAAGTGTATCGGTTGAGAAGTTTGTCGACCGAGAATGTCCCTATTTCAATATGTTAAATCATTTACTAAGAGTGTGTATCAATGTGTAATTGTGATTCTATCTTAAGGGAGGATCTATCTAAGTGTTGTGTTTGGATAGGGAAGATTGAATGCTTGATTTACATGATATCTATGTACTTGTACATTATATACTTGTACAAGTTTTTACATTGAGTACAATCATGAAAATAACAGTAATCTAAGCAAGTTGATCTTCCAATTTGTATTGATTTTTAACTACCCACTTCCTTATTTGTTTATACCTAAAAATACTCAAATAACAAGTTAGATCCACAAGAATGAAATGTTTGTCATTATAAAAAAAAGGTTTATTAATGTCCAATTTAGCAAACAATCTCCCCCTTTTTGAAGATGACAAACATTTCTAATATAAATCAAGGGAATTTAAATAGCATGAGTTTCATACTGAGATTTACCATATGTGGGCATTCTTTTGTTTATTCATAGAGTGTGTGCTAGTTATTCCCAAATAAGTATGGAACATAATATCCAACTATTTAAGGAATATAGAAACAATTAATGTGAAGCCAAGAAATTATGAAACTCATTTAGGTTTGAGTTGTATTTTTGTTTTTGATTTATATTACTTCCCCCCCTTTGTCATTTCAAAAAGGTAACCAATCATTTTTATTATGACTATTATTATTTTTATTATTAGTAATCCCCCTGAATATGATGCTCCCCCTCAATATGATACTCAAATTTGAAAAACAACGGTAAGAAATGTCCAACTCAAGCCACAAAGTAACCACTTTTTATTATTATGATAATAATGACAACAAGATCAAGTACATAGAAGAAAGATAGTCCACTACAAAGTGATTACAAGCATCTCACTGCATGATAACACCTCAGTAAAAAGATCTCATAATAACATCAACCTCGGCATCCTTTCCAAGGAAAGGAGCAACACCATAGTACTTCACCATTGACTGCCAATCTAGTGCACCTGTCTTGGTGAGAGCGTAGGCTTCCAAGAAGGTGGGTACGTGATCAAAATGGAACTGGGAAGCAATGTCTTGAAGTTGCATTGGTGAGAATTGGGTGTGGGAGAGGTCAAGTGATGGTGGAGGTGGAACTTGAGTGTAGTTGTGAGATGGATTATAAGGGTAGAGAGGACCAGGATAGAGGGAATAAGGATAGTGGTCTGGGACATTTGGAGTGAGGCCTTGCATTCTTTGGTTTATGTAGGTCATGGCATGATGTTAGTCCATTTGTCTCCCTAAGTGATAGGTATCCCTAGTTAGGTAGGTAATTTTATTGGATAGGTGATCAATGGGTTAACTAGGAGTAGTAGGATGTGGAGGAATATCTTGAGTGGATGGCTTTCCTTCAGTCCTAGCCCTTTTATGTCAAAAGTCAATACCCATTTTCTCAACTGTATTTCTAGTAATCTTTTGAGGTTTCCTATCACTTTTAAATCCTAGGTCCTCAAGGCTTTTCTTAAGACAATGTTGGGCGATCTGGCAAACAAAGTCAGCATAAGGAGGATTGTTAGTAAATTCAACCATGTTTTTGAGAATAAGAAGGATGAAGTTTATGGGTATGTTATTGAGAATGGCATAGATGAGATACATTCTAAAGGTTGGTACTTCTGATTTGTTAGATCTAGGATAAATATTAGTTGAAACTATAAGGATCACTATCCTAGCTTCAGGTTTTAGATTGATTGCATAATAGGTACCTCATTCTTCATGGTAGGATGTGTTGGGTAGAAAGATGGTTCTCTTAATGTCACTCAAACTAATGGTGGTGTCATCTTGTGATAGATTAGAAAGGGGATTTTCATTGGTTAAGTCAATAAACCCCTTATACTCTTCTACATCAATGTTTAACACATTAAGAACATCCTCCTCAGAAAAGTGATAACCAAACCCACAAACCATAGAAGATAAAGAGTGAGAATGGTCAGGATTTGTGACTAGATTGGCATAGAACTCATTCATACCTTGTGAAGTGTAGGAGAGGAAGGATGCAGTAAGAAATTTGGAAATATGTTGCACCTCAAAGAGCTCATCTAGATCAATGATAGTGATGAAATCGTTTACGTCCACCGGTCGTCGAGGAAGAGGAGTCATTGATGACAACTTTAGATAGCAATCTCCGACAGGAATGTCATTGAAGGGAATGTCCTTGATGATCGTCAGAGCCAGAGAGATCATCCTTCCTTTCCTTTTTGCAACTTGCTTCTTTCCATGTGAAGAAGAGGAAGCCATCTTGAAAATATGAGATGGAAGAGGAGTAAGGTAAGATTATGGTAGAGAATGGCTGAGAAAGCACTAGAGGGGACCTAGAGAAGAGAGATTGTGAATTGGTGAGAAGAATGGCCATTTTAGGCTCTATTTATAGCAAACCAGAAGCCTTCTCAGTTGATGAATTTGTCAACCGAGAGTCCCAACAGTTGTTCTTTAGACATGTTCCTCTTGCAACGGTCGCTCAGTCGAGTTTTTCTAAGAAATAGTCATCGCGCATTTTTTCAATCAAAGTTGCAGCTTGTATCAGTCGAATAGGGGGTCCACTAAGAGGTTCTCGGTTGATGTTTTTTTTTACCAAGACCAATATTTAGTCCAAAATATGCAAAAGGTCTGGGTGTGTGTCGGTCAAGAAAGAGTCTGACCAAGCGACACTCGGTCGAGAAATTCTTCGACCCAGTCATTTCTCAATCGAAGTTTTTGTAGACCGAATGGACTACTGTGAATGGCTTTTTTGAAGTCTGTTTGAGCTTGCTTCAAGTAATAGTCATGAAAATCAAATGTGATAATGTATCAATTGTGAACCTTTTTAAGAGTTTGAAGCACATATATCAAAGAAGACATCTTCTTGGGGAGTAATAAGTAACTTATTTCTAATATATTGAAATTGATCAAGTGGAAGTGATTTTGTAAAAATATCAACCAAGTGTTCTTCAGCGTCAACATGATGAAGAGATATGTGATTTTTAGAAATATGATCCCTTAAGAAATGGTGTCCAATTTCAATATTTTTAGCACGACTATGTAAAACAAGATTGTGTGCCAAATTTATAGCATTTGTATTATAACAGAAAATTGGCGTAGATGAAAATGTAAAGCCATAATCATTTAAAACTTGCTGCATGTAAACAACTTCAGCACAGCATGAACTAGCCACCATATATTCAACTTTAGTGGTATAAAGGGTGACTATATTTTGTTTCTTACCAAACCACGATACTAAAGCTCATCCTAAAAAGAAACAACCACCACTTGTGCTTTGGTGATCAAGTCGACAACTAGCATAATCGACATTGGAAAAATATTTTAAATCTAGTGATAGACCTTTAGGATACCATAATACATAGTTGGTAGTACCAGCGAGATATCTTAAGATACGTTTAACGACTTGAAAATGAGATTGCATTGGTTTAGATTGAAATCTAGCACAAAGTCTGATGGAAAACATAATGTTCGGTCTAGAAGCAGTTAAGTATAATAAGCTACCAATCATAGCCCTATATAAGGAATCATCAATGGGTTCTCCATCTTCATCCTTGTCAATTTTAGCTGAGGTGACCATTGGTGTGGTAGCATGCTTGCAATTTTCCATTCCAATGCATTTTAATAGTTCATTAGTGTACTTCTTGAAAAACCACTAGAGGGGGGTGAATAGGGTTTTATGATATTTTAATAATAATTCAACCAAATTAAGCAACCACAAAAAGATTGGACAAGGGGACAAGGATTTAGAGTGGTTCCAACCTTAGCAAATACTAAGGCAGTCAATCCACTACCCGGTTGCTTACCCAACCGGGATTTGGAAAGAATTTAATTTTATTACCTCACAAGGACTTTACATAAAATTACAATTCTTTCCCTAAATCCTTCAAGCAGCCTTCACCTTGAAGTAATTGCACCAACCTTGAAGCAGCCTTCACCTAGAAGTAATTGCACCAACCTTGAAGCAGCCTTCCTCCTGAAGTAGCTTCCCGTTGCAATATCCTTCTTGAAGTAGCTTCCCGTTGCAATAGCCTTCTTGAAGTAGCTTGAAGTCCACCTTCTCCTCTGAGAAGAACCTTCTCCAATCCGCAGCCTCCAACCCTAGGAGTAGCAAGGAGAATACAAAGAATAAAAGGAACAAGAAGGAAAATGGAAATTACAACTTAACCTTTGAAGAACAAGGCTTGATTTGCCTATATCAAGCGTGTAGATCTCCTAACCAATGTATATGTACGTGTGATTGTAGTGGATAGGAGATACTAGCCTATAGGACACGAAATTAGAGCAAGTAGAGAAATCGCCAATGCAAGTGTTGCTCAATTTCTCAAAACAGATTGCCAATTGTAAGTGTATGCTCAAGTGTATCACGAGTGTAGCTTAGATATCATTTGGTGTCCTAAGGCATGTCCTATTTATAGGAATGACTTACAAGTGCTTAAGGACGTTTTAGACACTTTCTAGGGGGTTCTAAGTGCTTAACTAGCCGTTAGGTACAAGTTAGTTGCTTTAGCAACGGCTAGTTAATTAATTTTGCAGTTGCTGTCAGAGTCCATCTCGGTCGAGGAATTGTCGACCGAGACACCTACTCGGTCAAAGTTTTGTCGACCGACAGGCTCTCTGGATCAAGTGTTAACAACGTTTATCTCCAACTCCCAACTACTTTCTCAGCTGTGTCTAACGGCTACTTGGGTCATTCTCGGTCGAGAAGTTTGTCGACCGAGAGTGTCTCGGTCGAGGAGTTTGTCGACCGAGATTGACCCTGTTTCAATGTTTCACTTTAAGGCATTAAGTATGTGTATGAGTGTACATAGGTGACACTGTTGGAGGGGATGACCTATCTAAGTGTAGTGATTGGCTAGGGAAGATCTAACGCTTGATTTACATGATGTCTAAGTACTTGTACATTATATACTTGTACAAGTTTACAACTGATTACATTTCATGAAATTTACAAGCATTCAAGCATATAGATTCCCTAGTACTTTGTCATCCACCTTATTCCTGCAACACTCAAGTAGCTTGTTAGATCGACAAGAATGAAATGTTTGTCATCATCGAAACAAAGGGATTTATCATAATGTCAATTCATCCAACAATCTCCCCCTTTTTGAAGATGACAAACATTTCCTAAATATGAAATAAGGAAATATAAAGCATGTGAGTTTCATACCTGAGGATTACCTTTTGTAGCCAGATGTTATGAAACTCATTGACTCATTTATATTTTTGATTTTATATTCTTTCTCCCCCTTTGTCATTTCAAAAAGATATCCAAGTTGAATATTTTATATTTCTTCTCCCCCTTAATTTTATATTATGCTCCCCCTTAGATAGATATTCTATTAGGAACATGGATTTAATATCATTTTTGTCTAATTTAGCCACAATTTGTTTCTCAATCATTTGCAAAGGATGTTAAGCCTTGAGATGATATGAGATCTTGTTAGGTTCATGGCATATGTATTGATTTCTCACCCATTTTACAAGAGGTGTTAAACCCTAAAAATGAAATGAGAATCCTTTAATCTTTCAGTACATAAAGATGTCTCTAACCAAATGCACGGGATGTTAAGCCCTGATTTGTTTAGAGAATTCCTTTAAGAACAGGATATATGATTTCTTCATAACCAAGAGTCAAAATACTAAGGTCATAACTAGCTTCAAATGATGTTTACAATGTTTTTGTAAGCTTCTTAATCAAATAATCAAATTTGTTTTATGAGCTCCCCCTTAATCTTACAATTTAAAGCAATTTAAAGCTTCTAAGGTCACATATGATTTTAAATTTTGATTTTGACTTTTATCAAAAGTATACTAAGATTAAGTACAATAAAATGATGTCCAAATAAGCATTTTTGTCAAAGCTTATTTTAGGTCGTCCTTGACTACGACCATAGCGCCTCTTGGTCAAATTTTATTTCAACCAAGAGGCAAAAATTGCAGATTTCCAATTTAAGCACTCATATGTGAAGTACTTGATTAGATATCAATTTTAGTGATACTCAATATGAAAACATCCTCTTAAAAATGAAAGCAAAATTAATATCTCAAGTCTTTTAAAGATGCCAATTGAGAAATTTTTATCTTATGTGTTGCAAGCTTTTCTAAGAGACATATCATCATTGAATTATTTTGCTTGCCTATGTATCATCAAGGATCCATGCATACAATTATCATTATCTATTCGTGCTAACACAACATCATCATGATGAAAATGATAATTCCATGATTGTAATCACATGATTTCTATATGGGTAGACCAGAAAATACTTTAGGAAAAATCATGTGAATAATGATAGAACAGAAATTTCCTTTTTATTAAGCTAAGCATAATTTCAGTTTTAACTTAAATCATTTAGAGAATAAACCAAATTAATCTCATATAAGTTTTCAGGGATGATTTCCAAAATATATACAGTCATTAATCACAAATAGATAGCAATTTGATCAATTACAAAAAGAATTCAGCAATTTTACAGCAGACTGGAAATCAGTGACATGCTCGGTCGACAATTTCTCGACCGCGGTTCACTTGGTCGACAGATTGTCGACCGACAAAGTTTCTAGAATATTTTCAGAACTGTTAATTTATTCCAAGCAAAATAAGATTATGCAAGTTAGAGCTCGATTGTGTTGAGATATGACATTTGTATATCACGAATCAGTTTAGGTCAAATCTCAACTAGTTAATTTTAAGCTACTAAGTTTTAGGAATCCAAGCTAAATCATCATTCTTTTTCTTATATGGGCATGAAAATGAATAATGTCCAAGACGCATGCAATAATGACAACTAATAGAGTCAACTTCATTTCTCTTTCTAGGAATTGTGTTCCTAGGTACAAACATAATCTTAGTCTTGGATGCTTTAACTCTTTTGGGTTTATTTCTCCTTGGATCATATCCTAATCCTTTTCTTCCATTATAACTAGAGGAAATTTTCAGAATATTTTCAAGCATGTCATTTCCTCTTAACTCATTTACATTTCTTTGTAACTTAGCAATATCATCCATCTTCTTGTTTATATCTTTCTTTGCTTGATCTAAATCAGATACTAGAGAGTTTCTTTCTTTGACAACCTCATCATAATCTAAATGTGAACATAGAACAGGTTGTTTCTGAAGATCATTCACTTGAGTTTGCAAGTTTAACTTTTCTAAGGAAAGAAGATTGCAATTAGCTTCTACCGATTTTAACTTAAGATCATAATCTTCATTTTCCTTTTTGAGATTTACATTTTCGGATACAAGAGAAAGAAGTTTAACATTTAAATCATCATTTACTTTATTTGATTTCTTAAGTTTCTTCTTGCACTCAATATATTTCTCATGAGTATCTTGAAGACTAGTAATTAGATCTTCTTTTGGTAGATCATAAAGAGTTACCTCTTCTTCGTCTTCATTTGTTGTAGCAATGAGGCATTCTACTTCTTCTTTTCCATCATCACTATCATCACTTGAATCATCCCATGCAGCTTTATATGCTCTTTCTTTCTTTTTGTGAGATGATTTCTTCCCTTTCTTGAGTTTTGGACAATCACTTTTCATGTGTCCCTTTTTGCCACATTCAAAGCACCTGGAAGAAGAAACACTAGAAGTTTTATTAGTTTTAAAACTTTTATATTGCTTACCATTTACAATGAGAGTTTCTTCTTCACTATCATCTTCACTTGTGTCATGAGTGTCCTTGGTTGATGCTTTGAATGCAATATCCTTCTTTTTGCCTTGTTGACATTCACATTCTCTTCTTTCTTCCTCTTCTAAAGTTGCCTCATGAGCTTCTAGATTGCCAATGAGTTGCTCCATTTTCAGTTTAGTGAGATCATTAGCTTCTTCAATGGCTGTCACCTTGGGCTTGTATTTGGGAGGAAGTGATCGAAGTACCTTTGATACCTGGTCTTCTTCAAGAACGGTTTTTCCTAAGGCATTTAAACCATTAATAATAGAAGAGAATTTTGCAAACATTTCACTAATGGATTCATTTGGATCCATACGAAAGTGTTCAAACTTCTGTTTAAGCATACTAATCTTAGAATTCTTAACTTGAACTGTACCTTCATAAGTTATGGACAGTCTATGCCAAATGTCATAGGTTGTGTCACAATTTGATATTCTATTAAATTCTCCTACTGAAATTGAACAATATAAAATGCTTACAACTTTGGCATTCATTTGAGCCAACTTTACCGTATTTGCATCCCATTCTGCATATTGCGTTTGAGGAAGCTCGTATGGAGTTGACACCATCCTCCATAAATCCCAACTGATGCCTTGGAAGTAGAACTGCATCCTTCTCTTCCAATATGTTTAGTTTGTTCCATCAAACGCTGGAGGCCTAGCATCAAATGTCCCTTCAAGGTTAAGATTGTTGAGCACCCCGTCACCCATTCTTCAAGACCTTGTTAGGGTTCCTTGAAGCCTGCTCTGATACCAATTGAAAAACCACTAGAGGGGGGGTGAATAGGGTTTTATGATATTTTAATAATAATTCAACCAAATTAAGCAACCACAAAAAGATTGGACAAGGGGACAAGGATTTAGAGTGGTTCCAACCTTAGCAAATACTAAGGCAGTCAATCCACTACCCGGTTGCTTACCCAACCGGGATTTGGAAAGAATTTAATTTTATTACCTCGCAAGGACTTTACATAAAATTACAATTCTTTCACTAAACCCTTCAAGCAGCCTTCACCTTGAAGTAATTGCATAACCTTGAAGCAGCCTTCACCTAGAAGTAATTGCACCAACCTTGAAGCAGCCTTCCTCCTGAAGTAGCTTCCCGTTGCAATATCCTTCTTGAAGTAGCTTCCCGTTGCAATAGCCTTCTTGAAGTAGCTTGAAGTCCACCTTCTCCTCTGAGAAGAACCTTCTCCAATCCGCAGCCTCCAACCCTAGGAGTAGCAAGGAGAATACAAAGAATAAAAGGAACAAGAAGGAAAATGGAAATTACAACTTAACCTTTGAAGCACAAGGCTTGATTTGCCTATATCAAGCGTGTAGATCTCCTAACCAATGTATATGTACGTGTGATTGTAGTGGATAGGAGATACTAGCCTATAGGACACGAAATTAGAGCAAGTAGAGAAATTGCCAATGCAAGTGTTGCTCAATTTCTCAAAACAGATTACCAATTGTAAGTGTATGCTCAAGTGTATCACGAGTGTAGCTTAAATATCATTTGGTGTCCTAAGGCATGTCCTATTTATAGGAATGACCTACAAGTGCTTAAGGACGTTTTAGACACTTTCTAG
Source organism: Alisma plantago-aquatica (assembly GCA_963693085.1). Classification (NCBI taxonomy): domain Eukaryota; kingdom Viridiplantae; phylum Streptophyta; class Magnoliopsida; order Alismatales; family Alismataceae; genus Alisma; species Alisma plantago-aquatica. The sequence goes on along the minus strand of OY856410.1, from coordinate 122,843,440 downwards.
GGGGTTCTAAGTGCTTAAATAGCCGTTAGGTACAAGTTAGTTGCTTTAGCAACGACTAGTTAATTAATTCTGCAGTTGCTGTCAGAGTCCATCTCGGTCGAGGAATTGTCGACCGAGACACCTACTCGGTCGAAGTTTTGTCGACCGACAGGCTCTCTGGATCAAGTGTTAACAACGTTTATCTCCAACTCCCAACTACTTTCTCAGCTGTGTCTAACGGCTACTTGGGTCATTCTCGGTCGAGAAGTTTGTCGACCGAGAGTGTCTCGGTCGAGGAGTTTGTCGACCGAGATTGACCCTGTTTCAATGTTTCACTTTAAGGCATTAAGTATGTGTATGAGTGTACATAGGTGACACTATTGGAGGGGATGACCTATCTAAGTGTAGTGATTGGCTAGGGAAGATCTAACGCTTGATTTACATGATGTCTAAGTACTTGTACATTATATACTTGTACAAGTTTACAACTGATTACATTTCATGAAATTTACAAGCATTCAAGCATATAGATTCCCTAGTACTTTGTCATCCACCTTATTCCTGCAACACTCAAGTAGCTTGTTAGATCGACAAGAATGAAATGTTTGTCATCATCGAAACAAAGGGATTTATCATAATGTCAATTTAGCCAACACTTCTCTTGGCTTATGAAAATCCCAATGGGCATTTGTTTTATATGAAAACCAAGAAAGAATGTTAATTCTCCCATAAGACACATTTCAAATTCCTTTTGCATTATTTCACTAATTTTTTTGCATAAGAAATCATTTGAGGCACCAAAAATGATGTCATCAACATATATTTGTACAACAAGAAAATTGGATTCATATGTTTTGAAGAATAATATAGAGTCTGAATTTCCAATTGAGAAACTGTTATCAAATAGATAAATTTTAAGTGTTTCATACCAGTTCGGAGGTGCTTGTTTAAGCCCATAAAGTGCTTTTTTAAGTTTATATACATGATCACTTTTGCCAGTGATTTCGAATCCAGGTGGTTGGGCAACATATACTTCTTCTTGTATGATTCCATTTAAAAATGCACTTTTTACATCCATTTGGAATAATTTGATGTCTTTGTGGGAAGCTATGGCTAATATCATTCTAATAGCTTCAAGTCTTGCCACAGGTGCATAAGTTTCATCAAAATCTATTCCTTCTTGTTGATTATACCCTTGAGCCACCAATGTAGCTTTGTTTCTTACTACCTCCCCATCTTCATTAAGTTTATTTTGAAAAACCTATTTAGTTCAAATGATGGTTTTCCCTTGTGATTTAGGAACTATGTCCCATACCTCATTTTTTGTGAATTGATTTAAATCTTCTTGCATAGAAATTATCCAATATTCATCTTTTAGTGCTTCATTTACCTTTTTAGGTTCAATGATTGATACAAATGCCATATTTGCAAAATCTCTAAATGATGATTAGGTTTTTACTTTATCATGAGGATTTCCAATGATTAAATATTGGGGATGATCTTTGATTAACCTAGGAATATGTTTTTGTGTCTCATTTTGTTGATTATTTTCGGTATTTTGATCGTCTTTTATGGTTATAGTTAATTTTTCAATTTGATGAGAAATGTCATTTATATCCTCATATTCATTTCAGCATTTTGACTTGTTACTTCAGGAAAAGTGATATGGATGGATTCTTCAACTTTTCTAATAGTAGTACTATAAATTCTAAAAGCTTTTCTGAAGTTGAATATCCAAAAAAGAATGCTTTATGTAATTTAGAATCAAATTTTTCTTTATCATCTTTGGTATTTAAGATATAACAAGTTGTACCAAATGTATGAAAATAATCAACTCTTGGTTTTTGTTGAAGATGAGTTCATATGGAATTTTCTTTAGATGAGAATGTATTGTTACTCTATTTAGCACATAGCATGATGGATTTATTTCTTTAGCCTAAAAAATTTTAGGTGTATTATGTTCAAGTAACATTGTTCTAGACATTTCTAATAAGGATCTATTTTTCCTTTCCACTATGCCATTTTGTTGCGGATTGCATGGAGCTAAAAAATTATGAGTGTATCCTTGAGATGTACAAAATTCTTCAAAGGTGTGATTTTCAAATTCCCCACCACGATGACTCCAAATTATGCATATTTTATTTTGTAATAGATTTTCAATTTTAGAACAAAATTTTATGAATGTTTGGATTGTATCATCTTTGTTTGCAAGAAAATGAACCCATGTGTATCTACTATAATCATCGATAATGACAAAGAAATATCTTTTTCCACCAATAGATTGAGTTCTCATAGGACCAAGAAAATCCATATGAATAAGCTCTAATGATCTAGTAGTGCTAAGCATTGTTTTTTATTTGAAAGAAGTTTAGTTTTGCTTTCCTAGAGTACGAGATTCACAATTTCCAGGTTTATCAAAAGATATTTTAGGTAAACCACGTACAAGATCATATTTAATTAACTTTTTGATAACATGTGAACTTGCATGACCTAATTTTGTATGCCATAGTTGTAAGGATTCATCTTTTGCAAGAAGGCATTTTCCAATATTGGCTTGCATAGAATTCGGCCTAAGTATGCATAGATTTCCTATTCATTTTCCTTCATAAATGATTTAATTTGTGTTTTCAATCAATAGTTTACAACAAGTTTTATTGAATAAGACATCATACCCACTATCACACAGTTGACTAACACTAATTAAATTATTATGTAGGCCATCAACAAGTAAGATATTTTGGATTTGAAGATTTGTACCAATGTTACCCATTCCAACAATTTTTCCTTTTCCAATGTCTCCAAATGTGATTGTTTCGCTTTTCTTTTCTTCAAATGTTTAAAAGGCCTTTTTGTTGTCGGTCATATGCTTAGAACATCCACTATCAACCACCCAAATTTGCAAAAGAGATAGATTTTGGTACCCATGTGATGGTCCTTTTAGGTTAGAAACATTTAATAACAAACTGAATATAGTTACATGATTTAATAATTGAATGTTTTAATGTTGAAAAAATTTTATTTGGTCGACAAATATCTTGACCGAAGAGTGTCTCGGTCTAAGATTTTGTCGACTGAGAGTGTTTTTGCTTTGCAGGTTGATATATGCGTGAAACAGTAGCTTTCTTGGTTGACTATTTGTTCTACCGACGATATCTCGGTCGAAGATTTTATCGACTGGGATTGTTACTATTTTTAGAGCATGTGCAAGTTTGCAACAGAGATTCTCATGGTCAAATATTTTCTCAACCGAGGAGTGTCTCGGTCGAACTCTTTGTCGACTGATATTATTTCTATTTGATTTCACCAATTTTGTTTGTTCCAATTTACTACAATATGCTCAGGTACCAATACATTTAGTTGAGATAAGACTATGCTATTCAAAATGAAACTTAAGGTCCAATCTCAACTTAAACATATTTAAGTTTGCTAAGTTTGGGGTCTTGGGACCCAAACTAATTCAACACCCTTCTTCTTGTATGGACATGAGAAAGAATAGTGTCCAAGACGCAAGCAATAGTGACCACAAATGGAATCAATTTCATTTCTCTTTCTAATATTTTCAGTTGAGTAGTTCTTGGGTACATATATGATCTTGTTCTTGGGTGCTTGTATTCTCCTAGGTTTAGGTTGATGATATTTTTCTTTTGTAACATATCCTAAACCTCTCCTTCCAATATGACCAGATGAATCCTTTAGGATCTTATCAAGAACACCCTTATTTTTCAATCTACTAATTTCCTTTTGTAACTTTGCAATCTCATCCATTTTCTTTTTAATATTTGACTTTGCTTGGTCTAGATTAGATGATAAAGCATTTCTTTCTTTGACATTAGCATCATAATCTAAATGAGTACACAAGATAGGTTGAGTTTGAAGATCATTTAATTTTGCAAGCAATTCAACATTTTCTTGACAAAGAAAATTATAGTTTGTTTATAGTGTAAGAAACTTTGTATTGCAATCACTAAAAGATGATTTCAAGGTAGAATTTTCAAAAATAATACTTTACTTTTCATAAGAAAGATCATTTAATTGAGCATACAATTCTTCATTAGTTGTTGTAACTCTTTTTAGTTTCTTTTTACAATCAATATATTTTTCATGTAGTTCTTCAATACTAGAAACTAATTCTTCTTTTGATAAATCAAGTATACTTACCTCATTTGAGTCTTCATTTTCATCTTCTTTGGCCATAAGACACTCTACAGTTTCTTCTCCACTTTCACTATCATCACTTGACTCATCCCATGAAGCTTTGTATGCTTTCTCTCCCTTCTTCTTGGAAGAAACTTTCTTCCCTTTCTTTATCTTTGGACACTAATTGTTGACATGTCCTTTCGTGCCGCATTTGAAACACCTAAGAGAGGAAGAAGAAGAAACACTAGAGTTTTTGTTAGATCTATACCTTTTAAATTTCTTACCATTTACAATAAGTGCATCTTATTCATCATATCCTTCACTTGTTTAATCACCTTCTTGAGTGAAGACTTTTGTTACCTTTAGGGATATGTCCTTCCTTCTTTCCTTTTTAAGTTCAAGCTCCCATCTTTCTTCCTCCTCTAAAGTGACCTCATGAGTTTCTAGATTTCCATTGAGCTACTCCATCTTTAGTTTGGTGAGTTCATTAGCTTCTTCAATGGCTGTCACTTTCGGCTTGTATTTTGGAGGCAAAGACCTAAGAATCTTTGAGACTTGATCTTCTTCACTTATGAATTTTCCTAATGCACATAAGCCATTAACAATAGTAGAGAATCGTGCATACATATCACTAATAGACTCATTTGGTTGTGTAAGGAATTGTTCAAACTTTTGTTTAAGCATACTAATTTTAGAATTTTTAACTTGTATGGTTCCTTCATGTGTAATGGAAAGTTTATGCCATATATCATATGTAGTTTCCCATGAGGAAATTCTATTAAATTCACTTACCGAAATAGAGCAATATAAAATACTTACATCCTTGACATTTAGTTGAGCTTGTTTTACGGTATTGGCATCCCATGTGACATACTCAATTTTTGGAAGCTCATATGGAGTAGACACCATTCTCCAAAGCTCCCAACTTATGCCTTGAAAGTAAAACTGCATCCTTCTCTTCCAATAGTTGTAGTTTCTTCCATCGAACGATGGTGGACGAGATATGTAGGTTCCCTCCAGGTTCAAATTGTTTAGCACACCATCTGCCATCCTTCAAGACTTGTTAGAGCTCCTTGAAGACCTTCTCTGATACCAATTGAAAGATCTAGAGGGGGGTGAATAGAGATTTTTGGAGTTTTTAAATTTAATTAAAAACAATTAAACACTTGAACAAGAAGTAGAAGGAAACAAAGAAGATACAAGGATGTAGAGTGCTTCCTACCCTAGAAATATAAGGTAGTTAGTCCACTACCTGATTGTTTCCAACCGGGATTTTGAAAGCAACTTATTTTATTACCTATTGAGGATGTTACACAAAATACAATTGCTTCCCTACATCCTTTAAGTAGCCTTCACCTGAAGTAGCCTCAATCCTCCTAGAAGCAGCCTTCTGAAGTAACTCCAAGTCCACCCTTGAATTTGCCTTCTCTTATAGTAGCTTCAATCCTTGAGGCAGCCTTCTGAAGTAACTCCAAGTCACCGGGAGCAGCCTTCACCACCTTGAAGTAGCTCCAAGAACCTCCTTTCAACAGCCTCCAACCTAGGAGTAGTCAAGGAGAACAAAATACAATAAAAGGAACAAGATTGGAAGAAAGAAATAATGTTACCAATGAGTACTACGCTTTGATCCTATATCAAGTGTATTGATCTCCTATCCACTATAGAGGAACGTGGTAGTGTGGTGTCTAGGAGATACTAATCTATAGGACACTAATGAAGAGCTCAAGGAAACTGAATCAAAAGTGAAACTTTACTTGTTTCTCATAAAGAATGATTCTCAAGTTGCAATGTGTATGCTCAAGTAATTTGGGTGTCCTAAGGCATGTCCTATGTATAAGAATGGCCTACAAGGGTCTAGGGATGTTCTAGACACTTTCTAGGGTGTTCTTAGTGCTCAACTAGCCGTTAGGTATCCATAAATTACATTGCAACAACTAGTTGTTTAGTGCTAAACAGTGCAGTCCAGAACTTGTCTCGGTCGAGAAGTTTGGTGACCAAGTGTGTCTCAGTCGAGCATTTCTTCGATCGAGGAAGGGTTTGGAGTGAATGTATTGCAACATTCATTTCAACTTCCAACCACTTTTCAAGCTCAGTCTAACATCTATAGAACCTGCTAGAAGGTCTACTCTCGGTCGAGAAAGTTATAGACCGAGGGTCGATTTGGGATTACATGTGCAGGTCATTAATCAATGATTATGTGTTAGACTAAGGTGGTTTTGGGTCGAGAATTTTGTCGACCGAGAGTGTCTCGGTCGAGAAGGTTTTCGACCGAGAATGTCCATGTTTCAATATGTTAAATCATTTACTAAGTGTGTGTATCAATGTGTAATTGTGGTTCTATCTTAGGGGTTGATCTATCTAAGTGTTGTGAGTGGATAGGGAAGATCGAATGCTTGATTTATATGATATATATGTACTTGTACATTATATACTTGTACAAGTTTTTACATTGAGTACAATCATGAAAATAAAAGTAATCTAAGCAAGTTGATCTTCCAATTTGTATTGATATTCAACTATCCACTTCCTTATTTGTTTATCCCTAAAAATACTCAAATAACAAGTTAGATCCACAAGAATGAGATGTTTGTCATCATCAAAACAAAGGATTTCTTAATGTCCAATTTAGCCAACACTTATCATGTGTGTCATGTATGGTTACTACAAGTTTTTTTGTGTAGAGACTACAATTATTTAATATTCTATATTTTTATGTCCATATAGTCCATAAAATGGCCACATACTATGTTTTGATTACTTATGAATCGGATTCCATGAGTTTAGCATTGTCCATAATGTGTTTCAAATATGCATGGCATTATGGAATAGTGCTTGTATATGTCGGATAGTGTTTCCATAGTGTACTACCTGAGGGTTGGCAAAGAATAGATGCAATGTGGTTTTGTCATGTGCTAAACATAATGAATAATTGGAGGATCCAAGTATACATCTCTTTTCTATATTGAGGTCTCTAAGTATTGTATAATTCCATATGAGACTTATAAGGATGTGTTTCTTAAGTAGATGAATGATTTCCCAAACTCATGTAAGGGGGGGGGTGAGATATCCTTAGTATGTGAAATGTAAAATCAATTTATACTATTATGTACTATAATTTAAAATCACTACATATTATCAAAACTAGGAACAATTATTGAAGCCCAAAGAGAAAGTAGGACTCCATAGGAGACTAAAGTCTAATAGAAGTATAGCAAGTGGCTTCAATTAATCGAGAACAATAAGAAATGCATAGATACAGATTATACTGCTGAGAATTGTTTTGGCAAGTAGGTGACAATAGGTTAGAACTTATTTACTTTTCTGACATTTAAAGTGTGGTAATTAAAAATATAGAAGGTTCCACGACATTAACATGTTTTTATGTATTTATCATTAAAATATAGCTATCAAATTCTATTAACTGAAATCATTAATATTGACAACTAAATTGCATTTTTTTAAACGGATCTTTACTTTTATGTGAGTTATGGGTTACTTTGTAAACCCATACTTTAGTTTGATGAAGTGGTAAAAATATTGATTATCTGAATAATTGACTTTGTGAACTGTCTGCATTCTTCTCATGAATTATGCTAAGTGTCTTCATTCTTCTCATGACATTATGCTAAGTGTCTTGATTCTACTCCTCATAAATATGAAAAGAAATCAAAAGTACAAAAGTTGTGTATCAGTTGTATATGTTTGATAAATAGTATAAAAGTGTTTAAAACAAACACAAAAAGAGCATTGTAGAAATCTCTTAGATCTTATTTGGATTGAAATTGAGAAAACGTGGACTTTTATCTGTGTCCAATTGCAAATTTACTAATGCATGTAAGAATAAGATCAAAAGTGGAATAAAGAATCTAAGTTAAACTACATATCACGTATTACAATTGTGACTATGAATAACCTATAGGTACATGAGAAAACATATAAAATGTATAATAGTACTTACATCATGATCTAATTTCACACGCCAAAAGATGAGTTGCCACCATCGATAAAGGTAGAAGAAGTCAGGGAGGACATTGTTTTTTTGAAAGTTAACATGTTTCAATTTATCTAAATGTTTGAAGACATAGGAAATTATCCATGTTTACCAATTATCATAGCAGATTAGATAAACACAAGGTCAAAACATAATAAAAAAATAATGAAACCAAGACAATCGAGTATTTTTAGGTGTAAAATGGGTTATAAAATGCATAATGTCATTTACATTTGAATAAATAAGGAACTTGAACCACATCAACTAAAGTTGAAGTTTTTCCATTTGAAGATAATTTTGTCTTAAATCAAAAATTTTGAAGCTATATTTGACATATGACCCATGAACATTGTATCTATGAAAATAAAGAGGGATGCTACATGTTTGATAGAGATTTAATAGTACCTCGGAACAACATTTGTTATTTGAGTAGAAAGTTGTACCAAATGAAAAGTACAATGGATGTCCATATATGGTAAATATCAAACAAATTAGATGATTATAGTTAAAATTTCACAGCAATGAATGTACTATGTTGTTTACCTTAGAACACTTGAGATTTGAAAGGCTAGTTGTAGAATGTATCTAAAATATGAAATGTTATTCTCAATATTTTCTACATATTTCCTATGTATTGGTAAGAATGTTCTTCTTGTTATTATATTTATTAGATAAAGTGAATGATAGTCAACTTATATATGTATATTGCATAATCTTGTCACATTCTCTTGGATACATGGAGAGGAAAATAGACAATATATCTATCATGTGGTGTTAAGATATATTAACAATCTATTACTACAAGACAACCACGTATACATAAATCATTGCTAAATAAATTAGGTTATAATTGAATTCATTTATGATTTATTAAAATCTTATGCTAATTATTTTTTCCAACGGTGATACTTATCTTATCAATTATGGATAGTGGAAGATGATGTCCTTTTTAGACGGGAAGTTACAATGAAATGATAGCTATAGAAAATTCAACAAAAACAAGAATGTAGAATATTACAATGTTGAGATTACTAAAAATCTTAAGACATGTATCATTAGAAATGTAAAATTTTATGCATTTTATACTAACAATTACAAGTAATACACTTATCGTTATTGATTCTTCATATAAATGGAAAAGGTTTTCAAGAAAAGCTTATCATATATGCTTTTACTTGTATAATAACATTAACATGTATTTGATTCACTTCCACATCATAATATTATATGTATATTCCATAAGTGTATTTTGAATGGTGACGTTTCCAATATGAGAAAACATTGCACTACTTCCTTTATTTTGTCATATTGAGGAAAAAAATCCTAGGTCAAGTTTGATTGTGATTTTATAGCAGATACTATTATACACCATTATTGCAAAATCTTACACGTGCATATGTTTATAATATGCATACACAATTCTAAATATTAAAAAAAATAAATGTTATATAAAACAATGATTTCTTAGATTTAATGGAACCTTACACGTTGATTTGTATTAATTTAGCTATATAAAAATAAAGAATTTCGATAGAAAAATAATTATTTTTTTTAAAACAATCAATAATTCAAGAATTAATGATATAGTATTTAGTTTTCAATGTGCATATTGTCTATAAAAAGAATCGTTTGTTGTTGTTTGTGACACTCTTACCTAATATATTTGATAATTCAATGATAAGTTGAAATAAATTATTTGTATATATCTATGGCATTAAAAGCACCTACATTCACTAGTAATGTTAAAAAGAATCACTTCAGTCAGATTTCATGATGTCTATTCACAAACTTCCAACAATGCACTCAGTAGGGTTTCACCCTCTTTACTGAGATATTAAGCAAACTGATAACAAAAAATAAACTCCTAGATAATATCCAACATGTATTTACTAACCATTCAAATAAAACAATCATTTATAAATAAGGAGATTCAGATAGGAAAATTTCTTATTAAGTTATGTTGCAAATTTCAAACATAGATAAAGTTTCTTCTATTTCAACAAAAAGAATTTATCATAAAAATGTTACTAAAAATGTTTACGAAATAGGTTAAAACTCCAAAATTATGAAAAATTATCATGTTGTTTGACAAACAGTTGTAGAGATCCGTTATGAGTTTCAGGTCATTCCAAGTTACGAACAAATAAATAAAAATCAAGTACTATATTTCTATATTGTAGTCTTTAGCAGAATCAATTAAAGACAAAATGCCTTAGAATTACCTCAGAATGGTCGTGCAAGGTACTATGATCATGCCAAGAAGGACCGAACACTACTATTATGTCTACCATGGTCATGGTGCCTTGATAACATCATGTTCGATAATAAAAATGGCTCTATTTATCCAAAAGGGCCATGTAGCCTATAATGTCCATGTCACCATAAACTCTATGTGGTCGTGGTGCCTACCACAACCATTCTACCCAAGTCTCTGACTCCACATTTTCTGTCCATTTGGTTATGTGATAACCTAATTTTCTAACTATATATTTATGCACCTTGTCACTCCTACATAGTTTGATATCAATTTTGTATCTCGAGTATTACGATACTCCAATATGTTAACATCATTGGCCAATTTCGCAATGTATGACAACAATTCGAAATATTGAACATCATGTAATGCTTTAACATATCATTTTCCTACAAATGAAATTGAACCTAAAAATTAAGGTTACCTTTCTATGTAATATATTTTTTGTGTTAGAGCTTTCAATTTCAAATCTATTGGCACAAAAATGACATCAATCAGTCCGCCATAGCACAAGTTATGAAAAATTGAAATAGCCATGTTGTATCCTTGTTTTAATCTTTTTAATCTGACTTTTGACCCTTATTTAGACATAATCAATCACGCAACCCATAAGCTGTGTTGATTTGTCTCAATCCCTAATGCAACTCTAATCATACTCTATGGTTGATGGATCAAAGATTCAATGGCCACAAATTTGTCTTCATTGTTCATATGGTGCACCAACGCCAATGGCATTGCACCACCCCAACCACCACCTTGTTAACACCCATACAACCTCCATTTCAACTCATTTCATGTGTTTGAAACCCTCAAATGTCTCATTTCTACATGCTCTTTCCTTTTCTCCTCTTATCATTTTCCTTTTTTCTCACTATGACTCTACCTCTAGAACCCTAATTACTGCTATGGATCAGCTCCACTATCCTCCTTATTGGGTTCTTGGGAACCTTTTGGTCCATAGCCCCACATCGTGTGTAGATGGTGGCTTGTCAAAGTTCAAAGAGCCCCAAGGGCCTTGCTACCACCCCACCATAGTGAGCTCTAGCTCGAATCCATCTTGGTAACGGTATTTCTCAAGAGCTCAGAGAGTCGTGTGGATGCAGTTGGAAAGCAAGTGGACCAGACCAAACCAGGGCCTTGTGTGTGACCAGTCAATGGTGGACAAAGGCACATGGCCCACACCCACTCGCATAGGTCCTAGAAGGTGCATATCCAATGCTTGGATGAATGATCAAAAATATTCCTTGCTTGAATGATTAAAGGTAACATGTAAGTCCTTTTCCATATACTCTTGTTCCAACCCTTAAGAAAAATAATAACTTGCACATCTCTTCAGAAATATTTGTGATCCAATAGATCAAATTGATCAAGTCGATGAGATGTACAACATGAGAACATTTGTAGGACCCAAGTAGCTTTTCTATAGCCCTATTTTCCCAAAATATCAAACCTAGGGCATATTGGTAATTATCAATGCATCATTATGTTAAACCTTGAATCTTTATTTTTCAACTTACCTCATTGTCATCATATAAGTAATGTGCAAGTGTTTTTGGATATAATGGAACCCCTAGTCACCTTTCTTATTCAATTGTTTAATCTAGTGCACATCAATGCCATGTTTAGGACTGCTAATGTATGATATGTTCAAATCTTACCCCTATTTGACCTCACACATCACTTGAATCTTTAATTTAATTTTTTGTTCCCCACTTAACCATAATGATCGTCCCCTTGTACTCATTTTCTATTGTTTTATGATATTAGACCTAATGTATGAAATAGACTATTTTATGATGATGTCTGTTGGACTTTGAACAAAGGTTGTCATCGTTCCTTTTGATGCATACAACCCTAGTGTTTTTTTAAATCATTAACTTTAAGATGGGATGTGACCTTTTATTTTGGTACAAACCTCTTTGAGATAAAATGGTATATACGACCATTTTCACCCTTTTTTAGATCTTATGTGACATGTGTGAATCGATTTATGCTTTTGCGCACTATTTCTTGATGTGGGTCTAAATCATATGTTATCCCCTCTCCAATCAGAGTTTTTCCTTTATTCTTGACCCCTTGGGTTTGGAAGTCCCCCCTTAGGTCATATGTTGGACCTAATGATTTAAGTCATACATGTTGAATATGTGGAACTCAATGATGGGATTTTTATGCCTTGATAATAGGGGATATCCACTCAATGAATATTCTTATGTGGATTCTTTTCTCCTGTACTCCTATCTCAAACCAAGGAATTCTTTAAATATTATAATATCTTTGATGTGGATGTCCCACATATTTCATATGATGATGGCATAATGAACTAAGTTGATATTTGTTTGCTAGTGGAAATGAGATGTCAAATCTTATGATTCCTAGACTCTAGAGGACATTAAACTATACTTCAATAAACTGTTATGTCCTTACTTTCCTTATATAAATTATACTTTGTGATTGGACCTCATGACATGATAGATCATGACCTTTTATGACCTATTGTGAGTCCCTTGTCCCTAAAGCATGCATAATTGGCATAAGTCTTGCAATGTTCTTATAAAATGGATGGAACAAGGAATGACATGAAGCTTCAACCACACCTCCTTCATGCCCACTAAAATTTTGAAAAATCATTAAGAATGTAATTCACTAATTTGAAAACTAACTTGGACAAAACCTTAAATTGAATCTATTAAGAGTTAATGAGGAGAATTTAATTCATGTATGTAATATGGTGCTTAATCAGGTGTTGCTTATGGATAGATGGTCAATGATGAGTTAAGTTGAGAAGAAACAATGTGTCAAGTATGAGAGTTAATAATTATATGAATATGAATTTCTTGCTTGAAATGTGATATATATGTATGCTTGTTTACCTAATCAAATATTGCCATGTAGTATTATTGTATTATTCTCGATGTTTGTCTTGTGTTGTTGTTTTATAACTTGCAAACACAATATAGAAAGTCCATTATACAAACCTTGTGCGCCTTCTTGTATTATTGGGGGAAGGACATGAGTATGGGTGTACTTCATGAGTTTTCAAGATAGGGTGGACCATGCCCATAAAAGGGTTAGCTCTTACCAATGGCCTTGAGGTCCCTCACGTAGAAAAGATTTAGCTAATCTTGACCACCCTTATGGACTCTTCCTTTGGGAAGTTAGTTAAAAAGCACTTATGTTATATGATGTTGTTGGTATAATTCAAGCAAAAATATATAAAATGTGGGCTATCATTTTACTTAATAGTGTACTTGTTTAATCTTGTTTTTCAACTTCTGTAAATCTTTTTAAATAATGGAAAGCTTATATATGTATATCATTTTGCCTTATTCTCAACACCTCATGTGTTGACCCGCATTGTTTCACATATTTTTATAGGTTTAGATATGGCTAGAAGTGGATGGACTTAGTGAGCTATGCCAGGTGTATATTTATTATAAGATAACTAGAGTACATCACCAGACTTAGACAATTTGAGTCTTGAATATGTAACTGAAATCTTGTAATAATACAAATGTTGCTTAATATATATTTCCAAATGTTGAGATCATGATTGGTTCCTTTATCTTGTTATTTTTTCATGTATGCTAAGCTTTATGATTTTGTGTTTGTGCTTTGATAGTAATATGCTAGGGATGGATACTTGGGTCCTAACACCATTGACTTTCTAGTTTGTTGGAGTTAGGATTTGGGTAGTGATGTGTTCCATGATAGATTACCTCACATGTTCCATACTAGCATGATTGGTGTTCCCTCATCCACCACAATAGTATTGCCCAGCACGAATGTGGTGGGCAAAAACCCTAATTTTAGCATACTAGGGTTTATACTTCTCAAACTGTGAATATTCAAAAAGAAGGCAGACTTAGAGTTTTCATTAAGTTTAAAACATCATAATTAGGATACCATTATTAATCACGTTTAAGTCATGATCAATCTTACTAAATATATAACCATCCATGTAAACCCTAGTTTACTAATTAATTTTAGACATTGTCACAATAATTCCCCCCCCAAAAGGTTTTGTCCCCAAAATATAAATATGCAAGAAAGGTAGAGTAAGATTTCTTTTAAAATTGTGAAATATTATATCTCACTTACTCTTGTATTTCTTTTTGAAGACTGACTTCAAAAATTTTGCAACAAGACCCTTCAATGACAACACAAGAATTTTCTATGCCATAGTCAATTACTAGGAAGGAGAAAGAGAAACCAAACATTTTCAATCATGTCATATTCTCTTGAGGTGTTACATTAGTATTGATACTCCAATCCAACTATCTCAATTTGTATAGTTCAATGTGAACTATTGTTTTATATCACAACTAAGTTACTAATGAGAGTTCATTATGTTGTTTTCAAGTTTACTATTGTGCTACTCTAAAAGCAAAACACTCATAAGATGCAAGACTATATTTCACAACAATTGTACTCTAATGAGGTGAATTATGGTATGAATGACTAAAATCAGAACACCCTTTTCAATTTTATATATTGCTTGCATATGTCCAACTGAAATCTTATGTTAAATGAATTTACATCCCTTGATATACATTCAAACAATTATACTTAAAAACAAATTCATGTATTATTGAAAGCCATGTGATTTCTTTGATTGACTTCCTTTTCCTTTTGGACTTCTTTTTACTTATCCTTCTCATTCCAATCATATAGAATAAGCATCCCTATAATTAAAATATTTGAGGTAAGAATGGATTATTCATCATTCGTGCTATTACTACAAGAATTTATTCATATCAAACTCTTTTAATCTTGAACTTCTCCTTTTGTTCAAATTACACTTATTACATTTCAAATCTATTTCTTATCCTCTATTCTTAGTCATTTCCATGTTATATATATGTATTTATTATTTGCAACCTTTAAACCCTAAATTATTGTCACATGTAGTTTTTGGTGTTGATCTCAGGATCTTATTTTATATTGATATTAGTACTCAAGGTCAAATCACTAGTGGAATCTCTTGAACACCTAAAACCCCAAGAATAAGAACATGTCATTCCGTACTTGTAATCTAACCTCATAGAAACATGATTTTACCTTCATTAATTAAAATTTCAAACTTTATCTCTCTTGAAGTTTACTAAAGTATTCCTTATCTTTGTGACTTGAATTTCTTTTCTCTTACTCAGATTTTTAGATAGGCTACTCTCTTTATATACCCTATTTGGGTTTCACATCATTCCATAATGTGTCATCATTATATTGAATGTATGTATCTACTGTGGTGGTTATATATCATATAGAATTCATTTTTTTGTAACTCCATCCTCACATTGCTCTCATTAAGGAAGATACAAAATAGAAGATGATTTTGAGATTTAGAATTCTTACCTCCATGGATTCACTTAACACATTTCACATAACTTGGTTTAATTACTTATCTTTAAGGGACTTAAGTATTTTTCATTTTCTTACATTCCACAGTCTCTTTCTTCTTAGCATCTATATTATTTCCTTATGCTTCAAGCATTTATTTCTTTCACATCATTTTCTCCATGTAAGGTTATCTTCCATCTATCAATATTAACTTTTATTTATCTCTTGTAATTGTGTTTCTCACTCTTCTATATGATTCCATATTTCATGTCATACATACTTCTTATCATCTTTTTACTCTTATCATGTTGAAATTCTAAATCAATATTATCCATAAGAGTTTGAGCGTATGCATAATACACTACATGTCCTTGATTTAAATTCAAACGACTCATGTAGGGCCAACCATGGTTTTTCCTTTAATGAAGTTTTTCGTTGTTTTGCATATATTTCCAATTTATATGATTGGTTCATTTGTTTAGGTTCATCCTTGTTCTTCTTTTGAAAACTAGTTATGTGTCATCATAAGGAACTTATTGAGCATATATGATGGAAAGTAGGTTTTTACTTTATAGAGGCATAAAAAAAAGGTAGTATAGATGAGTGTATTAGATTTCATAATATAATGAGACATTCCATGCTCTCTATTGTATCATGCAACCCTCACCCCTTAATCAAACTCACCATTTCCAACACTACTATTTGTTTCATCTGAGTTTCTTATCCTAATCTTATAATCTACATGCTCAACTAGTTCTCTTCACTTTGATTCATCTCAAATTCCACTTCTATATACTTGTTGTATACTTAGCTCTCTTGTCCGATTTTCCCTTTATTTTGGACTACATAAATGTTTTTTATTCAATTATATGATCTAATCCTAGTAGTAGACTCTTTATTTTTGAGGCTTCTACATATTTTCTTCTTGTCTTGCCCTTCTTTCACGTTTGAACACATCATGTAGTATTAATCGTTAGGCCTTTATCCCAATCTTATATCAATTTTCTTTTGATTTATTTATATTATATCTCCATCTTTTACATACTTTATTCTCATGAGGTTTTTCACAAATGATTCATCTCTTATCTATCTTTCAACATTCGTTAACTACTTTCTAATTGACTTTCTTTAAATTTGGATTTGAATGAATTTCCTCAATTGATTATATGATTTTATACTCTTGGTCTATTCTTTCTTCCTCATTTTGTATGTTGCACACTAATATGTGTCTAGAATCGATTCCTTTGTTCCCAATTTAGGGTTTCTTGTCTGATCTGCCAAAGTTGGATCATAGATATCAGTTCCATCTTATTCTTAGATATTCCATTATTTCCCTTATATTTCAATTTCTTAGTGTATGTACTTTTACATTATAATCTAGGTATAATTTGTCCAGAGCTTACTCTTAATACATTGTTAATAGGATTCATTAGATCCCATTAACACATCCTTCCAGCGTGACCAAGCCAAACCTACATTCCTAAATCCAAGAGCTACTCAAGATAAACCAACTCCTTATATCAAACACGTGAAAAAAAATCCTCTTAGGGAAAACTCATATAAAGATAATTAAATGTCTACTTGATGCAAGGAATTTAAAAATAATGGAACTAACGTCATAGTGTACGCCAATCTTGAAAGAACCATATTAAATTCTAAAAATTTAATATATGAATACTAACCCTAGAACTAGTAGGTTTTCTCTAAAGCTCATCCTCCTTCTAAACACATGGGCAAGACTTCCTGATAAGAATACATAGAGTCTCTTGAGACTGGTCAAACTAATATTCAAATGCCATTTTAGTGTATCCAAATGCTCATGCCTCCTAGAGCTATATCCACATCACCTCCAAATGGCCACACTTACACATCTAAGGAACTAACTTATGACCCCTAATGACTCAACATAAGCTCTAATATCAAGCTAAGACACCCACATCTCATGTAACAACTAATCATGAGATTGGGGAATAAATTGAGGATTTAACATAATACAAAGATCACCCTTAACTTTTTTATGTATTTAAAACTCTTTGATTTCTCACATTCAATCACATAAACTAATTTTACTTGAGAATTCAAAGAATTTTCCGTGTAATACAATCTCAACAATAAATATACACGTCTAAATATTTATTCTTGTTTCTTACACTTCCACATAGATATGAATTGAAAATTGGATACATTCTCTATTATGAAGAAAACAATGTTACGCATCATCTTCTACAACTCACTTATTTGTATATGCGGACCTAGAGTGACATGGACTGACTAAACATGACTACTTTGGTTCCTGACTCTTGTGGAAAATCTACTCTAGCTTTGAAATTCTTCAATCCACATAGTTTCCCTAATAATTTATGAGTAGAGGGGTGAGCCTACTTGTTCAGTTTAAAGAAATAGTAAAAACATATACTATTTGGCAAAGGAAAATAGAGTACGCTATAAAAAATTAATAAGTCAACTAAAAAACAAGTAAGTGTGATCCTTACTTTTTTTCTTTATTGTGTTGTCTTTAGATCCTTTTTCACCTTCCTATACTAAACAACCAAAAAAATTGTCTTAATTCTTTCCAATTCTACCAGAAGTCCTATATTATTATATTGAAAAACCTAATTTAAAGTAGAGAAGTAACTATCAATAAAGGAACTAATCATTCACATACATAAATTTGATAGGATTGGTCTAAACAACTATAAGGAATAGTTGAACATTGAACATATTTAATGAACCTCAAAGGTAACTAGTCATTCAAAAACATACAAGAGGACGGTTATTTTAAATAACTACAAAGAGTAAATTGACCACTGAACATCCTTGATCAATACCAAATTCATTTTATTATGTCCTGAACCCATATGAAGTGTACCACAACATGTGTAAGAATCATATAAAGTTATGATCTTATTATAAAAGACTTAGAAGAATGATTGAGAATCTAACTCTGCAAACTAGCTACCTGGTCTACTACGAGCCTTGCCATGTTGGCTTCAACAACTATATAGATGGCTGGTAAAACTGGAATCCTCCTCTAAACTTGGGTACTCAGCGAAAGAGTCAAAATAACTCTAGATAAAATTTTCCATTCCATTGATTCTACAAGGATTGACTCAGTAAGTAGTAACTAAACTAGGGACCACCAAAATCTCTAGTAAATGTTGGGTATCTAACTAAAATTGTATTGAAGTTGGTACCATCAATATTTCTAATTAATGTTAAGTCTCACTGTTTATCATTGGAATCTATGGTTAATATTGGATACCCCTACTATTTTAAGTCATTTTTCCTCACCGGGGAAAGGCCCAATTACCCCTCTTCTACACTCTGGCTACCTCAACCTAGACTCTACCAATCGGTATGCATGTTTCCTCCACTATGGTGTAGACCTCCGTAGGGAATCTATGGTGCTTAGGGAATGTAATGTCTAATTCACTCTATAATTTCATGGGTCAATCATCAAATCAACATTTCTTAGCTTAAGCTTATAAATTATTCGTTACATAGATTATATGAAATATGTATTGTAAACTAAGCTACTAAGCAACACCACTTATCACACTGGGAAATATTGAAATTAAAATACTTGATTTAATGAAATCCATATCCATAGGATCTCGTCCTCCTTACTCACATATAATGTGACTCCATAAGGGTTTAACATCATAAACTTTAACTTGTAAAAGGACTACTTCCAAAAGTTCACATACAACCAAACATGTATATGATAACATAGCATGAAACATAACTAGGGTTTCCACATCATTCACTAAAATATCATGCATCAAGAATAACCTTGAATAATTAAATATGTAAGGTTAAAAAGAATTAGTTTCATTGGATTTCATGATATCTATTCGCAAACTTCCAACTTTTCACTCATCTAGGGTTTCATCCTCTTTACTAAGATATCAACAAGACACTGATAACGTCAATTAATTCCTATATAATATCTGATATATTTTTATTAAGCATTTATATAAAGCAATCATTTATAAGTAAGGAGATCCAAATAGGCAAAGTTATTCATTTAGTTATACAAGAAATTTTAGACATAACCAAAAACCCTATATTCTGGTATATTCTTAAAAGATCTGTAATAACTCTAGAAATTACATTCTATATGTTTTATATCCATTTCTAATATGATTTCAACATTTGAAATTCATCACATCAGGGATTAATACATTTCTAGATCATTTGGTAAATGCTACAATTGAAAGGTAGACTTTAAGTTTATAGTTGCATACAAAAGAGTTGAAGATTATATTGGACTTAACCCAATTTAGTGCAATGTACTATTAAATGGAAGTTGTGATAAACTGGATTTTGGTTTAATTTCGAGGACAAAATTTCTCTTAAGGTGTGTTGGATGTTATGGAGTGGACTTTTAAGGTTTTGGACCTAGTGGGATAAGTGAGTTCATATAATTGAGATTGCAATACCATATGTTTTATATCTCTTTGAAACATGGAATTGATTGGTCAAATACTGATATTATGATACCAAAATTGGATGGAATGTAGTTTGGATGATAATTGAGCTATGGTCAAAGATTCATGATGATCAAATACTCTTCGAAGAAGTTATGTATATTTGATAGTGGTGAAATCATTGATGTTTTTGATAATAGAAGACCAAGGTTTCTCAACTAGTTTCTGATCTGTATACCATGTCACGCCTCCTTTAGTCTTGGTTGTGAGAAGCCACGTATTGGAGATGGTGGGGAGGGGAAGGATGCGAGCCTAACCAATCCCACGTCGTAATCGTGGCTCAAAGGAACAATTGAACAAGTAGTTACGCTTGCCCAAAACCGATCCTAAGGCCCCTCGTTATCTGGATGAGTGCTAAGAGAGAATTGGCACCACAAGTCGCAGGCAGCGGCAACATCTCTGGCGGCAACAATGTTCCAACCCTGCCCAGCAGCAAGACCGAGCAGTTTATAGAAGCAGGCGTTGAGAGTGGCTGTTATCAAGGGGAGCATAGGACGGTGGTTTTCTCGATGGAGTCTGGTCCAACGACGGCGCCAGGAATAGTTGTGGCCACCTCACACGGCCCGACGTCGAGGAAGACACGCACAGCGGACAGGCAGACACCGGACACTGAGATCGCGAGAGAAGGAGTCTAGGAAGTGCCTAAATTTGCTGAGGATAACACTACCTAGAGGCATATTACCCCCTTGCCCCGCCATAGTTGCAGCTTTTGATAACACCTCCTCAATCAGCGAGGAGGTTCTGCAGTAGCAGAGATCTTTGGAGATGATGATCGGCACCCTGTTTCATGGTGGAACTAGGAGCAGATCCCACGTTGGACGACTTCGAGGAGGAGCACAGGTGCAGCACATGAGATCGTAGATGATATCTTGCTGGAGACTTGCTACTCGGCATGGCATTCTCAAGCACACGAGGAGGAGAGTCGGGCTCTGCCATCACGTGGGAGATGGATTGAGCAGGAGAGGGCAAAGAGGAGGGCTCATAGACCTTCTTCTCATCGGAGAGAGAGAGCTAGCAACAGCGATGCGATATGAGGAGGCGACGCTTGCTACTTCTCCCACGCCTGACGACGATAGTTCACAGGCACTTGCAACGACACTCCCTCGCAGGCACGGATCAGAGACAAAGAAAGCGAAGAACCGAGTGCCTGAACCAGAAGCCCACACCTAGATCTGAACCCAGTTCAAGCCAAGAAGTCGGCTGGTTTAGCTTGGGCAGAGGAAGAGGGAGCCGTTCCCATGAAGGACATGTGGCGATGCCTAATTGGCCATAAAAAGGTAAACCTTCAATAACTCCCAGAGCTTATATAATTCACAGTAAATAGTGCAACTATTAGAAAAATACAAGTAAGGTACTGAAATTCTCAGAAAAATGTGTAGAACAACATGGATCTATAATATCAGGCTTTTGATACATAAATATCAGTGATATCATGTAAGATGTAGAATGCTTAGTTCTTGAGTAATATATATCAAATGACGATATAAAATTATGGAAAAATGTCAGTAATTCTATAATCATGTTTATAATCCACATGATGTTAGTTATTATGATGTTGATGCACAAAATCATGTAATTTGATTAATATGGCTAATTAGGGCTAATAACACTAAAGATAATGCAATTAATGCATACATGCTCAATAAATGATGAGATTTACCGAAACCCCTCATATATGTAACTGGAAGATAATATATAAATCTGAGATCAGTTATATACACGAATTTCATGTTATATGAAGAGCACCCTTAATACATGTGATGTCACCCTAATATGGTTAATGAAAGTGACATAATGTTAAATATTTTCACATAATAATGTGATATATGAGTATATCCAGTTGATGAACTATAACCTAGAATAGAACATCAGTAAGATAAATATAAGATAAGAATACAAGTAATCATGAGAATATACTAATGAGTAAGCAAATCCTAAAATGGTGATAACTAGGGTTAAGATGAGAACCTGATGGTGATATGTGATCTTGTCTTAACCAGGGGTTTGACCAAGATATAGTTGACCTGAGGAATATGCGATGATTAGGAATATCTCTTTGGAAAGTACACCATTACCTCCTACTTGGCTTATTATACAATATGCTTGTGTTATATGTGTACTAGAATTCTTGGCATATGATATTGGATGAGTGATTGTTTTTGTATGATATCTTGCTTGATTTTCCATATTTATGGCTATGAACACACGAAACATAATATATTTGTTCCATTATATGAAAGCACTATATCTCTTTGGTAAGCATAGTTCTAGTGAGTGATCTATCTCTTTGGTAAGTAGATCACATGTACAATGATCTATCTCTTTGGTAAGCAGATCATGAGGCATGGATGCATCTATCCCATTGGTTGGCAGATGCACAAGCATATAATGGAAAATGAGCTTAAAATATTTGTTCTCTTTTGTTAATGAATATCTTTATGCAAGTATATGCTTTTCTTATATTTGTTTAATGCTTCCAAGTATTAGTTTTATCTTATTGTCAAGATATGATGAGAGGTATATAAAAGACATGTAGGCGTACTCAGTACAATAATCTTGAATATTGTGCTGATGTGTACCGCATGTAATCTTTTGTTTAGGTTGTGGTTATACTCTTGAAGATCCAAGATAGTGAGAGTTGTGTGGTGTGCTGATGTACACGTGGACCTGTTGTCTTAATATCCTATTGTTTAGATGTAGTACATGTATATGTATAAGTTTACCTTTCAATTTGTAATATCAAATGTTGTAACAATTCATGTTGTAATTATATGTTGAATGGTGAACATGTGTGTATGGTTTTGTTATTGTTCATGTACATTTGCTATTGTGTTTCCTTCTGACTCCCTTGATTTTCTTCTTCTTAGTCTAGTGTGTGGTGCTCAAATTGGGATTCTTGCTGAGGTGAGGGTTTCAATTTGGACGTTACACATCAGATTAAGATTTAAAAAAATCTGGGGACATCACATGTGGTATCAGAGCATGAACAATAGCAAAGCCAGACATTTTCTCATTATGCAACTCAAACTAAAGAATCTTGAACTTAATAAATTTTTTAGGGATAGATTAGTCGTCTTTTAGAGACTAGATCTGACCTAGCCTCTAGATTAGCACCTAGATGTCTAAGAACTAGGTCTAGACTAGTGCTTGTGGCATAGCAAGTCCTTAGATGTCGTTCTTTCCTTGTAGTGCAGCGGTATGGGACGTTGCACTATTTGGAAATGACGTGCGTCAAGGGAAGAGAAACCCTAGACATATGGCGCTCATTGTCTAGAGTAGCTACACTAGTCTACACCATGTTCTCACCCCTTTCCTTAGTTTCCATGACACTGTACTCTCTACTATGTGTGGGACACTCGTTTCTAGATTTGGTTTTGGATTCTAATCAAATCGAACCTTGATAGTTTTCTCTGATGCTTGTTTTATCAGAGAAAAACTATATAATATTTTATTATGTATATGTATTACAAAAATGTGTCCCCACACATGTACGAGTAGGAGGTGGTCATGCAACCTAAGTGAAAGTGAATGATGTCAGTCTAGAAGAGAGAGTAGTTCTAGATTAGATGTCTAGAGACTTTTTGATATATATGATAGATAGAATAAATGATATAAGTTTTGATGATATGATGTAAGTCTTATATAGATGATATAAGATAATTTATGATGATATATGTTGTCTTTAAGGTTTAAGGTTCGGTTTTGAGGATGCAAGATGAGTTTTGATGATGCAAGTAACTAGGATTTCGTGAGATAAGATATGTTAAGTTAAGACAAGGTTGTGAGTTAACATGAGCCTCAATCTCTTTTACGAAGGAGGACCTCTGGTGTTAGAACCAGTTTTGGGGTTAACTCCAGAGAGAGTGAAACTCATTGGGAGAAGGTTATAGAACCTAAACTCCAAGATATGAGAATTTTGATATATGTGATATGATATGTCCTAAACTAGAATACTCCTGAGTGAATGAGTTGAGTTGCCTAATGCATGATTCCTATAGTCTTGTTGAACCCTAGATGTCTGTGCGAAGACCAAACCCTAGAGTTAGAGAGAGGCTGGTTATATGAACATGTGAACATGAATATGAGAGCCTGCCATCTGGGTGAGGGAGAGAGAGCCCAAGACCCTGGAGGAGGTAGCTATGTTAGTTTATGTGAAGCCTCATGATGGGGTTGGTGGTTTCCCATATAGGACTCTAGTGGTGTACACATAAGAGAGAGATGAGATATAATGTTTCATGGTTAGAGACCTATGAAGAGGATGTCATATCATGTTTTGTTTTGTGCTATGTGGCTAGAGCTAATGAAGTTATCACGAGTGCCAATGAGGTAATCCGAAACCCTAACCCAAGGATGGAGGATAAAGTATATGCATATGAGGTACTCATAGAGTTGAGTTAGCTCATAGAGACTGAGCATGGGTTTCCCTCATGGTAAGGGTTATGACTTCAATTGGACTAGATGAAGTTTTGATATATGTTTGATAAGCCACTTGTATAAGTTTGTTTCGCACAACCATGATATATAATATGTAAGGATGTGATCCAATGTCAAGATGTGATATATGGACATGATATGATGGAAACATAGAAATGGTTTAACATATACCAAAGTATAAGTGGTTAACCATATACATGAATAATGATGATAATGGGAAACTGTTGTTTAATCTTGTGATGAATTCACTTGTAAATGTTGCAATTTATTATGAGCAATGAAATAATATCAAATGAATGAAACATGTTAAATGAGGTGTTAATCTTAGTGCTTAATAAAGATGAAAATATAGTAGAACACTTAGCACAACATAATGCTTTTAACACCTCGATATGATCTAGATGGATAAAGTGGGTTAACTATTATTAACTCCCTCTTAAAAGGGCATATGTTAATGTTGAACATGTTCTAAAAAATTAGCTCAATAAAATGTTGATGACACCTTAATATAATGGGTTAACCTTTGTTAACTCCTTTAGAACATGGTAATATGATGTGGGAACCCTAATGCATGGGTAAGGATATGGATGCAATGGTAACATGTGAAATATGTCGTGACATAACATGAGTTTCTAAACCCTTTTGAAGGGGTAGTTCACCTTAGATGTTTTAAAATCTCCTAATGGTTGTTTGGAGATGGTTATGGAGTTTTGTTTTTGGATATGTTGCACACGGATTGGTGTCCTACATAAGGATGAAGACTTTTTGGTTTTCCCTGAGAGTACAAGAATGGCTTAATTTTGAGGACAAAATTTCTTTTAAGATGTATATGATGTGATAAACTGGATTTTCATTTAATTTCGAGGACAAAATTTATCTGAAGGTGTGTTGGATGTTATGGAGTGGACTTTTAAGGTTTTGGACCCAGTGGGATAAGTGAGTTCAAATAATTGAGATTGCAATATCATATGTTTTATATCTCTTTGAAGCATGGAATTGATTGGTCAAATACTGATATTATGATACCAAAATTGGATGGAATGTAGTTTGGATGATAATTGAGCTATGGTCAAAGATTCCTGATGATCAAATACTCTTAGAAGAAGTTATGTATATTTGAGTGTGGTGAAATCATTGATGTTTTTGATAATAGAAGACCAAGGTTTCTCAACTAGTTTCTGATATGTATACCATGTCACGCCTCCTTTAGACTTGGTTGTGAGAAGCCAGGTATTGGAGATGGTGGGGAGGGGAAGGATGCAAGCCTAACCAATCCCATGTCGTAATTGTGGCTCAAAGGAAAAACTGAACAAGTAGTTACGCTTGACCAAAACCGATCCTAAGGCCCCTCGTTATCTGGATGAGTGCTAAGAGAGAACTGGCACCGCAAGTCGCAGGTAGTGGCAACATCTTTGGCGACGGCACGGCTCCAACCCCGCCTAGCAACAAGACCGAGCAGTTTATAGAAGCAGACGTTGAGAGTGGTTGTTATCAAGGGGAGCATAGGGCGGTGGTTTTCTCGATGGAGTCTGCTCCAATGACGGCGCCAGGAACAACTGTTGCCACCTCACGTGGGCCGACGTCGAGGAAGACACGCACAGCGGACAAGTAGACACTGGACTCTGAGATTGTGAGAGAAGGAGGAGTCTAGGCAGTGCCTAAATTTTCTGAGGATAACACTACCTAGAGGCATATTACCCCCTTGCCCCGCCATAGTTGCAGCTTGTGACGGCACATCCTCAATTAGCGAGGAGGTTCTGCAGTAGCAGAGATCTTTAGAGATGACGACCGACACCCTATTTCATGGTGGAACTAGGAGCAGATCCCACGTTGGACGACTTCGAGGAGGAGCACAGGTACAACACATGAGATCGTAGATGATATCTTGCTAGAGACCTGCTGCTCGGTGTGGCATTCTCAAGCACACGAGGAGGAGAGTCGGGCTCCGCCATCACGTGGGAGATGGATCGAGCAGGAGAGGGCAAAGAGGAGGGCTCATAGACCTTCTTCTCATCGGAGAGAGAGATCCAGCAATAGCGATGTTAGATGAGGATGCAAGGCTTGCTACTGCTCCCACACCTGACGATGGCAGTTCACAAGTGCTTGCGGCGGCACTCCCTCGCAGGCACAGATCAGAGACGAAGAAAGCGAAGAACCGAGCGCCTGAACCAGAAGCCCACACCTAGATCTGAACCCGGTTCAAGCCAAACAGTCAGCTGGTTCAACTTGGGCAGAGGAGGAGGGAGTCGTGCCCAAGCAGGACATGTGGCGACGCCTAATTGGCCATAAAAAGGTAAATCTTCAATAACTCCCAGATCTTATATAATTCACAATAAATAGTGCAACTATCAGAAAAATACAAGTAAGGTACTGAAATTCTCAGAAAAATGTGTAGAACAACATGGATCTATAATATCAGGATTTTGATACATAAATATCAGTGATATCATGTAAGATGTAGAATGCTTAGTTATTGAGTAATAAATATCAAATGACGATATAAAATTATGGAAAATTATCAGTAATTCTATAATCATGTTTATAATCCACATGATGTTAGTTATTATGATGTTGATGCACAAAATCATGTAATTTGATTAATATGGCTAATTAGGGCTAATAACACTAAAGATAATGTAATTAATCATATATGCTCAATAAATGATGAGATTTATAGAAAACCCTCATATATGTAACTGGAAGATAATATATAAATTTGGGATCAGCTATATACACAAATTTCATGTTATATGAAGAGCACCCTTAATACATGTGATGTCACCCTAATATGGTTAATGAAAGTGACATAATGTTAAATATGTTCACATAATAATGTGACATATGAGTATATCCAGTTGATGAACTATAACATGGAATATAATATCAGTTAGATAAATATAAGATAAGAATACAAGTAATCATGAGAATATCCTAATGAGTAAGCAAATCCTAAAATGGTGATAACTAGGGTTAAGATGAGAACTTGATGGTGATATGTGATCTTGTCTTAACCAGGGGTTTGACCAAGATATAGTTGACCTGAGGAATATGTGATGATTAGGAATATCTCTTTGGAAGGTACACCATTACCTCTTACTTGGCTTATTATACAATATGCTTGTGTTATATGTGTACTAGAATACTTGGCATATGATATTGGATGAGTGATTGTTTTTGTATGATATCTTGCTTGATTTTCCATATTTATGGTTATGAACACATGAACCATAATATATATGTTCCATTATATGAAAGCACTATATCTCTTTGGTAAGCATAGTGCTAGTGAGTGATCTATCTCTTTGGTAAGAAGATCACATGTACAATGATCTATCTCTTTGGTAAGCAGATCATGAGGCCTGGTTGCATCTATCCCATTGGTAGGCAGATGCACAAGCATATAATGGAAAATGAGCTTCAAATATGTGTTCTCTTTTGTTAATGAATATCTTTGTGCAAGCATATGCTTTTCTTATATTTGTTTAATGCTACCAAATATTAGTTTTATCTTATTGTCAAGATATGTGATGTGATGATTTTGAGTCGCATTTATAGACTTGTTTTACTCGCGTTTTATGCGTTTATTGGTCACTTTGGTGATTAATATTGCATATTTCACTTATTTTAGTCTATGATCCTTCTCAGTGTCAAATCTCTCTTATTTTATTGTTTTGACCATAAATGATTATAATTATAGGTTTTATCTCGGCTGATGTGGTTTTGTTTTGTAATTTCAGGAAAAACACATATATGCTGCTATCGATACCATCCACAGCAGTCGATACTATTGATGCAACCACAGGCAGGCAGCCGCAAGGAGGAGCGCAGAGTCGATACCATCGACAGGGAAGTCGATGGTAGTGACTTACCATCAGGTTGCCAGTGACCAGCCAGTCGATACTATCGACCCCAAAGTCGATACTCTCGACACGTGTAGCTTCAACGATGGAAAAGGGATAAAACCGACGCTAAAGGAAGTCGATGGTATCGAGCCAGCATCAGGCGCAATGACATAAAAGAAATAAGGCTTGCCGATATCATGAGGTGTCGATACCATCGACCCACGTCGATGGTATCGACACCGTCAGATTAAAGTTTGTTTCAGATCGACTCTAATCCAACGGTTGTGATATTTTTCAACCTAACTCGGTGATTATACCTAATGACGGCGGCCAAGAGCAGGGGATCACGTCATTAGCCGTTGTACATGTCCCGAGAAGGTGTGGAGAAAAGAACGGAGCCTAGAAGCAAGCCCCAGCCGTTCCGGAAGCCGAAGAAGACGTTCTCCACCGCCGAAAGGCTGTAGATCCTGCACTCTATGCTGAGGAATGATTGGATCTTCTTCGTTCAGGGGTTTCATCACTTATTCACGTTTTTCTCCATGTTTCCCCTTTCAACCATGTCTTGCTCTGAGATGAACATGCAGGGCTAATCCCCTTTGTCTTTAGGACCGGGAGTAGCCCAGGGAAGCATTGTATGACATTTTTATCATAGTAATTCATAATTTGTCTCTTAAATCTGTGGTCTGATTTCGTTTTCTCAATTATATTGTTATGCTTGATCACCATAATGATAATTTAATGCCTTTAATTACTTTGAAAGAAGAATTAACGGTTGAAAAGAGACAAAATTCACATGAATTAATAAATCCCTTGAACAAGGTGATGTACGGTTAATGGTGGAAACCCAGAGGTCGATTCTAATGCACCTAGTTTAGGGTATAGGTTACTATGACGGTGGAACTGACCTAGACATAGGTAGTGAATTGTACCACGACAGTGGACAATTCTGACTACAGGCCACTACCCAAATTGAGAGATGAACCTGAGTAACTATATGGAAATTCATACAATGAAAACTCACGGTTAAACTGCAATCCAAAAGATCTCCATTTGAATTGATTAAACTAAACACTTAATTTATTGCTTTGTTTTATTTTATTTTATTTTATTTCACAACAACTCTCATAACCTTATTATTGGTCTAGCTGATTGTGAGTAGTTAGTAGTAGTCTACCGATAATTCAGTGTCCCTGAGTTCGACTCCGGCCTCACAAGGGCCTATACTACATTGACGCGTGCACTTGCGTTATACGCACGGTAAAATCGTGTCAAGTTTTTGGCGCTGTTGTTGGGGACACGGCAATTGTCGGCACTACGATTGCTGCAAGAGGCCACTCTAGGCCACTATTTATTTCATTATTAATTTTGAAATTCATTACTTATTTTTCATATTTAGAAATCATCTAGCACGGTATTGAACCTAAATTATTATTTCGCAGGCACTAGTGCATGGTGAGGACGCATATCACAGACTACACGCAGCTACCACCAGAGGTTCCACTTTTGGGACCAGATGACGAGGAGAATAGTATTCAAGACCAACCAGACAAAATAGATTCTGACTCAGAACAAGAAGCCATGGCAGAAGAGCAGATGATATGGGAGATGATAAAGGCTTCTTCCTCATCTGCTTCAAAGGGGCCAATAAAGAAGCAGGCGGTCAACATTCCAACTTACAAGATTGATCCGACATTAATAAATTTGGTCAAATCAAATGCTTTCCACGGGCTTAAAAACGAAGATCCGGTGACTCATATAAGTCAATTCGTGGAAAATTATGACATGATTAAAATCGAAAGGTTTCCATAAGAGACACTCTATTTGAAGTTATTTCTGAGTTCTCTGGTGGGAAATGCATGAGAATGGATACATAATCTTGATAATGAGTATGTGGAATCATGGAATCACATGGTTGAGGTATTTTTCGAGAGGTTCTTTCCGCTCGAGAAGACCAACGATCTTGTACAAAAGATCCACAACTTCAGCCAGAAAGCCAGCGAGATGTATTCCGAAATGTGGGAATGTTTCCAAATAATGTTGAGGAGGTGCCCACACCATGGTTTGGACAAGGAAAAACAAGTCAAGATTTTCTATTTTTCTCTTTCTGAGCATGATAGAAGCAATCTGGATTTCGTAGGATCCAGGTTCTTCTTGAACAACACTGGCACTAGGTGTTGGGAGATTTGAAAAAATATGGCAAAGAAGCAATCTTGGGGCAATAGGGATGCACCAGAACAAGTGAAAGTTGCAGGTGAGTCCAGGGCCATCAAGGAGCTGAATGATAAATTAGACCTTCTAGACAAGAAATTGCTTGCCAAAGAAGATGCAGAATCTGATGAGGAAGCCCAGGTCAAATTTATGCAACAACAGGGCTACAGAAACAATGATTATGCTTGGAGGAAGGATAGGAAATTCTCATGGAAGGATCCAAACAACTTCCTACAAGATGCAGATGCAAAGCCACCACCAAGGGCTGAAGACAAAAGCACCGAGCTGCTTAGTCAAGTGGTGCAGCAAAATCAGGAGATGATGGGCATGTTTAGTAAGCAACTTCAGTCTCAGGGTGAGATCTTGACTAAATTTGGGCAAACATTGCAAAGCCATGGAGCACAGATGAGGGCACTAGAGACGACTGTGACCCAGATTTCCAATGAACTGGCGGCCATGAAGCATGCCAATCAACAAAGAGAGGATGGGAATGCAGAGGTTGTTCAAACACATCATCAGGTAAGATACATATCTGTGATTACTGAGGCAGAGCCCCCAGTGGTGGAAGTCCGGGACAAAAGCAAAATGATTTTTGGTACGGAGGCTACACCAAAAATACCATATCCTTGCAGTCATTATGGACTACCTGGAGGATATAGTCCATTCAGAAAAACCCACCAAGAGCACATTGCGCCCGCACCTAGGCAAGAAGAGCAGGTGAAGGCCATGCGTCAGGGTGAAGTTACAGTCACTGAGGGAGAGGAGCCGCCACAAGTTACACCTGTTATAAATGATGTACCAAAGTCTACACCAGAGGGTGACATTGAAGCAAGTTTAGGGGAGGAGACCCTAAAAAGCCCATATGAGCCACCTCACAAGCATTTAAATGAGGCAGTGGTGTCTTTTTCGGATAATCAGAGGTCAAAGAAAGAGCATTGACACTACAGGAAGTTCTTTTAGATGTTCAGAAAACTCCATATCAATATTCCGTTAGTGGAAATGATAGAGCAGATTCCCGCATACGGGAGGTTTATCAAGGATATCATCCCCAAGAAGAGGCGGATCAAAGACAGATGTTTGTCAGGTGAATGAGATGGTGAGCTCAATTATCCATGGGAGTTTACCACAGAAGAGGAAAGACCCAGGAGGCTGCTACATACCATGTTCCATAGGTGGTCAACATTTTCCACGAGCACATTGTGATTCAGGCGCCAGCATTAATCTTATGCCACTGTCCACATTTCAAAAGCTTAGGTTGACAAAAATAAAGAAATCTGTTGTGACTATTGAGTTGGCAGATGGGTCCATTGTGAAGCCATACGGAGTGTGTGAGGATGTACTTGTCAAAATTAGACTGGTTTATCTTTTCAGTGGATTTTATCGTCATGGACATGCCACAGCTTAAAAGTTGTGAGATGCTATTGGGCAAGCCGGCCGTTTCAAGCAACGGATGATGTTATCACCGCTATCGGGAGAGGTACATTGACCTTGGGGATTGTCCAAGATCGAGTTGAGTTCAAACTGCCAAGTGATCCCCTAGGGACACTCTCCGAAGCTCCAAGATGAGAAGCTTGATTTCGTCTAGCCTAAGACATTAAATAAGGGCGCTTGTTGGGAGGCAACCCAACCACTGGTAGTTTCGTTTAGTTTCTTTCACATTTGTAAGTTAGCTTGGTTTGCTTTTGTTTTTAGTGTAAAAATGATACCCTGATCGTTTGTTCAGTGTGCAGGCCTGAGGCAGGGTCAATACCATCGACTATTGTGTCGATGGTATCAACATGGGCAAAGTTAGGCGGCTACAAAAATTTCTCTGAGTCGATACTATCGACGGCCTCATCGATGGTATCGACCTACAATCAGTAGCGCTGAAGAAATTGCCAGAATGGGGTCGATAGTATCGACCTGGCTGTCGATACTCGCGAGATCCCTGAAGATATTCAGACAAAATTTGTCTCTGTGAAGTCGATACCATCGACGGGCCTGTCAATGGTATTGACCCGGTTACAAGCAGACAGTGGCGGTCGGGCCTCGCGAGGGTGTTTGCACTAAGAAGAGTTGATACTATCGACTTGCGTCGATGGTATCGACGTGACATGTCACCGATCCATGAGAGGAAATCAACGACGATCTCTGCATCAAGAGAGTCGATCTGTGGGATGGGTCGATACTATCGACATCTGTCGATGGTATCGACGCGTCATCGATCCGGGCCCCCAAATGAGGCTATCGACAGCCGTTGATACTAGTGGAAGACTGGATTGTGCTACAGGTGTCGATACCATTGACCCAAGTGGATGGTATCGACAGGTGCACAGCAGCGACGGCCACAGTTATAAAAGGGAGGGATGGTCATCATATGACATCACACCTTCAGAGCTTTCCCCCTTACCTGTGCTTAGCGTTGTGTTGTGCGATCGGAGGCCTGTCATGAGCATCCAAGGAGTGTGATCTTCATCGTGTCTTCACCAAGTAGAGATTGTCTTCTTTGAGATCATCTTCACTGAGCTTCGTCTTCTATTTCTTCTTTCTCGATGACAATGGTTCATACCGCAGGCGCATCTTCTTCACGAGCGGTATCCAATGAGATTCCTGAGTTCATTCCTCCGCGACCTGCATCGATTCCTCGTCCGAGGATACTCCACCCTTCCCCGGAGATTCAGAAGGTCTACGAGGAGCTTTTGAAGAGAAAGATTGAGCCCACGCGCTATGTCGACCGGGACATGGTGTGTTATCTCAGGTTTGAGCCAAATCTCGCCTACATCTTGAAGGGGCAGGCGAGACACACAACCAGGAGGCCCGACGAGCTGGAGTTCCACGCCGACGGCCAGCCATTCTTCGGCGTGTGGCCGACTTACAAGGAACTCATGGCGGAGTTCATGGCATCATTGGACATCAATGTGTTGCCCAATGACTTGATCGCCACCGACAGAGAATGGAAGAAAGGGTGGGTGTCGTTTAGAATCTTCAACAACAACTACACTATTACCCTCGCCCAGTTCAATTCAGTGTACAACTGGTATCATGACACTTACCAGCACTGGAGGCCAGACAACAGGACGAACTACGATGATATCTTTGCCCAGCTCGTGACTGCACCCTCGGGCAAATTTGTCAGCTACCACAACGCTACAGTTGCTGAATTCGAGCATCCGTTTGTGCGGATTCTTCACCGCATGCTCTGCACCATGCTATTTGCTCGTGGCGACTTGTCTCTTAGCAAATTCCAAGAGACAAATTTGTTCTTCCTGCACAATCGGCTGAAGCATGAGGAGTGCAATTGGGGCGCGTTCTTCTTGACGCACGTGGTGGCCGTAAAAAGGAGTATGAGGAAATCTCATATCCATTTTGGAGGGCTCATCACACCATTGGCCGTCTATCTTGGGTTGGATATCTCGCAGCTTACTCCTCTTTCCAACAGGAGCAAGGTCAACCAGCAGCATCTGCATCGCTCCAACCTCATCCTGCTTCGTGATGGCTTGGCGTATGCACATTGCCATGTTAATCATGCATATTGAGAGTGTTCGCTTCCAGACCTCGTCTTCAACATTTAGGGCGCTCATAATTTTAGGTGGCCCATCATAGCCATTGAGAACTCTGATGAAGATGGCGACGATGACAACAATGATGATGACGACGACGAGCATGAAGAGGAAGAGGAGGCTTTCACTCCTCTTCGGGCACGAGTGGCACCCTGGAAGCGCCCCCAAATGCATCCGGGTGCATCTTCATCTTCACAGCCTCCGCCACATCCACCATCTCATCAAGGAGAGGATGCCTACTCCATGCAAGGGATGTACTCGATGCTATAGGAGATTCATTAGACGCAGCAGCAGCATACAGCTTCATACACCGGTATTTAGGATACAGCGAACCGGCTATTAGATAACCAGAGGGCCATTTTTGAGAATGAGCGCCTCCTCCTCGGCAACCAACAAAACATCCATGACAGGTTGCACATGATAGAATTGCAGCAGTAGCCCTTCTATGACAATTACTGGAGCCAAAATTATTTTGGGGGGTATCCACAACCTCCACCAATGCCCCAGTACGATCCGAACTTCCAGGGGCAGTACCCATTGCGGGACCCCTCAGCCCGCAGTACCCGCCTCCTCCTGCAGAATGATCGGTATCATTGTTCCACCTTTTAAGGTTGTTTTTACTATGAGGCCATAGTCAAATTCAAGCTTGGGGGGAGTTGGAACAGTTTCTATCCTTTAGTTTTTAGTTTTTAGTTTTTAGTTTTTATTGCTTTGTGTTTTGTCATTTATTTCTCTTAGTTATCCCGTTGTTCATAGGATCCACACTCTATCTAGTGTAATTGTGGATGTCTAATGTCATGTGTCATCTCGTTGCTTGGACATAGAAATTAGGGGAAAATTTGAAAATTTTTAGTGTTTTTGCAAGCTTGGGTTGTTTAACTTTGAGCACATAACTTAAGGAAATAATTGGGTTTTTCAACTCTAAAACAGGAAATCACAACTGTACATTCCTTTGATTCATGAAAAGTGGACAGAATTGGTTGTTTGAGCCTAAACTGACCAAATGATAATTAGACCTTAATTTGAAATAAGGGAGAGAAACCTCTTAATTACTACATAGGTCAATAAGGAGGGACACATAATTTTTTCCAAAGGTTCAGTCAATTAATCTTGTGATTTATCCACTCCATTGTTTTCATACCCCACCATAAGAACTGGAAGTACATTATGGTTTTCATCTCTTTGATTGCATCCCATATAGATAGGTCTTGCATTGCAACTGTTTTCACATATTTTTGCATGAAAAGAAAAAAAGATAGAATAGTTATACATGCACATTATCTTTAGGTGTGTGTCATTTAGTTGCATAACTATCATTTTGTCACTACATTCACATTTTTGTGCATATAGTACATCATGCATCTTATGTCTTCTGAACATAAAAGGTGATGAACTTGTTCCATACCTTCTGAATGCTTCAAATGTATAAGTTATGCAGCAATAAGTGAGCCCGACAAATGATTCATGGTCATCTATGAAAATATGTTTTTGTCTCTTAAAAAAATACAAAAAAAAAGAAAAAAAAAGAATTGAGAAGTAGGAATGAGAGGGAGAAAGGAACTTGTTCTCACTTGCATACTAAGAAGAATAAGCACATGGTGTAGTTTCTTAAATATTCCATCTCACCTTGAGACAGAATGATAGTGCATGCATCATTCCACCCAAATGTAGGCATTAGGGCATTTTCATTTGCAAATGCATCATTTAGGTCATTGTGGTTTTTGTGCATTTTAAAACCGTATAATACTTCCCTTTCTTCCACAAGCCACCCATTCCATCCACTAGTTGCTCAAATTGGTAGGCCACCGTGTTTTTCTCCTCACTTGTTAATACCAGGAGAGCTGCTTCCATGTAGATTGTAGTTAGGGTGAGCAATGTAGAAAGGAGATCACAAGATGCACTGAGTCCGGACTGGAGGATGTTATTATGTTAACTACCTTATGTGATAGTGTTAATCAATTTTAAGGTGGTTATCTTTTATGGATGATTATTGTTGCCTTTAGGGTAATTATCATTATGTGGTTAGTGAGGGCCGGAATGTGAATGTCTGGCGGGGATCATATGGCAAAGTCTATTGTGATGAGTTGTTCTTTAGTTGACCCTCGCAATTCTATTCTAAAGTTTAGTTGCTCGAGGACGAGCAATGTTCAAGCTTAGGGGAGTTTGATGCGATGATTTTGAGTCGCATTTATAGACTTGGTTTACTCACGTTTTATGCGTTTATTGGTCACTTTGGTGGTTAATATTGCATATTTCACTTATTTTAGTCTATGATCCTTCTCAGTGTCAAATCTCTCTTATTTTTATTGTTTTGAGCATAAATGATTATAACTATAGGTTTTATCTCGGCTGATGTAGTTTTGTTTTGTAATTTCAGGAAAAACACATATCTACTACTGTCGATACCATCGACAGTAGTTGATACTATCGACAAAGCCACAGGTAGGCAACTGCAAGGAGGAGCGCAGAGTCGATACCATCGACAGGGAAGTCGATGGTAGTGACTTACCATCAGTTTTCCAGCGACCAGCCAGTTGATACTATCGACCCAAAAGTCGATACTATCGACACGTGTAGCTTCAACGATGGAAAAGGGATAAAATTGACGCTAAAGGAAGTCGATACCATTGACCCGCGTCGATGGTATCGAGCCAGCATCAGGTGCAATGACAGAAAAGAAAGAAGGCTTGCTGATATCACGAGGTGTCGATACCATCAAATCGCGTCGATGGTATCGACGCCGTCAGATTAAAGTTTGTTTCATATCGACTCTAATCCAACGGTTTTGATATTTTTGCAACCTAACTCGGTGATTATACCTAATGACGGAGGCCAAGAGCAGAGGATCACATCATTAGTCATTGCACACGTCCCAAGAAGGTGTGGAGAAAAGAACGGAGCCCAGAAGCACGCCCCAGCCATTCTGGAAGCCGAAGAAGACGTTCTCCACCACAGAAAGGTTGTAGATCGCGCACTCTACGCTGAGGAATGATTGGATCTTCTCTGTTTAGGGGTTTCATCACTTATTCACGTTTTTCTCCATGTTTTGGCTTTCTTCAACCATGTCTTGCTCTGAGATGAACATGCGGGGCTAATCCCCTTTGTCTTTAGGACCGGGAGTAGCCCAGGGAAGCATTGTATGACATTTTTATCATAGTAGTTCATAATTTGTCTCTTAAATTCATGGTATGATTTTGTTTTCTCAAGTATATTGTTATGCTTGATCACCATAATGATAATATAATGCCTTTAATTGCTTTGAAAGAAGAATTAACGGTTGAAAAGAGACGAAATTCACATTAATTAATAAATCCCTTGAACAAGGTGATGTACGATTAATGGTGGGAACCCAGAGGTCGATTTTAATGCACCTAGTTTAGGGTATATGTTACTATGACAGTGGAATCGACCTTGACTTAGGTAGTGAATTGTACCATGACAGTGGACAATTCTGACTACAGGCCTCTACCCGGATTGAGAGATGAACCTGAGTAACTATATGGAAATTCATACGATGAAAACCCGCGGTGAAACCGCAATCCTAAAGATCTTCATTTGAATTGATTAAACTAAACACTTAATCGATTGCTTTGTTTTATTTTATTTTCTTTTATTTCACAACAACTCTCATAACCTTATTATTGGTCTAGCTCATTGCGAGTAGTTAGTGGTAGTCTACCGATAATTTAGTGTCCATGAGTTTGAATCGGGCCTCACAAGGGCCTATACTACATTGACGCGTGCACTTGTGTTATACGCACGGTAAAATCGTGTCAATATGATGAGAGGTATATAAAATACACGTAGGCGTAGTCAGTACAATATTCTTGAATATTGTGTTGATGTGTACCACATGTAATCTTTTGTTTAGGTTGTGGTTATGCTCTTAAAGATCTAGGATAGTGAGAGTTTTGTGGCGAGCTGATGTACAGGTCGACCTGTTGTCTTAAGATCATGTTGTTTAGATGTAGTACATGTGTATGCATAAGTTTACCTTTCAATGTGTAATATCAAATGTTCTAACAATTCATATTGTAATTATATGTTGAATGGTCAAGATGTGTGTATGGTTTTATTATTGTTCATGTACATGTGCTACTGTGTTTCCTTCTGACTCCCTTGATTTTCTTCTTCTTAGTCTAGCCTGTGGTGCTCAAATTGGGATTCTTGCTGAGGTGAGGGTTTCAATTTGGATGTCACACATCAGATTAAGATTTTAAAAAATCCAGAAACCATATCAAACCCAAGCATAACCTTTTTCTTCTTCCTTCCAAGTTGAAAACCCTAGAATGGAGAATTATAGAGAATGAGTGAGAAAAGATGGTGATATGATATCATTTCAAATAAAATTGGAGGGACAAAATCTAGACATGTGAGAGAACAATCATTAATAAAATTTATCAAATATCAAAAACATACTTGATTTCCTAAAATGTAGGCAGAGAAAACCCTAGATCACCATCTTCACTACTTCCTCAATCCAAAACACTAACTCTCTCTCTCTCACTAGGATTTCATAATGAATCATGAATTACAAGAGTTCCTAGTGTGCTAGGTTACTTAGATAGAGAAAATAAGGTGCTTGGGTCAATCACAAATTGACCCTAATTCGCACTTTCTTCTATTTTATAAGAATCCTCTGTCATGATAATGTTATGAAAAAATGTTTACTGAATAGGTCAAATTCCTCTGAAAATTATAAATAATTACCATGTTGTTTGACACCAAATTTCATAGCTTTAATTAAAATTCTAGGTCATTTTGTGTAACCAATCAATAAATAAAAATTAAAAACTACACTATTGTATTGCAGTCTATAGAAGAATCAATTAAAGAGAAAATGTCCTAGAAGACTCCTAGAACGTCTTGAAAGCTACCATAGTTGTGACAAGAATGACATGACATGGTTATTTTTCCAACCATGTAGGTGGTGCCTTGAGTTGATCAAGCTCGAGCATAAATGCTTCTCTATTTCTCCTAAACAACCATGTGGCTTAGAATGCCCATGTCACCATCAACTTTATATGACCGTGGTCCCTACCATAAAATTTCTACCTAAGCCTCCAACTCCAAATTCATTGTCCATTTTCTTACCTCACCCATTACACTCTAGCATGGTCGATGTGCCCTCCTAAACCACGTTTGTATTACCCAACATGACTATGGTTGGAAAAAATCCTAATTTGGCCGACTTGGGTTTATACTTCTCAAACCCTAATTATTCAAAACATAAGCATGCTTAGAGTTTTCATTAAGCTTAAAAAACCATAAATGTAATGCATCATTAATTAGGTTTAAGTGATGATCCATCTAGTTAAACATGTAATCATCGAGGTAAACTATAATTTACCAATTAAATTCAAATGTGTTCATAATATAAATGCTAAATGATAATCCCTAATCTCTATACTTTGTTGGATTAGAAACCCTTTCAAGTTTTACTCATTGGGAGTAAATCATGGATAGTGTACTATTTTTGAACACTTAATCTCATAGAGGATATAATTATATAATTTCTATTCAGTTTTCAAGATATTTTTCTAGAATTTCCCTTTTTGTTCTTTTAGAAAATATGTAGGTGTGCATTTCCCATCTACGCCGGTGTACTTAGAGAACTTTATGAAAATTCTATCAAAATATTCTTGAAAACTAAATATATAATTTACACTTACTAGTGAGATTAAGTGTTTATGAATGGGATGGTGGTACGCATTCATCAATATGTAGCTTATGTGGAATCAATTCAAACATATTTTATTATAGAATTGTTGTACCTAACTCCTAATTCAATAATCATTTTCCCTATGCTTATAGAATGATTCTATCATGGAGATACCAAATTACTATACTCTTGAGTTTATTACTGGTCTCGTCATTTTATAGGAGTTGCAAAGAAACATAGGAAATGACTTGGAGATAAGTTTTCTTGCCCATGTTGGAATCGAAAAAACAACTTGAAATTTGACATTGTTGATGAAATCAAAAGTCATGTCATGTGTAATGGTATTTCACATGAAAATATGTGATGGTTCAATCATGGAGAGATTTCTACTATGAAATCATTAGATTTTAATAGTGGTACTTGTGTGGTAGATGAAATTAACAACGATGTTGATGGGAATGAACTATTCCAACAGACATGATTGATGTGATGTAAGATATTTGTGAGGAAAATATTACTAATAAAAGTTCTTTTTGTAAAAAAAATCATGAATGATGTTTAGATATTGTTATACTAAGGTGCTACTAAGTTTACAAATCTAAGGGTTGTCTTATATACTCTAAAGGCTAACAATATCTAGACCACAAAAATCTTCATGTCTCTATTATCTTTGTTGGAAAAAAAATCTTCCTGAAGGCATTGAGCTTCCAACCTCAACATAAAAAAAGAACATGTTGCGCCCAATGGGAATGGAGTCTATTAAGATACATGCATGCCCAAACAACTTATGTGTTATTTCAAATGTATTATATCAATTTGAAAGATTATATAATATGTGGGGCTTCAAGGTACACAATGATTGCTTTAGATAATGCCAAAATTGGCTTTCCTTCCAAGGTGATGTGGTATCCACCTATAATACCACCATTTTAGAGTACATTTTCTAATACCATTGATGCACAAAAATATTTTTTCCTATTTAGGTAAAGAAAAACAATGATGGGATCCTACAACATGTGTTTGATTCCCCATAATGGAAGAAAATGGATTTGTTGTACCCTGAATTTGTTGAAGAAGTTAGGAATTTAAGACATGGACTTCATACAGAAGGGATAAATACATATGGATCATTAATTATAAAATTTAGCACTTGGTTTTATATACAATATTCCTCCTTGGTTGTATGAAAAAATAAGTATCACATGCGATCCTTGTTGATATCAGGCCCCAAAAAACTAGCAATGGTACTGATGTTTTCCTGAACCTCTAATTGATGACTTTTTTAAACTCTAGGGAAAAGGTGTGATGATTTATTATGATTTTCCTAGAAATTATTTTTCATGATATGTTGTTTTTCACTAGAAATGGCTTTTCATCATATGGGAATTTGTCTAGATATAGTGTAAAAGGATCCAAACCATACCCTATTGTGAGGAAAATATTGATTCAATACTACTAAAATAAGGTGACGAGAATGTATATCTTGTCCGTCGAAGGTTTATCCCAAAGTGCATCCTTATTGAAGGTTGCACAAAGCAATCAATGGCTCAAATGAGAAAAGGATTACCCCCAAACCTATATTAGGGAAGGATGTTTTGTGAAAGAGTAGAAGGCCTTGTCAATGTATTTGATAAGAGATCAATGTGTACCATTCTCACATGTATAATTCATTATTCAAGAAGAGGTCAATATTTTGGGATCTTCCTTATTGGATTTCTTTGACGGTTAGCCATGGTATCAGTGCCATGCATGTTGGGAAAATGTCTTTGATAGAATCATTGGTACTTTGTTCAATATACCAGGAAAGATTAAAGATGGAATCAAATCAAGAATGGACCTACATGAAATCACTATAAGGAAAGAATTAACGATAGAGTTAGAAGTAGTCACAACACATATTTACCTCATGTTTGTTACACCCTATCTAGACAAGATAATATATCTTTTTGCAATTGGTTCCTTAATGCTAAGGTACCACATGGAAACTATTATAATATCTATATATTGGTATCCATGAATGATATGATGTTCATAGGTCATAAATATCCTAATTGTCACAATCTAATGTAGCAAATATTTCATGTGGATATTCACTCTATACTATTGAGGAATGTAAGAGCTGTAATAACTAGGCATTATTTCTTCTTCAGCAATCTATGTAGCAAAGTTATTGATCCTAAGAATTTTGATAAGTTGTAAAGAGAAGTTTTTCATACCCTATGCTAAAATGAGATGTATTTTAGTCTTTCATTCTTTAATATTATGATAAA
Source organism: Alisma plantago-aquatica (assembly GCA_963693085.1). Taxonomy (NCBI): domain Eukaryota; kingdom Viridiplantae; phylum Streptophyta; class Magnoliopsida; order Alismatales; family Alismataceae; genus Alisma; species Alisma plantago-aquatica. Next base: position 122,801,297 of record OY856410.1, on the reverse strand, counting down.
TCATGTTGTCTATTTGACTAAGGAAGCAAAAATGTTGTAGCATCCCCAAATTTCAAGAATAATTTAAACCTTAGAATGTGGTTTTACTTATAATTAAAAATAGTTGAGGGTCTTAATGATACAAGGCCATTCTTAAAAGATAATGAAGTGATAAGAGTAATATAGGACACAAAATACAATTTTCTTTCATATGTGCATCATGTGTTACAATAAACTCAAAGATATAAATGTTGATCTTCCTTTTTCTCTCTCCTCGAAAGAAGTTACTCTAAAAGACATAAAAGGTAGTTAAAATAACTTTTGAGTGGACAATAACTAATTATCTCGAAATTTGATTCAAGTGATCACAAGGAAAGTATTTTCCCCATTTGTTTAATGTATTAATTAAAGTTTAATGACTAATAAGGAATTGTGTGGAAATTTCTAGAAAAGGAAAGTTAAGAGTAGCCAATGGGCATAATTCGATACTAACTTGCACCCAAGATAAATAGACACCTAAATAAGGTTGCTTGCCAAGTTTGGATGGAAAAGGAGGTTAACTAATGCCTTAAATGAATCAAATATATCTAAATTTTGCAATTTGGCCCCAAATCTTGCCCATACAAAGATTTGAACATTATAAGCTTTCCTTAAACATTTGGAACCAATCTGGGGTAAAGAGAAAGAGTTATGAATTTATTAGGTTTCCTGAAGTAAGAAGGATTATGGAAATTTATATCAAATGTCACAATCAAAATCGGACTGGGAAGTTATATTTGGCCTTTTATTTTGTCATGTGCAACATGGGTCATTGGATTAGGATCCCACGACACTCAGGTCATCAACTACCTCCAAATCAGATTGAGAAAGCTAGAATAGTACCTAGAAACTTATTCAATTTCATTCTCTCTCCCCTAACTATATCTATTCTTGAAAGGAATCCCTTTGAATTTGGATGCTGAAATCGAAGTTACCAATCCCTAGTTTTCTCTATTTTCTCATAAAGTTGGAACTTTCCCCAAATTGGCAGTCCCCCTTACCGAACACCCCTTATCCCAATCTTATATAAAGGGTAACAACCCCTTGGAGGCATGGGTTTTGTCTGTGAGACCCCGTGAGATTTGATTCCTTTGCCTCTACCCTCAATTTTCCATGCTAGCCCACAATTGTTCCCGCTCCTTCTCTACTTCTCTTTCCCAGGAGTAGAGCCCCCGTTCACCCTTTTACAGGCTCCCCACACAACAATTGAACCCACCTTTGAATATGGTGAGTCCATGTGGTGTTGTTGAGGCCCTTGCCTGACACTCAAAGGGGCTGGAGCTCAGGGTCAACCTTAGAGTTGACTCACGCCAGGTTGCTTATCGCGTGAGAGGAGATGGATAGAGGTTGAAGATAGGTCTCAGTGAAAAGGCTGAAGCACCCTTGTCTCCTCTTTGGTCCGTTTCCCTTTTTCTCACCTGACTAAGCAAAGAGCCATGCTAGCGCAGGCCACCTTGCTGGAGTGAGCCCATTCTCCCGCCCAACCTAGCTGGAAAGGCCATGACCTGGGCTCACTGCCTAGGTGGTGGTCCCTGATTGATCACAAACAGATTAAATTTACAAAAAATATAGTAATTACCAAGATAATCATATTAAGATTAAGTATATATAAAGATGTATTAGAAGAATGCAAGGAATCTAATATAAATACTTCTAAGACCTAATTCTTCATCCAATTATAAAAGTACCTAAGTTACCAATTTTGATGTGCTAAATGTATTAAAACCCTAATTTCTAGGTTTGATGATCATGATATGTTTAAATGATCCTAATAGTCAAAATTATAGCCTATTTGGATAAAAAGATCATCTTGGATCTAATTCAAGAGTAATAATTCATATATTATCCAAATTAGGGTTTTAGGTGATGAATGGAATATAAATTGATATGTTGAATGTTATGAACGGGGTGTTCAGAGTTTTCAAACCCCAAAGACATGATTAGAGTATACTGAACCTACGAAGGAAGATCAGATCTCCTCTATGTACAAGGTAAGTGGTCCATGCTAATTGAACGTAAGTAATGTTTACTTTTATGAATGTATGTATGCAATGAATGTTATGAATGTGTTATCTATTTAAATTGCTTAAAGTCAATATATTTATGATGAATTGAATGTAAGGTTTTACTGTGCATATTATGGTATCATCTTCAAGCACATTAAGAGTAAATTAAATTAAGATTTAAGAGAAATTTAAGAGAAAGTTAAGAGTTTTAAGAGAATGATAATGTTAAAAGATAACTTATATAAAATCCTCATCAAGAGGTTCCTCAAAGAAAAACTAAGAGGCACTTCAGTCCATAAGAGAAGACACACTTAGGTGCAACCCAAGAGGCACTTCGGTGCATAAGAGAATAGGCACTTCGGTACAAAACCAGAGGATTCTTATATAAGACAAGATAAAAAGAAGTAATTTTAAAGAAATTGTGTCCCTTTTTCAATGTTTAATGTTCAAAGTTTATTTTCAATTTACATGCTTTCTTTAAATTATCATATGTTCAATTCCACTTACTGTTGGTTTTATGCATGGCTGAGGGCACGATGTCCGTAGGTAAGGAGCAAGCTTAGGAGGAACAAGTCCAAGGAATAACTCAAGGAATCTTCAAGAAGAAAAGACCTAGTGGGGTGCCTTTTACCAAGATGATCCAGAGTTTTAGATATCTTTTACATGATGCATAATCTTGTTATCAAAGTAGATTAGATGAACATGATGTAGATTTCCTTTTGCCAAACTATGTATCAATCAAATTTCAATCCTGCAAATTGTTTTTTGTATTTAAATTGCAAACAGTAGCATCTTGTGACACCCCCTTGAGTAAAGTGCTTCTGCTTAGTGATATATACATGTGATGAAAAGTGGGGTGTTATAAATGTTGGGTTCAGTTCACTTGCATTAGATGTATCCTTTTGAATGGCATGTGAGTGTTTTTGAAGGTGATGTTTGAAACCATTATCATCCTGAAGGGAGTATTATTAAGGGTTATGTGGATATGAAGGTTATGGATTTTTGCAATCATTTTCTAAGTTTCAATGAAGCTCTTACCAATGCAAAGAACTTTGATTCTTATCCCAACAAAGGGACTTCAAGAGCATGTGTGAAAGTAATTAGTCGTATGTTGTGGGATCAAGCACACTTGTATGTTCTACACAACATTGATGAAGTGGTTTTTAATATCACTGAGCATAACAATTATATTAAGACAACATATCCTCCAACCAACACAATGTGGCTTGCTAGAGAACATAATAGGAAATTTATTTGGATAAAGTCTTTCATCAACTACCACAAACACCAAATAATGTTGCTGAAAATATTAAATGTCTCATCTTTAAACCAAAAATGAATGTAATATCTTACAAAAGGTTTTACATAATGGATCTTCATACTACACAAAATTTAAAAATGATAAGAGTGTTGATAAAAAGAGCAGGGTCATCGCTCAAGTGTATTCATTGTATTTTTCTAGTGTGAAGGATAAGAGTGAACATGAAGGTAAAATGTCTTATTATGATGTCATTGAAGACATACGTGAATTTGAATAGATAGATTTTAAAGTTCCTATGTTTAGATGTAAATGGGTTGATAACAACAAACAAAGGTTCAAATTTGTACATTGACTTTGATGTAGGAGGAAATCTTGTTGGGAAAAATCATACTTTTTTCAAAAAATATGTAGGGCTTATTATTCCTTGAAAAGTGCCAATATATATCAAATATTAACATAAATTTGAATCTACCTTAAAAGACCTCATTTGCAAGGATGTATTTGTGACATATATGCATGAATGATATGCTTTTAATGTGTTTCTTATTCTTTTGTCAGGCATTTTTGACCTTGATTAAAAATTGAATGGTAACTATGTGTTGCAATGCTACAGGAAGAATTTTTAGGAATTTTAGGACAAATATGACAAGACTTTACATAATAGATGACAAAACTAAGAAGCCTACCACTGAGTAATGGCCCTATTGATTACACAGCTTGGAAGAAGTTTTTTGCTTCATGGGAAATTGATGAACTAAAGCTATTAAGCCTCCTTTAAAATGCATTTTTAGTATTTATCAAATGAATCCAAAGTAATGTGTAACTAACATATATTTTAGATTAACCATAGTAAACAAGATGCTCAAAAGATATCATTCGAGAGCGTTTACAAACACAAGTTGGGTCCATGTGGTTATGCCTCGTGCTGCCAATATAAGGATAAAGTGTTTTCTTCTGAGAAGCCTACTCCTTGGTTTGTTGAGTCTTCTACTACTCCTGCATCTCTACCTCACCGTGTGGAGTGGATAAATGTGAGGACAAGCCTCTTTGAATAAATAAATAGCCTTTCAACTACAAAGGTTGCTGCAAAAATGTGACATTCAACTCTCACAATGCATGTTCACTTTTTACCTCAATTGTTGTGTTTTACTAACTATTTACCATTGATGATGACTACTATGATCTCCATGAGGAAAAAATCAAGGCTAGTTCATTCTTGAGGGCCAAAGGGATAAATTGGTGGTTACTTTGCATGCTCAAGAGCATCCTAGATGTGTTAGGGAATTGAAGATGTTGTTGGGATAAGATCAAATTCTAGCCCCTCAAAGAAAAAGCACATATCTATCAATAAAGGCATATTGTCACATGATGAGTTATAGGACATGATAGCAAAAAGAATAAAAGAAGCTATAATTCTCTTGTCGGCTTCTCGGGTATCATCCTCCTCAAACCAAAAATGTGATGTGTTGCTTTTCTGACGAGGGGATTGGATGTACTCTCATAGACCCACCAAGCACACCCGATGAAAGTTTTTATGTGACATAATAGTCTTCCTAGACAAGTTATATGTTTTCTTTCAATTTTTGTGGTATATATAATACTATATAAAATTGTAGGTGGTGAGACAAGTTTGTCTTATAGTTAATGTACCTTCAACATCATGGCCTTGGGAGACATTTTTCCATGCCTTGGTGGGACCAGTTATTGTTCTCAAATGCCCGATGATTGCGGTCTGTGGGTTTATCAAATTTGCCTATCCGACGTGGAAAAACACACCACTGCCAATTGGACACCCCAAGTTCCACACAGTAGGAGATCTAGAAGGTGGCATGATTGTATGCCCCGAATCTAGAATTATCTATCATAATGTAGATAAATTTGCATTGCATTTGTATTTGTGGTTCTTTTCAGTTTTTGTATATAATTGGCAACCAATATGAGAATACAAGTAGACAATAGCACCTAAGAATCCCCTATGATTCCTCCTACAAAGTCTCTAATACCTATTTCTATTCTGCTAATCCTATTAGACTCGTTGGGTCCTATATGCAAGGGGTTGACATTATGTATAGACAATGTAGAAAAAGGGTTGAATGTGGTGGTTCATATTTAGGAGGACATTACAGATCAAGATCATGATACTAATGTACTCTTTCATATTTAGTGTATCTATTTCATTAGGAGTGGCTGAATACAACCTGATAGAACTTTAAATATTCTAAAATCATATGGAAAAAAATTTCATCCTATATGAAAATATATATTGTATAGTTTTCTACATATGAAACTATTACATATGTTTATAGTGACTTATATTTGGTGAGTGCACAGTCACATGAATCAATGTGACATTTCTAGTTCTGTTATTGATCAGTTGCATAGGTAGAGACCAAAATTTGTATTTGATTACTTCTCTAACATGTTTAAGTATTTTTCTACTCCAGAAAAGGATGTGATTAAATCTCCTTGTAGTGTTGTGTAAGCTTTTGGCTCCTTGCTTATAGTTTTAACTTCTAATTACATTTATTGGGGAATTTGAGTTGATTTTTTATTTCTTTCTTTTCATTCAATAATAGGCATTTGGAATTCTTTGTGATTATCCATGAGATGCTGACTTGGTATTATCTTGACCCTCGAGCAACAAAATATCGACTTGGTGATACACACTATTAACTCCCAAATGTAGTGTAAGCAATTCTTTTTCTCTATAAACATATTATTAATGTTTGCATCATTTCATGATTGTACAAATGCAATTAAATGTAGACTTTAATTTATAATGGTATATAAGCACTCCAACAGAATAGAGGAAATAAAGATACAAAAGAGATCATTTGGAAGAATATTTATTTAGTTTTTGACACATGCATATATATGCCAACTATGCATATTTTTATTTATTAACATTGTGCATGACTGAAAATTTGTAGTGCCATTTAAAGGTCAATAAGTTGGCATGCAGATGCTATGTTGTGAGGTATATGGATGTGATTATCACAATTGCATCACAGGATAGCCAGTGTATACAAATGGTAATATATATAGTCTTGAATCATAAGTAAATGGTCTCATTTGATAATATAAAAAACTCAAATAAAATTTGAATTATTTCATTATCTTTGTAGGTGCCTTCTTCAAACATTGTTCAACACCTATTTCCCCTCTCTAAACATCACTGTGGAACCTTCTCTTTGTCCCCTCTACTCTGATCACCTATGAGCAATAACCCAATACCGACAAGTTTAAGAAGGTGTCGCGGAGACGAGGGCAACTCTGGATGCATCTCAGTAGGCTAGGATACTAGACTCAACTAGTGAGTTTACTCACATAGGAGGTTGCTCATGAGCGGGAGGTAGAAGAGGATCTCAGGTAAAAGGTCATCTCTACCCCTGACTGGTGGTTGTAAGGTGAAGGTGATACATGTCCTTTCTCCCTTTCTTTCCCGTTGAAGCAAGAAGACCTAGGTATCAACATGACATGAGTCGATTGGCTTGACCTTGCCCCCACTTCAATGTGACCTGGTTCCATGACCAACATCTATCTCTAACTCCAAAAGTGTAAAATGATGCTTACTTTAATGTGATAAATTCAAAACACCCTAATTTCATGAATTAAGAGGTCATTATTTGGATAAATTATCTTAATGAGTAAACACTAAACTTTTTGTGATAAAAGGTACATCTAAATTTTTGTGATAAAAGGTACATCTTGATTTAATCTAAGTTAAAGAACTCACATGTTGCCAAAATTAGGGTTTGTAAGTTAAAAAGTATTAAATATGATAATTAGGGTTTGGAAAACCTAATCCTAATGAAACCCTATTTGACCCCAAAACCCTAACCTGGAACCCAAGTCACTCTTAATGATAGTTTATGGACAAAAGAGTAGTACTTGGGTGTTATGCATTAACTTCAAGGTGATTGCTTGGTTGATTATAATTTCTCTTGTTTGGTTGGACTTTAAGTCATCTCTGAGAAAGGTGTGTGTTTACTCCTATGACTACTCGCCTCATTGTCTGCCACATTTTCCAAAGTTTCCTGAATGGATTGCAATTAAACTATTGATTGTTTATTTAATTCCTACAATCTATAAGACCCCTATGAGTATCATATTATATAAGCATAACTTACTCAACTATACTATCTCTAGAGGATTCATGAAACATGTGGGATGTATGAAATATATTTATGATGACGGGTGATAAATTCGAGATAGGAAGATCACCAATATACCAAGCTGAGGTTGGATGGTGATTATTAGGCCAAGCCAAGAAAAGAAGGCCATAGGAAACTAAGCCTAGGAACGGGAATATTATGAGAAGTCCACTGTAGGGAAAAAACCATAGTCAGAGGGTACCCCACAATGAATACTCTAGTGAGGGAGTATACCACAAAGATTGAGTGATTATGAGTTGAGAAGTCATAATGAAAATGCATGTTCAATTTTTTAATGATAATTTTTGGTATGGTTGATTATGTTGTTATACTTACATGCAAATATTTTGTTTCTCCCACATATTCAGTATATCTCAATATAGTGACTACATTGTTTTCACACTATTTTAGGTTGAACTGCAATTATTGGTCGAAGATGGAAATCTAGAGAAACATAAACCAAAATAAAAGATCTAAAGTTATTTTAGAGGATTTAGATACTTAGATTTATCTCCTATTGAAAACAATATTCTCATATTCCATGTAACTCCCTTATGGAGATTTTATCATCATATTGTTACCAAACACTTTTACATTCAATGAATTTTTTTATTAGCATTGGTGATTTGCTAAACCTTGCTCTTGTTTACATGATAATGGCCCTTTCCCTCTTGGTCCACCTTAATTGGGGAGAATAGGGGGAGGGGTTTGTTTCATCTTGGTACTTCCTAGATGCATATTATACATCAAGGTATGTTCTTCTTCAAGAACCATATTCCTAAAACCTTCCACACCAAGAACCACCACCCCCTTAATAAATAAAGCTACACCTTCATTTGACTCATAAAAAATCATTGTGCTTCTTATTGCTAAAATATAATCATCTTTTTTTGTACCACCGCATCATCCCTATGTGCATATCTGATCTACATACAACTATTTCCAAATAATTACATCTTAAAGAATAAATACTATGGTCCTAATTGAATATATTTTTCCTTAAACTTGCCTTTTCATCTATCAGCCTTCAAATTTGTGCCACGTACTATATTTCACTATATATGAGTGACAATGTAATAGTACTAGATTTTTAAACCAAGCTGTGTACAAATACTTGATTTTCCTTTTCAAGACCCAATCTTATTTGAACTGGTTACAGGTATCGATGTTCTATGTGTCTAGTAGTTATACTCCAACAAAGTTCTTACAAAGACTTATGTCATAAGAAGAATGACAACAGGTTTATGGAAAAACTTCAAACTACCACCAATCATCATCCTTTACCTTTGTTGGGACTACAAACATTTTAACTACATGTACAAATTGAGTTAAAGTATATTTATGCAATGGAAATAAAAAACACATAGTTCTCAAATAGTGATACTATATATAAAAAGACAATAGTTTAATATAATTGGAAACGTATATTTTTCCACAATTAATACTGAAAGGTTGAAGTTGTCATTTTTGGTCATGTTGAGATACAACTAAAGTTTCACATGTTATATGATTGAAAAACTAGTATAGAATGTTTGAACATTTGAGCTTTGCTTTGAAAAAAAAGCTAGTACTTTATTTATTCATCCTTCTGTAAATGCAACCTATATGAACTGATACATGACATGGTGTTTACATTGAAAACCAATTAACTAGTATTTCTAAAGTTACATGCATTTCCACTTCTTAGATTCTATTTATTGTGAATGCTCATCATCTTTTTTGGGCATTTGTTTATATTATTTTATAGCAACTCCCATGTGTATGTTGTCCATGTCTTCTACTACATGTTGGTTGTGTGTTTGGAAGATCCCATTTTACAGCTCTTTTCTATATTTTCCTTTCCCACTCCTTCCATCTACAAGTAAAAAACATGTTTCTTGGTAGTTAATTTCAATGAGCACCATTTCCTATTGGATTCTTCTTGTGGGATACAATTTTCTCTTTATGCGTCAAATTTCTACCATCAAGGGAATTCTTCCCCTACTCCACATATGCAATCAACCATTTTTTTCCTCATCCCTAATAATGGAATAGACTTCTTCATATTGATCTTTATTATTCTATACCACATCAACATTAAAAAAAATTATTGTTGCTTGAGATCAGAAACTTTTCAATTCCAGAGAGTGCCTTCTCTAATCTATCTCTAGAAATAGGTCCTTCCTCCACGGTGGGTGGGGGCTCCTGTCCCTTACCCCCCCTTCTTCCTCCCGATCCAGACCCCCTCCCACCACATCCACCCCCACCCCCTTCCCTCTTGGCCCTAAAGTCGAAGACTGGTTCGGCCCAAGCACTGATGTTACCCTGGATCATGACTAGGTGAAGTCCTTTGCTAAACTGTTGTCGTGCCTCAGGAGCGCATTGGTGGAAGACTCGAAGGTCCCTTTCCAGAAGGAGGGGGATGCGAGACTATGGACGTGCTTCAATGATCCCATTATGGAAGAAATGGAAGATTACCACAAGTTCTCTGCCATTATCCAAATCATTTGAAGTAATAGTAACCCGCAACAGCTCAGAGGCTGGATAGTTAGGAGCTAGCATCCCAGAGCTGACATCGAGCTCTTCACCTTGGATTGAGGCTTATATCTTACTAGATTTTCCAATGAGATGGACTTGAAAAGTGCAATGTTGGGAGGGCCCTGGTTCTTTGATGATCAACTTGTCCTTGTAAGGAAATGGACCTCTCAGGCTGACACTCATAGAGAAGCCCTCACCACTACTCCGATGTGAGTTTCTCTACCACATGTGTGCAAGCATTGGACAGCTAGGGCCATAACAGTCATTGCCCATGGGGTGGGCGAGCCAATGGCCATAGACAGGAGATCAAATGGCACCACGGAGGGATGCACTCGCTTCTGCGTCGACATCTCAGCAGAAAAAGAACTGCCCCCTGAGGTGATGGCGGAACTGCCTAATGGTGATGAGTGGGAGGTCAGACTCAAGTATGAAGCCTTACCCAATCACTGCTCTACCTATAGAGTGTTTGGCCATGAGAAGGAGAGTTGCCCTGGTGAAAGGCCTACTGGATGTTGTTGATCTCCCCCCCTTGTGCCAGAGCTAGCTCGTGGTAGAAAGAAAAGAATTGCTAAATCCAAACCACCCCAGGCAAGGAGGGAGAAGGAGACTATGGCTATGGTGGTGTCCACGACAACCCCTCCTCTAGCTGATGAAGTCGTGAATGCTGATGATGTTGATCCGGCTAGGAATTTGCAAAAATAGGATGTTGAAACCAAAGAAGGTGAAATCCCTCATGATCTCGTACGAGGGGAGGAAGAGGAGGACACCAATAGCATTAGAATAGTGACTGCTACTGACTCTACCACTACGGAGATAGAGGACAACAACATGTTTGCAGTTCTAAACCAAAATGAAGAAGAAGTGTCTGTAGTGGACATGAGGAATAGAAGCAGAAGTCCTAGGAACACTAGGAGATTGACCAAGAAGACGAAGCATAACACCCACTTTGGGGGAGGAGGGGTGGGAAAAAAGCTTAAATGTCAATCCTCGCCTGGAATGTGGGAGGAGCCTCATTGGTGGGAAGCCAGAGAGATCTATGAAGAGTCATCATCAATGAGAAGGTGACCCTAGTCATTGCATTAGAAACAATAATAAGGAGAATTATGAGTGAAAGAACGGCGACCTTGTTCCCTATTGGATGGCAGGTGATGTCCAACATGGATAAGAGAGACGGTGATAGAATAGTCATTGGGTGAAACCCAGATGTATGGGATGTAAACACCATCACTATGTCATACCAAGTCATTATGGTCTCTTTCTGCAACATTGGGGGTTTCTCCTTCATTCTGTCAGCTATTTATGGCGAACGGTTGGAGGTAGATAGGAGGAGAATGTGGCAGGAGATAAAATAAACTACGTAGGTTGAAGTATCGTGGCTGACTATTGGGGACTTTAACAACGTTAGAAGATCAGATGAGAAGAAAGGAGGATAGGGGATCCCTAAGAGAGTCCTTGAGTCATTTAATGACACAATTGAAGCTATTGGGATCATTGAGCTGAACAGAATAGGCGGACGAACCACCTGGTCCAATAAGAAACAGGGAACTAGAAGAATCTCCAGTTATATTGATAAAGGCCTTGTTAATGAGGCTTGGCTTAAAGTGTTTCCACATTCGGTATTAAAGCTAAAAGTTGACACTCTTACTGACCACACCATGATGTTAATGAGCTTGGTTACTAAGACGTACATCCCCAGACCTTCTAGGTTTTCCAACTGGTGGACTGAGTGGATAGGTTATAAAGAGATAGTAGAGGAAAGCTGGAGTATCCATGTTGATGGCAATCCTTTATTTAGAACCATCAAATACTTCAGCACATGAAGTTTAAACTAAAGAAATTGAGCAAAGAAAAGATGAATCTCAGCAATCTGCTTAACAAAGCTAAGGAGGAGTACGACAAAGAAACCACTGATAGCCGCAATGATCCACTTGACAAGGAGACAATGCTAAAAGAGAAGAAGGTTGAGGACATACTGTTGAAACTAAAAAAGGTAGAGGAGGTGTAATATTGGCAAAGAAGTCAGATGATATGGATCAAAGATGGTGACAGGAATACAAGAACCTATCACGTAGGAGTGAGGAAAAAGGAGTTGAAAGAATCCATACACAAAGTTATTGATGAATAGGGGAGGGTCCTTAATGATAGAGAGGACATTGGTTTCAATGTTGTCACCTACTTCACCAACTTGTACAATAAAAGGGACACGATCAGCCATGACTTTGAAGAGTTGCTACCTAATGACAAAATCAATTATGATATGAATGAGATTCTATGTAGGTATGTTTATGACAAAGAGATCAGGAAGGCTATCTTCTCCATAAACCCATCCAAGGTCCCTGGGCCAGATGGGTTCAACAGTAAATTCTACCACTCTATGTAGAATACCATTAAAGGGGATGTTTGTGAAGCAGTGAGATGGATCATCAATAGAAACAATATGGTTGGTTCTACCAATCACACCTTCATAAAGCTCGTGCCCAAAAAGAAGGATGCCAATGAAATGGAGGACTACAAACCCATTGTTTGCTGCAATGTCCTGTACAAAGCAATTGCTAAGCTCTTGGCTAATTGCCTCAAAGACATACTGCCTCTAGTTATCTCTAATGAGTAGAGTGCATTCATCAAAGGCAAGAGAATAGCTGACAATACCCTTCTTGCTACTGAGTACATAATGAGGTTCAAAGTTGGTAAATCCAACACCAAAGTTTATGTCAAGGTGGATCTTAATAAGGCATATGATCATGTCAGATTGGAACCACAATGGGCCATTATGAGGGCGATGGGGTTTGCTAAAAACTGATCTTAATTCTGAAACAGTGTATTGAGACGAACTCCTACTCAGTGCTCATCAATGGAGGTCCATCATGGCTGTTCAGAAGCAACAATGGCCTATGCTAGGGAGACCCACTCTCCCCTCTCATGTTCACCTTGGTGATGGAGGGGTTGACCACCATGATCAAGAGGGCTGAGAATAGAGGCAAAATTAAATCCAACAACATCAGAGGTACTAAGGTGAAGACGCACCTCATCTTCACAGATGATGTGATGCTCTTCTCTATTGGGCATGGCAACAAACTTAAGGAATACAAGAAAGTTATGGTTAACTTTGGTATACTCACAAGTATGTACATTTGTGACATCAAGTCTAGGATCTATATCTCAAAATCATGTGATAGACGTAGGATTAGACTCAAAGTGGCAGTGGGGGTCAAGGGTGGTAGGTTCCCTACTAGATACCATGGTGCCCCAATTGCAGGTGGGAGCAGTGTGGCCGATTTAGTGGCATGCCTTGATGGGTTGAGGAAGAAGATAGATGGTTGGTCCTATGTGATGATGTACTTTGAGATCATACTTGTACTTGTTAGAACTACTTTGTAGGGAATGATACAGTTTTGGGGTGATGTGTGTGACATACCCAACTCTGTGGCAGACAGAATGAAGAAGATCATAGCTAATTTTGTGTGGGCTGGTAGAGGCCATGGTGTTGCATGGGATACCATTGCTCAACCTCACGCCAAAGGGGGGGGCTCAACCTGATCCAACCTAGCAGAATTCTTGTTGCCTGCAATCTCAAGAGGTTGGATAGATTCCTACGAGAGAGAAGTAACACCTGGTCTACTTGGCTGAGAGCTAGATATGGTGATCTCCCAGATCACATGGACATGGCTGCATCAAGAACTTGGAAGACAATTTGCAAGCAATGGGACAGGGTTAAGACATAGTATATTGTGGATGCTCATGGTTTTGTGTCTCTGGAGGATGAGCTTGTGAAATCATGTATCAACAGTGATACTGGCATGAACCTACTTTGGACAAGAATTCTTTGGAACTCCTTCCACACTCATAAATGGAGTACGCTACTCTACAGAGACATCTTCAACAAGTTTCCTACCAAAGACAGAATGAAGAGATGGGGGCTGCAGGTGGACCCGATATGCCTTCTATGTAAAGCTCAGGAGGAAGAACATGACCACCTATTCAGAAAATGTAAATTCTCCAAAATATATTTGGGATCTCATCTGTCTGAAGAGTACTTGGGGCGTGGTTAACAGTAGCAACCTGATGACCAAAGCCTCCCTACTGGACACATTGAGTACAAACAAAGCTCAACTAGGGATTTATGGGTCCCTTCTATCAGCTTTTTGCTTTTTTGTATGGGAAGAAAGGAACAACATGCTACATAATAATGCCTGTAACAATGAAGAGGTAGTGTTTAAAAAGATTTCTTCCAACATTGATTGAATGTTGAGGGCTAAGAAAGGCCTTGATGTAGGGCTAACCTATAGAGCTAAACTATATTGGGGTTTTTATAGTTAGACAACCCCTTATATATTTTGTAAAAGCTTCTGGTTTGTAAGGGTCTGTGTACAGTCCTTTTGGCAATATATTTACCTATTTCCAAAAAAAACATTTATCTTTATCCAAACTCAATCAAGAAGCTTTCTTCATGTCATGTAAGCTTCTCATCTCACTACCCCTTCACCTTTTTAGTGCTAAATGCCCTTATGCCTAGTCAGGGTTACTCCCATCATCCCTAGAAGAAGTTTGTGGCATTGACTTTCATATGTATTTGAAATCCTATTGTTCCTTGTCTTAAAAATTTCACACAATGTCCACACAAATTTTGAGATACAATGGAAGTTGTGTATTCTTATTCCTTTTTCCATTGAACCACCTTCTAAAGTTGTTCTATTAATGTAAGGCCCCTAAACTTGCTTAATGAGTTGAATAAGCTTAATTATCATAATTGAATACTTATAACCCTAATATAACCTTGTGATATGCTTTAAATCATAAGAAAATCTTAAGTTTCAAATGTGGTCCAATTTGGACACTGTTTGAGCAAGTTATGCAATTTTATGAACATTTTGGAAATTTATGTGATTTACCCAATTAGGAGGTTTTCTTTGCAATTCATCACTTGCATTATGTTCCGTGTATATTCTATCATCATTCTCGAGCTTTTTGAGCCATGGGGCGCCTATTTAAACCTTGGTTTGAAGGTGTTTTCCTCAAGGGTATTTTAGGGTTTACCCCTTCCTAGATGAGCTACCTTTAGTAACTATCAACTAATGAATTGTTTGTTTTTCTTGGAAATTCAAGAAACGAGGGATAAGGATGTCTCTATGAATGGTGGAGAATCTTCTTGTCTATGTGCTTGTATATTATTAATAGTTTATGGCCATGGAGACTTGGAAAGATTCTAGAACTTCAACTTTTTCTTTTCATTTATCTTAAAGTTTCATATACTTATCCCTAAGCACCAAAATGAGCCATTTTCTCTCCACCACTTCCCTCCACTCGTTCTCCCTCTATGCTTCTATTAATTTCCTATACAAGGAAGAAGAAAGAGGGGATCTTATTGGAAAAAGAATTTACGGTTGTAATTGACTTCCTTTTTGGGTTTTAAAAGCTTCCTTCTAGTGATCTTGGCCTAAAAGAGTAAGAATCCCCTTATTTTCTCCATTTATTTCTTTGTTATCCTTCCTCCTACCTTTATCCAGGTTGGAACCTTGCTGTTCTATGGTAGAAATTACTCTAAAGATCTAAAACCCTACCTTTATTGCTCCTTATGCTTAGGGTTTGCTCATTTGATGAAGAAAGGTGCTAGATGGATGAGTTCATAGCTTCTACTTGAATTTTCTACCCTACCTTCTAGGGTTTTCTTCATTTTGGGATTTCATCTTCTCATTAGAGGCAAGTTTTATAACTTGCTCCACGTTTGTTGTTGCTAGCTCGTGTTCTTGCTTGAAAATGATGATTCATGCACTAAAAAGCTATACTTGACTTGGATTTTGATTTTTATAATGTTCCTGTGATGGAGTGGACTTTTAGAATCCATATATTGAGTTACAACAAGAGTTTCAAGTATTTTGGTAAAGTTGAGTATTAATTGAGGTTAATATAATGATTTGGATCCATAAGTTATACCTATTTGGGGAATTTAATTGAATGATAAAAGAGTTGATTTATGGCGCCAGTTTCAATAGGAAGTACCTTGGGTTGTATCAAAGTCATGGTTAAAGTTTCATAATATTATAGTGTCCCAAAAAGGAGATAATTTAAGTTTGAAGTCGGCTCAATAATTAATATTTTGATGTACTTTAGAACAATGTTTCATATTTAGCAACTTAGGCTTTGATCAGCTTAGTGTCACGAGCCTGTTCAATGTAGGGCCACGTTTGTACTAGGGAGAGCCACGGATAAGACATTCGTTGCCCTATTGTGAAACCTTGGATATCCGAAATCAACGGCAGATTTGCCATCTTCAACCCATGTCAGTTATGGAGTCATGGAGGGTCAGCGAGTGGTTGCTTCGACGTAGACTATGGGATGAGTAGTGGTCAATCTCACGATCTCAGCTGAGTGGTTATCTTCACCTGATCGTGGGCTATCTACGACTGTGAGGTAGCACCCCACATCACCACGATCAGTGAAAGTGTGATTAAAGGAGCAAGAGGCTGGGGCAGTTGCTTTCGGTAGTGCTCGAGTAGGGAGTTTAGATAGTTGTCGAGGCATATGGTATTGAAGGTAGAGATCCAGTAGTATGCTGGAGTTTTGGAGAGCCTCCAGTTCATCCTGGAATAGAGTATCACTATGAGTAGAGTAGAGTCAGGTCTGAGCTCACGACGGCAGCCAGGCAGGAGGAGCGTCCCAAGATGCGGCGGCAGTGGTCTTTTTTTTGGGAGATCCCAGCAGTTACCAAGCAATCGTAGAGCCTGAGAAGAGTCAGACAACGGGCAATCAAGGAACTATAGAGGCAATCTTTTCAGCGGCGACAGCCTACTTGAGAGAGAGAGGGTGCACACTCAGAGAACTAGAACTCATAGACAATCTGTCATAGGAGTGGAGGCCACGGCGGTAGCTGCGAACAGTGAGTCCATCATCATGGATAACTTACCGATGATCTCCAGGCGATGGCAACCTAGCAGAGAAGGAGCTACAGCACTAAACCCTCAAACGGAGAAGTCGCACTAGACAGAGGCAGTAAACCGGCATCGGAAAACCTAGATGCAAGGCTGAGAGGGTGGAGCAGCACCTTGATGGGGTTGCTAGCTCGCCGGAGAAGAGGCTTGCGGCGGTGCTCATTTTGGCGGGCGGCGGCACTCACGCAGACAGCTATGTGGTGGCGCCCTAGCAACCAGGAGGCAGAGGATCCCTCACTGAGGTCTGATCCAGCGGTGGCGCCCTGCGGAAATGGAGAAGAGTTCGCTATACGCGAGAAACTGGAGAAGAAGAGGCGGACTTGGCCCAGTTGCCTGACGAACGAACCAAAAAATAGGATCGGTCTGTGCTAGCTAACTCATGGTCCAGCCAGACTGAACTGGCCGGCTCAAGCAAAGGAGCAGTGCAGCCCTAGAGCCACGTGTCGGTTGGCAATTGGCCCAAAAAGGTATAATTTCCAAAAATACTCAGATCTTGCATAATTCGTATAAAATGCATACGATGTCAGAAAAAAACAAGGTATCAAAATTCTCAAAAAAATAAGTAGAACATAATAGAATAATAATATCAGGCTTTTGATGCTTAAAACTCTATGATATCATGTAAGATCTATAATGCTTGTTTGATAGATAATAAATATCAAACAACG
The DNA here is from genome assembly GCA_963693085.1 of Alisma plantago-aquatica. Taxonomy (NCBI): domain Eukaryota; kingdom Viridiplantae; phylum Streptophyta; class Magnoliopsida; order Alismatales; family Alismataceae; genus Alisma; species Alisma plantago-aquatica. Next base: position 122,783,747 of record OY856410.1, on the reverse strand, counting down.
ACCTAAAATTATGAGAATATGTCAGTAAATCAATATTCATGCTTATAATCCAGTGGATTTCAGTAATAATGATGTTGATGCATGAAAGCATATACTTTGATTAATATTGCTAATTAGGGCTTTTAACCCTAAATAAAATGCAATAAATGCACACGTGCTCAATAAATGATGAAATCTACAGAGTAAGCTCATATCAGTATCTGGAACCTCATAACTAAATATGTTATCAGGATGATACCCACAATCCATGTTATACGATGATGGTTGCTCTTAATGTGATATAAAGCCTAATTTGAGTAATGCATGTAACCTAGGGTTAATGTGTGAAATAAGGTTAATATGTTAGATGATGAATTTTGATAATGAGATGTAATCTGGAAAATGACATCAGTGAGATAATCATAAGATAAGAATATAAGTAATGATATACATATCCTAATGAACCGAGTAAAACCCTAATGGATACAATTAGGGTTAAGATGAGATGTAAGATGATAAGAACCTAATGATAGTATTTGGTCATGTCTTAACCAGGGGTTTGACCAAGATATAGATGACATCAGGAATATGAGGATATGATGATTAGGTTTGTTCTTGATCAAGGTATGCCATTACCTCTTACTTGGCTTAATATACAATATGATTGTGTTATATGAGTAGTAAAATACTTGGCATATGGTATTGGATGAAATGATTGCTCTTGTATGATATGCTGCCTAATTTTCTATACTTATGGCTATGAACACATGAAACATAATATATTTGTTCCATTATATGAAAGCACTATATCTCTTTGGTAAGCATAGTGCTAGTGAGTGATCTATCTCTTTGGTAAGCAGATCACATGTACAATGATCTATCTCTTTGGTAAGCAGATCATGAGGCCTAGATGCATCTATCCCATTGGTAGGCAGATGCACAAGCATATAATGGAAAATGAGCTTAAAATATGTGTTCTCTCTTGTTAATGAATATCTTTGTGCAAGTATATGATTTTCTTATATTTCTTCTATTACTGCCAAGTATTAGTTTTATCTTATTGCCAAAATATGATGAGAGGTATATAAAAGACACGTAGGCGTACTCAGTACAATATTCTTGAATATTGTGCTGACGTGTACCGCATGTAATCTTTTGTTTAGGTCATGGTTATGCTCTTGAAGATCCAGGATAGTTGTGAGTTGTGTAGTGAGCTGATGTACAGGTGGACCTGTTGTCTTAAGATCCTGTAGTTTAGTGGTAGTACATGTATATGTTATAGTTTGTTGTTCAATGTGTAATATCAAATGTTGTAATAATTCATGTTGTAATTATATGTTGAATGGTGAACATGTGTGTATGGTTTTATTATTGTTCATGTGCATGTGCTACTGTGTTTCCTTATGACTTCCTCTGATTTTCTTCTTCTTAGCCTAGTGTGTGGTGTTTAAATTGGGATTCTCGCTGAGGTGAGGGTTTCAATTTGGACGTCACACATCAGATTAAGTTTTAGAAAATCTGGGGACGTCATAGTTCTCTATTCTGATTTCAGTTCTAGATGAACCCGTGATCATGTGTATGTTGTTTCTAAGGTATAATATGACTTGGATCAGGTTGGTTTGACAACCTATGGTGCTAAGCATCTATCAACCAATGGTCAATTTTAGGGTTTTAAGCTAATTTCTTCTATAAGCCCATTACCCGATGATGGTAGCATTGTGATAACCCTATGGTGTTGTCTTCATGACAATTGATGGTCGGGATCAAAGGTGTCAGATGATGGTGACAACCTATGTTCACCTCCTTAGGTCAGGTTTTGGATCAATTAGAAGTTTAATGATCAACCATTAAGTACCCTACTGATGTTATCAATCAATGATGGCATTAGCTTAATACTTGATGTTGATTAATGAATATAGTATTGATCTAACAACTTATGGTGAATTAATGGTCACCAATGATGGTGGATCAGGTCTCCAAAACCTATGGTGAGTTAATCATATAGTTGTAGCAGCGATTAAGTCTTAGACCAATGGTTTCTTGGGTTACTTGATGCAATGGCCGAACCTATATTGTAATTAATTGTATTAACATATGAACCTAACCCAATGGTCAAGATCTAATTTTTATTCCTCTAATAAAGTGGAATGATGGATAATGTAATATCTTGGTCCTAATAATGTGATTTATATGGTTTCCTTTATATGATCAACTTAAGGAGCTTACTTGTTGACAATGGATGGCTTGTTTTATATGAACAGTCAATTTTGGGTTTTACCCTACTCTCAATGGAACTTTTTGTGTTGTTAGTCAAGGGATGTCTAGGTTTATATTGTGACTCTTTCTAGATCATAAATCAAGGACTTCATTGGTGGTTTTGTTGGGTTTTTAGGGGAGACAGAGAAAGCACTAGAAACAAAAAAAAATTCTTCTCCCAAACCCAGAATAAGGAATCGCGTCAACGTCTATACAATAGGAAGGATGGTTTGTGGAGGCGTACCTTGTCCCAAGTGTTGTCAGTGACATTACCTCGTAGCTTGTGTGGTCTTTACCTCCGGTCTTAGATGGTGTTTGTGCAGCTCCTGGTCTCACTGGGACTATCGACTCCTGGTCTCACCGGGACTGTCAGGATTCACAGTTATCCTCTGGGCGACAGAAGTCTCCCACCTCTAAAGTAGTCCACACGGACCACCTGGAACTCCGATCTCCTTGTCCCACAAGGAATCGGAAGGATTCGTACTCTTCTGTTGGTGTACGAGTCACTGACACACTCTCTTGATACCAGTCACTTTCTGCAGTTGTCTTTCCCTTGTTGTGCCTCCCTTATCGGGTAGCACTTGCTGACGATCTCTATCGGTTACCAAAACCAGAGAGAACGACAATGCAGAGCAACTGGTGCACTGAGTTGTGTTCCTAAGAAGCCCCCACTACCCCTATATATATAGGAGGGTCATGGGACATGGTTCTCTATCTCAAGCAATGCAGGATTAATGTAGGAGTAGAAGGGTTCGAGATTTACCACAAAACAACCAACTGCGCCACCTGAACCGATCGTTTCAAGAATGAAACGGTCGGTTGGGCAGTTGAGTCAATCATTTCACACCTGAAACGATCGGTTGGAGAACATGAGCCGATTGGTTCACTTCCCAACCGATCGGTTCATGGTCCTCGTCCAACTCAAATTGACTTTCATATTTGTTTTTTATTAATTAAATATTAATCCTTGTCCAAATCGAATTTGTACAAGTAGAAAAAAAGTGTATTTGCAAAATAGTCTTCTGACTTTCCAAACAATCTCGGTTAGACCAGTTGAGCCGATCGGTTCAACCTTTGAACCAGTTGTCTCATCCTATCTTGATACGATCGGTTCATCATATGATCCGATCGGTTCACTAACCTGAGTCGATCGGTTCATCACATGAGTCGATCAGTCGGGGCAGCAGACTTGTGCAAAATCAGTCAATCATAGTTTCAATCAATCTGATACTCTAATCAATCAGTCCAACACCTTTAACACTATGATTTTGAGCTATCAATTAATTGAGTGTTTAATTGAACTCCTAAACTCCTTTACTAATCAATATAAACATGGTTTGTGGATAAAATCCTCTTCTAGCTTAAATCCTATGTGTGTGACCCTGCAGGTCCATTTCACGTTGGCAGTGAAAATCCATAACACTTATGACTTCACAAGCAAAGAGTGGTGCCTAGTCGCACATCAGTGCTACCCAAGTGAAAAGGAAAGTAGGAGAACAACTTTCAATCCTACAATCCATGAATGGTGTTACAGTGAATGTATAATTCCTTTGTCATTGATATCCCGAATGAAATCAAGGCATGGAACAGTCATCCTGTCAACGTTCATTCACTTTCTTGATATCAGAGTAGATTGGAGGAGATATGTATGACATCAATATCTCATATTGATTCACACATGCATGTGCACGCCTATCTTAATCCTACTCATCAAGTGGATATGGATATCAAACTCCCTCAGGAGGGACAAATCCCATAGCTATCACTCACACCTCAAAATCCCAATGTGTCAAAGACACCCAATCATCACCTTTATAACAACCCATGTTTTAGGACTGCATTTGATGATGTCAAAGTGTACCCAACGACATGTGTTGAGTGTAGTGATTTCAGGTCAAAGAATCACACTCACCACCATCAGTGTGAGAACTAACTATGACTACCATGTCATGGTTCCATGTGTCAAACTCACGGTGGGTCTGTCTGGTAAACTTGTTCTCTAACAAGTACCTATGTGTTTTGTTTGATATCTCCATATCATGACTAATGAGATTCTATCATCAACCAACACCACAATCTAGTCTTGTGTGTCATTGTTGTCTATCTACCTTCCACAATGACATCCGAATAGGGACGTAATAAGAATGTACAAACTCTTAGCATCCATATGATCTCATCATTTAGGTCCTCAACATAAAAGCATACGTCATTGAGTACCGTCATTCTCTAGACATTCAATATGTTCTATCATTATCTCATATGGCTGAACCAGAAAGAATTGGAAGCTTGCCTTTGATGTTTATCAAATCAATTTTAATGTATCACATCAATCATCCCATGATTGGCTCTTAGGGCATACATACCAACAGACTCCCACTTGCACTGTGAGCCAATCACCCTTGAATCATATTCATAGTGATCTTCAAACATCACTACTACATTTTTGGCCAGTAACGTCACTGCCCATAGCGTCGGTTTTACTAAAATAACTGACCTAATAGACTATTGCATAGGTTTTATCATAAAAACCGACCTTATAGGTTTCCCACCATTAAAATTCGCACGATTTTTGCTTCTCGCCTCGATCTATTGCGTCGGTTTTTTAAAATAACCAATGCTATAGGGTCAACAAAAATTGTGGGCACCACTTTGGAACTCTAGAGTCGGTTTTTATATATAACTGACCTTACAGATGCTGACCTATAGCGTCAGTTCTAGTGCAAAACCGACCCTAAAAGTATATTAAAAAATGGTTCCCAGACTTAACCTATAGCGTTGGTTTTTTAAGATAACCCACGCTATAAGTCAGGTCTATAGCGTCAGTTATCTTAAAAATCCGACGCTATAGGTGAAGTCCGGGCAGCATTTTTTTAGTAGACTTTTAGGGTCGGTTTTTACCTAAAACCAACGCTATAGGTCTTCTATTATTGCACATAGCATCCCAATAGTAAGGTTTAGGTTGCCATTTGCAGCTGCTTCTTCCGCATTTCTGCTCCCGCGCCCGAAGAAAAGCAACGCCGCCTCTACAAAGGTGATCTCTCGCAACCATCTCCTGTTCTGAAAAGAGGCAAACTAGTGTTGTTTTCTTTGGATGACGACGCCCAAGCTTCTTACCACCATCTCCGGCGACGACGATGCTCGTTACCACCATCTTCGGCACTGTTTCCTTGGACGACGATGATGATGATGTTGCATCTCTCTCCAGTGCTTTCTTCCTTGAAAGGCGACGACGCCTTAGGCGTTGCAAAGGCCGTACGCATCTCTCTCCAGTTCTTTTCTCACACAAGCTCCCTCACCGACCGATTCTTCTCAAGGTATTTCTCTCTGCCGCCTCATCACTCCTCCGTTTATGTTTACTTTCAAGCAACTGACCAGGTAGCACGGTCGTGCTGGGCAGCACGGCCGTGTTTGGAGCAGTAACAAATTCAAAATTGACAAATTTTGATGATTCTGCAACTCAGCCAACACGGTCGTGTTGGAAAAATTTGTCAATTTTGAATTTGTTACTGCTCCTATAAATTGATATATATTGACCCCTAATTAATACATTATAACAGAATTGAATCGTGCATTTGTGTTGTTACAGGTGTTATTGACTTGTTGTTGACTTGCATATATTTCTTCTTCAGCTTACAAGTGAGGTATAATATTCTCACTCTCCCAATGTGCCATTTTATTTGACTAGTAAATCAACCAATAATAAAAATATGTATTCATTCATATCTACATTTTGTTATCAATCACATATGTAATCATTATATATACATTCTAGAAATATGAGGGTAGACATTGTGTATTCTCAGATTGACACTTTAGGGTTTATATATGAGATCATTGATGCATGATGTTTAACTTAATATATAAATATGACAATAATTGGGTTTAGTGGATGAGTTGGGTTTCAAATTGGTGAATTTTGAAAAGATTGGTGAGAAAAATGAGCCATTCATCATGGCAGACCAAGCAAAACTAGTATTCTATATTGATGACTCGACAAATAAAAATTGGTCTATCGTTCTTCATGGAAAAAGACAGTTTATTGTAGATCCTATAAATGAAGAAGAATACTACAAAAAGTATGATGATTTCAGTCCATTCTCAGTTGGTTTGCCAAGTGTAAATGTTGAAGATAACACCGATGAATATTATAAACGTCAAGACCATGCGGAAGGAATTTTCCTTGACTAACAACTCAACCAGTATTAGAGGCATGTATTCTTTGAATTATTTATTTTATTATCATTCAAGCTAGTATACAATTATCACTTGTGCTTTTATTATCACTTATTTTTTTTATCATGTATACTTGCAGGTTCTAAAATGGCGAGTGAAGATGAACATTCTGCGCATGAGCATGAGAACCATGATGATGGTAGTGGTGATGCTAAGAAAAGTAGAGGTCCCACACTGATGCGTAGGCTGCAGGAGCTCAGGTCTAAAGGGGAAAAATTGCCAGTCCAGTTTGATATCACACGAGCACCTATTGGGGAACATGCTAGTTCTTTCAAGCATTACGTAGGGGCGACCGCGCTTAGTAAGGTGCCAATAGATATAGAAAATTGGCATGATGTTCCTAATGCCAAAAAAGACCTCATATGGAAAAATATATCTATGAGTGGAAGTGATATTATTTTAATATGTTTTTTATCTATTGATTCTAATTTAGTTTGCTTGGAATTAATTTCTTTTCAAAACAACATTATTAATTGCTTCTTTTGTATGTATAGGTTGTTTTTCATCTAAATGGAAAAGATCATAACAATAGAGTGCTACAATGTTGTGGTGTCCAATGGAGGGGTTTTAAAACATATCTCGTAAGGGAATTTATAGATAATCCTAAACAAAAGAAGAAAGCAATAGATGTATATATTTTTATAGATCCTGAGGTGTGGGAAACATTTGTTGCAGCTAGGAGATCGGAAGAGTTTCAGGTAATAAAGATTGTGATGTATTGTATGAATCTTTAATTTTATACAATTAAGGAGGTGAATCTTTTTATACATGTTTGCCAAGTTTGAATTGCAATATCTCATTTTAAATGATCAGGCTATCCACCAGGCTCAAAAGGAATGACGGGCCAAAAATGTGCATGACCATCGCTTGGGGCTCGGTGGTTATGTCTTCCACTGCCAACTATAAGAGAAGCAATCCTCTTCTGGAGAAGAATCTAGTACAACTCAGGTTGAGCATCCACCCCGACACTTGACATGGATTGATGCTAGAAAGAATCGAGTAGGTGAAATTGTCAATCTTGCAACTAAGGAGGTGGCACAAAATATGGTAGGTTTATCCCAACTAAGTAAAGAGTAACTCCCACAAAATTAGATTTGTTTATATCTAATTGATATTGTGATTTAATATTTTTATTAACTATGAATAGATTGATCTCCACGAGCAAAGGAAGGAAGGAAAGTTCATCCCAACTAGCCACATGGATAAACTATCAGTTGCTCTTGGTACGAAGGAGCATCCTGGCCGTGTTAGGGGATTAGGAGATGGCATAGGATTCAAGTCTTTTTTTGGCCCTTCGCAATCTAAAAGAGGTCATGCAGGAGGTCTTACACAAGAGGAAGTTGAAGCATTAGTAGCGCAGAAAGTACAAGAAATAATGTCTTCATTTCATCCTAATCAACCTTCTCAACCTATTCATATTGTGCGTCTTTCAAGTGATGAGGTACAAGCCCATGCTACAGTTGTAGAAGGTCATGGGAGCACTCCCACTGACCCACCACAACAATCTACAGTAAGTTTTTGTTCTATATGTCATGTTATTAGTGTGATATATATATGATAATATATATAGTTGTAACAGGTATCTGTTCTACTACTTCTTATATAACCTATATTATTTCAATCTAGGTTGGCATGAACTGTAAACTTGCAGTGGAGGTTCGAGAATATAATATTGTGGCAGCGGGTAAGGTGTATAACCTTGGTGGTACATTGCATTGCCAACAAATTACTGATGACATTTGCCATGTGTCCATCCATCTTGTGTATGACGGAATGGGGGACAAACCACTACCCATACCTAATCCTTAATATAGTACAGTTGAAGAAGCAGAGGGTGCAATGGTGGGTTGGTCTAGACACTCGGTTATCAATGACAAGGTATACTTGAATTCTACCATGTTTTTCATATTTGACTGCATATATGAACTCATGTAATAGAAGTGTTTAATTTAATTAACCAGTTTGCAAATCAAAAAGTAATAATTCTACTAGTCGTCCTCCTATGCCCAAGCCATCTATTATTCCAGAATCCACATTCGACGAGTTGGGAAGTAAATGTAAATGTTTGTGTCGATACTTAGCCAACCAAAGCTCTGGACTAGAAATGTTGATCAATTTAATAGAAGATTGACAATTATATTTTTCTTGATGATATTATAGAGTTGTTCCGTTATGATTGGATGAATACTTTGATATTAGAAGTATGGATAAGGTAAGGATCTATCAATATAGAAAATTCCAATGCACATTTTTAGCTTATTTCTACATATGAAAATAATTACAAATGTTTAACATCCGTTTATATACCGAGGCCACAAACTTTGATATAAAGAATGTTGGATTCTTAGTTCCTTCGGTCACTAGTCAGGTGGAGACACATATTGAGGAAGTGAGTGGGTACTTCTCTGATGCATTCAAATATTTTTCTACTGTGGGAAAGGAAATTATCCTAATTCCTTTTAACGTCCAGTAAGTATTATTATTCAATATAATTTTAATAATGAACAAATGTATTTATTTTAATGTTTGTTTTATTCTTACTCAGATATAGACATTGGGAATTAGTGGTGATTGTCCTAGAATTGATGACTCTTTATTATCTTGACCCAATGGGAAAAACAACAAGGGGTCACAAACTGAAATTGCCAGCTATGGCATAAGCATAAATATAGTCAATGTTTCAACATGATATTTCTATTTAGAATTTCTATTTTACCAACTATCGTTTAATTGATAGGGCTATAAAAGCTTTTCGTGAAGGAGGAGGACAAATACCCACAAAATTAAAGACATTGACTTTGAAAAATGTCAACGTAGTTACTTTGACAACTGCTTAGTCTTATATGTATTAATTTTCAACTCTTATAGTCTTCTATTTATAGTAGTTACTAACATTAAGTATAATTCATTATTTTTAGTGTCCTATAAAAAATAATGACTGGGCTTGTGGTTACTATGTAATGAAATATATGCAAGATATTGTCAAACAAGCATCAAATGACATTCAGACTATAGATCAAGTAATAAAGAATAATATCATAAATTTACAAGTGAGTTGTAGTCATTATATAAAATATTAGCATGTGCATTTTCTGTTATAGATCTTTACAACTCAGCCTTACACACATGAGGACTTAAATGAATTCCGAGAAGAGTGGTCAGATGCTTTTCTAAATGAAGTCAATATAACATTGGAATAAATATGTCAGTTACGTTCCATTTATGTATGTGGTTTCAGTACTCTTTCATATTTACTTTTGTATCTGACATTTAATATCATCTCAGACTTGCAATCTATCATTTTGTAAATTATGATGTGACTATGTGTACTCAACTCAATATATGAATCATTTTTATTATGAATGTGTGATTTGGAATGGTGACAGTTGAGCATCAATGCTCCCCTCTCCCATATCTTATTCTTGTTCTTCTGTTTTGTTCTGTTCAGTTTCTACATAAATTTTAAAAAACAAATCGACCCTATAGCTTCGATTTTCTTAAAAAACCGACCTTATAGGTATCTTGGCCGTTCCGTGTAGAACGGTCGTGCTGCATAAAATGGTTGTGTTGGGATGAGGTAGAACGGTCGTGCCGCATAGAACGTTCGTGCTGAGATATCGTAGAACGGCCGTGTCGTGTAGCACGGCCGTGCTAATATAAACCAACACAGCCGTGCTAGGCGGCACAACCATTCTACCTCATCCCAACAAAGCCGTTTTATACAGCACGGCCGTTCTATGTGGAACGGCCAAGACACCTATAAGGTCGATTTTTTAAGAAAATTGACGCTATAGGTCCTTAGAAATAATCTGTAAAAAACTAACATTATAGGGTTCAGGTACAGTCTCATTTCTCATTTGGGTTTAGTTTTTGAGAGCCTATAGGGTCAGTTTTTACTATATAAGGTCGGTTTTTTTGGGTAAAAACCGACACTATAGAGCAATTTCTATAGCGACGGCCACTTAGGCATCGGCTGAAAAGTGACGCTATAGGCTTAAAAAAACCAACGCTATAGACCATTTATGTACTAGTACATGTCCCACATGTTACTATGCTCTAGTGCTTATGCAGTGAGTTATGGCAACACCTTACCAAAGTCAGTATTAACTGCATATCTCTCATCTCTCCACTGTACGTCACATGTTTGAGATGGAGTTGTTGTAATATGTGATCTAGTATTCCTTTGCTAACCTTTAGCCTCATTGCATGATCAAGCACTCCTAACTTGTCATCAATGACCGGAATAACTATAAGTTCATCTCATGAACTTCTAGATCCATCTATTATCCACTAATGTTATCTAACACATGGATACTTGGCTTTTCCTTTTAAATGACTTTATTGGAACATTTCCATCAACAAACATTCACTTTTATATATATCATATATACGTTGTGATTAATTTTCTGTCCTTTTTAGAAGTTCGCATCAGTGTAACTCTTTATAGTGAACACTTCCTTATATCCATAGAACTAGTACTTGTCAAGTTATCATGGTATTCCAGTAACCCTTACTAGAACAAGACAGTCATCCACTCGTCATGTCCCACATACGAGTTATTAGGATGAGCATATCATATTATCATGTCCTACATACAGGATGATAAATGTGTTTTGTTCTTACCGTGTCCATACATGCAAGATGATGGGATGTTTACATACATGATAGATCCATATATATTCTTAGTGTTCCCATTCTTCATAAGAATTGGACACTTGGCCTTGGGATACAAACTCCATGTAACATGGACAAGTTTACTCCCACTAAATCTATGCATACTAAACCCTTCAGTATAGATTGCCAATGTATTCTCTCTCTTTTAGGTCAAGAGGTTTTCGAGAACTATCTCTATAGATCTCTAATCCTATCACATAGGAAACGTCTCTATCTTCCCTAAAGATCATTTCCACTTTGGATTTCCATTCTAGAACATTTCCATTTCACATCAACATGTGGAATGTGAATACGCTCCCAATAAATCACAGATCCCTTCTTTATCTTTGACATATTAGTCAAACCCTTTGACTATATTATCAAAGTAAAGATCCAGTTCTAAGTTACTTGTACCCAATCAATCACATCAATTAGTCCATTGTAACTTATAGACTTCATTTGCATTAATGGATTCATAAACCTTATAGGTTGTGTCACGTACACATCCTTGTTTTATTCCTCATAGAAATGCAGTTTTAGTATCCATATGCAAATCTCTTAGTCATTAAGTTACAATCAACAAGAATCATCCTTCTCAAAATGTTATCCATGTGTGTTAACGCTTAAGACTCATTCGCACTTATGGATTTCATCCCAATGGGTTCTACCATCAAGGTCATACCTTATGGTTCACATGGAAGTCATTTTGGATGTAATGGTCATAAACCATAACTCAAAATTTGGTTCCTCATATTCATCTAGATAGTTTATTCATCACATGACCAACTCATCTCATAGATAATTGAGGTGTATCTGTCAAGGATATAAGAACTCACAACTCCTTGTGATTCTCAATATCCTTTATTAGTGTGGGGTATTCTTTATTTAAGAAGAAATTAGTTATTTGATAATCATCCTCTAACTCCTTAGAGTATGACTCCTTGTTGATTTAGACATTACCATGCCTTAATCATGAGTTCACTATGATACACTATCATATTCACTCACAGGGTTCTCAAGCATTTGGTCTAAGTATTTCATTCATTGATCTCATTAAGAATTAACACTTTACCACATTCATACTTCATCTATGATATTCTTGAACACTTCAAGATATTCATATTTGGTATTTCTCTAAACACCATTTGAAGTATTAGCATTTGATCCAATAGGTATGTAAATACATCACATGTATTATACCTAATAGGATAATCATTCTCCCACTACCACTAGTGAGGATTGATTAATCATGTCTAAGAGATTCATGTCTCTTACTGGTTCTCTAACCAAAAGAGTTTAGATTTATCTATCATATGGAAACTCGAGATGAATTTCTCATGATTTCTGCTAATATGATTGTTTGAGTTATCAATAACTTTTAGGTATCATTTTATCTTATGCATACCAAGTACCACAAGATAAACAAGGCATTGCCACATAGATTGAAACATCAACATTATTAATTGCCATCATTGTCAAACAATATCCAAAAATTAAAGTGTTTCTATCCATTGGAAAATATGAAATAGCAGTTCATAACTCTATTACATGCCATCAAGGATGAAAATAAACTGAAGTACTCCTATCTATGGAGGAAACATTTGCCCCATTTAATGAGTGTTTTACATTTTATATCTTGGTATCATATACCTCAAAAAAATGTTACAAGTTTAATTCATGACACCTTCAAGTGGAGACGTCTGTCGCCTCCTTCTTCTTTAGTTCTTCCAGATAGAGTGGACAATTCCTTTTCCAATGTCCTGGCTTTTGACAATGGTGGCAATTGCCTCTCTTGTTCATGCCTCCTTTGGCCTTGAGAGCGGAAGACGACTTGGGCTCCTGGCTAGCATTAGAACCCTTCTTAGCTTTGCCCTTGCCCTTGCACTTGGACTTGCCTTTCTTGTTGTTGATCATCATCATAGACTTAGGCTTGTCCTTCTTCATCTGTATCTTGGCTGTCCTCAACATGCCCAACAACTCTGTCAACGGCTTGTCAAAGTTGTTCATGTTGTAGTTCATCACAAACGGACTGTAGGATTCTGGCAACGATTGCAGTATCACGTCAGTAGCCAACTCTTGGCTAAGGGGAAATTCTAGTCTCTTCAGGTTCTCCACATACCCAATCATCTTGAGTGTATGAGGACCAACTGGATCTCCTTCTATCATGACCCACTTGAACAGTGCCCTGGAGACATCATACCTCTCTTGTCGTGGTTGATCTTCATACATGTTCTTGAGATGTTGAATCATCTCAATGACACCCATGTTCTCATGTTGTCTCTGCAAGTCATGGTTCATGGAGCACAACATCAAGCACTTTGCATCAATGGCATCATCAAAATGCTTCTTATAAGCATCCCTTTCTTCCTTTGGTGCAGTAGGAGCAGGTTCCTCTGGAACTGGAGTATCCAGGACATAGAGCTTTCACTCTTGAGTGAGAACAATTTTCAATGTCCTAAACCAGTCGTGGAAGTTAGTCCCATTCATCTTGTCCTTCTCACGGACCGATCACAATGAAAAGTGATTGTTGTTTGTTGTCATTTGAACTACAAAAGGAAATATATGCAATTTAGTCCAAAACTCAATTTTGACTTATTTGATTGATTTGAAAGGTTGACGATATAATTAGGACTTTCATTAATTATTTCTCCCACTATTTTGGTTCAAATTGATAGCCCTCACCATCAATTCGGAAGATTACAGCGTGCAATCTTCTAGTGGGTCAAGATCCTAAAATCCTCTGAGTCATGGACCAGCTAGGGCTGTCACCCACAACTTAGATCTTCCAAGTAGGCAACTTTTGCCAATTGCATCATATGCAACTCCTGAAAGATGTCATGCGCAACTCCTTGCCATGATCACCTCCATGCCTCAAGGTGCTAGATCCTATCTAGGTCACCTTGTTAAGTCCGACCCAAAGCCAAAACGATGAATATGCACCCTGCTAGGGCAGACGCACATATCCATCCATCACGCTTCTACGAGATAGATAGTGCACCACGCTCGGGCGTGCCCACACTTGGTGGATCAAGCTTTTCACGCGTGTCGCATTTGGAAGGCATCTAAAACTTTAATATTTAATGAGGGATTTGGTTTTTATAGGTACATATACATATCCAATCACCACAATATATAGTATGTATCATATACATGCTATATCCCACAGAAAACATGTGAAATGATAAAAGTGAGGATTATGTCCATCCTAATGTGATTCCTAAAGCCAAGAGGAATCATGGTCATCTAGGTCTACATCACATGCAACATGTACAAGATGAACTCTATATTGTCGCCGTCTGAGTTGATCAACTCATCACATGAATGATCTGCTCGCCCTGATCGGTCGTCTGGGTGCCACCAGCCGATCGGTTGGCTCCTCCAATCGATCGGTTCACCTGATTTTTGTACATCTCCTTATGGCTGCCACCTTATCGTCTTGTTCCTCGAACCGGTCATCTGGATAGCCAACCGATCGGTTCACGCCTTGAACTGATCGTCTCAGTCATCATCAGATTGTTCGTCGTTCTTTGACATAACAGGAAATAAAAGTTCTATCCTATTTACATTTAAATTGGGAAACCCCGAGTTTCATTCGGGGGGAGCAAAGGAAGGAAAGAAATCTTGAGTTATCTCGAGTTACATCAGGAATTAGGAGAAAGGAAATCAGTGTGCAGACTGAGATGCAAGCAACCACATTCAACCAAGCACACATACATAGGGTTTATAGGCCATAACCACGCTATACATCCACCACAAAACTCATTTAAGGGCGACGCTTATCGAGTGCATTCATATTACATATCATATATGTATAATGGGATTTGTGGATTTAGGATTGGACATTCATAAAGCCAATTTTATTTGCATCATATACAATAAATAAAGGCAACAAACCAAAATCAATCATATCGATAATCCTAAAGTATAGAGCAGTTGACGTGGCTTTGATAGCACTGTTGGGTTTTAGGGGAGACAGAGAAGGCAGCGGAAACAAAAAAAAAGTCTTCTCCCAAACCCAGAATAAGGAATCGTGTCAACGTCCATACAATAGGAAGGATGCTTTATGGAGGCGTACCTTGTCCTGAGGCTTGCTCGGCGACATTACCTCACGGCTTGTGTGGTCTTCACCTCTAGTCTTGGACGGTGTCTATGCAGCTCCTAGTCTCACCGGGACTATTACCTCCTGGTCGCACTAGGACTGTCAGGATTGACAACTGTCCACTAAGCGGCAGAAGTCTCCCGCCTCTGAAGTAGTCCACACAGACCACCTGGAACTCCGATCTCCTTGTCCCACAAGGAATCAGAAGGAGTCGTACCCTCCTATCGGCGTAATACTCACTGACACACTCTCCTGCCACCAGTCGCTTTCTGCAGTTGTCTTTCCAT
This sequence comes from Alisma plantago-aquatica, assembly GCA_963693085.1. Classification (NCBI taxonomy): domain Eukaryota; kingdom Viridiplantae; phylum Streptophyta; class Magnoliopsida; order Alismatales; family Alismataceae; genus Alisma; species Alisma plantago-aquatica. The sequence continues at coordinate 122,768,240 of OY856410.1, read as the reverse complement.
TGCTATGCCTCCCTTATCGGGTAGCACTTGCTCGGGCACTCTCTCGGTTACCAAAACCAGAGAGAACGACAACTTTGCAGAGCAATTGGTGCACTGAGTTGTGTTCCTGAGAAGCCCCCACTAAACCCTATATATATAGGAGGGTCATGGGACATGGTTCTCTATCTCGGGCAATGTGGGATTAATGCAGGAGTAGAAGGGTTTGAGATTTTCCACAAAACAACCAACTGCGCCACCTGAATCGTTCATTTCAAGCATGAAACGGTCGGTGGGGCAGCTGAGCCAATCGTTTCACACCATAAATGATTGGTTGGAGCACCTGAGCCGATCAGTTCACTTCCCAACCGATAGGTTCGTGGTCCTGGTCCAACTCAAATTGACTTTCATATTTGTTTCCGATTAATCAAATATTAATCCTTGTCCAAATCGAATTTGTACAAGTGAAACAAATTGTATTTGCAAAATAGTCTTCTGACTTTCTAAACGATCTCGATTAGACCAGATGAGCCGATCAGTTCAACCTTTGAATTGGTCATCTCATCCTATGTTGAGCCGATCAGTTCATCATATGAGTTGATCGGTTCACTAACCTGAGCCGATCGGTTCTTCACATGAGCCGATCGGTTGGGGCAGCAGACTTGTGCAAAATCAGTCAATTGTAGTTTCAATCAATCCAATACTCTAATTAATCGGTCCAACACCTTGAACACTATGATTTTGATCTATCAATTAATTGAGTGTTTAATTGAACTACTAAACTCCTTTAGTAATCAATCTAAACATGGTTTGTGGATAAACTCCTCTTCCAGGTTAAATCCTATGTGTGTGACCCTACAGGTCCATTTCACGTTGGTAGTGAAAATCCATAACACTTATGACTTCACAAGGAAAGAGCAGTGCCTAGTCGCACATCAGTGCTACCCAAGTGAAAAGGAAAGTTGGAGAACAACTTTCAATCCTACAATCCATGAATGGAGTTACAGTGAATGTATAATTCCTTTGTCACTGATATCCTAAATGAACTCAAGGCATGGAACAGTCATCTTGTCAACGTTCATTCACTTTCTTGATCTCAGAGTAGATTGGAGGAGATATGTATGACAACAATATCTCATATTGATTCACACATCTGTGTGCATGCCTATCTCAATCCTACTCATTAAGTGGCCATGGATATCAAACTCCCTCAGGAGGGACAAATCCCATATCTATCACTCACCCCTCAAAAGCCCCATGTGTCAAAGCCACCCAATCATCACCTTTATAAAAACCCATGTTTAGGACTGTGTTTGATGATGTCAAAGTGTACCCAACAACATGTGTTGAGTGTAGTGATTTCAGGTCAAAGAATCACACTCACCACCATCACTGTGAGAACTGACTGTGACTACCATGTCATGGTTCCATGTGTCAAACTCACGATGGGTCTATCTGGTAAACTTGTTCTCTAACAAGTACCTATGTGTTTGGTTTGATATCTCCATATCATGACTAATGAGATTATGTCATCAACTAACACCACAATCTAGTCTTGTGTGTCATTGTCTATCTACCTTCCACAATGACATCCGACTAGGGACATAATAAGAATGTACAAACTCTTAGCATCTGTATGATCTCATCATTCAGGTCCTCAACCTGAAAGCATACATCATTGAGTATTGTCATTCTCTAGACATTCAATCTGTTCTATCATTATCTCATATGACTGAACTAGAAAGAATTGGAAGCTTGCCTTTGATGTTTATCAAATCAATCTTAATGTATCCCATCAATCATCCCATGATTGGCTCTCAGGGCATACATACCAACAGATTTATCCTAGGTGTTTACTTATGTAAACAACCAATGGTCTTACCTTTTAAACATCCAATGGTTCTGGGTGACATAGTGGTATGGTGATATGGGTTGAATGATGATGGAACAAATGGAGGGTTACCCTTAATAAGGTAGTCTTAGCTATTCACTCAAATGAATAGAATGGATGATAACCATATTGTGTTGATATGTAACCCTAATGAGGTATAGCTTGTTATACCTAGCTTTAATATAACTAAATGATGGTAATTGTGTATGAATAGTCCTTGAATGATTAATGCAATCATGGAGTGCTCTCTTATTATTGTTGAAACCCTAGTATGCTATAACCCAATGGTTACACCTTCATTTATGTGTGGGTTCATACTTGAGAATAGTATAGAATGTGATGGTGATGCTTCACCTTATGCATCCATGATCCAATGGGGATGTCCTGAGTTAGGGTTTGGGTATAAGTGTTGATTAGTAACATTGATATAATTTATCATGTTGAACGTAACTTTAATGCAAATATATAAAGACGAGTATTCATGTTTAACATTCTTATATGATGGAATTATGGTGGAATGACCTCCTTAATATGATCATAATATTAATATGTTAATTCATGGTTATCATAGTTTTATGGTTGATACTTTCTTATGCTAAACATGTGCATTATGAATATGATGAGGGTTAATCATATATAGATTCCTTGCATATCGATGTAATAAAGGAATGTTCTTAATATAACCCTGCTATGATTGTTTATGAATATCTTCTAGATCATTAATGCAATATTGTGTTGATCTGGTGTATTATATGTAAGTGATGTTGTTGAGCCTTGTTATAAGGCATGAAAAGATAATGATGATCTTGCAGGGTATAGTATGATGGTCTTAATGACCTTTGGGAATGGTTGATCCCTAAATTAGGTGTAATCCTCTTGTGTTGATAAGGGTCGATACCCTGTGATATTGTGAAAAGGATTTATATCGTGTGATAGTATGATGGTCTTAATGACCTTTGGGCATGGTTGAGCCATGAATGAGGTGTAATCCTCTTATGTTGATAAGGGTTGATACCCTATGATATTGTGAAAAGGATTTATGTCTTGTGATAGTATGATGACTAGTGTGGTTTCATGAACGACATGTGAATAGTAACATGTGATGATGAGATGAGAAATTATGTTCCACACATTTTATATCTTTTAAAAGTTGTGATATTTATATGCTTGCTAGAAGTGAATTAGGGTTTGTTTGTCCACTTGTTTGATGCAGCCTTAATTCACCCAATTGGCATAACTAATAAAGTGGAACTCTAATCATGTAGTGCCTGAGTCGTAGAGCCATCTTCAATGTCAGAACTTACTAGATGGTGAAACGAGTATCCCTAAGGGAAAATCAGAGCGCATACTATTGAGTATGTGGGGGTGGCAAGTTGAGGATATATCCTTGTCATCCACAATGCAGGTTGTGGAGGATGGTTGTGGTCATGCCTCAGACATCTGATGTGATTGAGGACAACTATGGTTGTACCTCAGATTAGAGAGTTTTGAATAACCTGGATGCTAGAGCCATGACTTGTACCAAGGTGGGATAGTTACATGACTATATGTCGTTGTTTTGCAGTTTGACTGATATGTCATTGCTTTTTTACTCGTACTGACCGAGGGGAAGAGATCGTAAGATACTTTCACTCATAGATCTTGTACGGAACTGAATAGCCATTTGTAGGGGTCGGTTTGACATTGAATGGTATGATTCAAATTCCCCAGGGCATAATGCAAGATATAAGGTAGTCGTCTAGCATATCTATTTAGGGTTATACACAATGCTTCATATTGGATGATAACCCTTGTTTGATTTCTTTTCACTGAGATCATGTATAGTACAATAAGAGATAATGGATATGTTTAAGATTTTAGATGCGTACATACAGTAGCTATGCTTATGTTGATAACTATACTGCTACTACTGATTATAATCATGATGCTAGCTATCTCATGTTGTTAGTTATGTTTAGCATGCTAGCCATGCCTTTGTAACTAGAGATGCATATACTGCTAATCATGCTTATCCAGATAATTCTGCTTATGTTGTTAGCTCTTCTTATGATGTTGATATGTTCAACCTATTCGACATGCTAATGTTGTTAACTATGCTTATGTGGCTGGAATTATTCATAATGGTAGAGATTCTATGTTACTATACTTGCTCATGATGCTAGATATGCATATGCTACTGAATTGCTTATATTGTCAACAAGATAAAGGATGATAGTCTAGCTAATGATGATAGTTATTATCTTCTTCTTTATGTATTTGGTTAATTATCAGTGTTGCTGATCTTATTTAGTATATCTAATTAAACTACTTATCTTTTTAGTTACATAAAAATGTTGTAATCAACAAACATTGTTGGAGGGTATGTCTCTTGCTGGCATGGGACTCACCCTTAAGGTTCGCCACTTTTTTAGGTAATTGAAAGCGAAGAAAACAAACATGTGGCCGCAAAGAGGAGCTATAGTAATGAATCTATGAGAAATTTGATTAGATGTCTAGTCTGAAAAACCACTTGAGGGGGGGTGAATAGGGTTTTATGATTATTTTAGTAATAATTCAACTAAATTAAGCAACCACAAAAAATATTGGACAAGGGGACAAGGATTTAGAGTGGTTCCAACCTTAGCAAATACTAAGGCAGTCAATCCACTACCCGGTTGCTTACCCAACCGGGATTTTGAAAGAATCAAATTTTATTACCTCACAAGGACTTTACATAAAATTACAATTCTTTCACCAAACCCTTCGAACAGCCTTCACCTAGAAGTAGTTGCACCAACTTTGAAGCAGCCTTCTTGAAGTAACTTCAAGCTCCCCCTTGAAGTAGCCTTCCTCTTGAAGTAGCTTCCCGTTGCAACAACCTTCTTGAAGTAGTCTGAAGTCCACCTTCTCCACCGAGAAGAACCTTCTCCAATCCGTAGCCTCCAACCCTAGGAGTAGCAAGGAGAATACAAAGGATAAAAGGAACAAGAAAGAAAAAGGAAATTACACTTAACCTTTGAAGCACAAGGCTTGATTTGCCTATATCAAGTGTGTAGATCTCCTAACCAATGTATATGCACGCGTGATTGTTGTGGATAGGAGGTACTAGCCTATAGGACACGAAATTAGAGCAAGTAGAAGTATAGCCAATGCAAGTGTTGCTCAATTTCTTTAAAACAGATTGACAATTGCAAGTGTATGCTCAAGTGTATCACAGGTGTAGCTTAGGTGTCTTTAGGTGTCCTAAGGCATGTCCTATTTATAGGAATGACCTACAAGTGCTTAAGGACGTTCTAGACACTTTCTAGGGGGTTCTAAGTGCTTAACTAGCCGTTAGGTACAAGTTAGTTGCATTAGCAACGGCTAGTTAATTAATTATGCAGTTGTTGTCAGAGTCCATCTCGGTCGAGAAATGGTCGACTGAGACACCTACTCGGTCGAAGTTTTGTCGACCGACAGGCTCTCTGGATCAAGTGTTTTTCAACGTTTATCTCCAACTGCCAACTACCTTGTCAGCTGTGTCTAACGGCTACTTGGGTCTTTCTCGGTCAAGAAGTTTGTCGACCGAGAGTGTCTCGGTCGAGGAGTTTGTCGACCGAGATTGACCCTGTCTCAATGTTTCAATTTAAGGCATTAAGTATGTGTATGAGTGTGCATAGGTGACACTATTGGAGGGGATGACCTATCTAAGTGTAGTGATTGGCTAGGGAAGATCTAACGCTTGATTTACATGATATCTAAGTACTTGTACATTATATACTTGTACAAGTTTACAATTGATTACATTTCATTAAATTTACAAGCATTCAAGCATATAGATTCCCTATTACTTTGTCATCCACATTATTCCTGCAACACTCAAGTAGCTCGTTAGATCGACAAGAATGAAATGTTTGTCATCATCAAAACAAAGGGATTTATCATAATGTCCAATTTAGCCAACAATCTCCCCCTTTTTGAAGATGACAAACATTTAATAAATATAAAATAAGGAAATATAAAACATGTGAGTTTCATACCTGAAATTTACCTTTGTAGCCATCTTTGGTTTTGCAAGTGATTTTATATTATTTCTCCCCCTTTTTCATTTCAAAAAGATATCTAATATAATCATTTAGTATGACTTTGTGTCTTTCTTTTTATGCTTTTCTCCCCCTTAAAGAGATATCCAAATAAAATCAAGAGATTTTATTGTCAAATTTAGCCACAATTTGTTTCTCAATCATTTGCAAAGGATGTTAAGCCTTGAAATGATATGAGTTCCTTCTAAGTTTATGGCATATGTGTATTGATTTCTTACCCATTTTACAAGGGATGTTAAGCCCTGAAAATGAAATGAGAATCCTTTAATCTTAGAGTATATAAACATGTCTCTAACCAAATGCACGTGATGTTAAGCCCTGATTTGTTTAAAGAGTTCCTTTAAGAACAAGATATATCATTTTTATGAAATTTGTAGATTTCTTCATCTCCAAGAGTAAAAATACTAAGGTCATAACAAGCTTCAAATGATGTTTACAATGTTTTTGTAATCTTCTTAATCAAATAATCAAATTTGTTTTTATGAGCTCCCCCTTAATATTATAATTTAAAGCAATTTAAAGCTTCTAAGGTCACAAATGATTTCTAAAATTTGATTTTGACCTTTATCAAAAGTACATTTTGATACTAAGATTAAGTACAATAAAATGATGTACAAATGAGCATTTTGTCAAGCTTATTTTAGGTCGACCTTGACTACGACCATAGCACCCCTTGGTCAAACTCGATTTCAACCAAGAGGCAATTTTGCAGATTTCCAATTTGAGCACTCATATGTGAAGTGTAATGTATGCATGAAACTCAATATGAAGCATTTTGAGTTATACTCAATATGAAGATGTTCGTCCTTGATAGGCTTTGTTGTAGGTACATAAATATTAAATTCTATTTCTTCTTGTACCCTTATTTTCAAAAAATATATATCCTTGAAAGCACGATTAATATCTCAAGTCTTTAAAGATACCAATTAAGGAATTTGTATTAATATCTTATGTGTTACGACTATTTGTTTTAGAAGAGCAAGCATTGAAGTTCTAAGGAATATATCAACAACAAATCATTTTGCTTGCCTATGTATCATCAAGGATCATTCATGCAATAATCATTATCTTTTTGTGCCATAGAGTTTTATTTTTATGCAACAAGCATCATCTTTATATGTAGAAAATTGAATAATGAAATGGTGAAAGCATATCCATGATTTAATGATAAAACAGTAACAACATGAAATTCAACATATGGTTTCTATGTGAATAAATCAAAGAATACTTAGAATAGACTATGAAGGCAGTAATTTGACTTAAATCAACATAATTCATAATTTTTAGTTTTAACTTAAACCATTTAGAGAATAAACCAAATTAATCTTATATAAGTTTTCAAGGATGGTTTCCAGAATTTATACTTTGTTTTGCATGTACAAACAGTCATTAACAACAAATAGATAGCAATTTGATCAATTGAAAACATATTCAGCATATTTATTGTAGACTGGAAATCAGTGACCTGCTCGGTCGACAATTTCTCGACCGACTGTTCTCTCGGTCGACAGTATCCCGACCGACAAGGTTTTTGGAATGTTTTCAGAACTGTTAATTGCTTCCAAGTAAAACAAAATTATGCAAGTTAGAGCTCGATTATGTTGAGATATGACATTTGTATATCAAGAATCAGTTTAGGTCAAATCTCAACTAGTTAAATTTAAGCTTCTAAGTTTTAGGAATCCAAGCTAAATCATCATTCTTTTTCTTATATGGGCATGAAAATGAATAATGTCCAAGACGCATGCAATAATGACAACTAATGGAGTTAACTTCATTTCTCTTTATAGGAATTGTGTTCCTAGGTACAAACATAGTCTTAGTCTTGAATGCTTTAGCTCTTTTGGGTTGATTTCTCTTTGGATCATATCCTAATCCTCTTCTTCCATTATAACTAGAGGAAATTTTCAGAATATTTTCAAGCATGTCATTTCCTCTTAACTCATTTATATTTCTTTGTAACTTAGCAATATCATCCACCTTCTTGTTTATATCTTTCTTTGTTTGATCTTAATCAGATACTAGAGAGTTTCTTTCTTTGACAACCTCATCATAATCTAAGTGTGAACATAGAACAGGTTGTTTCTGAAGATCATTCACTTGAGTTTGCAAGTTTAACTTTTCTAAGGAAAGAAGATTGCAATTAGCTTCTACAGATTTTAACTTAAGATCATAATCTTCATTTGCCTTTTTGAGATCTTCATTTTCAGATGCAAGAGCAAGAAGTTTAGCATTTAAATCATTGTTTACTTTATTTGATTTCTTAAGTTTCTTTTTGCACTCAATATATTTCTCATGAGTGTCTTGAAGACTAGCAATTAGATCTTCTTTTGGTAGATCAAAAAGACTTACCTCTTCTTCTTCATTTGTTGTAGCAATGAGGCATTCTACTTCTTTTCCATCATCACTATCATCACTTGAATCATCCCATGCAGCTTTATATGCTTTTTCTTTCTTTTTGTGAGATGATTTCTTCCCTTTCTTGAGTTTTGGACAATCACCTTTCATGTGTCCCTTCTTGCCACATTCAAAGCACCTGGAAGAAGAAACACTAGGAGTTTTATTAGTTTTAAAACTTTTATATTCCTTACCATTTACAATGAGAGTTTCTTCTTCACTATCATCTTCACTTATGTCATGATTGTCCTTGGTTGATGCTTTGAATGCAATGTTCTTCTTTTTCCCTTGTTGAAGTTCACGTTCTCTTCTTTCTTCCTCTTCTAACGTTGCCTCATGAGCTTCTAGGTTGCCAATGAGTTGTTCCATCTTTAGTCGGGTGAGGTCATTTTCTTCTTCAATGGCCGTCACCTTGGGCTTGTATTTGGGAGGAAGTGATCTAAGAATCTTTGATACCTGATCTTCCTCAAGAACAACTTTACCTAAAGCATTTAAACCATTTACAATAGAAGAGAATTTTGCATACATTTCACTAATAGATTCATTTGGATCCATACGGAAATTTTCAAACTTTTGTTTAAGCATACTAACTTTGGAATTCTTAAATTGAATTGTCCCTTCATAAGTTATAGAAAGTCTATGCCATATTTCATAGGCTGTTTCACAATTTGATATTCTATTAAATTCTCCTACTGAAATTGAACAATAAAGAATACTTACATCCTTTGCATTCATTTGAGCCGATTTTACCGTATTGGTGTCCCAAGCTGCATATTCCATTTGAGGTAGCTCATAGGGGGTTGACACCATCCTCCATAGATCCCAACTAATGCCTTGGAAGTAGAATTGCATCCTTCTCTTTCAGTAGTGTAGTTTGTTCCATCAAACGCTGGAGGCCTAGAAACAAGTGTCCCTTCAAGATTGAGGTTGTTGAGCAACCCGTCACCCATTCTTCAAGACCTTGTTAAGGTTCCTTGAAGCTTGCTCTGATACCAATTGAAAAACCACTAGAGGGGGGATGAATATGGTTTTATGATTATTTTAGTAATAATTCAACTAAATTAAGCAACCACAAAAAATATTGGACAAGGGGACAAGGATTTAGAGTGGTTCCAACCTTAGCAAATACTAAGGTAGTCAATCCACTACCTGGTTGCTTACCCTACTGGGATTTTGAAAGAATCAAATTTTATTACCTCGCAAGGACTTTACATAAAATTACAATTCTTTCACCAAACCCTTCGAACAGCCTTCACCTAGAAGTAGTTGCACCAACTTTGAAGCAGCATTCTTGAAGTAACTTCAAGCTCCCCCTTGAAGTAGCCTTCCTCTTGAAGTAGCTTCCCGTTGCAACAACCTTCTTGAAGTAGTCCGAAGTCCACCTTCTCCACTGAGAAGAACCTTCTCCAATCCACAGCCTACAACCCTAGGAGTAGCAAGGAGAATACAAAGGATAAAAGGAACAAGAAAGAAAAAGGAATTTACACTTAACCTTTGAAGCACAAGGCTTGATTTGCCTATATCAGGCGTGTAGATCTCCTAACCAATGTATATGCACGTGTGATTGTTGTGGATAGGAGATACTAGCCTATAGGACACGAAATTAGAGCAAGTAGAAGTATATCCTATGCAAGTGTTGCTCAATTTCTTTAAAACAGATTGACAATTGCAAGTGTATGCTCAAGTGTATCACAGGTGTAGCTTAGGTGTCTTTAGGTGTCCTAAGGCATGTCCTATTTATAGGAATGACCTACAAGTGCTTAAAGACGTTCTAGACACTTTCTAGGGGGTTCTAAGTGCTTAACTAGCCGTTAGGTACAAGTTAGTTGCATTAGCAACGGCTAGTTAATTAATTCTGCAGTTGTTGTCAGAGTCCATCTCGGTCGAGAAATGGTCGACCGAGACACCTACTCGGTCGAATTTTTGTTGACCGACAGGCTCTCTGGATCAATTGTTTTGCAACGTTTATCTCCAACTGCCAACTACCTTGTCAACTGTGTCTAACGGCTACTTGGGTCTTTCTCGGTTGAGACGTTTGTCGACAGAGAGTGTCTCGGTCGAGGAGTTTGTCGACCGAGATTGACCCTGTCTCAATGTTTCAATTTAAGGCATTAAGTATGTGTATGAGTGTGCATAGGTGACACTATTGGAGGGGATGACCTATCTAAGTGTAGTGATTGGCTAGGGAAGATCTAACGCTTGATTTACATGATATCAAAGTACTTGTACATTATATACTTGTAAAAGTTTACAATTGATTACATTTCATGAAATTTACAAGCATTCAAGCATATAGATTCCCTAGTACTTTGTCATCCACATTATTCCTGCAACACTCAAGTAGCTCGTTAGATCGACAAGAATGAAATGTTTGTCATCATCAAAACAAAGGGATTTATCATAATGTCCAATTTAGCCAACATAGTGTGTCCTAGATTCATCCATGTACTCTCAGGTTCGGGCAGGAAAAGTTTGTGTATGGTGTTTCGAACGAATCCGAAATTTTGTTAGCATGTTAATATTTGTTGTGTGGCATATACAAATATTGTTCTCCTGTGTATATATGTTGTGGCTAAGGTGATAGAACAATTTGTATCAAATTCTTGGCATAGTATGGATATAAGAATGATATTGGGCTCTTATGCAAATGTTTCTAGGCAGGTGCTAACGTTGAAATCGATTTTAATTTACCCATATTTTTGGGGATGTTGTTAATTAGTGATTGATTGTGTTTAATGTTTTGAGTAATCTCGTTTAGTGTAATGAGTTCCCACAATTAAAAGAATTTTGGCCCAAGTTTTTTTTCCCTTTCCAATCCTCACCTCTCTAGCTTCCTTTCAAATTTCACAAGATGTGAAGGTTTGTATCCATAGTGGTTGGGTATCTATGAGAGTTGGGATTGGTCATCATGGTTTACCTCATTACATTAGCTCTCTATCTAATATGCATGTAAATCCATAAGAAGATTTTGAGTTTCTTTAGTAACTCTATATGCCACATGGTCTTTCACTTCACTAGTACATATACCACCTATAGAGTTGATTAAAATACTATAACATCAGTTTTGTATCAAAACCTAAGTGGGGACACTATAGCTCAGGACCTCTTGCTTTGGTTTTTAGGGAATGGGAAAATTGGCGACATCGAGTCAATGTTAGTTGATATAAAACTAGAAACTAATGACTGAATGGATGTCACATAATATCTCTGTGTTGTTAGTTCCTAGAAAGGAACTGACATTATAGTTTAATTGTGTCATCCTTTGTGGTCTGAAATACCTATGATGCAAAGCAATATGATGACTTGGAAGCACAGCCATGTCGGGTAGCATGAATGTGTTGCAGGTTGGGTATCATGTTTGTGATGTTTATCACAACCATTTTACTTTAAGGTAGATGTGTCATTAATTTTTGTGATAAAATTGATGATGTCAATCTACATTGTCGTCATTTGTATCACCAAGACTGATTTTGTACATCCTCATCTGATAAAATTTTAACTTAAGGGTAGCTATCTCATCATTTTTGGTAAAAGATCAACGACATAGATCTACAATGTCAGTTTTTTATTGCAACTAATGCCACTAGTGTGTTTTTTAAAAGCAAGTCTACATACTTGTTGGTCGGGTGTTCAACAAGATGTCGAACCTATAGTTCATTAGAACTGTAGGTTCCATTATGTGTTCAGTTTAACAACATGCCAACACACCTGAAAAACATGCAATAACAAACCCATACATACAATTCATCCACCCACATGAATTTTCATTCTCAAAATCCATTCTCTTCAACCTTAAGTCCATTCTCATGCACAAATACAATTCAAGAAACACACATACAATCCATTTCCATTCTCATAATATGTACAAATTCAATTCTCATTGTATTCATTCTCCTTCACATTCATTCACACACATGTATATATACACACATCAGTCACATATGGACCAACAATTCAGTGGCATCAAATTTAAAGTTGCAAAAATTCATAACCGTCACATGTATATAGAAATAGTGAGATCAATGTTTAGAAAACTCATATTATCCCAATAAAATTCAAAAACTTCCATAACTAAGGAGTGTGTCCACTCTTCTTGTATCTCATCTAGATCTTCATTTGTATAGGGCTCAGTTGTGTCAATCAGCTACAAAGAGAATGACATAATTCAAGAATTTGATTTTATTTTTTCAAATGAGACTATTTACTTTAATGATCAAGCCTATATAGATTACCTTTTGTATACAATAGATGTCTAGTACCACCTGTCTAACAATCAGGTCCATATGCCACATCACGTAGTATGTGCATGCCCATACTATTTTCTATAGGGCACTATAAATTTACATTTATGTGAAATGTTAATAAAAGTATGAATTGTTGGCTTACTTATGCATTGGAGTCAAAAAAATACCTTAGCATTCTTTCCACATAATAATTTATTTTTTGTCTCCCTTTCCTCCAGCCTTTTTGAATTCATTTACAGTCCTATAAGTTAAAGTAACACATTTACTTGAATTAGTAAATAGTCATTTAATGATGCAAACATTAATATATGTTGTTCAATACAAAATTTTACTAACATAAATAATGTCTTTTTCATTGCATGTCTCCCACTATCTATTTTGTTACCCGAAGGATCTAGATAATATGTAGTTAGTGTCCCAGAAAAAATTACCAACAACTCCCAATGTTTATTACTGAGTGAAAACTCTATATCCACAATGAAATGCAATTTATAAGTCAAAATTATAAGCGAAGTACCATATGATATAATCACGCTCTTTATCACTTATTAAAATACTTAAATGCGAAAGGGGAGTAATCACTAATAGATTTTGGGTCATTATCTACATGGATAATCAATGATGGAACTAGAAATGCCACATTGGTCAGTGTGAACTCTCCACACACCCCATGTAAGTACTTATAAAACCTAGTATGTATGCATGAATATATAAGAAAATAGAGCAACATATATTTTCACATATATAAAATGAGGTATTTATCCATAAGATCTCACCATATCCAAAGTTCTATCACAACTGCATTCAACCAATCATAAGTAAAAAACTCTAGAATATCTTTTAAGAATACAGTAGTATCATGAGCTTGACCTGTAACATCCTCCTTAATATGGACCATCATATTCAACCATTCTTCTATTTCACCTAGGCATAGTGCCACCACCCTGCACATAGGACCTAGATAGTCGAATAGGTCCTTTGCAATCCATGCAAGAAATTCAATATCTGGGCGAGGAAGTGGAGGATGAACTATAGGTTGTTTCTTAGGCGTTGTGATTTGTATATATATATATATATATATATATATATATATATATATATTTATATATATTCTCATATTAATTTCCAATTATATTCACAAGTTGAAAAGAATGACAAGTACAAACACAATGAAAATTTAGCATACATATGTATAGATAACTTCCTCCTTAGGAAACAAAACCACGCCACCTTATGCATCACTTATCCTCTCGTGATCAGGTGTCCATGTGGAAGTGGTGTGTATTTCCAAGCATCACAAACAACACTGATAGACACAACAACTACATTGACAAACCATTTTCATTTTCATGATTTCTGATGTAGAATACTTACTTTTCCTATGATGCCATTATGAATGATTCACCCTTGTTGCAAATCTTTTCAAAATTCAGTAACTTCAAAACTCAATCCATCCACTACAACTCCTACGGTGTTACGAACCCAATTACATCAAAATACAACAACTATGTAATCCATGTGGTCAAACTCCCATATGTCTTCATTGACACTGTTATAAGACATTTCAGCTTCACGTGGACTATTATCCTTCATACTAGAAATATACAATGTAGACGCTAGAAGGGTGACTCCACTATTTCCGACAAGACTCTAGTAATCTTGATGTTTTGTGTAATATGAAGATCCCTTTATGTCAATACCTTCCTAAGGAATGAAATTCATTTTTGGTTTAATGGCAAGTCATTTGATAATTTTAACAACATTATTTGGTGTTCGAGATAGTGTTGGTATGTATGCCCTAAGAGCCAATCATGGGATGATTGGTGGGATACATTAAGATTGATTTGATAACATCAAAGGCAAGCTTCCAATTCTTTCTGGTTCAGTCATATGAGATAATGATAGAACAGATTGAATGTCTAGAGAATGACAATACTCAATGACGTATGCTTACAGGTTGAGGACCTGAACGATGAGATCATATGGATGCTAAGAGTTTGTACATTCTTGTTATGTCCCTAGTTGAATGTCATTGTGGAAGGTAGACAGACAACAACGACACACAAGAATAGATTGTGGTGTCGGTTGATGACAGAATCTCATTAGTCATGATATGGAGATATCAAACCAAACACATAGGTACTTGTTAGAGAACAAGTTTACCGGACAGACCCACCGTGAGTTTGACACAGGGAACCATGACATGGTAGTCACAGTCAGTTCCCACAGTGATGGTGGTGAGTGTGATTCTTAGACCAGAAATCACTACACTAGACACATGTCGTTGGGTACACTTTGACATCATCAAACACAGTCCTGAAACATGGGTTGTTATAGAGGTGATGATTGGGTGGTTTTGACACATGGGGCTTTTGAGGGGTGAGTGATAGATATGGGATTTGTCCCTCCTGAGGGAGTTTGATATCCATGGCCACTTGATGAATAGGATTGACATGTGCACGCATATGTGAATCAGTATGTGATATTGATGTCGTACATATCTCCTCCAATCTACTCTGAGATCAAGAAATTGAATGAACATTGACAGGATGAATGTTCCATGCCTTGAGTTCATTCGGGATATCAGTGACAAAGGAATTATACATTCCTTATAACACCATGCATGGATTGTAGGATTGAAAGTTGTTCTCCAACTTTCTATTTCACTTGGGTAGAACTGATGTGTGACTAGGCACCGCTCTTTTCTTATGAAGTCATAAGTGTTATGGACTTTCACTGCCAATGTGAAATGGACCTGTAGGGTCACACACATAGGATTTAACTTGGAAGAGGAGTTTATCCACAAACCATGTTTAGATTGATTACTAAAGGAGTTTAGTAGTTCATTTAAACACTCAATCAATTGATAGCTCAGTATCATAGTGTTTAAGATGTTGGACTGATTGATTGGAGTATCAGATTGATTGAAACTGTGATTGACTGATTTGTACAAGTTTGCTGCCCCAACCGATCGGCTCATGAGATGAACCGATCGACTCAGGTTGGTGAACTGATCAGCTCATGGGATGAACCAATCGGCTCAAGACAGGCTGAACCAATTGGTTCAAGAATTGAACCGATCAGATCAATTGGGCTAACCGAGATCATTTGGAAAGTGAGAAGACTATTTTGCAAATACAATTTGTTTCACTTGTACAAATTTGATTTGGACAAGGATTAATATTTGGTTAATCGGAGACAAATTCGAAAGTCAATTTGAGTTGGATCAGGACCACGAACCGATCAGCTCAGGTGCCCCAACCGATCGGTTGAGGTTGAACCGATCGGCTCAACTCACCAACCGACCATTTCAGGGTATAAAACGATTGGTTCAGCTGGTGCAAGTTGGTTGTTTTGTAGAAAATCTCGAACCCTTCTACTCCTGCTTTAATCCCGCATTTCCTGGGATAGAGAACCCTATCCCATGACCCTCCTATATATAGGGGTATTGGGGGCTTCTCAGAACAACAACTCAGTGCACCAGTTGCTCTATAAAATTTTCATTCTCTCTGGTTTTGGTAACTGAGAGAGAGCCTAAACAAGTGCTACCCGATAAGGGAGGCACAACAAGGGAAAGACAACTGTAGAAAGTGACTGGTGGCAGGAGAGTGTGTTGGTGACTAGTATGCCGATAGGAGGGTGTGACTCCTTCCGATTCCTTGTGGGACAAGGAGATCGGAGTTCCAGGTGGTCCGTGTGGACTACTTCAGAGGCGGGAGACTTCTGCCGCTCAGAGGACAACTGTCAAAGCCGACAGTCCCAATGAGACTAGGAGTTGCACAGACATCATCCAAGATCGGAGGTGAAGACTGCGCAATCCACGAGATAACGTCGTCGAGCAAGCCTCGGGACAAGGTATGCCTCTACAAACCATCCTTCCTAGTGTATAGGCGTTGATGCATTTCCTTTGTTCTGGGTTTGGGGAGAAGAAATTTTTTTTGTTTCCGCTACCTTCTCTGTCTCCCCTAAAACCCAACAGTGGTATCAGAGCAATGTAAACTACTCTATACTTTAGGATTATCGATGTGATCGATTTTGGTTTGCCGCCTTTATTTATTGCATATGATGCGAATAAAACTGCCTTTATGCATGTCCAATCATAAATCCTCAAATCCCAATATACATATATGATATGTAATATGAATGCACTTGATACACGTCACCCTTAAATGAGTTTTTTGGTGGACGTATAGCGTGGTTATGGCCAATAAACCATTTGTATGTGTTCTTGGTTGTATGTGGTTGCTTGCATCTCGGTCTGCGCACTGATTCCCTATCTCCTATTCCTAATGTAACTCGAAATAATTCAAGATTCCTTTCCTACCTTTGCTCCCCCCGAATGTAACTCAGGGTTTCCCAATTCAAATGTAAATAGGATATATTTTATTTCCTGTTATGTCAAAGAACGGCGAACAATCTGACGACGAATGAAACGATCGGTTCAAGGAGTGAACCGATCGGTTGGCAATCCAGATGACTAGTTTGAGGAGCGAGACGATCAGGTGGTGGCCATGAGGAGATGCATGACGACCAGGTGAACCAATCGGTTGGAGGAGCCAACCGATTGGCTGGTGGCACCCAGACGACCGGCCAGGGCGAGAAAGTCATTCATGTGATGAGTTGATCAACTCGGACGGCTATAGCACATAGTTCATCTTATACAGGTTGCATGTGATGACCTAGATGACTGTGATTCCTCTTGGCTCGAGGAATCACATTAGGATGGCCATAATCATCGCTTGTATCATTTCACATATTTTCTGTGGGATATAGCATGTATATGATACGTACTATATATTGTGGTGATTGGATATATATATATATGTACCTATAAAAACCAAATCCCTCTTTAAATATTAAATTTTTAGATGCCTTCCAAATACGACACACGTGAAAAGCTTGATCGGCCAAGTGTGGGCACGCCCTAGCGTGGTGCACCGTCTATCTCGTGGAAGCGTGAAGGATGAATATGTGGGTCTGCCCTAGAAAGGTGCATATTCATCGTGTTGGCTTTAGGTCGGACTTAACAAGGTGACCTAGATAGGATCTAGCACCATGACGCATGGAGGTGATCATGGCAAGGAGTTGCATATGACATATTTCAAGAGTTGCATATGATGTAATTGGCAAAAGTTGCCTACCTAGAAGATCTAAGTTGTGGGTGACAGCCCTAGCTGGTTCATGACTTAGAGGATTTCAGGATCTTGAACCACTACAATATTGTACACTGCAATCTTCCGAATTGATGGTGAGGGCTATTAATTTGAACAAAAATAGTGGAAGAGATATTAATTAAAGTTCTAATTATATTGTCAACTTTTTAAATCAATCAAATAAGTCAAAATTGAGTTTTGGACTAAATTGCAAATATTTCCTTTTGTACAATAAATGGTTAATCAACAATAATCACTTTATTTGTGATCGGTCTTTGAGACCAACAAATTAAATGGGAATAATTCCACTATTGGTTAGGACGTTGAGAAGTGTTCTCAATCGAAGAGTGAAAGCTCTAAGTCCTAGTTATACCAGAACCAGATGAACTCGATCCCACCACACCAACGGCTGAAAGTATTCTTATGGAAGCATATCAAAGATGCCATTAATGTGGAGTGCTTAATGTTGTGTTCTCTGAACTATGAGTTGCAGAGACAACATGAGACATATGATGTCTCCAAGACATTGTCCTAGTATGTCATGACAGAAGGAGATCCAGTAAGGTATTCACACACTCAATTTGATTGGGTATGTGGAAAAACCTGACTAAGAAGGATTCCCTCTGAGCCAAGAGTTGTCTATTGGTATGATGCTGCAAATGTTGCGAGAATCATATAGTTCATGATGAACTATGACATAAACAACTTTGACAAGCGTTGACAAAGTTGTTAAACATGTTGAGGACAATACAGGCAAAGATGAAGAAGGACAAGCCTAAATCTGTGATATTGATCAACAGAAAGAAAGGAAAGTCCAATGGCAAGGGCAAGGGCAAAGCTAAGAAGGGTTCTGATGCTAACCAATAGCTCAAGTCGTCTTTAGCCTCAAGGAACATGGGAGGGTGAATGAGGGAATTGGCCTCTACATCTGGAAGAATAAAAGAAGAAGGAGGAGGGGATAGAGATCTCCACCTAAGGTATCATGAAATGAACCACTTCTTTATCTGAGGTATATGATACCAAGATATGAATCTATCATATATGATATGTAAGATCTACAAAGAAGTGATGGCCTTTACGAAAGGACCAAGAAAGGAGTACCCATCATTGGAGCAAGTGTTGCTGCCATAGATAGGAGTACCTTTCAGTTTATTTCAGCCTAAAGGGCATGAAATAGAGTTGAGAACTGCTATTTCAATTTGCCAATAGAAACACTTTATTGTTGCATCTTGTAGTGACAAGATGACTATCAATATAGTTGATGTTTCAAAGATATAATCTTTGTGGCAATGCCTTGTTTATCTTGTGGTACTTGGTATACATAAGATAAAATGATATCTAAAAGTTATTGATAATTCAAACAATCAAATTAGCATAAATCATGAGAAATTCATTTCTAGTTTCCATATGATGGATAAATCTAGACTCTTTTGGTTAGAGAACCAGTAAGAGACATGAATCTCTTAGACATGATCAATCAATCTTCACTAATAGTAGTGGGAGAATAATTATCCTATTAGGTATAATACATGTGATGTATTTACATACCTATTAGAATTAATGCTAATACTTCAAATGGTGTTCAGAGAAATACCAATATGAATATCTTGAAGAGTTCAAGAATATCATAGATGAAGTACGAATTTGGTAAAGTGTTAATTCTTGATGAGATCAATGAATGAAATACTTGGACCAAATGTTTGAGAACCTTGTGAGAGATTATGATAGTGTATCATAGTGAACTCATGATTAAGGCATTGTGATGTCTAAATCAAAAGGAGTCATACTCTAAGGAGTTAGAGGATCATTATCAAATAACTAATTTCTTCTTAAATAAAGAATACCCTACACTAATAAAGGACATTAAGAATCACAAGGAGTTGTGAGCACTTATATCCTTGGCAGATACACCTCAATTATCTATGTGATAAGTTGGTCATATGATGAATCAACCATCTAGATGCATATGAGGAACCGAATTTTGAGTTATGGTTTATGACCATTACATCCTAAATGACTTTCATGTGAACCATGAGGTATGACCTTGATGGTTGCACCCATTGGGATGAAATCCATAAGTGCAAATGATTGTTAAGTGTTAAGACACATGGATAACATTTTGAGAAGGATGATGCTTGGTAACTACAACTTAATGACTAAAAGATTTGGCATATGAATACTAAAATTGCATTCCTATAAGGAATAAAACAAGGATGTGTACGTGACACAACCTATAAGGTTTATGAATCCAATAATGCAAATGAAGTTTATAAGTTACAATGGACTAATCAATGTGATTGATTAAGTGCAAGCAACTCAGAACTGTGATCTTTACTTTGATGATATAGTCAAAGGGTTTGTCTGATATGTCAAAGATAAAAGAGAGATCTGTGATTTAGTGGGAGTGTATTCACATTCCACATGTTGATGTGAAATGGAAATGTTCTAGAATGGAAATCCAAAGTGGAAATTATCTTTAGGGAAGATAGAGATGTTTCCAATGTGATAGGAATAGAGATCTATAGAGATAGTTCTCGAAAACCTCTTGACCTGGAAAAGAGAGAGCATACATTGGCAATCTATACGGAAGAGTTCAGTGTGCATAGATTCAGTGGGAGAAAACTTGTCCATGTTCCATGGAGTTAGTATCCCAAGGCCAAGTGTCCAATTCTTATGAAGAAAAGGAACACTAAGAGTAGATATGATCTATCATAGATGTAATCATCCCATTATCTTGCATGTATGGATATGGCAAAAAGAAAATGCATTTATCATCTTATATGTAGGACATGACAATATGATATGCTCATCCTGATAACTCATATGTGGGACATGACGAGTGGATGTCTGTCTAGTTCCTGTAAGGATTACTGGAATACCATAAGAACTTGATAAGTACTTGAGAAGTACTAGTTCTATGGAAATGAGGAAGGGTTCACTGTAAAGAGTTACACTGATGTGAACTTCTGAAAAAGATAGAAATTAATCGCAATATATATGGGATATATATATATATAAGTGAATGTTTGTTGATAATTGGAAACGTTCCAATAAAGTTGTTTAAAAGGAAATGTTGAGTATCCATGTGTTAGAGAACATAAATGGATACTATATGGATCTGGAAGTTTATGGGATGAACTTATAGTTATTTCGGTCATTGATGACAAGTAAGGAATACTTGATCATGCAATGTGGCTAAATGTTAGCAAAGGAATACTAGATCGCATATTACGACAACTCCATCTCATATGTGTGATGTACAACAAAGAGATGAGAGACATGCAGTTAATACGGACTTTGGCAAGTTGTTTCCATAACTCACTATGTTAGCACTAGAGCACGGTAACATGTGGGACATGTTTGAAGATCACTATGAATATGATTCAAGGGTGATTGGCTCGTAGTGCAAGTGGGAGTCTATTGGTATGTATGTCCTGAGAGCCAATCATGGGATGATTGGTGGGATACATTAAGATTGATTTGATAACATCAAAGGCAAGCTTCCAATTCTTTCTAGTTCAGTCATATGAGATAATGATAGAACAGATTGAATGTCTAGAGAATGACAGTACTCAATGACGTATGCTTTCAGGTTGAGGACCTGAACGATGAGATCATACGGATGCTAAGAGTTTGTACATTCTTGGTATGTCCCTAGTCGGATGTCATTGTGAAAGGTAGATAGACAACAATGACACACAAGACTAGATTGTGGTGTTGGTTGATGACAAAAACTCATTAGTCATGATATAGAGATATCAAACCAAACACATAGGTACTTCTTAGAGAACAAGTTTACCGAAAAGACCCATCGTGAGTTTGACACATGGAACCATGACATGGTAGTCACAGTCAGTTCTCACAGTGATGGTGGTGAGTGTGATTTTTAGACCTGAAATCACTACACTCAACACATGTCGTTGGGTACACTTTGACATCATCAAACGCAGTCTTGAAACATGGGTTGTTATAAAGGTGATGATTGGATGGCTTTGACACATGGGGCTTTTGAGGGGTGAGTGATAGATATGGGATTTGTCCCTCCTGAGGGAGTTTGATATCCATGGCCACTTGATGAGTAGGATTGAGATAGGCATGTGCACGCATGTGTGAATTCGTATGTGATATTGATGTCATACATATCTCCTCCAATCTACTCTGAGATCAAGAATGTGAATGAATGTTGATAGGATGAATGTTCCATTCCTTGAGTTCATTTGGGATATCAGTGACAAAGGAATTATACATTCACTATAACACCAGTCACGGATTGTAGGATTGAAAGTTGTTCTCCAACTTTCTATTTCACTTGGGTAGAACTAATGTGTGACTAGGCACCTCTATTTCTTTGTGAAGTCATAAGTGTTATGGACTTTCACTGCCAACGTGAAATGGACATGTAGGATCACACACATAGGATTTAACCTGGAAGAGGAGTTTATCCACAAACCATTTTTAGATTGATTACTAAAGGAGTTTAGTAGTTCATTTAAACACTCAATCAATTGATATCTCAGTATCATAGTGTTCAAGGTGTTGGACCGATTGATTGGTGTATCAGATTGATTGAAACTGCGATTGACTGATTTGCACAAGTCTGCTTCCCCAACCGATCGGCTCATGAGATGAACCGATCGGCTCAGGTTGGTGAACCGATCATCTCAGGTTGGTGAACCGATCGGCTCATGGGATGGACCGATCAGCTCAAGATAGGTTGAACCGACCAGTTCAAGAGTTGAACTGATCGGCTCAATTGGTCTAACCGAGATCGTTTGGAAAGTGAGAAGACTATTTTGCAAATACAATTTGTTTCACTTGTACAAATTCAATTTAGACAAGGATTAATATTTGATTAATTGGAGACAAATTTGAAAGTCAATTTGAGTTGGATCAGGACCACGAACTGATCGGCTCAGACATGAACCAATCGGCTCAAGTGCCCCAAGCGATCGGTTGAGGTTTAACCGATCTACTCAACTCACCAACCGATCGTTTTAGGGTGTGAAACGATCGGTTCAACTGGCGCAAGTTGGTTGTTTTGTGGAAAATCTCGAACCCTTCTACTCTTGCTTTAATCCTGCAATGCTCGGGATATAGAACCATGTCCCATGACCCTCCTATATATAGGGGTATTGGGGGCTTCTCAAAACAACAACTCATGCACCAGTTGCTCTGTAAAGTTGTCGTTCTCTCTGGTTTTGGTAACTGAGAGAGATCCCAAGCAAGTGTTACCCGATAAGGGAGGCACAACAAGGGAAAGACAACTACAGAAAGTGACTGGTGGCAGGAGAGTGTGTCGGTGAGTAGTACGCCAATAGGAGGGCACGACTCCTTCTGATTCCTTGTGGGACAAGGAGATCGAAGTTCCAGGTGGTCTGTGTGGACTACTTCAGAGGTGGGAGACTTCTACCGCTCAGAGGACAGCTGTCAAAGCCGACAGTCCCAGTGAGACCAGGAGCTGCACAGACACCGTCCAAGACCAGAGGTGAAGACTGCACAAGCAGCGAGGTAACGTCGCCAAGCAAACCTCGGGACAAGGTATGACTCTACAAACCATCCTTCCTACTGTACAGATGTTGACGCATTTCCTTTATTATGGCATTGAGGAGAAGAATTTTTTTTTGTTTCTGTTGCCTTCTCTGTCTCCCCTAAAACCCAACAGATAGTTGAAGGAAAATTGTCTTCAAAGAACCTAATAAATGGCTTGCTATTCTCTCCATCAGGCCACATTGAACTGGCTTGAGAATATTTTGTCTTGATAAAATTGGTAATATTAGTGATATAAATACCCAATTCGTAGATGTTGTGTAAAACATACAGGTGTGTTTGTTCATGAAGCTCATGACTAATTACTTTCACTCATTCTCTTGAAGTCCCTTTATTGAAATAGTATCAATATTCTTTTTTTTTTTGGTAGGAGCTTCATTACAACTCAAAAAGTCATTTCATAAGTCTATAACCTCTCTAGCCACATAACCCTTAATAATAGTCCATTGAGGGGGATAATGATTTTGAACATGACCTATAAAAACACTCATGTATTGTTCAAAAGGATACATCCAATGCAAGAAAATTGGACTCAAGTTTTTCACCTCCCTATTAGATGGATAACAAGATGTATCATAATATCAAAGAACTACGGAGGAAAATGCTTCTCCATCTGGCACAGGATAATGACCACTTTTCTTTGCAACTTATCAAGATTCTCAAGATTAATAACTTTGTTGCATAGAGTGTTAAAGGAGAAACAAAGCATGGTCATTGCAACCTTACTTGACTCAAAAATATAAATTGAATAACCATGGGAAATATTGATTGCATTATAGTGTGACAATCATGAGATTTGAGATCTATTAGCTTCAGATTCTTCATTGATATCAATCTACAGATATTGTAAGAGTATCCTTATGGTACCTTAACATTAGGAAAGCACTCGAAAAATGTTCTCTTCTCCTATGTAGACAACATGATAAGCAAGAGGTATATATGTTTTTTTATCACTTCTAACTTCTAGTTTTAATTCTTTCCTTATACCTACCTCATGTAGATCCATTCTGTATTTGATGTCATCTTTAGTCTTACATATTATATTCAATAGAGTACTAAAGACAATATATATACATTATTCTCAAAATGCATGAGAATGATACAATGCCTAACTGCCAAGAAACTCCAATAAGGAAGAACGTGTAATATTGACCTCTTCTCGAATAAAGATTTTCCTCTCCATGGGGAGAGTACATTGTGATTTCATATCAAATGCATTGATAAAGTATTTTACTATTTCATAAAAAAACACCCCTAATATAGGTTTAGGGGCACTCTATTCCTTGGTTGATATATTGAATTCTTTGTTCAACCTTCAATAAGGATGCACTTTTCAAATAAACCTTCAATAACCAAGATATATAGTATTTCTATCATGTTTTATTCGTATTGAATTATCATTCTCCTCACATATAGGGCATGCTTTGGGTCCTTTTATGATGCATTCAAAAAAATCCCCATATGTTGGAATGTCATTAATAGTGCAAAACAAACCATGCAAACAAAACATATCTCTATGAAGAGCATCATAGGTCATCACACCTTCTCTCCTGACTTTCTTTGTGTCATCAATTAGAGCTTTAAGAAAAACATTAATATCATTGCCAGGTTGTTTGGAACCCAATATCAACAAGGACAACATGACATACTCATTTTTTATACACAACCAGTGAGGAAGATTGTATATAATAATTAAAGAACACAAGTTCTATGTTGGATGCTTAATGTGTCATATGAATTCATCCTATCAGTTCATAACCCAAGTCTTAGGTTCTTGACTTATTCACCAAATTAGAGGTACAGTAAATTAATTTTCTTCCATTTTGGGGAATCAGATGCATGTTGTAGGAGTCCATCACTATTTTATTTACCTCTACATGCCAAGATGAATTATGCACATCCATGTTATTGGAAAAAAAGCATTCAAATCGTGGTAATATAGGTAGATACCACATCACCTTGGCAAGAGGAGATAGTTTTTGACTCACCCAAAGTCAACATGTTTTACCATGACGCCCCACATTTTGGACAACCTTTTGAAGTTATATAGTCTTTTCAAATTGTATGTATCTTCTTAGCCTCCATTCCAATTGGGTACAACATCTTCCTTAATTTGTATGTTGAGATTGGATGTTCATTTCCTTCTAGAAGAATTTCTTTAAACAAAGACAATGGAGACATGAAGCTTTGGTTTCTCCATCTATTGTTAGTGTTTAGAGTATGCAATCTTAACACAATGGTCAGCTTCTTAAGTTTAGTACATCCTAAGTATAATGGTCTCTCCACATCATGCACAATGTTTCTAAATAAGGAAGGTGGATTAGTAATATTTACCCCACAACTATATAGCAGCGCATCAACCATGTCTATCAGAATTGATTCGTTCATATCTACATCATTGTTGGGAATTTCTTCTCAAACACAAGTACTTATAACGACATCTAATCTCAAAGTAGTAATATCCCCATGCCAATGCCATTTGATATAGTCATATACAATCTAGTTGCACATGCCATGACTTTTGATTTTATGTGTTTTACTATCAAATGCACTTATGGACGTTCTTGGCATTATTTTCAAGTACTTGCACCGTGCTTTGGATGGATGAGGGATAAGGAAGGAGTTCTAGGGTTCCTCCACTCATGGAGGGGTCCAAAGAAGGCCCCAAATCTCCCTCAACCTACCCCTAATGGCCAAGATTCGACATCAAGCAAAGAAGTCCTTTGATTATGAAGATTGAATCTCATTCTGCCACTGAAGACCCCAGCACGGCCATGGTGCCAAGGAACGGTTGTACTGGCAATTACACAAAGTTATATGTTGACAACCAAATTTTGCAAACTTCAACAACTCAACCAACCACAAACATGCTACCCAGGACGGTCGTGCCATGAAGCCCCAAAATGGTCGTGCTAGCTGAAGAATGGAACGGGCTTGCTCTTGGGGACGACCTCCTCTCAAACTCCACCACCATGGTCGTGCTACCCAACACAGCCATTCTACTAGCCCCCACCACGGTCATTGATGTGGTATATTATCACACTAACAAACTCACTTAGGGTTGAAATCCCTAAGTTTTTAACCAAAACAACGTGCAATAATACCACCCGCAAGCGGACGGGTCTTATCACAGTATAGTTGAGGATTGAATCCCAAGGGACAACATTTTTAAGAATCTTTTACTAGTTAGATCTAGTTGAATCAAGACTAATAATTAGAACAAAGGTTGATTGGTTTGAGTTCAATTAAACTAAATTTGAGGAAAGTAAAAGCAGGATTAAAAGTTGATTAAAGATTTATGATGGGAATCACTGGGATGGTCCCGGGTTTCACCACCGCTACACATGCAAACAAGTCCAAACACAAACATCCAGGCAAGATATAACTATCCAAATAGAGCTACTGCAAAACCCCCCATATGGGCGTCAGGTTCGCGTAAGCATCACCTTAGGTATCAGATGTCTCATCATCATCCAGATCACATACTTACTGCTTTGAAGATACAGATATCCAACTGAAGCTGCGGGCCCCCTATACAGGTGTTAGGCACACAGAAGTGTCACCACGGACTAGACTTTCAAGTTGTTATTGGAATTCTTACATGGATAATAGAACATATCTCCATGTTGTTTCCTATGTTCCTCCACAAATCTTATGAATTGATCAAGACCATTAGAAAATTTCTGATTGTATAAATTTGAAATGGGCTTTCATGATCGATCTATTCTATGATCACCGAGAAAACAAGTGTTGAATCAGGTATTTATAGACTAGGGTTTATTGTTAAGGGTTTAGGGTTTACATATTAGGGTTTAGGATTTAGTATTGAATGTGGAGCACATATGCCATTCTTAAACACCTAATCTCCATAGTAAGTGTACCCATACAATAAGGTGGTGGACTATTTTCTCTATAAATGGAAGAAGGAGCCTAAGCATGACATACGCCATAGATTTGAGTGAGAAATTCTTCCTACAATTTCCATTTTCAATTTGGTGAGTCATGAGATGGGAAACCTTCCCACGCATAATGTATATTCAGTTTTCAAGTACATTTTTGAAGTATATTTTTCCACGGTAGAGGAGGAAGAGGATGTGTTGGAGATGATGAAGAAGGCATTTGCAGGATGAAGAAGGTTTATCTTGAGCCACACGAGGGTAGTCTAAGCCCTCAGGGAGTTGAAGATGATAGTTATTCAATGGATCCTATGATTGGTTCTCTATTTTGCAACATCGATCGAGAGAAGGTACAAGTTTCTAGTCTTTTAGCCTACTCAAGAGGGGACACAACTACATCCTTTGTTAGACAAGAAGCAATCCAATCTCAAGAAATATGATGATTGTGAAGGCCATCATCTATAGACTAGTTTACAACATGCCATGGAGGATTCTATGGCGATGTGTGGTATTCAACAAGGCTAGGATACAAGAAATACTATTTTGTAGATACAACACTGCCACAAACTGGTCTGCATGGAGACATATCATCTTCACATAATCAAAATCAACTAATTTGATTAAGAGTGCCACAAGATAATTTTGTTTTTCCCTCGATGTCCCACCCTAGTGCATTATCAACAGTTACAACTATAGGCATCTGACACTATGTGATTGAAGTCTTATACAATTCATAGAATTAAAGGCTTATACAATTCTTCATAAGCCATGGAAAAATATAGTGATTGTCAAATTGATTAGGAAAATGGTTAGATGTATGACTCCATGTGATTGATTGAAAATTCTCTAGCAACCATTAACACAATGGTGAGTTTATGAAGTAAGTAAGAACCACTTTGTGGTTCAATTTTCTTCTGAACAAGGTTATCTTAAGGAAATTCTAGGAGGATTGTGGTCTGTTACTAGGTCATGCTTAATGTGTGGAAGTCAAATGGTGCATTTGTTCCATCATAGGGCTCCCAAAGAAAATTGTTTTTTGGTTGCACATATGTGATTTGCCATTGAATTTGTACAACTGAGTTATTTTTTTAAAACAAATGGTAAGACATTGGGAAAATTACTAAAAGTGGATGATCATACCCTAAGAAGATATGCTAGACTAGCAGTGGAACTTGATACCTCCATTTTGGTTCATTATGTTGTTATCATAAATGGTATGCATCTTAGAGTTAAATATGAATGTTTGCCAGAAAGTTGCAGTAATTGTGGCACTATGGGCCAGATTATAAGATTGTTCAATAGGTACCAATGATGCACAATCTGACAATACAACTGTTGTCTCAAAACAAGTCAACGTCATGTGGATACAGGAAGATTAGAGATTGAAAAACTATTTTGGAAAGAACATTCACACTCGTCAGATGCTGACAACTAGACAGAAAGATGTGCCTATAGAAATTGGCAAAACAAAAAACATCAGAACAAGTTTGCAATCATGGTGGATCATGAAGAACAATCCATGGATGTGGAATCCACTTTCAAAATGTAGCCTGAAATGGAGCGTGAGACACTCTCCAGATGATTCCTTAGACTATGAATAAGAAGAAATAGAAGACACTTGACATTTAGAACTATCTACAACTTGTAGATGTCCAAACTACTGATGATGATATGCATTAACAAACTCAGTTTTCAAGTACATTTTTGAAGTATATTTTTCCACGGTAGAGGAGGAAGAGGATGTGTTGGAGATGATGAAGAAGGCATTTGTAGGATGAAGAAGGTTTATCTTGAGCCACATGAGGGCAGTCTAAGCCCTAAGGGAGATGAAGATGATAGTTATTCAATGGATCCTATGATTAGTTCTCTGTTTTGCAACATCGATCCAGAGAAGGTACAAGTTTCTAGTCTTTTAGCCTACTCAAGATGGGACACAACTACATCCTTTGTTAGACAAGAAGCAATCCAATCTCAATAAATACGATGATTGTGAAGGCCATCGTCTATAGTCTGGTTTACAACATGCCATGGAGGATTCTATGGCGAGTGGTATTCAACAAGGCCAGGATACAAGAAATACTATTTTGCAGATACAACACTGCCACAAATTGGTCTGCATGGAGACATATCATCTTCACACAATCAAAATCAACTAATTTGATTAAGAGTGCCACAAGATAATTTTGTTTTTCCCTCGATGTCCCACCCTAGTGCATTATCAACAGTTACAACTATAGGCATCTGACACTATGTCATTGAAGTCTTATACAATTCATAGAATTGAAGGCTTATACAATTCTTCATAAGTCATGGAAAAATATAGTGATTGTCAAATTGATTAGGAAAATGGTTAGATGTATGACTCTATGTGATTGATTGAAAATTCTCTAGAAACCATTGACACAATGGTGAGTTTATGAACTAAGAACCACTTTGTGATTCAATTTTCTTCTGAATAAGGTTATCTTAAGGAAATTCTAGGAGGACTGCGGTCTGTTTCTAGGTCATGCTTAATGTGTGGAAGTCAAATGGTGCATTTGTTCCATCATAGGGCTCCCAAAGAAAATTGTTTTTTGGTTGCACATATGTGATTTGCCATTGAATTTGTACAACTGAGTTATTTTTAAAACAAATTGGTAAGACATTGGGAAAATTACTAAAAGTGGATGATCATACCCTAAGAAGATATGCTAGACTAGTAGTGGAACTTGATACCTCCATTTTGGTTCATTATGTTGTTATCATAAATGGTATGCATCTTAGAGTTAAATATGAATGTTTGCCAGAAAGTTGTAGTAATTGTGGTACTATGGACCAGATTATAAGACTGTTTAATGGGTACCAATGATGCACAATCTGACAATACAAATGTTGTCTCAAAACAAGTCAACGTCATGTGGATACAGGAAGATTAGAGATTGAAAAACTATTTTGGAAAGAACATTCACACTCGTCAGATGCTGACAACTAGACAGAAAGATGTGCCTATAGAAATTGGCAAAACAAAAAACATCAGAACAAGTTTGCAATCATGGTTGATCATGAAGAACAATCCATGGATGTGGAATCCACTTTCAAAATGCAGCCTGAAATGGAGCGTGAGACACTCTCCAGATGATTCCTTAGACTATGAATAAGAGGAAATAGAAGACACTTGACATTTAGAACTATCTACAACTTGTAGATGTCCAAACTACTGATGATGATCTGCATTAACAAACTCCTATAGTTCCAACACAGTTCAATTTAGTGTTACATATTGAAGGACATACATTTATTGTTCATACGCTAGATGATACTCATGAAGACAAAAATCACATAGTGCCACACCAACATATTCCGCTCACTTCAGACTTTAGTACAACCTACAATAATTCTACTCACTATGTAAAACTAGTTGGGAGACAAGAAGTAGCTCGTAAAAAATGAAGATGGATCCTTATCATACTAGGAGTCAGGCGAGAAAGCCTGCAGATGATTGACCTAATATTCATCTGACTAAAGGTTGATGGGTGATAAGTATAGAAGATCTAAATTGATCACAGTATTCCTACAGTTGAAGTCATTCATTTCAACCTGATGACTTAAGAAATATTTCATGTTTGTATCTAATTAGGTTGCTTTTGTATATGTAACACCTAGTTACTTTTAGTTAAGGGTTTGATACCAACAATATATCTTACAAATTAATCACTACTCTTTTTTAGTAGGTTAGATAGAAGGACTAATATCCTTTTCTAAGAAAAAATATACATGTATATTAAAAATTATAGCTAAACAAACAAATCAAACAATTATTTATGTATTTTAAAAATTATAGCTCAAAAATCAAACAAACAAAAATGTAGCAAACTAAACAAAAAAGAAAAAAAAACACCTTCAACACAGAGCAGAGAGCAGTTGGCAAATAGTGATGGCTCAAGTAGGCACTAGTAGCAACAAGTGGAGGGCAGAAGCAACAAGCAATCCTTGTGGCGACGGTGGCTCAAGCGACATAGGTGGGGGTGGTGATACTGGTAGAGATAGGTGGCTTTAGCGGCTACATCAACAACAATAGAGGAGGCGACAGTGATAGTGGTGGCTCAAGTGGCGGCCGCTGTGCAATACCAACAATGGCATCGGCATGGCTAGTGGCAGTAAGTGGGCGACATATGACGATCGTTAGAGCTTTGGATCTTGTGCAATGAGACAAAACTGACAAGTAAGACTTTAGTCGTTGGCTGTTTAAAAAAATCGACGCCGTAGTTCACTCTCTTTTATTGATTACCTACCAATTTGATGCTATATGTATTTATCCCTATTAAAAGATACGAACCTCACTAAGACATGTGTCGTTATGCAAGAAGAATGACGACAAAGTTCATTTTTTGTTGACATGTATCATCGGCTTCTAGCAAAAAACTAATGACACAACCCAATTTTGGGGGGGGGGGGGTTTGCAGGGCACGTGCCGGGAATTTTTCGTCGTCAGATATTTTAGGAAAAATGACACCACAGGTAAAAATATTCTTGTGTGTGCTATACACGGCTTAGATTTTTATAAAGAGCAACCGACGAGAGAGCATTCTTGGAGGAAAAAATTATTTCAAGGAAATATGCTATCAATTTTTCTACAAGAGACGCAATAGGCATATATCAATTTTTTTCACTGAGAAATTAAATTTTGTGGACTATCTTAAGCATTGATTCTTTACAATGAAACCCACGCTACAGTAAAAGTGATACCTATATTTTTTCTTAATTGGATAAGACTTGACCAGTAATGACGATTGCTCTTTATCAAAAAGCCAACGTGACACCAAAGATTAAAAATGTTCTAGTACTTGCCTACCGTCTGACGACGACGGGATTGGGTCCACCATCACGCATTCTCGCTCTTTTGAGTGCCCACGTTCTCAAACCCTAGTCGACCTATTGGTATATTCTATTGTGGAACTTGGAGCTCGAACAGTTCAACTTTATTTTTGACAATACCTTCTTTTAATGAATTCCTTTCCTTTAACTCTCTTACTCTATATTTTTCGTGAAGGAAACTCCGATCCTGAAGTTCATCGTCTATTTTATACTATAACTAGAAAAAGTTTCATGTGTGATCGAATCAGCAAATTATATACCCACGATGCAACTGCTCTTAATATGAACATAGAGATGGCTTCTCTACCACTACTCAATAAAGTTTATTTGACGTCGACTCTTACGGTGTCTCATTTTCTCCAATGATTGACTTTGGTAGATAATCAGAACACTCAGATTTTGAGGAAATACAAGGCATATTCAATCATGTGTACAGGGTCATACACGGTCAAGATTGAAGGGTGGACAAGTACGCCACGGGCTTCCATCTGGGCCACGAGCCAGTAAACTAGACCACATGGGCTTTTGCCCTGACCGTCGTAGGCTCAGACGGCCACAATTGCTCGTTGCAATTTGCGAAGTCCGAATCGCGAATGCGCGTGCTGCATACATCGCCGTCACTCACCACTTCGTCCACTGGGTTAGATACGACCACACCTACGCGACCGACTAATTTGACTGCCCGTTATCGATAATTTCATTGTAATGTATATAGTTAAATCTTGAAACAATGACCTAGTATTTGTTTGCTTCATGCAGGCCTATACTTGATAGTAATATCCGTGCTTACGTTTCAGTGAATCTTACTACCGCTTTACGAAAACAATTGGAAGTGTGCATTTACATGTACTTTATAACGAACATGGAGATATAAGATATTAGGGGCCGTTGGAAGCAATGGAAAACAGTCGAAACTGCTCAGCATTGGGCACTGAATACTAGGTCAATTGTAAGGATATTTCCTTTGTAACACATAACATCCCATTCTGGTTATTATCGTCGTTGATTTAGTTGACCAATGGCTCATATTAACAAATGTCTTTCCAAATGCCTAGTCATTGTGATTCAGTTAGCCAATGTTCTTGTTGTGATATCATTGAATGATTAATCATATTTGCAACAATATTGACGTCAATTAAGATTTATTGGCCCTTTATCACTTATAATATTGATTTATATAATTTATATATATTGTGTGCACCATCAATGTATTGATTGTGACCTTCTTTCTTTATGTACAATAGTCCATAACTTAATTGGGTACCATTGGTATTGACGCCAAACTAAATGGAAAAAGGGTATACAAGATTACCTCGTGTCTAAAGATTGAGATGGTGACTGAGGGTGTAATTTGCATGCTAGTGTGCATGCAATCCGCCAAAAATGCTCTTGATTGGGATATATAGGTTGATTCGGATCCATTGGTGAGCAACTACTTGGGCATGTTCTACTTATGAGGATAATTACTGATTTTTAACGTAAGTGGTTCTTGGACATGGTCGCATGTGACCTTTTGAACTTTTGAACGTTAAAGGTTCTGTTCTCTACCTTCATCCATTCTTCTATTTAGTTTACCTTCTTTCAATGTTACATCTCCTTTTAACGACGCTTGCTTTATAGCATGTCCTATTTTGAAGTTTAACATCCATTTCATATTATGTCGGTTTGACAAGTTTTGTGCGTGGATGAGTAAACCATATACTCATGCTCCAACTGCTCCATATATGAGCAAACAATGAACTTCTATACCATAACTTATTTAAGTTTCTTGGGCATCAAATTTTACCTATATCTCATTTTCGCGAATGACTGTGGTATATAATGCGGACACTCCGCTTTTGAGGACACATAATGGATATTCAATCTTTTGTGAACGGTCGCAACTGAATGGCCGACAAAGTGGACATTGGCGTCGGTCTATTTCTCTCATCGTGGGCCACGCGCAGTTAACTGGACCGCATGGACTTTCGGCCACACCATCGCATGCTCAGTCGTTACCAATTGCTCGCTGCAATTTGCATAGAAGCGCATCGCGTGTGACATGCTGCATATATGGTATCACTTAGCACATCATCCTCTGGATAAGAATGAACCACAACTCTGGTACAGATGTTGACTTTAACGTCGGTTACATAAGACTTTTGACGTTGGTTTCCAAGCGACATCCAAGTGGATGACACTAAAAATAGATGTCTTCAGCGTCCGTTTCAAAATCGACAACATAGAGCCGTCTCCGATTGCAAAAAAAAAAAAAAAGAACCGCCAACAGTGGGACCGTAGGCATCGATTATTCATTCAAAACCGACGTCATTCTCCACCATAGGCAACGGTTATTCATTCAAAATCGACGTCATTCTCCATCCCGAACAAAAAAATTGGCTCCCTTTAGACCATAGTTGTCCGTTTTCTATAAATAACCGACTCCCATTCTCCATCTCAAATAAAAAAAATTGGCCCCCTTTAGACCATAATTGTCGGTTTTCTATAAATAATTTGTTGACCTCAAATTATGCATGATTTTTTAGATAACTAAAAAATAACCTATACCATTAGAAGAAAAGGCGTTGGTTTACTAGAATTAGCCGACGAGTTGGACATTCGTTGTCAGTTTTTTTTATTTAACTAACGATTATATTTTTTTCCTTATCATCTTGCAGGCCTGCTGTCCGGCTAGTCAGCAAGATGCAAAATCTACAGTTCTAAATTATAAGTTTACAACATCCCTTGATTTCAGCCAACAACAGGCCACAAACTGTCATATTAACAAGATGGACAATATTATATATAGATCATTGATTCACACACATGTATAAGCACATTTAATTCATTCATATGATTCACACACATGTAGAAACTTGTCGTTCCATTCATTCCTCCATTTCATATTCACACACATGTAGCAACCTAAAGTTACATTCATTCATCTCTTTTCACATTCACACACATGTAGAAGCGTATTCATTCATTCATCTTCACATTCACACACATGTATATGGTTAAGACAATTCAAAAAAATTATTCAAACATATATATAAGTGTGTCTTTTAAAGTTTAACATGTCGTCAAATATAGAATTAATATTATGACATCAAAGTTTAGAAATGTCATTCTTTATTGTCATCATCATCATCGTCATTAGTTCTCCAATAATAATAAAAAATACCCAGTGCTTTTAAGGCTTTTGTCTGTTGTTCTCTTACATCATCTAATTGTTCTATCGTATATGGACTATGTACATCTAACTAACTTTTCACCTGCAGTGAAGTCACTAGTTTTAAACACCTGCAAAGAGAATGATGTATATATATATAATTGATAAGATTGATATATTTCATATTATCTAATGAGATTATATAATACATGTTGTATGGAATCGATTTCCAGTGCAACATATCTGACAATTAGGTCAATATATTGTATCACGTAGTATGCACATGTCCAACCATTGTGTTGTTTAGCACATTATAAATTTCAACATATAAAATATTAATAAATAAAAATAAGCATAGTTCACATAAATAATATATACATTAGTGTCAGGAAAGTACATTCACATTCTCCCAAACTAACGGTTTATATTTTGTCTTGCACATGTTTCCACAAGATGTTTTGAAATCTTTTAAAGCCCTACATGTTAATGTAACATATTATATTGTATTACTAAATAGTAATGTAATAATAGATGTTAACATATATAAATATAAAAAATTCTCACTTGAATAACGGCCTTTTCATTACGTGTCCATGCATGTCTAATTGCTAGCTTCCCCTCAGGATCTAGATAATAAATAGTAAACGTCTTGCGGATAATAATCAGTAACTCCCAATGCTTAGCACTAGAGATAAGAAAGTTAAAAATATAACTCAAAATCTACAATAAAATATAATTTTCTTAAGTATAAATTATAAACAAAGTAAACTTACTTATCATTGAATGGAGATATTATCACACTCTTCTTTTTTTATCAAAATATTTAAAAGTGACAGAGCAGTATAAGGTAACTGGTGAATGTTCTTTATCTACAAGACTAATCAAAGATGGAATTAGAAATCCCACATGGGTAAATAAAAATTCTTTACAGATCCTATGTAAGTTGTTGCAAAACATCTATTACGTATGCATTAATATATAAGAAACCAGATCACCGTATATAAAATAAGGTATATAGATATATAAACAAGATATCACCATATTCATAGCTCTATCATAGATGAATTCAGTCAAAACATACCTAAACAACTCCAAAATATCTTGTATAAATATAATGTTATTGTATGATTGGCCTGCAACATCCACTGGAATATAAATATTTATAGGATAATGTTTTTTATGTTTGCCTATCTATATTACCATACCCCTACAATTAGGACCTATCGAGTCATATAGGTCCTTTGGAAGCCAACTAGGTACTGCATATGGAGGTGGAGGTGGAGGCGGAGCTGTAACGGGTTTCTTTTTTTCTCATGTATATAGAATTTCATATCAATTGACTTGTATATACACACTAATAAATTAATGTAATGTAAATTTACCATACAAGATCAGTATAAACGACATCCGTTTTGGGCCACAATATCACTCCGCCTTCTACTTCACCAAGCGTGCCAGCATCTGGGTGGGCATATGGCAATGGATGTTGCCTCCAATGAGGGAACACAAGCCTTAGGCTCACACAAATCACACCATCGAGTACTGGAGTGTTATGAATCGTGTGCCCTCGAAGGCGTGGGTAAGCCTCGGCCTTTGCAACGATGAATTCTTTGAATCTTAGATGGCATAACCTCAACCCCTACAAATTTACATATAGTATATTATATACATATATACATAAAAATATCATCTTGAAAAGACTAGCTACTATGTCATAAAAATACTTACAATAGACATGTTAGGCAGTGAGTCTACAGGATTACTCCCAACCACCTCTAACGTAGGGGAAGAGTGGCACGACATTGGTATTATCTAAGTGGTAGCATAAGATGCCTGCCACTTACTCATTGCTTCATGGAGTCTCTTATCAAGTACTTTCTTGACTCTCTTATCAAGTACTTCCTCGACTCTCCTATCAATTAACTCATTTACATATACATGGACAAAAGAAACGCTAGCTTTTGATTATTGAATTCCCTTTACAATAACATTCTAAAAAAAGAATATGTTACCTCAGCTTTTGAAAATCCTGCTCTTGGGACATGTTTGCGCTGTGTTGGCTAAAAGAATGCTTTTATGCCCACACCAGTGCATGTAACCCTAACATGTCTAGGATGCTCTGGGTTACCAAGAGCAACTGTCAATTCATCCCTTGTGTCCTCAGGCATGAAATTTTCTTACTTCCTCTACTCGTGAAGCTCCCACTAATTGCCATCAATAGAAATTGGTCAGTAAACATAACAATTATCAATATCGATTGCTCAGAGAGTTAATTTCTACCATTTTTTTAGTTGCATCAGCAGTTGCAGGCTTAGTTATATCTCCTTTCTTATTTTGCCTCCCAGCTATCCACAGAACATGGAGAAGCAGAGGTGCAGGATTAACAGTAGAGGACTCACTAGTCTCCTAAGTAGCAGCAGACTCAGCAGTAGTAGCAGCCAATAGTTTTTGGCAAAAACCTGCATAGCCACTTAGATCCATCGTGTGGTCATGCACATTTAGTGCACGCCTTGCTCTTTGAGCATCGTTGATAGCCTTGTTAGTAAGCACATTGAATTGGTTAGTAACACTAAAGGTCAATCGTGAGTAGGTGAATTCATAAGAATGTATATTAATTAAATTGGAAATAACGCTTAATACCATGAATTGATCGATATTTCTCTTAGAAATTAAAGCCTCCCAGACCTTCGGGTCTAGGTAGTTCCATTTCTTAGTGGTTGACTTCTTCTTGTTCTCATCATATCGTATGTATAATCGGGTGAGATTTGTCCTATAGTTCCTTAGGACCCTCCCACAACATTGCCTCACCTTTTTATGTTGTAGGCTTTCATCCAGTTCAAATATACTTTGTAAATTTCATATATTTAATAGACTAGTATCCTAAAAATTAGTATTCTGCAAATTAGAATTACAAATGATATTGTTTCTTGATGAAATTGGTATGTTCCACGATATAAACACGCACTTCATCGATGTTGTGTAAAATATACAAGTGAGCTTGTTCCAACAGCCTACGGCTAATTACTTTCACCCATGATCCTAAAATCCCTTAGCTAGAATACTCCTCAATATTCTTGTCATTTATACGAGCGTCATTACCACTCTGAAAGTCATTGTAAAAATCCATAACCTCTCTTGCCACATAACCCTCAATAATACTCCCTTCAGGACAATAACGGTTTTGAGCATCACCTTTAAAAATACTTAGGTATCGTTTAAAAGGATACATCCAATGTAATAAAACTAGTCTCAATATTTTCACTTCCCTAGTCAAGTGGACAACAAGATGTACCATGATATCAAAGAACGAAGGAGGAAAATACATCTCAAGCTAACATAGGGTAACAACCACTTCTCTTTGCAACTTATCAAGAGTCTCAGGATCAATAACTTTGTTGCACAGACTGTTGAAGAAGAAACAAACTCTGGTAATTGCAAACCTTACATGCTTCGGTAGTATAGATCAAATGGACACAGGTAATATTTGTTGCATTAGAGTGTGACAATTATGAGATTTAAGACCTATCAGCATCAAATATTTCATTGATACCAATCTACGGATGTTGGATGAGTAACCATGTGGCATCTTAACATTAACCAAGCAATCACAAAAAGCTTTCCTCTCCTTTCTAGACAATGTGTAATAAGAAATAGGTAAATATGTTCTTCGATCACTACGAACTACTTCTATTAACTTTGTCCTTATTCTCATTTTACATAGGTCTATTCTGGATTTGATTCCATCTTTAGTCTTACATGGTATATTCAACAGAGTACCAATGACGCTATCACAGTCATTTTTCTCAACATGCATGACATCGATACAATGCATGAATGTCAAAGAACTCCAATAAGGAAGATCCTAAAATATTGACTTCTGCTTAAATAAATATTTGTCATTCCGTTTGGCCATGGTACATTGTGATCTCTTACCAAATTCATTGACGAAGTCTTTTACTCTTTCATAAACAACCTCCCCTGATATAGGTTTAGGCGCACTTCGTTCCTCATTCCATCCATTGAACGCTTTGTGCAACCTTCGGTACGGATGGAATTTTAGAAGAAGCCTCTGATGACCAAGATATATAGTCTTGCTGCCATATTTTAGTCGTATTGAATCAATGTTCTCTTCACATATAGGACACACTTTAGATACATTGACATTGTATCCAGACAAATTCCCATATGCTGGAAAGTCATTAACAGTGCAAAATAACATAGTATGTGTAACATCCCTGACCTGGGTTATGCTTTAACCCTAGGTGTTTTAATAAAGAAAGATGATTATATGCTTAATCTTATCTTGTGAAAAGTAATTAGGGCTCATGAGGAACTTATGTTTCAATTTTGGTCCTGTTTGAACAATGTTGAAGCAATGTTTGCTTATTTTGGACTAAATTGCAAATTACCCAAGTTGAGGGGTTACATTGCAAATGTTGCATCATAAGATGTTCCTCATGTGTTGAAGCATCATGAGAATGAAGATGATGCAGAGGTATGGCTTGTGGTAGCCTGAGTACCAAGGAAGAGTTGATAAAGCAAGGTTTGTGCATTAAAACCTAGTTTTGGTGTAAAGTGCAATTTACCCAAAACCTAGGGTGCAATATGTAAATTACCACTTCAATAAGGTCCCTAATGTTTCTTGGCACCATGTAGAGAAAAGAAAATGAGAGGGCGCCTCATTTGAATTAAGTTGGAGGAGAGAGAATCTTGATATTAAAATAATCAAGATTTAATCCTAATTGAAACCCTAATTCGATTTAGAGCAAAAATAAATGTATTAATTAAAGGGCCTTCAACCAAAATTAAAATGGTTGAATTCAGATGTGCGTGGACATCCTTGATCCTTGCAAGGACCATGAAAATATCCAAGGGAATGGATAACTCACTCACAATTTTATAAGAAAAAGAAATATCCACTCACATATTGATATTAGTATAATATGATTTAAGGTGCTTAATTTTGTTTTCTTTAAATCATGGATAATTGAGAGGAATAAGAGGCAAACAAGATAGCCTCGTCCCTAAGGAAGTTGAGGGGGAAGAGGCGGACATATTTTTGGAGATTAAATGGATTTTTACAAAGCATATTCTCTCTCATTGAATTTTTATAAAAAGACCTTTTACAAGCCAAATGAAAGGCTTTTTCAACCCCACTTCTTCTCCTTGCTTGGGAAACGACCAAGGGAGCTTGGGAGGGTCAGGAAGATGACCCCCAACCTGTTGCCTATCTTTTCAACCAAAAGCTTGAGGACGAGCCTAGGGGGAGTTGCAAGAGCTTCATCCACCATTGTTGTCGTGAGCTTGGAGCTTTGGAGCTCAATTGGAGGCGGGTTTTATAACTTGAAACCCTAACTTTGTTATTACATTCAATTCCCAATCACATAATGATCATTTCTCTATTTACAATTATTAATTTGGTTGATTGATGAAATTTCCATAGAAATCACAGCAGGTTTCGTGGGTCTAGAGCTTGATGATGATGACATCATCATAAGCACATACCTCCCCAAATATCTAGACCAAACGGTTTCAATCAAATGTCCAAACAGTTTCACAAACCGTTTGGGAGCAAACAGTTTCAAACCGTTTGGAATGAAATGGTTTCACTAAACCACATAGAAGCAAACAATTTAAGACCGTTTGGTGATGTTGACCAGGGTTGACCATTTGGTGATTTGTTCATAATGATCTAGGTTAATGACCCATCAATTATTATTGATTAACTCCAATTAATTCATGAGTTGAAGGTCCAACAATAACCTAAACCCTAATCGGGTTGAGTGTTGATTTCATAAGTGATTTAGTTTGAAACTTGGGTTGATTGACCCAAACGGTTTCAAAACCATTTGGGAATCACCCAAACAGTTTCAAGACCATTTGGAGGTCTAGGGTTGAGTATGGTTAGGTATTTGAAGATTCAAATATAAGGTATAAACCCTAATCGGCTAAGTGTTGATTTTGCAATTGAATGAGTTGATGCTTTGGGTTGATTGACCCAAACGGTTTCAAAACCATTTGGGGATCACCTAAATGGTCTCAAGACCGCTTGGGGGTCACCCAAGACCGTTTGGAGGTCTAGGGTTAAGTTTGGTCAAGTGTTTGAAGGTCCAAAGATACCAAATTGAAATACAATTAAGTGTTGATTTGGTGACCAATCCTAGGATCCAAACCCTAATTGAATGACATGGTTGATGATGATATGATGGGAAAATGGTCTCAAGACCGTTTGGAGGTCATGCAAACAATCCCAAGACCATTTGGGGGTCACCCAAGACTGTTTGGAGGTCTAGGGTTGACTATGGATAGGTGTTTGAAGATTTAAAGGTACTAAGTTGAAGTGCAATCAAATGCTGACTTGTTCATTAATCCAATGACCCAAACTTTGATTGATTGACTTGGATTTTGATTTTGACATGGGAAAACGGTCTCAAGACCGTTTGGAGGTCATACAAACGACCTCAAGACCATTTGGGGTCAGGTCATGTTCAATTTGGATGATGGACCAATAGTTTTAAAAGTATCTAGTTTCACATTAGTTAATGTTGAAGGACCATCGATTCCAAACCCCAATCCTATTGATACAAACACTAATTGATGATCAATTGAGGGTCAAATCAGTTGAAGGTTGACCTATTTAACTCAATTGAAGTATGGTGATAGGTCCAATTGATGATTGGTTACATGAATTCAATGGTTGAAGGAACCAACATTGGAAACCCTAATTCAATTTAATTGGTTGAGACCATATTTGGTCCATGCAGTTTTGAGGTGGTTTGGACCAAACGGTCTCAAGACCGTTTGAGTCCAAACGGTCTCAAGACCATTTGGGACCAAACAGTCTCAAGACCATTTGGGACCAAACGATCCCAAACCGGTTGAGTCCATGCGGTTTCAAAAAGGTACTTTAACAAACAGTTTCAAGTACTTGTTTTAGCAAACAGTCTCAAGCACCACCTTTACCAAATGGTTTCAAACCGTTTGAACTTTGAAAGACTAAGACCATTTGGGGCTCAAGTAGTCAAGATTGATTGAGGATTCAATTGGTAAATCCACTTGGACACCTACTGTAATTGAAGATCCAATTGGTCAATTCAATTGGATACCTTATGTATTGGAGGTCCAATGTAATTGAATCTCTTGAGAATTAAAATGATGAATGATCCATTGATACAATGATGATTAGTAATGATAATCAATGAAGGTACAAATGTTGAAGTCCTAATAGTACCTAAGTGATTAGTGCCAATTAAGGGATGAACCCTAATTGCTTTTAGGAACAATGAAGTTGTACTCTATGTTGATCATAGTTGTATGTACTTGATTGAAGGGTTGGTATGACTTAATCAAGTTGAAAAGATGATAGCATTAAATTCATACATGAATATGATTCATGAGGTGATTAAGGGTATGATTCTTAAGCAAAGAGTTCATGAAACCCTAATAATAAATATAAACCCTGATTGACAGGGCTATTGAACTCTAACCCTAATTGAGGGCAATTCTAAATGAAACTCTAATCTCGGGGTGAGGATGTAACACTAATCTAGGGTAATGATATATGAAACTCCAATTTAGGGAAATGAGATGTAAAACCCTAATTGGATATGAATAGTAGACCCAAGTTGTGGGTAACCATAGTGGAAACCCTAATTCAGGTTGATTCCATGAGAAATCCTAAATGAAGGGTGATGGTATATGCCATCCTATCCCTAATAAAGGGAGTTGGTATGTGAAATCATAACCCTAATGAAGTATGATAGTATGTGAAACCCTAAACC
Source organism: Alisma plantago-aquatica (assembly GCA_963693085.1). Lineage (NCBI taxonomy): Eukaryota > Viridiplantae > Streptophyta > Magnoliopsida > Alismatales > Alismataceae > Alisma > Alisma plantago-aquatica. Next base: position 122,725,289 of record OY856410.1, on the reverse strand, counting down.
CTAATAAATGGCGATGGTATGAGAGACCCTAATCATAATAATGGAATGGTGATTAATACATTGATAAGAGAAATACCTAAAGTGATTACTTATAGATAATATTATAGCAAGCAATGCCTTAATCTGAAATGGGTTCATATCATTAAAGATAGTTGGACCATTCTTATGTGTGACCTATGCACTTCATGGTAAGAGTGATAGGTTAGTGGATGAAAGGATTAAGATGGGAAATTTCTTAATCCAAGATAAGTTGATAACTCAAGAAAGTTGGAAGTGATGAGGACATCAAGATGTGATAGATATCACTTTTAGCATTCCAGGGCTGATATACTCTGATGCACCTCAAAGCCAATATACTTGGATAAGAAACACATGAAGTGTGTTATGTCGATTGTTACAATGAAATGTAATGAGTTTCATATACTTTGATCAGTATAGGCTAATATACCTTAAGAATGGGGTTAAGCCAAACTAATGAGTATGATGTAATCATATCATGATAAGGATGGGAAATGAACTCATGCCTTGCATTAATAAACATTTAATGAAAAATGTTAAGAGTAATCGACATGATTGATTACTCAAGATGTTAATGGATGCTCCTAGAGGTGTGGAGCAATGTATTGAGGTTGATTTGATAAATATGAAAGCCTAATGTGAGATGGGAAAACCCTAACCCTAAATTGGGTATTGGGACATGAAAAACCCAAATGTGATGTGAAAAGTAAGCCCTAACCCTATTGAGGGGATAGTGGTGTTACTATTGTATTATATGAGGAAATATGTTGTTGTTGCCTAGAGAGAGGTGATAAGATGTGAATGGCCTTATGAGCCATATGGTTAGATGTTGCCTAGTAAGAGGTGACAAGATGCTTTAAGGGCTTTGTGAGCCATGAGATTAGTTGAGAGGTAACAAGATGATTATAAAAGTCTCTTGTAAGAGATAATAATGTTCATAATGAATCAAGGAATGGGAACTTAGTAATATAATAATAATAATAACAAAAGGATACAATTATAATAATGGAATCTGGATTATACATGTGATGAGAAAAGAGGAATACTTGTAATACATAAAGAATGTATTGAGCATGATTGGCATGGCCAGAGTTTAATGTTAGAAAAAGAATAAGGTGCCCAGTGCTGTGTAAACAGACATGGGATGCAATCAGGATTGGTTAAAGTCCAATACCTTGCAGAGGTGTAATGCCTGAAATCAGGATTGGTTAGAGCCCAATGACTGGATGTGTAATCAGGATTGGTTAAAGTCTAATGCCTGGCTGTGTAATCAGGATTGGTTAAAGTCCAATGTCTGGCTGTGTAATCAGGATTGGTTAAAGTCCAATTCCTGGCTGTGTAATTAGGATTGGTTAAAGTCCAATGCATGGCTGTGTAATCAGGATTGGTTAAAGTCCAATGCTTGGCTGTGAAATTAGGATTGGTTAGAGTCCAATGCTTGGCTGTGTAATCAGGTTTGGTTAGAGTCCAATACCTGGCAGAGGTGTAATTCCTGTAATCAGGGTTGGCTAAAGTCCAATGTCTGGCTATGAAATCAGGATTGGTAGTGTCCAATGCCTGGCAGTGTAATCAGGTTTGGAAGAAGTCCAATACCTGGAAGAGGTTAAATTCCTGTACTGATGACACATGATTGGTAATAGACCAATGCATGTAATAGTAACACAGGATAGGTATCAACCCAGTGCCTGTATTGTTGATATATGAGTACATGGTAGATATATCTCCTTATCTGTTAAACAGGTTGGCTAAGGCCAACAAAATGGAACAAGAGTGTTTCATGGGTGACATAACAAGATGATAAGTGTCGCAAGAAAAGTTTAATATGATGTATAAATGATATACATGTCATTCCTATTCCTTATTAAAAGAATAGACGATATATTTCTCTATCATAAATAGTTGCAATGCTTTCAAAGTTGAGAATGCTTTAAAATGCTTATCATTTGCCCAGTTTCATATCTTCAAACTACAATAACAATGTTTTGGCAGAGAGTTATATCTCCCGCTGGGGAAATTTACAATTGTCTCACCCCCATGAGATCCAACATTTTTAGGTGGACGCGGACAAAGAAGTAGATACTCTTTTGCAGGAAAAAGGAAAGCAATAGCCTAGACACCAGTGAGATCTCAGGCGGAGACCCTGATTGTCAAGTCATATAGTTAGAAAGTCATATGTGTTGTCTCTGTATTCTCAGGTCCTCAGAGTTTATAGTTAGAGTTTTTAATAAATCGATCTAAGGTTTTGGCTTGATGCCTCGAGGTTTTATGCTATCTGTATATAATGTTTATAGGGCAGCTGATGTTGTAGTCTCTGAGAATAGATGGTAAAGATTATGTACGTTTGAACCAGAATGTAAATGTTATACAATGGTTCTTGATGGAAAAGATTTCCTATGTGTGGATCTCTTTGTAAAAAGTTTTAATTTTTAGTGATTTTCAGTAATCTGCTGCAAATAATTCGCTTCCGCTTAAGTTAATTTTGTTTTTGCGAGTTGGATGCCACAGTATGCAAATGAAATGTCTCTCTACGTGAAGCATCATAGGTCATCACACTTTCACCCTAGAGTTTCTTTAAGTCGTAAATCAAAGGTTCAAGATAAACGTCGATATTGTTTCCAAGTTTTTTAAGGCCTGATATCAACAAAGACAACATAATGTACTTATTTTTCATACACAACTAGGGAGGAAGATTGTATATAACAAGGATAATAGGCCAAGTGCTATGTTGTCTGCTCAGTGTCCCGTATAGATTCATCCCATCAGTATAAAGTCCAAGCCTTAGATTCCTGACTTCTTTACCAAATTCAGGGTATCATAAATCAATTTTCTTCCATTGTGGGGAATCAGACACATGTCGTAGGATCCCATCATTATTTTTCTTAACCTCTGCATGCCACCTCAAATTCTTCACATGTATTGGATTGGCAAACAAGCATTGGATCTGTGGTATTATAGGTAGATAACACATCACCTTAGCAGGAGAACCAATTTTAGACTTCCCTGAAGTCGTCATTTTATACCTTGACACACCACATTTTGGACAATCTTTCAAATCTACGTAGTCCTTTTCAAATAATACACAATTATTTGGGCATGCGTGTATCTTTTTGGTCTCCATTTCCATTGGGCACAATAATTTCTTTAACTCGTATGTTGAGATTGGCAGCTCGTTTCCTTTGGAAGAATTACTTTCAACAAAGTCAACAATGATGTCAAGCTTGTGTCTCTCCATCTAATGTTAGTCTTTAACTTATACAATCTCAACATAACGCTAAGCTTTGTAAACTTAGTACACCTGTGTATAACGGTCTCTCAACATCATGCACAATGTTCCTAAACATGGGAGGTGGATCAATGTGCTCTAACCGACAACTATTGAGCATTTCATCATTGATGTCTACTGGAACTGGTTCGTTAACATCTGCGTCATCGGAGACATTTTTTTCTTCCACACAAGCACTTCTATCGACATCTACTGATTTCAGGTTTGAAATCTCTCCATGCCAGTAACCTTGTACAATCCCGTTGCACATGACATGACTTTTGATTTTGTCACCCATGCTGACTTTCAAGTTGTTACCGCAATGCCTACATGGATAGAAGAACCTATCTCTAGGTTGTTTCCTATGTTCCTCTTCAAATCTAATTAACTAATCAAGACCATAAATAAACTTTGGGGTGCAACAATTTGGAATGGGCATCCATGATCTATCCATTCTATGATCAAAGAGAAAAAAAGTATATATTAGGGTTTAGGGATGACATATTAAGTTAAGGGTATAACATAAAAAGATTAGGATTTAGGGTTGAAATATTAGATTTTAGGGTCTTATATATATATATATATATATATATATATCTGTGTGTGTGTGTGTGTGTACCACATATCCCATTCTTGAACACCAAATCTCACTAGTAAGTGAATTATGTTTTTATATAATTTTGGCAGTATTTCTCCACCGTTCTCCAAGTACACCAATGTGCATGTGCAAATGCCCACCAACATATGTACTTAGAGAACAAACGAGGAAGTACTGACGAAACATCATGAAAACCGAATATATATTTTACACTTACATCCTAAGTGAGATTAAGTGTTCAAGAACAGTCCCAAACTGGGGACTATCCAAGATTTACTGCTAATGAGTAAATCTCAAATGGGTTTCTAGGCCATAATGCAATGTTGTCATTTATATACCTATGATCATAGTGTCGTCTAACACTTCAGCTTTCCCCGACTATAGGAGTGAATCTATGATTCTATATTATGAGGGTTTGTGGATCAGGTTCATGTATTGTGTGTTGTACATATTGCTTCACCAACGTTTAATCATTATCAAAATATTATTAATTAGCAAATGTAAGGATATCATCAACATTTAGCATTATCAAAACATAATTAACTATCAAATAGAAGACTAACATCATATGTACTAAATATTGTTGCGGAATCCAATATAAGGTTGCCAGGACACACACATATATGCAAGGTTTATCCAGGCAACATATTAAAATTAAACATTTTATTTTTGTCACATATTATTAACAACCAAAGCAATCATTAATTCTATTAAATAAACATTACATGTGTATAGGTATTATTTGTTAATATATCTTAAGGATGAATTGAGGATGCAAACATAGCCAATTGGGGGCTTTACCTCTAGTAGTGGCAATAACACCAGTGGCGGTGCCCTGGGTGCACTGGCACCCCTAGATGTGGCTGGCTCCGATGGACTGCCACGGAGATGAGCAGTAGTAGGAGACTACGAGCAGAAGTAGGCGACGATAGTGACGAGCTCTGGCGTCAATTGATGGGGCTGGCTCTGTCTCCAGTAGTAGAACTACTGGCACTGGCTTCTGGCGACTGGAGGAGAGGACTGACAGAGAATAGGATCAGATGGAGGAGAGGACCAGCGGCGGTAGAGAAGAGGACCCATGGCGGCTGCTCCGCCTGGAGGAGAAGAGCAGCGGCGGAGGCTCCGAATGGAGGAGAAGAGCAGCAGCGGCTGGATGGAGGAAGAGTGGCGGCGGCAGTGATGCTCAGTCGGCTGGTAGAAGAAGACTAACTGGAGGAAGAAGAGCAGCGGATGCAAATTGCCAGACCTAGCTAACTCAGTTGGGAATGAAACAAAGAAGGGGAGGAGTCTGGTTCACGCGAGTGCTATTAAGTTAACTTTAGTCATCGGTTATTACAAAAAATCAATGCCTAAAACCAATAGTCGTCAGTCACACATGAAAACCGACACCTATATGCAACTATAAACAAAAAAAATTGCACCCGATCAGGGTATTTGTCATTGGTTTCTAGATACAACAACCGACGTCTATCCGCATAACCTGAAAAAAAGTCTTCTTGAGTTACGATCATAATTGTCAGTTGCCAACCAAAAACTGACGTTGAATAGAAAAATTGGGGGGAAAATATATTTGCGGGGACAACGCGCGAACACATATCTTTGTCGGTTCTTTGGTAAAAACCGACGACATATGAGGGGATAAATTTTACCTCACGAAGGATATTTAGTCGTTAGTTCCTTGTCAAATCTGATGACAACGTAGGGATAAAAATTTTCGAGGAGGGGTCTTGGCGCGAAACATATGTCGTCAGTTTTAGTACAACCGACGCCGAAATGAAAATTTTGGGGGCAATTTTTTTCCTGAAAAATTCTATTTCATGGGTTATTTTGGACGTCGGTTTTTATGTCAACAAATCGACGTTAAAGTAGAATTGATACCCCTGCCTTTTGTAAATCGGCCGACCTTTACATATAGGTGACAATTGTCGTTTTTAGCTGACGTCATAGTATAGTGGCATCAGATTTTTAATTTCAACCGACGCCATCAAATGTAACATTATATGTAATTTCTATACTAGTGTAGGAAGGACGACAATTGAATTTGACTGCCCCATTTTAAAGTTCAGCGCAAGACCGTGTAATCTATGAGCATGAAGTCATTCATATAAAAAAATTGTTCTCATAGCTATTTGTATTCTCACTCACTCGATAATCAATCGGGACAAATGCCTGGTTAAAAGACAATACTCATTATCTTTTTTTTTTGGATAAGGTAAAGTATTACTATTTCAAATGGAGTATAGGGGACGTATCAAAACCCCAGATACTGTACATGCTTTTACAATATCCCCCACATTCTCAGAGTCATGGTATCCATCCCAACCATGCTCTTGGGGTTAGCTTTAAGGAACCAAACAAGACTATTGTTAATAACATAAAAAATGGTGGTGTTATCTCTCGATCTTCTACCATGCAGCCTACTATTACGTTCACCCCACACATGAAACATGAGGGATGTGATGAACAAACCCCCCAAAATTCTATTCTTGTGGTTACCTGCAGTCTTCTCAAGCATCCAATCCAAGGCAGCATCCATATCCAATGGCACATTGAAACGTCTATTTCGAGAAAACAAGATTAACTAATGCGGAAGCGTTCACTAAGCATCGGATTACCAAAAATCACTAAAAATTTTAAACTTCTTACAAAGAGATCCTTTAAAGGTAAAGCTTTCTCATAAAGCAACATGATAAGTTGTTTACAACTGTTCCATCAGTAAAACTCTGTAAGGCAAGATACAAAAGTCTCTAAGGACTGGACCAAAAACTCGAAAGCACTAACTATTACTCCGAGGACCTGAGAGTACAGAGACGACATATAGGACTCTAACACTATCTACACATGACATAGAAGCCAATGCCTCCACCTGAAGCTTCACTGTTGTCCTTGGTACTGCTGATGTTGCCCTTCACCTATTGAAGGATTTCTGCCTCCTCGCCCACGTCCACCTAAAGGTTGAAATCTACGGGGTGAGACAATTATAAAAATCGTCCCAGCGAGAGATATAACTCTTCGCCAGAAGCATAATTATTACAGCATAAGAGAATAAATGTACACAAAGAAGTTATGTATATTTGAGAGTAGTTAAAACAATGTTTAACAGATTAAACTATTCTTTCTACTAAAAGCAATGCAACAATAAATTGATAAAATCACGTCACTTATCACATCACTAACTCCCTTCAGACTTGGATCATATATCCATTGCCTGGCATTATTATTTGGGAAAGGATGGCCTGTAGCCATACTCCTTCTCCCAAAGTGTTAGGATTCCAACTCCACAACATATCTGCATAACTTGTACATATGATATCAGACTTAACATTACTTATGTAATACAAGGGTTATTTACATTCATAACCCATTAGTCTGTAGTTAAGCTTTTCATAGGATTATTCCGTAATAGAATTTCACATAGAAACACTTTGGTTTAGGTCATACCTCATATTTTTAATATTGGGATATCAATCCCTAACCATCTTATTAATATGAAATCCGGAATGTGGGAGTTCAAACCCCTGGACTAATCATAGCATTTGTTACCAAGCAACATCTCATTTTATCTGGTTATCTAAATAATATGACCTTTGAAGATCAACACATCATATTACTCATGGCTCATTCAACCTATCAAGCTCATATGTTATCACTTACCAGATAACATGACAATTAGTTATACGCTTGAATTATAGGTAACAAGTGTTCTTAATGCAATTCGCATTATAAATCTTACCTGGATCTGATCACCTCTATATGAAACCTGTCAAGCTTAACTTTTATCAGTTATTCCATATACTCCCACATACTCTAAAGTATGTGATCCAGGAGTTCCCTTTGTAAAACCTGTTTCGCTATTATTTAAATTCTGACAATGATGGATCTATGATCAGGGCTCTACATGGTATGATTATACTTGATTATTAGGTACATATCAGTATTCTTTTAGCATCATACATGTTTCCAAACATTCAAGTACTAAACATGGCTATAATAGAAGAATACTAAATGTACAAGTATAACTCATATTAGTTATCAACTGGATATCAATTCTTAATCATCTTATCACTATGATTCAAGAACATGGGTGCTCACACCCTTATATCATCATAACACCTGCTATCAAGTGCCATATCAGCATCAAGTCATCTATTAGCATGACCTTGATTGAAGCAATGTATATACTTTTCACATATCATTACTCTAAAAGCTTCTAATTGTTTTCAAGGAATATGACATCATAACTCATACCTGGATATGATTACCTCATAATATCAACTTTTATGACTTATACAAATAAGGACATGCATATATAACAATGTCAGCACAATACCAAAACTTCTCAATTTCTATATAGGACACTACGGCCGTGCCACCTTGCACGGTCATGCAAAGTAAGACTACCACGGCCGTGCTCCCTTGCACGGTCGTGCAAGCTAAGGTTACCACGGTCGTGCTCCAGCAGATCATTACATGATTCATATTTCTATCTATCTATATATATATGTATTATAATTTTTCATTCTTTCAAATTGATTAGGTCACATTGATCTTTCAATCAAGTACATACTACCATGGTTAACATAGTGTATCAAGCTATTAATCCTATAAACAATTAAGAATTCTCCTTTAATTGGTTCTTAATCACTTAGGTAGTATTAGGGTTTCAACCTTCACACCTTCATTGATTATCATTACTAATCATTATTGGATCAATAGAACATTCATCATCTTAATTCTCAAAGATTCAATCACATTGGACCTCCACTTCATAAGGTATCCAATTGAATTAGGGTTTCCAATGTTGATTCCTTCAATCTTTGAATTCATGGAACCAATCATCAATTGGACCTATACTCATACCTTAATTGAGTTTAATAGGTCAACCTTCAACTGATTTGTCCCTCACTTGACCCTTAATTGACCATCGATTAGGGTTTAACTCAAGTGAATTAGGGATTGGAATCAATAACCCTTCAACATATTTCAATGTGGGACTAATTGATTTGAACCTATTGAACCATCATTACATTGGGACATGACCTGACCCCAAACGGTCTTGAGGTCATTTGGATGACCTCCAAACGGTCTTGAGACCGTTTGCCCATCATATCATCAAAATCTAAGTCAACCAATTAAGGTTTGGATCATTGGATTGATCACCAAAACAACAATTGATTACATTCCAACTTAGTATCATTGTATCATCAATTGATTAACCATACTCACCCCTAGACCTCCAAACGGTCTTGGGTGACCTCCAAACGGTCTTGAGACCATTTGGATGAGTTCCAAACGGTCTTGAGACCGTTTGGCTCACCCAACCCTTGGATTCTAGTGAAAAATCATTAGGGTTTGAGCTATTGAGTTGATCATCAAATCAGCAATTGATTGCTTTGTAATTGTGTACCTTTGGACCTTCAATTGGTCAACTATACTTGACCCCAGACCTTCAAACGGTCTTGGGTGACCCCCCAAACGGTCTTGAGACCGTTTGGATGATCCCCAAACGGTCTTGAGACCGTTTGGGCAAGAAAACCCAAAACGTCAAATCAATCAAGTTGAAAGTCAGCACTTAATTCAATTAGGGTTTACATAATTAATTAGCCTTCAACTCACGATTCCTTTGGAGTTAATCCCTAAAATTTGGAGGGTCATTAACCAACATGATAATGAACAGGAATCCCAAACGGTCAATGCTTGGTCAACTCACTCAAACGGTTTGAAACCGTTTGCCCAAAAAGTTCAAGTTAATCAGATTGGAAAATCAGCACTTAATCCAATTAGGTTACCTAATTGTTTAGCCTTTAACTCATGATTCCTTGGGAGTTAACCTATAAAATTTGGTGGGTTATTATACCAGATCATTAAGAACAGTAATCCCAAACGGTCTACGCTTGGTCAACGCACTCAAACGGTTTGAGACCGTTTACCCAAGAAGTTCAAGTTAAACAGATTGGAAAAACAGCACTTAATTCAATTTGATTTTCCTAATTGATTGGCCTTTAACCTACGATTCCTTTGGAGTTAACCCCTCAAATTTGGTGGGTCATTAGCCTACATAATTATGAACAGAAATCCCAAAAGTTCCACGCTTGGTCAACGCCCTCAAACGGTCTTGGAGACCGTTTGCTCCAACCGACCATGTGAAACCGTTTGCCCCTCAAACGGTTTTGCAAAACCCCCAAACGGTTTTGCAAACCGTTTGGCCAAGGGTGCAAGACCGTTTGCTAAAGTGACATAGGTATTCACGCCCCCCTTCTTCTACCTCCAGATCCAGGTCTGTTCCTCATGGTTTTAGATGCAAGAAAGCAAGGAAGGATGGGGGAAAGAAGAACAAGCTACTTTTGCAAGTACAAAGATATGCATAAGAAAGCAAAGGGTTTAGAGTTATAAA